>CM026390.1:100175694-100205831 GCA_014843695.1 Archivesica marissinica | reverse complement strand
CACAAGCAAGGGCATCTCTGGCACAAGCAAGGGTAGCATCGCACAAGCAAGGGTAGCATCGAACAAGCAAGGGTAGCATCACACAAACAAGGGCATTTCTCACACAAGCAAGGACATCTCTCACACAAGCAAAGGTAGCACCACACAAGCAATGGTAGCATCACATAAACAAGGGCATCTCTCACACAAACAAGGGCATCTCTCACACAAGCAAAGGTAGCACCACACAAGCAATGGTAGCATCACACAAACAAGGGCATCTCTCGCACAAGCAAGGGCAGCATCACACAAGTTAGTGGGAGAGATCCGTAACACATACCATAAGAATCCTGCATTTTGTGGCAAAAGCATGATAGTACATAGGGTTATAATTTGATAGAGCACCGGTATGTGCTCAGACAGGAAGGTCGTAAAATCCAAGATGACCACTAAAGTAATTTGAATATCTCATTTATCCTTAAAACCGCTGCACATTCATAATATTTAACATTATTATAGAGCATATTATTAGCCTTCTCTTCTGCCTCCGTGGTCAAGGTCGCTGACTTGTATACCACTGTAACCTATCATCACGGGTTCAAGCCCCGCTCAGGTCGTGTCTCATTTATATGAAAAAGTTGGCAGTTTCTTACGGAGGTTGGTGCACCCAAGTACTGGTTAACCGTTGGAGCCTGCCCAGGAAAGGTGTTGTTAGGTTAACTGCCCGCCGGCGATATAGCCCGAAATGGTGCTGATGCAGGCGTAAAACCCGAAATATAACGTATTAGCTTTCTAGAAACCCATAATAAAAAATATATTTATTGAATTTACCATCAAAATAAAAACTTGCAGTAAATATTTAACATCTTTAAATTTGTAAGGAATTTATAATACTTTATTGTAACCATATCTATTGTGAATGTTTGTAACCATATCTATTGTGAATGTTGTTATCTTTAATCTGGAAGGTGAAATGTTAAAGGCCCAAAAAGTTTGAATTTGGCTGTAACTGTTAAAGATTGTGCCCTTAGACAAGGCACTTAAATTCCCCAGTCTCTTCTGTCATGGCGAGGGGTTCAATCAGGAATGAGATCTTAAGAAAGGAATTAATATAAGTTGTTAAAACTTGTTTTCCAATCCAATACTTACATTATGTAATTTGTGTATATTATAAAATACGTATTTGTAAAATGTATACTTTAATAAATAAAGTTTAAACTAAGAGCAATTAAGCTGATGTAAGAACTTGTTTCGCAATCACATATTGTACATACACATGTAGGATATGTGAATACAATATGTATATATAAGTTTTGTGCTATTTGAATTATTTATCGATATCTCAAATACAGTATTAACAATATGCTGCATAGGGGTACAATGGGCAGGGTTCATTCTAGGTCAGAATTCTTTGGAGAAGTGAGAAAGCGCGTTTTAAATGGTGTTCTTTAATATACTTCTGCAAAATAGGGTTAAAATGCACAGTACAACCATATAGACAATTTTTTGTTTGAAAATCGTAAAAACCAAAAATATTTTTTTTTAGGGCGACAATTTCACCCACTAGAATGATCCATGCAATGGGGTATTATAAATTCCTATTTGACATTTACTGAAATTGTTTAAGAATTTTACAGAAAATGCATTTTCTTCAGATTGTGATATATCCATAAATAACAATAAGCTAATAAATGTTTTTCATGGTTTTAATTGTATTTACAACATATTACCTAATACATGTATAAAGAGATTGAGAGATGGTGATACATGTAGAACGAGATTGATGATATATGTATAAATAGATAGAGATGGAGGATACATGTATAAAGAGATTGAGAGATGGTGATACATGTAGAACGAGATTGATGATATATGTATAAATAGATAGAGATGGAGGATACATGTATAAAGAGATTGAAAGATACATGTAGAACGAGATTGATGATATATGTATAAATAGATAGAGATGGAGGATACATGTATAAAGAGATTGAGAGATGGTGATACATGTAGAACGAGATTGATGATATATGTATAAATAGATAGAGATGGAGGATACATGTATAAAGAGATTGAGAGATGGTGATACATGTAGAACGAGATTGATGATATATGTATAAATAGATAGAGATGGAGGATACATGTATAAAGAGATGGAAGATACATGTATAGAGATTGAGGATGGATGATTAATGTATAAATAGATTGAGAGATGGAGGATACATGTATAAATAGATTGAGATATGGAGGATACATGTATAAAGGAGAGATGGAGGATATGTGTATAAAGGAGAGGTGGAGGACATGTGTATAAAGGAGAGGTGGAGGATATGTGTATAAAGGAGAGATGGAGGATACGTGTATAAAGGAGAGATGGAGGATGCGTGTATAAAGGAGTTATGGAGGATACATGTATATAAAGGAGATATGGAGGATACACGTATAAAGGAGATAGATGGAGGATACATGTATAAAGGAGATAGATGGAGGATACATGTATAAAAGATACATGTATAATGGAGGATACATGTATAAAGGAGATATATGGAGGATACATGTATAAAGGATAGATGGAGGACACATGTATAAAGGAGATATATGGAGGATACATGTATAAAGGAGAGGTGGAGGATATACGTATAAAGGAGAGAGATGGAGGATACATGTATAAAGGAGAGATGGAGGATACACGTATAAAGGAGAGAGATGGAGGATACATGTATAAAGGAGAGATGGTGGATACATGTATAAAGGAGAGGTGGAGGATACCTGTATAAAGGAGATATATGGAGGATACATGTATAATGGAGGATACATGTATAAAGGAGATAGATGGAGGATACATGTATAAAGGAGATATATGGAGGATACATGTATAAAGGATATAGATGGAGGATACATGTATAAAGGAGATATATATGGAGGATACATGTATAAAGGAGATATATGGAGGATACATGTATAAAGGAGAGATGGAGGATACATGTATAAAGAGATTGAGAGATGATGATAGCAAGAGAAAAAGTAGAATAAATATATTTGGACAGACCTTTCCTATACATGTAATTAAAATTTATGTGTATCTCTATTTCATTCTGGTTTACAAAAAATAGAGATACACAAATGTATATTTAATTATAAATTAATAATGCACATAGTAGAATATCAGGCAATGAAAACTAATAGCTACTGGCCATCATAGAAAACTGTGGTCTATTCAATTTCATAATACTATTTCTTGCGATATCCAATCACTATTGGTTCTCATCAGCCTGGGCAGTATCTGCTGATTTCTGTGGTACCAACACATCATGTTTGTTCGGATGATAATTTTGAAGTACATTTATAAGTAATTAATAAGAAGTTGTGATAGCACAGTGGATGCGCGTTCACTTCAGGTGCGGAGTTCGAACCCCGCTGGAGCCGTTACGATTGTGCCCTTAGGCAAGGCATTTAAATTCCACATTGCCTCTTCTCTCTCCTTCATGGCGATGGATTTACATCAGGAATGAGGTCTCGAGAGTGATTCATATAAGTTGAAAGAACTTGCTTTGCAATCGAGCTAAAATAAATTTGTATAAACTAAGATTATACTGCTACCGGAAGGTATTCATATAGAAACGTGTTTGTTTCTCTGCCACAGCTGACTGACCTCCCAGTAATACTGAGAACATGATTGATGGGCAGTAATAGAATGTGCCAGTATTCCGATGTGTTTGTTCTACAGAACAGTAATCTCTGTTACTTTGCTAAATTGGAGATAGGGTTCAAACCATTATATATGGTAAAATCTTTGCAATGGTACAAGTAGGATATTTTCGTAAGGTACAAACAATATTGGTTTATCTTTTACGTACACTGAAATAAGCCTATTTGCATTATTAAACTTATCTACACTGTGTGTGTTTGGAACTTGTTGGTTGGTATTCTGAATAGCCAGGTATTGACATTAGGGTTATCATTGTGTGATTACACGTTCACTAGTTCACATGGGTTATCATTGTGTGATTGCACGTTCACATGGGTTATGATTGTGTGATTACACGTTCACTAGTTCACAAGACTATAGCTATGTGCTATCTGCCCGACGGTTCAGTGAATTATGATTGTTTTACGATCTGTTTGATTTCATCGCAGTTTGTTCCAAAATCCCTGTTGTAAACATCCACCTGGAATATAGAACATGGTCATTGTAAACATGCACCTGGAATATAGAACATGGTCATTGTAAACATGCACCTGGAATACAGAACATGGTCATTGTAAACATGCACCTGGAATATAGAACATGGTCATTGTAAACATGCACCTGGAATATAGAACATGGTCATTGTAAACATCCACATGGAATATAGAACATGGTCATTGTAAACATCCAACTGGAATATAGAACATGGTCATTGTAAACATCCACCTGGAATATAGAACATGGTCATTGTAAACATCCACATGGAATATAGAACATGGTCATTGTAAACATGCACCTGGAATATCGAACATGGTCATTGTAAACATGCACCTGGGATATAGAACATGGTCATTGTAAACATGCACCTGGAATATAGAACATGGTCAGTGTAAACATCCAACTGGAATATAGAACATGGTCATTGTAAACATGCACCTGGAATATAGAACATGGTCATTGTAAATATCCAACTGGAATACAGAACATGGTCATTGTAAACATGCACCTGGAATATAGAACATGGTCGTTGTAAACATGCACCTGGAATATAGAACATGGTCATTGTAAACATGAACCTGGAATATAGAATATGGTCATTGTAAACATGAACCTGGAATACAGAACATGGTCATTGTAAACATGCACCTGGAATACAGAACATGGTCATTGTAAACATCCACCTGGAATATAGAACATGGTCATTGTAAACATGCACCTGGAATACAGAACATGGTCATTGTAAACATCCAACTGGAATATAGAACATGGTCGTTGTAAACATGCACCTGGAATACAGAACATGGTCATTGTAAACATGCACCTGGAATATAGAACATGGTCATTATAAACATGCACCTGGAATATAGAACATGGTCATTGTAAACATGCACCTGGAGTATAGAACATGACCATTGTAAACATTCACCTGGAATATAGAACATGGTCATTGTAAACATGCACCTGGAATATAGAACAGGGTCATTGTAAACATGCACCTGTAATATAGAACATGGTCATTATAAACATGCACATGGACTATAGAACATGGTCATTGTAAACATGCACCTGGAATATAGAACATGGTCGTTGTAAACATGCACCTGGAATATAGAACATGGTCATTGTAAACATGAACCTGGAATATAGAATATGGTCATTGTAAACATGAACCTGGAATACAGAACATGGTCATTGTAAACATGCACCTGGAATACAGAACATGGTCATTGTAAACATCCACCTGGAATATAGAACATGGTCATTGTAAACATGCACCTGGAATACAGAACATGGTCATTGTAAACATCCAACTGGAATATAGAACATGGTCGTTGTAAACATGCACCTGGAATACAGAACATGGTCATTGTAAACATGCACCTGGAATATAGAACATGGTCATTGTAAACATGCACCTGGAATACAGAACATGGTCATTGTAACCATGCACCTGGAATATAGAATATGCTCATTGTAAACATGCACCTGGAATATAGAACATGGTCATTATAAACATGCACCTGGAATATAGAACATGGTCATTGTAAACATGCACCTGGAGTATAGAACATGACCATTGTAAACATTCACCTGGAATATAGAACATGGTCATTGTAAACATGCACCTGGAATATAGAACAGGGTCATTGTAAACATGCACCTGGAATATAGAACATGGTCATTATAAACATGCACATGGACTATAGAACATGGTCATTGTAAACATGCACCTGGAGTATAGAACATGGTCATTGTAAACATCCACCTGGAATATAGAACATGGTCATTGTAAACATGCACCTGGAATATAGAACATTGTCATTGTAAACATGCACCTGGAATATAGAACATGGTTTGTTAGAAGTAGAACAGGTGGCATGATGCTATACTGTATGTGTACTTATTTTAACAGAGTTCCATGCATACTATACATTGTGTGTATTGTCGGGTATTTCTGTCTCCATGCATACTATACATTGTGTGTATTGTCGGGTATTTCTGTCGCCATGCATACTATACATTTTGTGTATTGTCGGGTATTTCTGTCTCCATGCATACTATACATTGTGTGTATTGTCGGGTATTTCTGTAGCCATGCATACTATACACTGTGTGTATTGTCGGGTATTTCTGTCTGCATTCATACTATACATTGTGTGTATTGTCGGGTATTTCTGTCTCCATGCATACTATACATTGTGTGTATTGTCGGGTATTTCTGTCTCCATGCATACTATACATTGTGTGTATTGTTGGGTATTTCTGTCTCCATGCATACTATACATTTTGTGTATTGTCGGGTATTTCTGTCTCCATGCATACTATACATTGTGTGTATTGTCGGGTATTTCTGTCGCCATGCATACTATACATTGTGTGTATTGTCGGGTATTTCTGTCTCCATGCATACTATACATTGTGTGTATTGTCGGGTATTTCTGTCGCCATGCATACTATACATTGTGTGTATTGTCGGGTATTTCTGTCGCCATGCATACTATACATTGTGTGTATTGTCGGGTATTTCTGTCTCCATGCATACTATACATTGTGTGTATTGTCGGGTATTTCTGTCGCCATGCATACTATACATTGTGTGTATTGTTGGGTATTTCTGTCGCCATGCATACTATACATTGTGTGTATTGTCGGGTATTTCTGTCTCCATGCATACTATACATTGTGTGTATTGTCGGGTATTTCTGTCGCCATGCATACTATACATTGTGTGTATTGTCGGGTATTTCTGTCTCCATGCATACTATACATTGTGTGTATTGTCAGTTACGCAATGTATGAAAATGTATTTATTATTACATCTAAACTACTGACCAGACGGACAACAGTAAATCAGTACAAAGTTTTGTTTAAAGTAGGACATGGTGACATTGACTGTAGTTGTATAAATTTTCATTAAAGTTACAGTAAAAACCCCCTATGCGACCACCCCGATTTCGAGACCACCCCGCTATTGCGAACGATTTTTTTCAGAACGGAATATTTCACTATACATGTCAATGGTCGTTGACCCCGATAACAAGACCACCCCGTTATTCCATAATACGACCAGTTAATTCAGACAAATGCCATTAATCCTATGCTAATTGAACCCCTAATACAACTGCAGGCGATTTTCTCACTTTCATTGATAAAACATTTTTAATTCTGTCCCAGTTTTATGACAATTAAGCGACCACTCTATGTAATTAATTAAAACAGAAAAACCAAGAAAGAAACCCAAATAAGCATGTGTGAAAGTACATTGTAAATGTAGTAAAATTACCATAATTTGATCTTCTTGACCAAACTCGATAAAGAAACCACCCCGCTAATAAGACCACTTTTTGGAAGTCCCATAGGTGGTCTTATTATAGGGGTTTTACTGTATTCTAAAATCACATCCTTTACAAACTACTGACCAGATGTGATCTCTATACACACTTTTGTACTAATACACATGTAATGGAGATTTCGTGCAAAGTCAACGATATGACCTGAGCGAGTGTGATCTTGGAGGTTGAGACCTGGGTATTGTATTTAATTGACCTTTCTGCAAACGCTACTTAGGCACGCCCCCCATAGTTACCGGTGTTCGCTGTAACCACGCGAGACAAGCTATCTAACAAAATGGCGTCTAACGCAGTCCTGCATCGAGTTAATCTAGATAAATTCCGTCGAATTTCTCGGTTTTATTTCACCCAGATAAGAATCTCGTTGAAAGCAAAACAGCAATGGTTTAAGTTTTTCAAGTGATGGTTATTTCTCTAAAGTACAGATATATTTAACGGATTGAGGACGTGTTAAGTGTTCGTGGAAAATGCTTTCGCAGTCAACGGAAGAGTGAACAACCATATCGTGTCAACTTTGACATCAAAAGAAATGAAATATGCCACCGTCTTGAGAGACTCGACCCTATGCCTCCTAGAAGACTCGAACATTAGGCCCACAAACTGAACACCAGTACATTCACTGAGCTAATATGGGAATCCCACAGCTCTGCACATGCATGGGTACTATTACTACTATCTGATCCCTAGTCCACCATCCACGACAATATGTATGAACCACATGTATCATTATACTCACATATCTCTTGTGAACAGTAAATCTATAAATGCAGAATATATTTTTTCGAAATATTTTATTATGCATAAATAAATTAATTTCAACATACTTTTGTGCAAATATATCTGTTTGCATTAATTTTGGATGTATTCAGCTGGTCGCTTAATTCACCTTAGACATGTTCAAGATTTGTCTTAGGTTTTGTAACATATTTACATGTATAACCTCATGTGTTCATGCTAACATGAATTGAGAGAAATAAAGGATTTTGACTTGACTTGGAAATGGCACGAATTTAACGTCACCTATCAATCGATCTGGATATATACTATCACACAGACCGTAACTACATCTTTTCACCATTGTCAATGACAGACAGCATTAATTAATTTGTAATTATTTTTCAAAACATAATTTCAGATCACGATTACTCGTTATCAGATTTGATTAAAACGTTACTAAATAACTTGTTTGTCTGACAGAACGATAAAACAATGATTCGGTGTAGTAATCAATGCTATAATTATGTGCACACATTTTATAATTGACCAATTAGCACAATCGGTGCTAAATTCCGATGTGCAATTTTGATCTTGATAATCCGGCATATTATACAGTCGGCGGTCTCTGTGATGTACCGGTAGTCGATTAGTTACTCCCAATAAACAGTGTGACACGCTTAAATTTGATTGCTGTGTTTGCTAGAAAAGAATGACTATATGGGGTCAGTCGGTGTTTTTATAGATGCATTGTTTTTAAAGCAGCTGTCTGGTATTTTGTGGTTCATATACACACTTTTAGATTTGTCCAAGGATTTTGAAATGGGTTGAATTTAACGTCGATCACCAGGATATAGACTAATATTGTACTATAACTAACCCACACACCAAAGCTACACATTTTCAACATCATTAAAACAATTTTAAACCCGTATTTTCGATCAAATTCACGCCTTTTCAAATTTGTCTACTCGTTACTAGTTTGTCTAATATGCATTGTTTGTCTAACAAGATGGCGGCGATAAGCCGTTGCCGGGGGTGTGCGCAAATGGTGCGATGCGATTGGCTAACGCCAGCTGTCGATCAAAATCGGCAGAAAGGTCAATTGCCTCCATATGTCCATGGATGTGTTTACCTTCTCTAGGAGCATGCCATACATCTGCTCAATATTGTATATCTGTTTGTCCGTCACTTTCTGTATCATGCTAACTTCTTGTTCCATGTACTTCTTGTGCTCCAGTAACTCCAGCTTCCTCTCCGAGTCACAACTCTGCTTATCCAGGCATCCCGCTCTCTCACTGCATGAGGAATAGACAAGAGCAACCACTATCATTGAAAGCAGAACAAGTGAACAGATGCCCCGCTCTCTCTCACAGCATGAGGAATAGACAAGAGCAACCACTATCATTGAAAGCAGAACAAGTGAACAGAAGCCCAGCTCTCTCTCACTGCATGAGGAATAGACAAGAGCAACCACTATCATTGAAAGCAGAACAAGTGAACAGATGCCCAGCTCTCTCTCTCTCACTGCATGAGGAATAGACAAGAGCAACCACTATCATTGAAAGCAGAACAAGTGAACAGATGCCCAGCTCTCTCTCTCACTGCATGAGGAATAGACAAGAGCAACCACTATCATTGAAAGCAGAACAAGTGAACAGATGCCCAGCTCTCTCTCTCACTGCATGAGGAATGGTCAATAACAGTTTACAGTCAAACTTGTGTTAAGCAGTCAGCCAAGGGAATCACAGCAAGTTGCTGCTTAGCGCAGGTCACTGCTTAATAGAGGGCAAATGTATAATAAAGCAACATATTGGGAATATGTAAACTGGCTGCTTAATACAGGTTGGCTGCTTAATGGAGGTGACCGCTAATACAGGTTATACTATAGAATCAAATGTATTTCCATTGAAGCATAACAAGTGAACAGATATCCTGCTCACACCCTGTACATGAAGCAGAAGTGCAGTCAAGATTCATTTTATTAATCTCTCAGATTAGAGTGTCACCACACATGCAATCGACAGTTATACCAAAGAGACTTACGTCTTCATTGTTTCATGTTGCTCTTGTAGCACCCTGAATCGACACTGATGCTGCACGGACATCTTTGAGAGTTTCTCTTGCCGCCTGGACAGCATCTGCTGTGTCTGCTCTTTCTTTATACACACTTCACGCTCATGCTGCTTGTATTCCAGAATCTTGTCGAGAAGCTGCGCATTCTCAGCGACAATCTCACTGAAAATACGCATACAGCATTCATTGGAAAATATGCATACAGCATTCATTGGAAAATATGCATACAGCATTCATTGGAAAATACACATTCAGCATTCATTGAAATATACATGAACAGACTTCATTGGAAAATACGCATACAGCATTCATTGGAATATACATGAACAGACTTCATTTGAAAATACATGAACAGCATTCATTGAAATATACATGAACATACTTCATTGGAAAATACACATACAGCATTCATTGAAATATACATGAACAGACTTCATTGGAAAATACGCATACAGCATTCATTGAAATATACATGAACAGACTTCATTGAAATATACATGAACAGACTTCATTGGAAAATATGCATACAGCATTCATTGATATATACATGAACATACTTCATTGGAAAATACGCATACAGCATTCATTGAAATATACATGAACAGACTTAATTGGAAAATACGCATACAGCATTCATTGAAATATACATGAACAGACTTCATTGGAAAATATGCATACAACATTCATTGGAAACTACACATACAGCATTCATTGGAAAATACGCATACAGCATTCATTGAAATATACATGAACAGCATTCATTGGAAAATACGCATACAGCATTCATTGAAATATACATGAACAGACTTCATTGGAAAATACACATACAGCATTCATTGAAATATACATGAACAGACTTCATTGGAAAATACACATACAGCATTCATTGAAATATACATGAACAGACTTCATTGGAAACTACGCATACAGCATTCATTGAAATATACATGAACAGACTTCATTGGAAACTACGCATACAGCATTCATTGAAATATACATGAACAGACTTCATTGGAAAATACGCATAAAGCATTCATTGAAATATACATGAACAGACTTCATTGGAAAATATACATACAGCATTCATTGGAAACTACACATACAGCATTCATTGAAATATACATGAACATACTTCATTGGAAACTACACATACAGCATTCATTGGAAAATACGCATACAGCATTCATTGAAATATACATGAACAGCATTCATTGGAAAATACGCATACAGCATTCATTGGAAACTACACATACAGCATTCATTGAATATACATGAACAGCATTCATTGGAAAATACACATTCAGCATTCATTGGAAAATACACATACATAGTTCATTTTAAACATTTAGGCACAATATCTAGATGTTAAGAGTGTGTGTAAAATGATGTATGCCGGACTGGGAAATAATCTCAATACCTCCCATGAAACAGGGGTGAACTAATCATACAAGAATGAGAGATTGGAACTGAATCACTCCATGATAAGTTAACAATTTGATCAAACTTGAAAATTAGTTGCACTGACAGTTCATATGGCAAATCTTCAGCTTTTATTGGTAGAGGAAGATCCCAGGTTCCCCTCCACTGTAGTTCAGCTTTTATTGGTAGAGGAAGATCCCAGGTTCCCTCCCACTGTAGTTCAGCTTTTATTGGTAGAGGAAGATCCCAGGTTCCCCTCCACTGTAGTTCAGCTTTCATTGGTAGAGGTAGATCCCAGGTTCCCCTACACTGTAGTTCAGCTTTCATTGGTAGAGGAAGATCCCAGGTTCCCCTCCACTGTAGTTCAGCTTTTATTAGTAGAGGAAGATACCAGGTTCCCCTCCTCTGTAGTTCAGCTTTTTTTGGTAGAGGAAGATCCCAGGTTCCCCTCCACTGTAGTTCAGCTTTTATTGGTAGCAGAAGATCCCAGGTTCCCCTCCACTGTAGTTCAGCTTTTTTTGGTAGAGGAAGATCCCAGGTTCCTCTCCAGTTGTAGTTCAGCTTTTATTGGTAGAGGAAGATCCCAGGTTCCCCTCCACTGTAGTTCAGCTTTCATTGGTAGAGGTAGATCCCAGGTTCCCCTACACTGTAGTTCAGGTTTCATTGGTAGAAGAAGATCCCAGGTTCCCCTACACTGTAGTTCAGGTTTCATTGGTAGAGGAAGATCCCAGGTTCCTCTCCAGTTGTAGTTCAGCTTTTATTGGTAGAGGAAGATCCCAGGTTCCTCTCCACTGTAGTTCAGCTTTTATTGGTAGAGGAAGATCCCAGGTTCCTCTCCACTGTAGTTCAGCTTTCATTGGTAGAGGTAGATCCCAGGTTCCCCTACACTGTAGTTCAGCTTTCATTGGTAGAGGTAGATCCCAGGTTCCCCTACACTGTAGTTCAGCTTTCATTGGTAGAGGAAGATCCCAGGTTCCCCTCCACTGTAGTTCAGCTTTTATTGGTAGAGGAAGATCCCAGGTTCCCCTCCACTGTAGTTCAGCTTTTTTTGGTAGAGGAAGATCCCAGGTTCCCCTCCACTGTAGTTCAGCTTTTATTGGTAGCGGAAGATCCCAGGTTCCCCTCCACTGTAGTTCAGCTTTTTTTGGTAGAGGAAGATCCCAGGTTCCTCTCCAGTTGTAGTTCAGCTTTTATTGGTAGAGGAAGATCCCAGGTTCCCCTCCACTGTAGTTCAGCTTTCATTGGTAGAGGTAGATCCCAGGTTCCCCTACACTGTAGTTCAGGTTTCATTGGTAGAAGAAGATCCCAGGTTCCCCTACACTGTAGTTCAGGTTTCATTGGTAGAGGAAGATCCCAGGTTCCTCTCCAGTTGTAGTTCAGCTTTTATTGGTAGAGGAAGATCCCAGGTTCCCCTCCACTGTAGTTCAGCTTTCATTGGTAGAGGTAGATCCCAGGTTCCCCTACACTGTAGTTCAGGTTTCATTGGTAGAAGAAGATCCCAGGTTCCCCTACACTGTAGTTCAGGTTTCATTGGTAGAGGAAGATCCCAGGTTCCTCTCCAGTTGTAGTTCAGCTTTTATTGGTAGAGGAAGATCCCAGGTTCCTCTCCACTGTAGTTCAGCTTTTATTGGTAGCGGAAGATCCCAGGTGCCTCTCCAGCAGTATGTCAGGCACCGAGGACACTGTGGTAGTACCACCACAACCCTTTCACATGACAGACGACCTAACAAACCTTGTAGATGGTATTACATGATGTGTGCTTACTTTTCCTTATTAATGCTAGCCTGCATTGCTTCCACAATCGCCAGTCCCTTCTCACCATCTAGTCCGGCCTGCTTCTCCCTCTTCCTCTGGCCTTGTATCTCACTGAAATACAGTAACATAAACACTCAACAATAGGTCCATGTATCTCACTGAAATACAGCAACATAAACACTCAACAATAGGTCCATGTATCTCACTGTAATACAGCAACATAAACACTCAACAATAGGTCCATGTATCTCACTGAAATACAGCAACATAAACACTCAACAATAGGTCCATGTATCTCACTGAAATACAGTAACATAAACACTCAACAATAGGTCCATATATCTCACTGAAATACAGAAACACTCAACAGTAGGTTCCATGTATCTCACTGAAATACAGCAACATAAACACTCAACAATAGGTTGTATGTATCTCACTGAAATACAGCAACATAAACACTCAACAATAGGTCCATGTATCTCACTGTAATACAGCAACATAAACACTCAACAATAGGTCCATATATCTCACTGAAATATAGAAACACTCAACAGTAGGTTCCATGTATCTCACTGAAATACAGCAACATAAACACTCAACAATAGGTTGCATGTATCTCACTGAAATACAGAAACATAAACACTCAACAATAGGTTGTATGTATCTCACTGAAATACAGCAACATAAACACTCAACAATAGGTTCATGTATCTCACTGAAATACAGAAACATAAACACTCAACAATAGGTTCATGTATCTCACTGAAATACAGAAACATAAACACTCAACAATAGGTCCATGTATCTCACTGAAATACAGTAACATAAACACTCAACAATAGGTTCATGTATCTCACTGAAATACAGAAACATAAACACTCAACAATAGGTTCATGTATCTCACTGAAATACAGAAACATAAACACTCAACAATAGGTTCATGTATCTCACTGAAATACAGAAACATAAACACTCAACAATAGATCCATGTATCTCACTGAAATACAGAACATAAACACTCAACAATAGGTTCATGTATCTCACTGAAATACAGAAACATAAACACTCAACAATAGGTCCATGTATCTCACTGAAATACAGAAACATAAACACTCAACAATAGGTTCATGTATCTCACTGAAATACAGAAACATAAACACTCAACAATAGGTTCATGTATCTCACTGAAATACAGAAACATAAACACTCAACAATAGGTTCATGTATCTCACTGAAATACAGAAACATGAACACTCAACAATAGGTCCATGTATCTCACTGAAATACAGTAACATAAACACTCAACAATAGGTCCATGTATCTCACTGAAATACAGAAACATAAACACTCAACAATAGGTCCATGTATCTCACTGAAATACAGCAACATAAACACTCAACAATATGTCCATGTATCTCACTGAAATACAGAAACACTCAACAGTAGGTTCCATGTATCTCACTGAAATACAGCAACATAAACACTCAACAATAGGTCCATGTATCTCACTGAAATACAGCAACATAAACACTCAACAATAGGTTCATGTATCTCACTGAAACATAAACACTCAACAATAGGTATTATCTCACTGAAATACAGAAACACTCAACAATAGGTCCATGTATCTCACTGAATACAGCAACATAAACACTCAACAATAGGTCCATGTATCTCACTGAAATACAGAAACACTCAACAGTAGGTTCCATGTATCTCACTGAAATACAGCAACATAAACACTCAACAATAGGTTGTATGTATCTCACTGAAATACAGCAACATAAACACTCAACAATAGGTTCATGTATCTCACTGAAATACAGAAACATAAATACTCAACAATAGGTCCATGTATCTCACTGAAATACAGCAACATAAACACTCAACAATATGTCCATGTATCTCACTGAAATACAGAAACACTCAACAGTAGGTTCCATGTATCTCACTGAAATACAGCAACATAAACACTCAACAATAGGTCCATGTATCTCACTGTAATACAGCAACATAAACACTCAACAATAGGTTGCATGTATCTCACTGAAATACAGAAACATAAACACTCAACAATAGGTTGTATGTATCTCACTGAAATACAGCAACATAAACACTCAACAATAGGTTCATGTATCTCACTGAAATACAGAAACATAAATACTCAACAATAGGTCCATGTATCTCACTGAAATACAGCAACATAAACACTCAACAATATGTCCATGTATCTCACTGAAATACAGAAACACTCAACAGTAGGTTCCATGTATCTCACTGAAATACAGCAACATAAACACTCAACAATAGGTCCATGTATCTCACTGTAATACAGCAACATAAACACTCAACAATAGGTTGCATGTATCTCACTGAAATACAGAAACATAAACACTCAACAATAGGTTGTATGTATCTCACTGAAATACAGCAACATAAACACTCAACAATAGGTCCATGTATCTCACTGTAATACAGCAACATAAACACTCAACAATAGGTCCATATATCTCACTGAAATACAGAAACACTCAACAGTAGGTTCCATGTATCTCACTGAAATACAGCAACATAAACACTCAACAATAGGTTGTATGTATCTCACTGAAATACAGCAACATAAACACTCAACAATAGGTCCATGTATCTCACTGAAATACAGCAACATAAACACTCAATAATAGGTCCATGTATCTCACTGAAATACAGCAACATAAACACTCAACAATAGGTCCATATATCTCACTGAAATACAGAAACACTCAACAGTAGGTTCCATGTATCTCACTGAAATACAGCAACATAAACACTCAACAATAGGTTGCATGTATCTCACTGAAATACAGAAACATAAACACTCAACAATAGGTTGTATGTATCTCACTGAAATACAGCAACATAAACACTCAACAATAGGTTCATGTATCTCACTGAAATACAGAAACATAAACACTCAACAATAGGTTCATGTATCTCACTGAATACAGAAACATAAACACTCAACAATAGGTCCATGTATCTCACTGAAATACAGTAACATAAACACTCAACAATAGGTTCATGTATCTCACTGAAATACAGAAACATAAACACTCAACAATAGGTTCATGTATCTCACTGAAATACAGTAACATAAACACTCAACAATAGGTTCATGTATCTCACTGAAATACAGAAACATAAACACTCAACAATAGGTTCATGTATCTCACTGAAATACAGCAACATAAACACTCAACAATATCTCCATGTATCTCACTGAAATACAGAAACACTCAACAGTAGGTTCCATGTATCTCACTGAAATACAGCAACATAAACACTCAACAATAGGTTGTATGTATCTCACTGAAATACAGCAACATAAACACTCAACAATAGGTCCATGTATCTCACTGTAATACAGCAACATAAACACTCAACAATAGGTCCATGTATCTCACTGAAATACAGAAACACTCAACAGTAGGTTCCATGTATCTCACTGAAATACAGCAACATAAACACTCAACAATAGGTTGTATGTATCTCACTGAAATACAGCAACATAAACACTCAACAATAGGTCCATGTATCTCACTGAAATACAGCAACATAAACACTCAATAATAGGTCCATGTATCTCACTGTAATACAGCAACATAAACACTCAACAATAGGTTGCATGTATCTCACTGAAATACAGCAACATAAACACTCAACAATAGGTTGCATGTATCTCACTGAAATACAGTAACATAAACATTCCTGAGGCTATGTCAGTATGTTACCTGCGTCTATATCAGTATGTTACCTGAGTCTATGTCAGTATGTTACCTGAGACTATGTCAGTATGTTACATGAGTCTATGTCAGTATGTTACATGAGTCTATGTCAGTATGTTACCTGCGTCTATATCAGTATGTTACATGAGTCTATGTCAGTATGTTACCTGAGTATATGTCAGTATGTTACCTGAGACTATGTCAGTATGTTACATGAGTCTATGTCAGTATGTTACATGAGTCTATGTCAGTATGTTACATGAGTCTATGTCAGTATGTTACATGAGTCTATGTCAGTATGTTACCTGAGTATATGTCAGTAATAGTATGCTACCTGAGTATATGTCAGTATGTTACCTGAGTCTATGTCAGTATGTTACATGAGTCTATGTCAGTATGTTACCTGCGTCTATATCAGTATGTTACCTGAGTCTATGTCAGTATGTTACATGAGTCTTTGTCAGTATGTTACCTGAGTCTATATCAGTATGTTACCTGAGTCTATGTCAGTATGTTACCTGAGACTATGTCAGTATGTTACCTGAGTCTATGTCAGTATGTTACCTGAGTCTATGTCAGTATGTTACATGAGTCTATGTCAGTATGTTACCTGAGACTATGTCAGTATGTTACCTGAGACTATGTCAGTATGTTACCTGAGTCTATGTCAGTATGTTACCTGAGACTATGTCAGTATGTTACCTGAGTCTATGTCAGTATGTTACATGATTCTATGTCAGTATGTTACCTGAGTCTATGTCAGTATGTTACCTGAGATTATGTCAGTATGTTACCTGAGACTATGTCAGTATGTTACCTGAGTATATGTCAGTATGTTACCTGAGACTATGTCAGTATGTTACCTGAGACTATGTCAGTATGTTACCTGAGTCTATGTCTCTTTCGTTCAAACTCATCCTTGAGGTAGTTCAGCTGTTCCTTTAAGTGGTCCTGCTCAGCTCGTACTTTCTGCGGTGACTGTACAATCTTCTGTGCCAGCTTCTCTTCGTCTTCTCTACCCATCAATATCTCACACTTTATCTGATCCTACAGTGTAAAATAACCATACACTATCTCACACTATATCTGATCCTACAGTGTAAAATAACCATACACTATCTCACACTATATCTGATCCTACAGTGTAAAATAGCCATACAATATCTCACACTTTATCTGATCCTACAGTGTAAAATAGCCATACAATATCTCACACTATATCTGATCCTACAGTGTAAAATAACCATACAATATCTCACACTATATCTGATCCTACAGTGTAAAATAACCATACAATATCTCACACTATATCTGATCCTACAGTGTAAAATAGCCATACAATATTTCACACTATATCTGATCCTACAGTGTAAAATAACAATACAATATCTCACACTTGATCTGATCCTACAGTGTAAAATAACCATGCAATATCTCACACTATATCTGATCCTACAGTGTAAAATAACCATACAATATCTCACACTATATCTGATCCTACAGTGTAAAATAACCATACAATATCTCACACTTGATCTGATCCTACAGTGTAAAATAACCATACAATATCTCACACTTGATCTGATCCTACAGTGTAAAATAACCATACAATATCTCACACTTTATCTGATCCTACAGTGTAAAATAACCATGCAATATCTCACACTATATCTGATCCTACAGTCAATAACCATACAATATCTCACAATTTATCTGTCCTACAGTGTAAAATAACCATACAATATCTGATCCTACAGTGTAAAATAACCATACAATATCTCACACTTTATCTGATCCTACAGTGTAAAATAACCATACAATATCTCACACTATATCTTAAAATAACCATACAATATCTCACACTATATCTTAAAATAACCATACAATATCTCACACTATATCTTAAAATAACCATACAATATCTCACACTATATCTGATCCTACAGTGTAAAATAACCATACAATATCTCACACTATATCTGTTCCTACAGTGTAAAATAACCATACAATATCTCACACTTTATCTGTTCCTACAGTGTAAAATAACCATACAATATCTCACACTTTATCTGATCCTACAGTGTAAAATAACCATACAATATCTCACACTTTATCTGATCCTACAGTGTAAAATAACCATACAATATCTTGCTCTATATCTTAAAATAACCATACAATATCTCACACTCTATCTGATCTTACAGTGTAAAATAGCCATACAATATCTCACACTATATCTGATCTTACAGTGTAAAATAACCATACAATATCTCACACTATATCTGTTCCTACAGTGTAAAATAACCATACAATATCTCACACTATATCTGTTCCTACAGTGTAAAATAACCATACAATATCTCACACTATATCTGATCCTACAGTGTAAAATAACCATACAATATCACACTTGATCTGATCCTACAGTGTAAAATAACCATACAATATCTCACACTATATCTGATCCTACAGTGTAAAATAACCATACAATATCTCACACTATATCTGATCCTACAGTGTAAAATAACCATACAATATCTCACACTATATCTGATCCTACAGTGTAAAATAACCATACAATATCTCACACTATATCTGATCCTACAGTGTAAAATAACCATACAATATCTCACACTATATCTGATCCTACAGTGTAAAATAACCATACAATATCTCACACTATATCTGTTCCTACAGTGTAAAATAACCATACAATATCTCACACTATATCTGATCCTACAGTGTAAAATAACCATACAATATCTCACACTATATCTTAAAATAACCATACAATATCTCACACTGTATCTGATCCTACAGTGTAAAATAACCATACAATATCTCACACTATATCTGATCCTACAGTGTAAAATAACCATACAATATCTCACACTATATCTGATCCTACAGTGTAAAATAACCATACAATATCTCACACTATATCTGATCCTACAGTGTAAAATAACCATACAATATCTCACACTATATCTGATCCTACAGTGTAAAATAACCATACAATATCTCACACTATATCTGATCCTACAGTGTAAAATAACCATACAATATCTCACACTATATCTTTCCTACAGTTAAAATAACCATACAATATCTCACACTATATCTGATCCTACAGTGTAAAATAACCATACAATATCTCACACTATATCTGTTCCTACAGTATAAATAACCATACAATATCTCACACTATATCTGATCCTACAGTGTAAAATAACCATACAATATCTCACACTATATCTTAAAATAACCATACAATATCTCACACTATATCTTAAAATAACCATACAATATCTCACACTAATATCTAAAATAACCATACAATATCTCACACTATATCTTAAAATAACCATACAATATCTCACACTATATCTGTTCCTACAGTGTAAAATAACCATACAATATCTCACACTATATCTTAAAATAACCATACAATATCTCACACTATATCTGATCCTACAGTCAATAACCATACAATATCTCACACTATATCTGATCCTACAGTGTAAAATAACCATACAATATCTCACACTATATCTGTTCCTACAGTGTAAAATAACCATACAATATCTCACACTATATCTGTTCCTACAGTGTAAAATAACCATACAATATCTCACACTATATCTGTTCCTACAGTGTAAAATAACCATACAAGATCTCACACTATATCTTAAAATAACCATACAATATCTCACACTATATCTTAAAATAACCATACAATATCTCACACTATATCTGATCCTACAGTGTAAAATAACCATACAATATCTCACACTATATCTGTTCCTACAGTGTAAAATAACCATACAATATCTCACACTATATCTGTTCCTACAGTGTAAAATAACCATACAATATCTCACACTATATCTGTTCCTACAGTGTAAAATAACCATACAATATCTCACACTATATCTTAAAATAACCATACAATATCTCACACTATATCTGATCCTACAGTCAATAACCATACAATATCTCACACTCTATCTGATCCTACAGTGTAAAATAACCATACAATATCTCACACTATATCTGTTCCTACAGTGTAAAATAACCATACAATATCTCACACTATATCTGTTCCTACAGTGTAAAATAACCATACAATATCTCACACTATATCTGTTCCTACAGTGTAAAATAACCATACAATATCTCACACTATATCTGTTCCTACAGTGTAAAATAACCATACAATATCTCACACTATATCTGATCCTACAGTGTAAAATAACCATACAATATCTCACACTATATCTTAAAATAACCATACAATATCTCACACTATATCTGTTCCTACAGTGTAAAATAACCATACAATATCTCACACTATATCTGATCCTACAGTGTAAAATAACCATACAATATCTCACACTATATCTGATCCTACAGTGTAAAATAACCATACAATATCTCACACTATATCTGATCCTACAGTGTAAAATAACTAGCATATAAATCCCACATTTCAAGTGATCTTGCAGCATAAAACTACCGTACAATATACCAGAGTAAAACTTGAACTATGTCAAATTGCTAGATTAAGAAACTGTTTTGATAGTTAGTTTACCCCTTTAGCTTTCTTCTCTAACATCCTAGATTTGATGTCTGTGATGTGCATCCGAATGGCCTGTTTGTTCTTATCATGGTCCTGCATTCTCACAGTCATCTTATCAATCTTTTCTTGGACCTGTAGGAGAAAATACCATAGAATATACTACTTCTTCATCATTAACCTTCAGGTATAGGAGAAACTACTTCTTCATCATTAACCTTCAGGTATAGGAGAAACTACTTCTTCATCATTAACCTTCAGGTATAGGAGAAACTACTTCTTCATCATTAACTTTCAGGAATAGGAGAAACTACTGCTTCATCATTAACCTTCAGGTATAGGAGAAACTACTTCTTCATCATTAACCTTCAGGTATAGGAGAAACTACTGCTTCATCATTAACCTTCAGGTATAGGAGAAACTACTGCTTCATCATTAACCTTCAGGTATAGGAGAAACTACGACTTCAATCCTATCCATTCATCATCCAGAATTATTTACCGGACCTGAAAGTCCCAGAAGTATGTGTTTGTCAGCTTGATATTGAAAATGTAAGTCTAGTTCCGAGTATCAATTGAAGGAAAACTGAAGTTGAGAACAAGGTTCAGATGTACAACATGTAATATATATGGCTAAGTAAAAAAGTGGAATTAAAGTTTAAACTTTATTTATTTTACAACAATTGCGAAGCAAGTTCTAACAACTTATGTTAATCACTCTCGTTGGCGCGGTTGAAAGCGTATATGTGGTCATTCGTGTAGGAGGAAACCGGAGTAAACCCACCTGTCCAATCTGGCAACCACCGTACCATCTCACATACTTCCCAGTCCGAGGATCGAACACGGGTTGTATTGGTGAGAAGCGAGCGCGCTAACCACTGCGCTAATCGGACAGCCTAAGGGGAATTACTTGGGCGATATTAACGTATATGAAAGTCAAGTGATTATACGCTTGTCCATTTGATGTTGATAAATATCAAGTTTTGTTCGATCTGGATGAGAAAATGTGCTGGATGGAAAGACGGACAGTCTCACAAATGGTTACCTAAGTGACTACCCCATTGTTCTCTTGTTCTTCTACTAGCCGCACACGACCATTTATAGCCACATAAGAGCTAACCCTAGACCACAGGACAACAGACCGTTAGTTCTTCTATCTATGTAATTACGCATTGACAGCTGCAGCAAACACTAAGCTTCCTGTTTCTCCGAGACTAGGGGTATAAAAATTAATGTAAAATTATGCATAGGGATTGTGATAGGGGCAAGGACAGATTAAGATTAATGTGATGGTTTAAATTGTTGTTATTAGAGAATGTACCTGCTGTATTTGCGGTTCCTGCTGGGCACGTGTCGCTCGTATTTCATTGATTCTCTGCTTCAGTTCTGTGTTCCTTTTCAACAGTGCATCATGATGTTCCCGATCCCTCTCCTATAAAAAGAGAAATATAAATTTGTATATGCACAATTAAAATTGTTGACAAGTACATTCATATTCCTTTCAACATCTGAAATACATAAACGTTTATGAACATTTCAGTGTGTGTTTTACGTTTATTTATCATCACTACTGGTTGTCCATATGAGCGACGCCTCCTGAAGAGATTAGTCATTTTAGATTTTTGAGGATAGTGCAACGATACAGACAGAGACCCATTCCAGATTCTCTTCAGGTTATTTTACATGCAAAGTGTATAGCACCGACACGAGACCTCGGTTTAAAGTCCCATCTGAAAGACTGTTAATTTTATTAGGGTTAGACGGGGGATCGAATATTTCAGGAACTAGACAACAGCCCAATAGACAGCAACATCCCTCGTCGATTTATTAAATTGGAACAAAGTAAAAACTGAGCTCCCGTAATGAGATGACTTACAATTTCAGAGTTGATATCTTCATACACCACAATGCGCGTGTGTTTGAATCGTATAGAGTTGATGGCGGCACTTAAGATTTTCTTCATTGTAGCAGGACCTGAAACAATAATGTTTCTGTTTTTGTTCTCCATTGATTGGTTGACTTTTCTCAGTGAAGAGTGAAACAGTGGAGGATGGCATTTTCTCTGCCACTGCTGGTGTTTCGTATTCATCTGCTGTTGGATGTACTTTTGCAGTTTCACTGTTTTCTGACAATAATAACCAGTTAATTATAAAGCAGGGCCCGCGATGGTAATCGCCAATGTTACCAATGGCTAAAATATGCCAAAATTGGCAAATAAAACTCAGTTTGGCGAAAATGATAAAAACGGCAAAAATCTGTAAAATTTCCGCAAATTGGAAATTCCCCCTTACCCCAACCCCAAAAGTAATAATGTTCTAATGAATTTGTTTTGTCGTGTCGTTTTTAATTTAAACAGCAAACAGAAATTAACTTGAAAATTACATCGGAACTATGTTTTATTGCGAACGTTCACACTGACATAAATGATTGTGAAGTTGTGCATTGTAGTGAAATAACAGTCCCGGCAGAGGCAGATAAAATGAATAAAATTGGATAACAAATATTAAATTACGGTAGTCAAAATCATTGGAAATCTTTGCTAACAATACATGTCCCATACATTTTATTCCATATTACGCACATATTACCCAAAATCTAGTGAAATTGTGCCATGTTTGGACCCTACAACGATTCATCAAATTCTTACATTGGCCAAACCTGACCTTGAAATGTGACATTGACCTAACATTGTTGGAAAGTTGCAGTCTGCACATCCTCTCGAGGTAAACATCAAAGTGATAGAACGCAACGACAATTTGAGGTGTTTGTATTTTCGAGTGTTGACCTTTGTTCAGAAAAAATGGTTGACACAAATTGTGACAATCCCACTAATTAAAACCGAACAGGTCAAAGAGAAAATAAATTATGTACCGACAAAAAACAAAAGTCAACCTTAAAAGAACTGCAGTCTCTGATTGGGTCCTTGAAGTTCTGTTGCTGAGCTATCGCAATTTGTAGTCGCAATGTGTATACCTATTTGTCGGCGTACAAATAATGCATCTGTGGTCTGACAAAGCGATCATCTCAGTGTAAATATGTGGATATATGGCTTGACTTTTAGTATGTGGTTAGAAGATAGTATTTAGTGAGAATTTTTTTTTCGAAAATAAAATTTTCAGGATGGCCTATACTAATAGTTCACCGTAAGCTAAGATAACAAGATGTGACTGGTTGTTTGCCCAAGACAAGTAAGCACATGAGGTTTTCTATTGGTCTACTCATGTTCTGTCTATTGCTTAACTGGAAGTCGTGATAGCGCGTTCGCTTCAGGTACAAAAGTCCCGGAGTTCGAGCCCCGCTGGAGCTGTTACGATTGTGCCCTTAGGCAAGGCATTTAATTGCAGATTGCCTCTTCTCTCTCCCTCGTGGCGATGGATTGATCATTCCATTAGGAATGAAGTATTGAGAGTGATATTAATATAAATTAAAAGAACTTGTTTCGCAATCGAGCTAAAATAAATTTGTATAAACTATTGCTTAACTAACTCCACAAAGTAGATAACATAGCATCAGTGTTACCTTTGATATCAGAACAATGGACACACCCAATGTCTACTAGACATGTACCCATGCCAGAGGGATTCACAAATGGACATGTAATGGGTATACACCCAATGTCTACTAGACATGTACCCATGCCAGAGGGATTCACAAATGGACATGTAATGGGTATACACCCAATGTCTACTAGACATGTACCCATGCCAGAGGGATTCACAAATGGACATGTAATGGGTATACACCCAATGTCTACTAGACATGTACCCATGCCAGACGGATTCACAAATGGACATGTAATGGGTATTTTCTTGTTAAAATCATGCAACAAGATACCAAACATACCCAACATGCATTATGACATGAACGGACAGTACTGTTATCTATTGTTCTCTGTACCCACCAAGTACCTTCTCGTGGGCTCAGACAGACAGACAGACAGACAGACAGACAGACAGACAGACAGACAGACAGACAGACAGACAGACAGACAGACGACATACAAATACCTCATGGCTCAGGATAGCAAGAAAGCTAACTAGCTCATAGTAACTCATAGTAACTGCTGAATAAAAAGTAGCTTACTTGGTGATATAACAACATCTGCACTGAAGTCTGCTATGTATAGAGATGGCATAACCATCCTCCTGTAAAACAACTATACTTGATACTATGGTAAACTAGACAGGATGGCCAGGCAGTGTGTTTTATTTGAATGATAGTAAAAGGAACGATTAATTCTGGCATAATATTTGATGACTCATCCGTACAAAGTTATAGAAAGAACATAGATATCAGCCATCATTGTAAAATGTAAAGTTGTACGATAGTTACCAAGTTGTACTCGCACAGTTGTACGATAGTTACCAAGCTGTACGATAGTTACCAAGCTGTACGATAGTTACCAAGCTGTACGATAGTTACCAAGTTGTACTCGCACAGTTGTACGATAGTTACCAAGCTGTACGATAGTTACCAAGCTGTACGATAGTTACCAAGCTGTACGATAGTTACCAAGTTGTACTCATACAATGCACAGTTGTACGATAGTTACCAAGTTGTACTCGTACAATGCACAGCTGTACGATAGTTACCAAGTTGTACTCGTACAATGCACAGCTGTACGATAGTTACCAAGTTGTACTCGTACAATGCACAGCTGTACGATAGTTACCAAGTTGTACTCGCACAATGCACAGCTGTACGATAGTTACCAAGTTGTAATCGCACAATGCACAGCTGTACGATAGTTACCAAGTTGTACTCGTACAATGCACAGCTGTACGATAGTTACCAAGTTGTACTCGTACAATGCACAGCTGTACGATAGTTACCAAGTTGTACTCGCACAATGCACAGCTGTACGATAGTTACCAAGTTGTAATCGCACAATGCACAGCTGTACGATAGTTACCAAGTTGTACTCGTACAATGCACAGCTGTACGATAGTTACCAAGTTGTACTCGTACAATGCACAGCTGTACGATAGTTACCAAGTTGTACTCGCACAATGCACAGCTGTACGATAGTTACCAAGTTGTAATCGCACAATGCACAGCTGTACGATAGTTACCAAGTTGTACTCGTACAATGCACAGCTGTACGATAGTTACCAAGTTGTACTCGTACAATGCACAGCTGTACGATAGTTACCAAGTTGTACTCGCACAATGCACAGCTGTATGATAGTTACCAAGTTTTACTCGTACAATGCACAGCTGTACGATAGTTACCAAGTTGTACTCGCACAATGCACAGCTGTATGATAGTGATCAAGTTTTACTCGTAAAATGCACAGCTGTACGATAGTGATCAAGTTTTACTCGTAAAATGCACAGCTGTACGAAAGTTACCAAGTTTTACTCATAATGTGCACAGCTGTATGATAGTGGATGGGAAATGGGTCGCCCTGTCTTGAAATTGGAAACATGCACTGGAATGATCGAGAACAAACACAGCCTGTGCAATTGCAAAATCAGGCGTTTGTGAGGGTGGATGGGAAATGGGTCGCCCCGTTCGAAGGGTTACCAACCAGTACACATGAATGTGATTATTGAAAACATCAACATTTGCATATTTTCGAAATACAAATGTAGTTATAGTGTGCTCATTTTCCTGTTTGACAGTTCTAGCGTGTACCATATAAACCAAACACCTGTTACTGACAGCAGTGACATCATTCGACAAACAAATTTTAAAAATGGTGGAGAACAAAAACTGGGCGATTGATGATACACGAATGAAGATTATTAATAACAATTAAAGTAAATTGTGCACAATAGAAAATGGCCAATAATACAACATTACTTGGGACATGACTGCTTGTTCTTTTTCGTGAGACTAAGATGTCACTGTGCAATCAAACTGACTACACAACACTTTCCTTGTATGAAAGGAAACAATTTGTTCTATTCTTGCCCTTAGGCAAGGCATTTAAATTCAACGTTGCCTCTTCTCTCTCCCTCATGGCGATGGATTCCGTCAGGAAAGAGGTCTCGAGAGTGATTAATATAAGTTGAAAGAATTTGTTTCGCAATCGAGCTAAAATAAATTTGTATAAACTTATTCTTAGGAATAACACAGTGACTGGTCTGGTGATTATTGTGCCAAGTCATTTCAAGATTTGAACACAATTGAAGGAAGTAGAGGCTCATTTAAAGGTTAAACCGGGAACAAACTAAGGGCCACAACTCTGGTATTACAATTTTCGTGAGTATTAGAAATTGGACTAATTCCACATATTCACAGCTTTCCCCACCTCACAACATTCAATACAAATCTGGATATACGTATAGAATAACTAAATTTATAAAGTACCTTTTTCTCCCTGTCGAAAATTTGGAAAAACTTACATGACCACTATCAGATGCATAACTGGAACAGAATCTGAATGTATTTCTGGAAACTCAAACTCGTTTGACAATAAATTTTGCTGAAAATACAACATATGTGTAGAAGAGGTGCCATGACGTTCAGTAGAAAAATGTCATTACATCTACAACAAGATTTGAATAAATATCAAAATCAATTGAAAGCGAGGAAGACAATAGCAATGTTAAATATATTTATCCTAGGTTCACAGTAATTCAGGTAATGGTGTGTAATCAAGTGTTGTGTTTGTATGCACGATTATTTCGTGCATTTTTGGATAGTATAAATAGTGGAATGTAGATAGTTATCTCCATTCGAAGTGGTTTTGCATTACGATACGTCATTATATTGACCCCCGCCCACCCACCCTGAAATGAATACGTCAGTCTCGAAAGATTAAGATCTGTTTATTGATGAAAATATTCTCTGTTTGCAAGGGCAGCAATTGGAGGGTAATTGATCGTTGCAGATCTTGGGGTACTTGGTAATTCTATTAAAATCAAAATTTATATATCGACAGGTTCGACGCCCTTTACCAGGATTGTCCAAACGTTTATATCCAGTGGTTGTTTACAAAGAGAAGAATCGTCAGAGGAATGGCATCTTGATTAAAGGCGGCTTAAGAAATGAATTTCGGATTTTAGCTTTATGTTTTTTACTTTGTCACGCAGCCACTTTCTATTTCAATGTATGTGATTTAAGTTTCTAAGACTGTTAGCTCAGACAGGCTATATTAGGTTAATCTAAGTGGCGGTACCAGTTTGAGCAAAATTGATATAATAGATGTTAAACAGTTTTTAGCCTATACAATTATGATAACATTTATCGTTATACTGCTCGTTGGGAAAGTCACGGGGCAGCAAAGAAGGCCTTTTCACACTGGATAGTTGCATGGTTTCTTTCTACCACCCCTCCTCCTCCTCCACAAAAAAGAAATAATAGAAAAAGATGAGGAGATTATATTATATTTAATATAATTAGGGGAGTGGGTTGGGGCAGCCGGCACTACAGTTTCGTATTTATGTGGCTGTCTTATATCGAGATGTATAATTTAACAACAGAGTAGGGTGTACTTAACATCTCAGAGTAGGGTGTACTTAACATCTCAGAGTAGGGTGTACTTAACATCTCAGACTGATTGTATTTTATGTTATGAGGCTTCTAAACATTAAATATTCGCATATTTTATGGTCGCAGGTTTAAACTTGAAGAAAATTCTTATACATTTATATAATAAATTATTAACATGGTAATGCAAATGACTCATCCTAAATCGTGTTTGTCATTCTTTCCCCCTAGAATTACTTGATTATGGGATAAATGATTTATTTACGTTTGAGCGGAGCGAATTAGGGAATAATTTGTAAATACAGCAAATAGTATTAGTCGAAATCATTCAAAGCATGAAAGTTTCTGAATAATATTTGGACTTTCCTTGCATCACTCTATCGGGTTGTCCAACATGTGGTTGTTATTATCATGTTCATTTTGGAACATCAGAGGAGCTAACTCGAGCCATGGACTGGGCTATCTTTCAGGGTACAGGTATCAGTCCAAAGTCGCACAATACAACTTGTACAGAGACAAATCACATTGATCAAGTGATTGAAGGGACGGTACCGGACAACAATTACTCTGTGCTGCTGATTGAAGGGACGGTACCAGAGGACAATTACTCTGTGCTGCTGATTGAAGGGATGGTACCAGACGACAATTACTCTGTGCTGCTGATTGAAGGGATGGTACCAGACGACAATTACTCTGTGTTGCTGATTGAAGGGATGGTACCAGACGACAATTACTCTGTGCTGCTGATTGAAGGGACGGTACCGGACGACAATTACTCTGTGCTGCTGATTGAAGGGACGGTACCGGACAACAATTACTCTGTGCTGCTGATTGAAGGGACGGTAGTAGTATAGCGGGGGGAATAAAAAAAAAAAATG
>CM026390.1:100133261-100174694 GCA_014843695.1 Archivesica marissinica | reverse complement strand
TGGGTGTATGTGAAATGTTGGATATGGGTGTATGTGAAATGTTGGATATGGGTGTATGTGAAACGTTGGATATGGGTGTATGTGTAATGTTGGATATGGGTGTATGTGAAACATTGGATATGGGTGTATGTGAAATGTTGGATATGGGTGTATGTGATACGTTGGATATGGGTGTATGTGAAACGTTGGATATGGGTGTATGTGAAATGTTGGATATGGGTGTATGTGCCATGTTGGATATGGGTGTATGTGAAACGTTGGATATGGGTGTATGTGCAATGTTGGATATGGGTGTATGTGAAATGTTGGATATGGGTGTATGTGAAATGTTGGATATGGGTGTATGTGAAACGTTGGATATGGGTGTATGTGCCATGTTGGATATGGGTGTATGTGAAACGTTGGATATGGGTGTATGTGCAATGTTGGATATGGGTGTATGTGAAACGTTGGATATGGGTGTGTGCCATGTTGGATATGGGTGTATGTGAAACGTTGGATATGGGTGTATGTGCCATGTTGGATATGGGTGTATGTGAAACGTTGGATATGGGTGTATGTGAAATGTTGGATATGGGTGTATGTGAAATGTTGGATATGGGTGTATGTGAAACGTTGGATATGGGTGTATGTGAAACGTTGGATATGGGTGTATGTGAAATGTTGGATATGGGTGTATGTGCCATGTTGGATATGGGTGTATGTGAAATGTTGGATATGGGTGTATGTGAAATGTTGGATATGGGTGTATGTGAAACATTGGATATGGGTGTATGTGCCATGTTGGATATGGGTGTATGTGAAACGTTGGATATGGGTGTATGTGAAACGTTGGATATGGGTGTATGTGAAATGTTGGATATGGGTGTATGTGCCATGTTGGATATGGGTGTATGTGCCATGTTGGATATGGGTGTATGTGCCATGTTGGATATGGGTGTATGTGAAATGTTGGATATGGGTGTATGTGCCACGTTGGATATGGGTGTATGTGAAACGTTGGATATGGGTGTATGTGAAATGTTGGATATGGGTGTATGTGCCATGTTGGATATGGGTGTATGTGAAACGTTGGATATGGGTGTATGTGAAACGTTGGATATGGGTGTATGTGAAATGTTGGATATGGGTGTATGTGAAATGTTGGATATGGGTGTATGTGAAATGTTGGATATGGGTGTATGTGAAACGTTGGATATGGGTGTATGTGAAATGTTGGATATGGGTGTATGTGCCATGTTGGATATGGGTGTATGTGAAATGTTGGATATGGGTGTATGTGAAACGTTGGATATGGGTGTATGTGCCATGTTGGATATGGGTGTATGTGAAACGTTGGATATGGGTGTATGTGAAACGTTGGATATGGGTGTATGTGCCATGTTGGATATGGGTGTATGTGAAACGTTGGATATGGGTGTATGTGAAATGTTGGATATGGGTGTATGTGAAACGTTGGATATGGGTGTATGTGCCATGTTGGATATGGGTGTATGTGAAACGTTGGATATGGGTGTATGTGCCATGTTGGATATGGGTGTATGTGAAATGTTGGATATGGGTGTATGTGCCATGTTGGATATGGGTGTATGTGAAACGTTGGATATGGGTGTATGTGCCATGTTGGATATGGGTGTATGTGAAACGTTGGATATGGGTGTATGTGAAATGTTGGATATGGGTGTATGTGAAACGTTGGATATGGGTGTATGTGCCATGTTGGATATGGGTGTATGTGAAACGTTGGATATGGGTGTATGTGCCATGTTGGATATGGGTGTATGTGAAACGTTGGATATGGGTGTATGTGCCATGTTGGATATGGGTGTATGTGAAACGTTGGATATGGGTGTATGTGCCATGTTGGATATGGGTGTATGTGAAACGTTGGATATGGGTGTATGTGAAATGTTGGATATGGGTGTATGTGCCATGTTGGATATGGGTGTATGTGAAACGTTGGATATGGGTGTATGTGAAACGTTGGATATGGGTGTATGTGACATGTTGGATATGGGTGTATGTGAAGTTGGAAGATTGGTATGGGTGTATGTGCCATGTTGGATATGGGTGTATGTGAAACGTTGGATATGGGTGTATGTGCCATGTTGGATATGGGTGTATGTGAAATGTTGGATATGGGTGTATGTGAACATTGGATATGGGTGTATGTGCCATGTTGGATATGGGTGTATGTGAAACGTTGGATATGGGTGTATGTGCCATGTTGGATATGGGTGTATGTGAAACGTTGGATATGGGATGTGAAACGTTGGATATGGGTGTATGTGCCATGTTGGATATGGGTGTATGTGAAATGTTGGATATGGGTGTATGTGAAATGTTGGATATGGGTGTATGTGAAACATTGGATATGGGTGTATGTGAAACGTTGGATATGGGTGTATGTGAAATGTTGGATATGGGTGTATGTGCCATGTTGGATATGGGTGTATGTGAAATGTTGGATATGGGTGTATGTGAAACGTTGGATATGGGTGTATGTGCCATGTTGGATATGGGTGTATGTGAAATGTTGGATATGGGTGTATGTGAAACGTTGGATATGGGTGTATGTGAAATGTTGGATATGGGTGTATGTGCCATGTTGGATATGGGTGTATGTGCCATGTTGGATATGGGTGTATGTGCCACGTTGGATATGGGTGTATGTGAAACGTTGGATATGGGTGTATGTGCCATGTTGGATATGGGTGTATGTGAAACGTTGGATATGGGTGTATGTGAAATGTTGGATATGGGTGTATGTGAAATGTTGGATATGGGTGTATGTGAAACGTTGGATATGGGTGTATGTGAAATGTTGGATATGGGTGTATGTGAAATGTTGGATATGGGTGTATGTGAAATGTTGGATATGGGTGTATGTGAAATGTTGGATATGGGTGTATGTGAAATGTTGGATATGGGTGTATGTGAAATGTTGGATATGGGTGTATGTGACATGTTGGATATGGGTGTATGTGCCATGTTGGATATGGGTGTATGTGAAATGTTGGATATGGGTGTATGTGAAACGTTGGATATGGGTGTATGTGCCATGTTGGATATGGGTGTATGTGCAATGTTGGATATGGGTGTATGTGAAACATTGGATATGGGTGTATGTGAAATGTTGGATATGGGTGTATGTGAAACGTTGGATATGGGTGTATGTGCCATGTTGGATATGGGTGTATGTGAAATGTTGGATATGGGTGTATGTGAAACGTTGGATATGGGTGTATGTGACATGTTGGATATGGGTGTATGTGCCATGTTGGATATGGGTGTATGTGAAACTTGGATATGGGTGTATGTGCCATGTTGGATATGGGTGTATGTGAAACGTTGGATATGGGTGTATGTGCCATGTTGGATATGGGTGTATGTGAAACGTTGGATATGGGTGTATGTGACACGTTGGATATGGGTGTATGTGAAACATTGGATATGGGTGTATGTGAAATGTTGGATATGGGTGTATGTGAAACGTTGGATATGGGTGTATGTGAAATGTTGGATATGGGTGTATGTGAAACGTTGGATATGGGTGTATGTGAAACGTTGGATATGGGTGTATGTGCCATGTTGGATATGGGTGTATGTGAAACGTTGGATATGGGTGTATGTGAAATGTTGGATATGGGTGTATGTGAAATGTTGGATATGGGTGTATGTGAAATGTTGGATATGGGTGTATGTGAAACATTGGATATGGGTGTATGTGCCATGTTGGATATGGGTGTATGTGAAACGTTGGATATGGGTGTATGTGCCATGTTGGATATGGGTGTATGTGAAATGTTGGATATGGGTGTATGTGAAACGTTGGATATGGGTGTATGTGCCATGTTGGATATGGGTGTATGTGAAACGTTGGATATGGGTGTATGTGCCATGTTGGATATGGGTGTATGTGAAATGTTGGATATGGGTGTATGTGCCATGTTGGATATGGGTGTATGTGAAATGTTGGATATGGGTGTATGTGCCACGTTGGATATGGGTGTATGTGCCATGTTGGATATGGGTGTATGTGAAATGTTGGATATGGGTGTATGTGAAATGTTGGATATGGGTGTATGTGAAACGTTGGATATGGGTGTATGTGAAATGTTGGATATGGGTGTATGTGAAATGTTGGATATGGGTGTATGTGCCATGTTGGATATGGGTGTATGTGAAATGTTGGATATGGGTGTATGTGAAACGTTGGATATGGGTGTATGTGCCATGTTGGATATGGGTGTATGTGAACGTTGGATATGGGTGTATGTGAAATGTTGGATATGGGTGTATGTGAAATGTTGGATATGGGTGTATGTGAAACGTTGGATATGGGTGTATGTGAAATGTTGGATATGGGTGTATGTGCCATGTTGGATATGGGTGTATGTGAAACGTTGGATATGGGTGTATGTGAAATGTTGGATATGGGTGTATGTGAAACGTTGGATATGGGTGTATGTGAAACGTTGGATATGGGTGTATGTGAAATGTTGGATATGGGTGTATGTGCCATGTTGGATATGGGTGTATGTGAAACGTTGGATATGGGTGTATGTGAAATGTTGGATATGGGTGTATGTGCCATGTTGGATATGGGTGTATGTGAAATGTTGGATATGGGTGTATGTGAAACGTTGGATATGGGTGTATGTGAAATGTTGGATATGGGTGTATGTGAAATGTTGGATATGGGTGTATGTGAAATGTTGGATATGGGTGTATGTGAAACGTTGGATATGGGTGTATGTGAAACGTTGGATATGGGTGTATGTGAAATGTTGGATATGGGTGTATGTGAAATGTTGGATATGGGTGTATGTGAAATGTTGGATATGGGTGTATGTGAAATGTTGGATATGGGTGTATGTGAAATGTTGGATATGGGTGTATGTGAAATGTTGGATATGGGTGTATGTGAATGTTAGTTATTCCTTATTTTATGAATAATTATGAACATTTATATATGTGTATAATTTGTTTGTTTTAGATGATGAGAAATGGTTGCTTGACACTTTGTCATTTCAACATACCCTATGAAGTTGTAAGTACTATCCCATGCTGTCACCAGTGTAACATTTCAACATACCCAATGAAGTTGTAAGTACTATCCCGTGCTGTCACCAGTGTAACATTTCAACATACCCTATGAAGTTGTAAGTACTATCCCATGCTGTCACCAGTGTAACATTTCAACATACCCTATGAAGTTGTTAGTACCATCAATCCCATGCTGTCACCAGTGTAACATTGCGCTACTAAACCCAACTTCTACTACACAGATACTGCAGTTACATACCAGAGGCAGGGTCGTAAAGTGGATTTACCGTTGAGAGCGGGGGGAGGGTGGAGGCGTTAATTGGCTTAGAAGGTCTGGGGTCATGCTCTTCAGGGTTCATTCTAGGTCAGAATGTTTGAGAGAAGTGAGAAAGCGCGGGATCGCTTCCTCAAATGGTGTTCTTTAATATACTTCTGCAAAATAGGGTTAAAATGCACAGTACAACCATTAAATACAACATTTGAATATAAGTAGTGCTTTATAATGGGCCAGTGTATCTTACTAGACATTTTGTTTGAAAATCGTAAAAACACAATTTTTAAATTTTTTTAGGGAGAAGTGGGGCCCCCAGAGGGCGAAGTCAGGGTCCCTAGGGTGACAATTTTTGGGGGAGCATTGTGTTGGTGCATTCTCATGCATTATTACTTAGATATGAATTTTAGCCTATTTTTGGCCGTAATTTGTCTACCACATTGCTATCTAGCACCCAGGTTGATACGACTATTATCATGCATGTACAGCGAATGGAGCCAGCTAGAAAGCATGCGTCATATTCTAGCATAATATACTCCTATATATGGTGACAGTAGCAATAACCTGTGTACAGTCAAACCTGTGTTAGTGGTCACTTCAATAACCTGTGTACAGTCAAACCTGTGTTAGTGGTCACTTCAATAACCTGTGTACAGTCAAACCTGTGTTAGTGGTCACTTCAATAACCTGTGTACAGTCAAACCTGTGTTAGTGGTCACTTCAATTAAGCAGCCAACCTGTATTAAACAGCCAGTTCACAGATTCCCAATATGTTGTTTTTGTATAAATTTGACCTCTATTAAGCAGCCACATATGCTAAGCAGCCACTTTATGTGATTCCCTTGGCTGGCTGCTTAAGACAGGTTTGACTGTACTGTGATTCCCTTGTCTGGCTGGTTAAGACATGTTTGACTGTACTGTGATTCCCTTGTCTGGCTGGTTAAGACAGGTTTGACTGTACTGTGATTCCCTTGACTGGCTGCTTAAGACAGGTTTGACTTTTATTGTATGTAATATCAGTTAGTAAGAAATAAATAATAACCACATCATTAACAGCACTGCCCTCTATACTTTATTGATGCACAGGTACCATTCATCTGTGACACTGCTATCTTCACCTTAGCCGCAAGTGCACTACTGTACTAAACTTCTGTAATTGGCAGAATGTCATTTTTTGTTAAATGAACTTGGAAGATTAATTATTTCTCAATAATGTGATGGCCTGTTGTGTTAGTTTTAAACATTATTTATTTTACAACTATTGCCAAGCAAGTTTTAACAACTTATATTAATGGCGCGGATGAAAGCATAAATGTGGTCATTCGTGTGGGAGGAAACCGGAGTACCCAGAGTAAACCAACCTGTTTGACCTGGCAACCACCGTACCATCTCACATACTTTCCGGTCCGAGGATCAAACCCAGGTTGCATTGGCGAGCGCGCTAACCACTGGTCTCATGGAAACAGATGTGACCGTGTTGCTAGGTACTGTAAGAACTGTGACTGTGTTGCTACATGTAGGTTAAGTAAGATTGTGACCTTGTTGCTATGTGCTGTAAGAACGGTGACCGTGTTGCTAAGTACTGTAAGAACTGTGACCTTGTTGCTAGGTACTGTAATACATGTGACCGTGTTGCTAGGTACTGTAAGACATGTGACCTTGTTGCTACATGTAAGTAAAGTAAGACTTGTGACCTTGTTGCTATGTGCTGTAAGAATGGTGACCGTGTTGCTAGGTACTGTAAGATCTGTGACCGTGTTGCTAGGTACTGTAAGAACTGTGACTGTGTTGCTACATGTAGGCTAAGTAAGATTGTGACCTTGTTGCTAGGTACTGTAAGACATGTGACCATGTTGCTACTAGATGTAGGTAAAGTAAGACTGACCTTGTTGCTAGGTACTATAAGACCTGTGACCATGTTGCTACATGTAGGTAAATTAAAACTTTTGACCTTGTTGCTAGGTACTGTAAGACTTGTGACCTTGTTGCTTCATGTAGGTAATGTAAGACTTATGACCCTGTTGCTAGGTACTGTAAGAACTGTGACTGTGTTGCTAGGTACTGTAAGACCTATGACTGTGTTGCTAGGTACTGTAAGACCTATGACCGTGTTGCTAGGTACTGTAAGACTTATGACCTTGTTGCTAGGTACTGTAAGACCTATGACCGTGTTGCTAGGTACTGTAAGACCTGTGACTGTTGCTAGGTACTGTAAGACCTATGACAATGTTGCTAGGTACTGTAAGACCTATGACCGTGTTGCTAGGTACTGTAAGACCTGTGACCTTGTTGCTAGGTACTGTAAGACCTATGACCGTGTTGCGAGGTACTGTAAGACCTGTGACTGTGTTGCTAGGTACTGTAAGACCTATGACCGTGTTGCTAGGTACTGTAAGACCTATGACCGTGTTGCTAGGTACTGTAAGACCTATTACCTTGTTGCTAGGTACTGTAAGACCTGTGACCGTGTTGCTAGGTACTGTAAGACCTGTGACCGTGTTGCTAGGTACTGTAAGACCTGTGACTGTGTTGCTAGGTACTGTAAGACCTGTGACCGTGTTGCTAGGTACTGTAAGACCTGTGACCGTGTTGCGAGGTACTGTAAGACCTGTGACCTTGTTGCTAGGTACTGTAAGACCTGTGACCTTGTTTCAGCTGTACTGCTACAATCGGCTGGTTAGAATCCTGCTTCAGATGTTGCGCAGAGACTACAATGATGACTTCCTATTGCGAATCGGCATTTTTTTGCTCAACAGCCTAGCATGCCAGGTGGAGGGAGAACAAAAGCAGATACTCGGACAAACCGGAGTTGTTGAGGTATGTACAGATTAACGTGGAAGGGGGGAGCAAGCAGATGGTGGTCAGAAAAGTTACATAAGAAATGTAATGATACTTCATGGGAAAATAGCCGGGTGGCTATTGTTGTGCTGAGCAACCCCCCCCCCATCTTTACTCCGGAAACCTGACACCATTCCCACCACTCTTTCTCATCACAACTTCGCATGAGGATCGTGGGGTGATTTAATGCTTAGAATGTTGCTATTTTGTTTTTAATTCAGTATTTTTATGCTCCCGAAGCGAGGCATATAGTTTTTGCACTGTCTGCTTGTCTGTCCGTAAAAGAGACTTTTTATTTACAATTTTCATACCAAATTTTGTCCAGTAAAGATAAACTCGTTCTATTCAAATGTATTTAATCGTCATATTGTTCATTTTAACCATATTTTGTTGAAATTTAATAAATAACATCTTTTATGGACACAATCGCACGCTTTCTCACTTCTCCCAAAAATCCTGAGTTAGAATGAACCCTGCATATCGGAATATTTCTTGTTAGGTACTTACAGTTAATATTATATCGGATGTTGTATGTACACTTACAGTTTATATTATATTGGATGTTGTATGTACACTTACAGTTTATATTATATTGGATGTTGTATGTACACTTACAGTTTATATTATATCGGATGTTGTATGTACACTTACAGTTTATATTATATTGGATGTTGTATGTACACTTACAGTTATTATATCGGATGTTGTATGTACACTTACAGTTTATATTATATTGGATGTTGTATGTACACTTACAGTTTATATTATATCGGATGTTGTATGTACACTTACAGTTAATATTATATCGGCTGTTGTATGTACACTACAGTTTATATTATATTGGATGTTGTATGTACACTTACAGTTTATATTATATTGGATGTTGTATGTACACTTACAGTTTATATTATATCGGATGTTGTATGTACACTTACAGTTTATATTATATTGGATGTTGTATGTACACTTACAGTTATTATATCGGATGTTGTATGTACACTTACAGTTTATATTATATTGGATGTTGTATGTACACTTACAGTTTATATTATATCGGATGTTGTATGTACACTTACAGTTAATATTATATCGGCTGTTGTATGTACACTACAGTTTATATTATATTGGATGTTGTATGTACACTTACAATTTATATTATATCGGATGTTGTATGTACACTTACAGTTTATATTATATCGGATGTTGTATGTACACTTACAGTTTATATTATACTGAGTCAAAAAAGAAACGATACCTGGTGTTTATGTGTCTATAATTTCAACATTTATTAAGACAATTCTTTTAAAATTCATAAGATGATAGTCCAACATGTTTGAAAGAGGAGCACATATAGCATAATGAGCCTCCGAAACTGTCTGCTGCGTGATGACGTAATTCGTCGGACAGGGGTCTAATGGAGTTTTCACACAGACGTCAATACCGAGTATGGGCACCATTTGCGTCTCTCACTGCAATGCACCACCGTCGCATCGAACGAAAGAGTGTCTGAATCTCTTGCGGGTCAATATTTGTCCACTCCTGACGCAAAACATCCCTCAGTTGGTTTAATGTTACCGGCTGACGTCGTCTGACGCGGCGGTCTAACGTATCCCACAAATGTTCTATGGGTGACAGGTCTGGTGACAAAGCAGGCCACGGCAGGGTTTCAATATTGTTCTGCTCCAATAATGTGGTGGAAATCCGAGCAGTATGACACCTGGCCTTGTCCTGTTGGAACAGTGTGACGTTTCTGTTGGCGTTAAAGAATGGCACAACAACTGGCGCAAGGATCTCATCACAGTACCGCTGGGCGTTTAGGTTCCCGTCCACCACTAACAGTTCAGTGCGACTGCCGAAGGTGATACCGCCCCACGCCATAACGCTTCCGCCCCCGAACAGATCGACCTGACGTACACATGCGTCGGCGTAACGTTCACCGCGTCTGCGATATACCCGCTCTCTGCCATCCGCTCGACGCAAACAGAACCGCGATTCATCGCTAAACATCACCGAATTCCACTGTAACCGAGTCCAGCGAGCACGTTCCGTCGTCCATTCCCGCCGTACGTCACGGTGACGTCGTGTCAGGATGGGTCCAACGTATGGCCGATAGGCACAAATGCCACGTTCACCGAGCCGGTTCCTGACTGTGTGTGCACTGATGCGATTGTTGGTCATCCCAGGAGTAACAGCAGCTGTGTGCGTAGCAGGTAGGAACCGGTCACGTAAATGTGATGTCCGAATGTGACGGTCCTGTTCACGCGTCGTCACACGTGATGGACCAGATCTTGGACGGTCGTCCACCGATCCATGTGTTCGATAACGTCGAAGTAGACGTGTTAGCGTGATCCGCGTAACCCCGAGTCGATTTGCGACGTCACGCTGACGTAAACCGCCGTCAATCATGACAATGGCACGCATTCTCTGATTGCGGTTTAGCCTAGGCATTTTGTTAGAGGTAACAATGGGTATGTACGGTGTTTTTCCTCGATGGTAATGCAATACCAGTACAATAAACCGGTTTTCCGATGTGTACATGTGCAGGAAGTTGTCTTTGTTGAGGAGCACGTGCAAATCGGAAATTCGGCGTTCCAGGATTATCGGGTGTTTATTTACCTGTGTTTATGGTTGGCTGACGTTGCAATAAGATACCCGGTACTGATACGTAATAATATATTAAACCTTTCTATGGTTTTATCCGTTTTACGTCATTTTTAGTTTGGTATCGTTTCTTTTTTGACTCAGTATATATCGGATGTTGTATGTACACTTACAGTTTATATTATATCGGATGTTGTATGTACACTTACAGTTTATATTATATCGGATGTTGTATGTACACTTACAGTTATTATATCGGATGTTGTATGTACACTTACAGTTTATATTATATCGGATGTTGTATGTACACTTACAGTTTATATTATATCGGATGTTGTATGTACACTTACAGTTAATATTATATCGGATGTTGTATGTACACTTACAGTTTATATTATATCGGATGTTGTATGTACACTTACAGTTTATATTATATTGGATGTTGTATGTACACTTACAGTTTATATTATATCGGATGTTGTATGTACATTTACAGTTAATATTATATCGGATGTTGTATGTACACTTACAGTTTATATTATATCGGATGTTGTATGTACATTTACAGTTAATATTATATCGGATGTTGTATGTACACTTAACAGTTTATATTATATCGGATGTTGTATTGCAGATAATGTGTAACATAATAAAACTGAAGGTAGAACACAAGATCTGTGACGAAATACTGGAAGTATGCTGGAGTACCCTGTGGAATGTCACGGGTGAGTGATTCTCTAGTTTATAGTGGAATGTCATGGGTGAGTGATTCTCTAGTGTATAGTGGAATGTCACGGGTGAGTGATTATCTAGTTTATAGTGGAATGTCATGGGTGATTTTGTAGATTATAGTGGAATGTCATGGGTGAGTGTTCTGTAGAGTATAGTGGAATGTCACGGGTGAGTGATTATCTAGTTTATAGTGGAATGTCATGGGTGAGTGATTATCTAGTTTATAGTGGAATGTCATGGGTGAGTGATTATCTAGTTTATAGTGGAATGTCATGGGTGAGTGATTCTCTAGTTTATAGTGGAATGTCATGGGTGAGTGATTATCTAGTTTATAGTGGAATGTCACGGGTGAGTGATTCTCTAGTTTATAGTGGAATGTCATGGGTGAGTGATTATCTAGTTTATAGTGGAATGTCACGGGTGAGTGATTATCTAGTTTATAGTGGAATGTCACGGGTGAGTGATTCTCTAGTTTATAGTGGAATGTCACGGGTGAGTGATTCTCTAGTTTATAGTGGAATGTCACGGGTGAGTGATTCTCTAGTTTATAGTGGAATGTCATGGGTGAGTGATTCTCTAGTTTATAGTGGAATGTCACGGTGAGTGATTCTCTAGTTTATAGTGGAATGTCACGGGTGAGTGATTCTCTAGTTTATAGTGGAATGTCACGGGTGAGTGATTCTCTGGTTTATAGTGGAATGTCATGGGTGAGTGATTCTCTAGTTTATAGTGGAATGTCACGGGTGAGTGATTCTCTAGTTTATAGTGGAATGTCATGGGTGAGTGATTCTCTAGTTTATAGTGGAATGTCATGGGTGAGTGATTCTCTAGTTTATAGTGGAATGTCATGGGTGAGTGATTCTCTAGTTTATAGTGGAATGTCACGGGTGAGTGATTCTCTAGTTTATAGTGGAATGTCACGGGTGAGTGATTCTCTAGTTTATAGTGGAATGTCATGGGTGAGTGATTCTCTAGTTTATAGTGGAATGTCACGGGTGAGTGATTCTCTAGTTTATAGTGGAATGTCATGGGTGAGTGTTCTGTAGAGTATAGACCATATAAGAGGTCAACTGCTACTTAGAAACGGAAATAACTTTCCGCGTATGCGCATTCAACGTAGGGCAAAACGCAACACGGAAGTAAATGTAACACAACATAATAAACACGAATTTCGTTAAAAATGAGTACGTATTTTAGTAAATTAAAGACGGGAGATAGGCAACGGTATGTGCAGAAGTTACTGGGACTGGGATTTTGCATAGAAGACGATCCATTCTCGCTGCTAGAGAGGAAAATATCGGAAAAATCGATGGGGAAGTGCAGCTCGTGGTTGGATGATGTCAGGAAATGGCCGAGTGTTGACTTTGGGCAGATATTTTCGTATCTGATTGAGACACCAGGACCTTACACAATGGAAAGCATGAAGGCTTATCCGTCACGAGAGGCATATAATTTCTTTATTAGCGGCTGGATTCACACTTGCTTCTACAAAAAAAGCACAACAGGACACTGCATCATAGCTGGGAAAGTGAATCGGTCACAGGCCGTTACGGACACACCACACAAGGCCTGGATCGGAATCGACACAAAAAACAACAATATTGACTGTGCCCATTGTTCCTGCATGGAGGGTATGTATAACTTCTATCGCAATATACCCTAAATATACCATTGTCGAAAATATAAATTGGTGTATCTGTCTATCTATTCATACTGCCAGACTCCCCTTACGGGTGGGTATGTGTACATTGAAAGACATCTGAAACTATTTAGTGACTGCATACAAACATATCCATAGAATTCATCCCGGATACAGCGAACGATCGCAATGCAATTTGGCCAATTAGTTTATACAAATTGATTTTAGTTTTTGATTGCGAAACAAGGTAGAGAAGAGGCAATGTGGAATTTAAATGTCGTCCAGTTAGGTCTACCCAGAAAATTGTAGGATTAAGGTTTTTCTCATGGAAATTAATCGTTTCAGACAATACCGTAGTGCGATTGCTTATTTAAAACATTCCATGACATGCTTATAAAACATGTTTTTTAATTAAATATTTCAGACTGGGTGAAGTTTGTTCGCATGTTGCAGCTATATTGTTTAAAGTTGAGTGCAACACACGTCTTGGCCATAACGAGGTTGCCTGTACATCAGTACCCTGTGAATGGAATCAGACATTCGTCAAGAAGGTATGTATTCAGTATTAAAACAAGAAAAACTTAAATGCAGAATTGCGTTATGTTGGATCATAAAATTATCAAACAGAAATTACTCATAACAGTCTCCTGCTTCTCTTCACATTTGAAAAAAGTATGCGTCTTGTCATTTACCAGTGCCGTGGATTAGTGTACATGCACAATTGTATTAAACTGGGCACAACCATTGACTTTCCCGTAACCGGCCCCTTTGGTTAAAAGGAAATAATAAGATGCAGTTGTGTAATTACTTTGTAGCCGATTGTTAATCGTTGCATGTTTGTACTATGTGCCGTCCGTGGTCCAATGGCAGAGCGTCGGATTTGGAATCGAACGGTCCGGGTTCGATACTCAGTCAGGCCACATATGTAGTGTCATTGAGCAAGGCACCTCACACACCTTGCTTAGTACTGGTTAACCGCTATGGTCGGCTAAGCATGCCCAGGAAAACATGTCTAGGTCCCCACAAGGGGTTTGACATTAATGGTACATACATACATTCTAATTTTGTTGCAACAGGTTGAAGGCGTTCCACTTGACGAGATCGATTTCAACAAACCAAAGAAACAAAGAGTTGATTATCCGACGGCGACAACATGTCAACAACTTGGACACATGTGATGCCACTGATTTGTTGCGGGACTTGAAAAAAAGTGCTCCGAATGCGGTAGTGTTTTCAGTAGTGGAGCCCAAGCAACAGGATCCTTTAGAATCCAGACTGCCTCAGGTTCTGAGCAACCTTTATGTGGAAGACAACACTCTATTAAGCGCAGACGAGCTTCATTGACTGTGCGAGGAAGTCAGTAAAACATTAAGTGCCAGTAAAAGACAGTGTGAAAATCTGGAGAAATCCACACGTTCTCAATCCAAGAGTGGCATCTGTAAAAAATACAGAAATGGTAGGATTACTGCGTCCAATTTTCATGAAGTTTTTTCACAAATGAAATTGGCATTGTTCCACTAAATATTTTGAAGTCTTTCATACGTCCAATGACACGTTCCACGTGTATGCGGGCTCTCGACATACGTCGACTAATCTCCACCTCAGCTGGTGATAACTGTAGTTTTCCCTTTGTGAAGGCCGGCATAATTAATTTGACTCCTCGTTGAGCAAATTCCTCCTTCATTACAAATCTCCTGTCTGCCATGACAACATCCCCAGGTAAAAACTTGTCCATGATTCCGCTTTCTGTGGTTATTTTCTTATCACTTGCCCTACCGCCCCATATTTCTGATAAGAAAATCACATTGCCTGATGGGCTAATACCAATTAAGACCTTCAGGGTATTATGTCTTTTGTAATTTGAATATGTCTGGCAACGTGCTTTTAATGCTGTTGGTCTCTCAATAAAAATCTCTGTACAATCAATTATACATTTCACCTTTCTAAAATCATGATTGTTAAATACATCGGGTAGTTGCATTTCTTTATCATTTGGAGGCCAAATAACTAATCCACCAATTGACTTGTATAGTGCATGTAGCCATGCATGAAAAATTGTAGAAATCAAAGGTTGACTAACACCAAATCGATACGCAAGATCACCTGTGCCAGGATTTTGCTTTAACTTGACCAATGTTAGAAGCAACTCGTCCTTCAAGTCGAGTTTGGTATTCTTCCTGGTTATGTGGCGGCGGGCATGCTCAAACACCACAAGAAATGTTGAATAATTAGGTAGGCCGGTGAAGTATGATGTTCTATCGTCATTACATTTAATGAAATCATTGCTTAGACAGGTTAGAACTTTGGCTTGTAGTGATGTGATTTCATTTTCTAATGATTGTACTTGAATTTGCAGCGAGTTCATTCTATTCACACAACTATCAAACTGTTGTTGCAACATATTGTTCTGGTTTAGCAAAGTGGTAAAATCATCTTGGTATTGCTCTATAACATGACACTGCTTGTCTGTCAACATATTGATCGAGTCGATCGTTAGAGAGTCCAAATCTGTTTGAATTCCAATCTCTCTTGTTTCAACAGATTGTGTGGCTATACCTGGCACAACATTTTCCTTATGTTTAGACAGCTCCATGAGTGCCAAAGCAGCTGAAGTCTTGTTCTTATTTTCCTCTCTAACTTTTACTCAATTCTGACGAATGAGCTTTTGCTGTAACACCTGCAGGGTTTTCTTTGCAGCTGGGGTGTGGCAGAATATTGTTGGAACAAAATCTACTTCCAATGGGTCCTTGCTTGGTTTCCCTGTAATGTATAATCAAATATTGAGCTTATCATCCTTTCGAATGAGTGACATCACATAGTCCAAATTCTGATAGATCTATGTCTGTGATTGTTTATTGTAAAGTTTTACATTTGTATATTTTATATGCATAAATAAAACATCTAATATGACTAGACTGCAGTTTTTGATTTCTGGAAACTATCCGCCCACGTTTTTAGCAGTAGCAGTAACAAGCTGTAAGGTAAATATGAAGACAGTATTTTGGTGTAGTCTGTTAATCAGACTCTGGTACATCCAATGTTAATTGGTTTGAGACCCGGAAGTTATTTCATGTACTTGGTGATTAACTTGGCAATAAGATGGTATAATGTAAAATTAAATAATGCATATGGCCATGATATGGGTCAGTAGTCCAGTGACAAAAAGGACTGTCAATCCAGCGAGCTCAGATGCTGACGTGGACAAGTGGTATTACCGAATATTAATACAATATTAACCCTTATCATGCTAATCCCATATAATGTCTGTTTTGCAAACAGCATAGAACCAGATCAGACGGCACAAATACTCTCTATCCTAGAGCCGGCGCTCAGTGGAACATGCTACCGCCCACCATATATTCTGCAGACACAGTGGACGCCTTCAATGCATTCAGTGTGACATCCGTGGTCCAGTGGTAGAGCGTCGGATCTGGAATATATCGTCCCGGGTTCGATACTCGGTCAGGCCACGTGTGTAGTGTCATTGAGCAAGGCACCTCACACACATTGCTTAGTACTGGTTAACCACTTAGGTCGGCTAAGCTTGCCCAGAAAAACATGTCTACGTCCCCGCAAGGGGTTTGACATTAATGGAGCATACATACATACAATCGTAACAATGCCCTGATCCCTGTGTCTGTCCTTACCCCAATATATTTTGCATAAATTGCCACAATTATGTACATAGTTTTATAAAAAAAACACTTAAATATGTCTATTCACTGTATCCTTTCTAATGAGCACTTTCTGATCAAGCACTTAACTAACACTTTTTATTATGGCGCCAGCACCTAATCTTCAGAAGTGAAGAAGTGGGTGGGGTGCGATAATTCGAAGCTGTACCAAGTAATACATGTATAATATTGCAACCTACCCGAAACAAAATGAGCACTGCATAAACGATCATGATCCTTGGGTTCCCAAAGGCCATCTGATCGAGTACTTGTCTGTCCCGGGGCTGGTAGACATCCAATTCTGACTATCCATTTGTCAAGCTTGTCTTTGTCCGACAACGGAAGACGGTACATTTTTACTTCATCGTTCCCTTTAACTAACCTCTTTGCGCATCCCGGGGCACAACAAGATGAAGGCATTGTTAAAATTCAATGAAGTCAAGCATTAAATCACTAGTGCATACAATTATAATTATATTATTTCGATCGATATCTGTCTTGTAAAATCTCAACGTTTTTTTGCCCTACGTAGTTTGCGCATGCGCGGGCATTTTATTTCTTCCGGTAAATTCACAGAGCAACCTATAGCATCACTATAAGATCTATAGTGGATTGTCATGGATGAGTGATACTGTAGCTTAATAATACGTCCATCTACAAGTTGCCATTGTACTTATTTAATGATACGTCCATGTACAAGTTGCCATTGTACTTATTTAATGAACGCCCATGTACAAGTTGCCATTGTACTTATTTAATGAACGCCCATGTACAAGTTGCCATTGTACTTATTTAATGAACGCCCATGTACAAGTTGCCATTGTACTTATTTAATGATACGTCCATGTACAAGTTGCCATTGTACTTATTTAATGATACGCCCATGTACAAGTTGCCATTGTACTTATTTAATGGTTTTACGCACAGTGTATCCCGCACATCGATCATGGCTAGCTTCCAACGTGGCCCAACCATTCATTACAGAACCACGTAGCCCAACCATTCATTACAGAACCACGTAGCCCAACCATTCATTACAGAACCATGTAGCCCAACCATTCATTACAGAACCACGTAGCCCAACCATTCATTACAGAACCACGTAGCCCAACCATTCATTACAGAACCACGTAGCCCAATCATTCATTACAGAACCACGTAGCCCAACCATTCATTACAGAACCACGTAGCCCAACCATTCATTACAGAACCACGTAGTTCAACCATTCATTACAGAACCACGTGGCCCAACCATTCATTACAGAACCACGTAGCCCTACCATTCATTACAGAACCACATAGCCCAACCATTCATTATTGAACCATGTAGCCCAACCATTCATTACAGAACCACGTAGTCCAACCATTCATTACAGAACCACATAGCCCAACCATTCATTACAGAACCACGTAGCCCAACCATTCATTACAGAACCACGTGGCTCAACCATTCATTATATAAATACTGTTTATTCCCAGTAGGCTGGACGGGGTGGATTTATGATCAAGTTTGTTTAACTTGTAGCATCGTAGGCGAAATGAGCAGATAACAAATGTGTAATATTTTTCTTATTTTTCCTAGAAAGTAGTGTCTGTGACATTTCATTTAAATGGTCATTTAGCCTACAGCATGCTAAAGGTTAAGTTCCCTAACGTAATGTCCATGATGTTACGGTTCTCGAACATGACATACATGTTATGTATTTGATAGATGAGACTGAGGCTAACTGTGTTAAGTTTATGGAGCAGGGTGGCATGTACCTATTCCTCGACTGTTTCAAGGTAAGACCTTTGATTAATCAGTGTTTCACTTTTTGAGACCCTGGTGTATGAGAGGAGGCATTGTCATAGAAACGAGGCACAAGTCTGCATGAAATCACTGCGATAAAGGCGCCTTTCAACACAGGTGATTAAAGTTCGGATCTAGTGTTGTATACCCAACCAGAGTTTATCCAAATAATTTCTTACTGTTTCCCTTCTGTTGCATGTCTTGTAATTGAGTGTTTATCGAGGTCCCTTATACATGCATAGTGTCAGAGCACCTAGTCTCTCCACAGTGTTTATCGAGGTCCCTTATACATGCATAGTGTCAGAGCGCCTAGTCTCTCCACAGTGTTTATCGAGGTCCCTTATACATGCATGGTGTCAGAGCGCCTAGTCTCTCCACAGTGTTTATCGAGGTCCCTTATACATGCATAGTGTCAGAGCGCCTAGTCTCTCCACAGTGTTTATCGAGGTCCCTTATACATGCATAGTGTCGAGGTCCCTTATACATGCATAGTGTCAGAGCACCTAGTCTCTCCACAGTGTTTATCGAGGTCCCTTATACATGCATAGTGTCAGAGCGCCTAGTCTCTCCACAGTGTTTATCGAGGTCCCTTATACATGCATGGTGTCAGAGCGCCTAGTCTCTCCACAGTGTTTATCGAGGTCCCTTATACATGCATAGTGTCAGAGCGCCTAGTCTCTCCACAGTGTTTATCGAGGTCCCTTATACATGCATGGTGTCAGAGCGCCTAGTCTCTCCACAGTGTTTATCGAGGTCCCTTATACATGCATAGTGTCAGAGCGCCTAGTCTCTCCACAGTGTTTATCGAGGTCCCTTATACATGCATAGTGTCAGAGCGCCTAGTCTCTCCACAGTGTTTATCGAGGTCCCTTATACATGCATAGTGTCAGAGCGCCTAGTCTCTCCACAACCACTGTGGTGGTGTTCTTTTGGGGGTGGGGGCGGGGTTAAAAAATTTTTTTTTAATTTTAGGTAGTGTTCTTAGGCAAAACATTTAAATCCACATTTCCTCTTCTCTTTCCCTAATGGGGGGCAATGGGGGGGGGGGGAATGGGGGGGGGGGCATCAGGAGTGAGTACTTGAGATAGATTAAACTAAAGTTGAAAAACGTGATTTGCTTAATAATACTGCTTTCAATGTTCATTCAGTGAAATATGATTTGATCATACTATACAGTCAAACCTGTCTTAAGCAGCCAGCCAAGGGAATCGTATAAAGTGGCTGCTTAGCACAGGTGGCTGCTTAATAGAGGTTAAATGTATAATAAGACAGCCAATTTGGCATCTGAATACTGGCTGCTTAATACAGGTTGGCTGCTTAATGGATGTGACCACTAACACAGGTTTTACTGTATTGGGATTCTATAAATAAACATGACTACACATGTTGGTATTTACCACAGGTTTTATTGTATTGGTATTCTATAAATAAACATGACTACACATGTTGCTATTTAACACAGGTTTTATTGTATTGGGATTCTATAAATAAACATGACTACACATGTTGGTATGTAACACAGGTTTTATTGTATTGGGATTCTATAAATAAACATGACTACACATGTTGCTATTTAACACAGGTTTTATTGTATTGGGATTCTATAAATAAACATGACTACACATGTTGGTATGTAAAACAGGTTTTATTGTATTGGGATTCTATAAATAAACATGACTACACATGTTGGTATTTAACACAGGTTTTATTGTACATTGAAATAAACAAATACCCTCTATATAACTAAAACAAAGGTGTAATGTGTAAATGAGCATGGTTGTATCGTGATGCTTTACTTTCAGATGTGCCCAGAAATGTGAGGCTGGGAGAATACCGACCTAGTACTAGTCATTTGTTTTTGGAATTGTTCATTTGTTTAAAACTTACGTGGATATGTTACTTTCAGATGTTTCCGGACAAGGAGGAGCTACTCCGGAACATGATGGGACTAATGGTAAACTACTGAAACCTATTGTCACATGTGTTATTGCTAGGCGATGTCGCGCAAAACCTGGCTTATGGTTGATTGCTAGGCGATGTCGTTCGAAACCTGGCTTATGGCTCATTGCTTGGTGATATCGTTCGAAACCTGGCTTATGGCTCATTGCTAGGCGATATTGTTCGAAACCTGGCTTATTGCTAGGCGATGTCGTTCGAAACCTGGCTTATGGCTCATTGCTAGGCGATATCGTTCGAAACCTGGCTTATTGCTAGGCGATGTCATTCGAAACCTGGCTTATGGCTCATTGCTAGGCGATGTCGTTCGAAACCTGGCTTATGCCTCATTGCTAGGTGATGTCGCGTGAAACCTGGCTTATTGCTAGGCGATGTCGTTCAAAACCTGGCTTATGGCTCATTGCTAGGCGATGTCGTTCGAAACCTGGCTTATGGCTCATTGCTAGGCGATGTCGTTCGACACCTGGCTTATGGCTCATTGCTAGGCGATGTCGTTCGACACCTGGCTTATGGCTTATTGCTAGGCGATGTCGTTCGAAACCTGGCTTATGGCTCATTGCTAGGCGATGTCGTTCGACACCTGGCTTATGGCTCATTGCTAGAGATGTCTGTATGAAGAGACCGTTCATGCTTAGAGACGTCTGTATGAAGAGACCGTTCATGCTTAGAGATGTCTGTATGAAGAGACCAAGAGACCGTTCATGCTTAGAGATGTCTGTATGTAGAGACCGTTCATGCTTAGAGATGTCTGTATGAAGAGACCGTTCATGCTTAGAGATGTCTGTATGTAGAGACCGTTCATGCTTAGAGATGTCTGTATGTAGAGACCGTTCATGCTTAGAGATGTCTGTATGAAGAGACCGTTCATGCTTAGAGATGTCTGTATGTAGAGACCGTTCATGCTTAGAGATGTCTGTATGTAGAGACCGTTCATGCTTAGAGATGTCTGTATGAAGAGACCGTTCATGCTTAGAGATGTCTGTATGTAGAGACCGTTCATGCTTAGAGATGTCTGTATGTAGAGACCGTTCATGCTTAGAGATGTCTGTATGAAGAGACCGTTCATGCTTAGAGATGTCTGTATGTAGAGACCGTTCATGCTTAGAGATGTCTGTATGTAGAGACCGTTCATGCTTAGAGATGTCTGTATGAAGAGACCGTTCATGCTTAGAGATGTCTGTATGTAGAGACCGTTCATGCTTAGAGATGTCTGTATGTAGAGACCGTTCATGCTAAGTTTGTCCCTCCACCGTAGAGAGTTTGTCCCTCCACCGTAGAGAGTTTGTCCCTCCACCGTAGAGCATTCGCACAAATATTCCTCATATCATTATGAAATATATATATAATAATCCCATGTCCTGTCCATATCTCTGAATTCGCTTTCAAGAGGAATTTGGACATAAATTAGCATTTTCGGCGAGAGATAGTTTTGGTGTTGTACGTCCGTGTGTCTATCCGGAGCCAGTTCTCAGTAACCAATGGGTGGAATCTTATGAAACTTAAGCTAAATATGTATTGTATCGCCATAGTGTGTTGGTGTGTTGGTGCATGCACACTTTTCGTGGGGATTGATTGGCACAGTAGCATAAGAGTTGTTGCCCTTTTATTAACTAAAAATCCACAAATTTGTCCGTCCGTCCGTTCGGAGCCAGTTTGATGAATTTGCTTGTTATTATTGACTCACTGTATGAAGAGCGATGTGCGGAGCAGTTGTGTGTGCACAGGATGACTAACAAAGTTCTCCATGCATTTTGATGAAACTTTTGGGATATTATATATAGATTGTTTGCCCACGAGGATGCGGATTGATTTTGGGATAAATCGGTCAAGGCCAGGTACGACCGCCTCCGTCGTCGAGTGTTTACGGTCACTGACTTGTATAGCACTGTAACCTATCATCACTGATGGTCACGTGTTCGCGCCCCCGCTCAGGCCGTGTGTCATTTATATGAAAAAGTTGGTACCGGTACTTTCTTATTGAGGTTGGTGCACCAAGTACTGGTTAACCGCTGGAGCCTACCCAGGAAAGGTGTTGTTAGGTAAGCTGCCCACCGACGATATAGCCCAAAAATGGTGCTGATGGAGGCGTAAAATCCGAACAGACTAACAAACGGTCACGGCATGTGGTCATGAGAACTAACGAAATAACCCTATTTTATTGAATTGTATTAAATAACACTATTTAAGGACTCACTTGCGAGCTTTCTCACTTCTCCCTGCTCATTCTGACCTAGTAATATCTCGCGTTACATATCGGATGAAGGGATGATCCTGAAACTGTGTTGACGCCTTATAATTATTCTTAAATAGATTGATACATATGAGACAAAGATATGTTTATGGCATCCATTTTTGTCTACTTTACAGGGAAATATTGCCGAAGTCGAGAATATGAGAAAAGATTTGATGAATGAGGAGTATGTAACGGTGTTCACGTAAGTTTGTATGTGTTTTGTAAATATGGATATTGGACGGTGTTAAGGTAAGTTTTGTGCCTGATGAATATGGAATATTGGACAGTGTTAAGGTAAGTTTGTGTCCAATGAATATAGAATATTGGACGGTGTTAAGGTAAGTTTTGTGCCTGATGAATATGGAATATTGGACGGTGTTAAGGTAAGTTTTGTGCCTGATGAATATGGAATATTGGACGGTGTTAAGGTAAGTTTGTGTCCGATGAATATGGAATATTGGACGGTGTTAAGGTAAGTTTTGTGCCTGATGAATATGGAATATTGGACAGTGTTAAGGTAAGTTTTGTGCCTGATGAATATGGAATATTGGACAGTGTTAAGGTAAGTTTGTGTCCGATGAATATGGAATATTGGACGGTGTTAAGGTAAGTTTGTGCCTGATGAATATGGAATATTGGACGGTGTTAAGGTAAGTTTTGTGCCTGATGAATATGGAATATTGGACAGTGTTAAGGTAAGTTTGTGTCCGATGAATATGGAATATTGGACGGTGTTAAGGTAAGTTTTGTGCCTGATGAATATGGAATATTGGACAGTGTTAAGGTAAGTTTTGTGCCTGATGAATATGGAATATTGGACGGTGTTGATGTAAGTTTGTGCCTGATTAATATGGAATATTGGACTGCGTTCGTGTAAGATTATGTCTGATAAATATGGAATATTTGACAGTGTTCACGGAAGTTTATCTAATAAATATAATATATTTTAAATGATTACAAATAAGTTTGTGTCTAGTAATATAATTGATATGATACGTCACTGTAGAAACACTGTACAGAACATGGCACAACAAAAAATGCACTTAAACTAGACTGTATACATTCTAAAATACATGTACCATACATACACTGATGCTAGGCAATCGATTCTTTCTTACATTACTTCAAAATGGCAAACCACTTGGAATAACATACAATTCAATAAACTACAATTAATTAAGACAAACATTGGTAAATCATCTTTTGTTTATCACTCGAACCGTAGAGAGGAAACAGTAATGTCACAGTTGAGACTTGGACATACCCGTTTCACACACTCATTTTTATTGAAAAGAGAGTGTATACCATGCCATTCCTCTATAAATGTTGAACACATCTTAATTCACTGTAGATTTAGCACTCATTTGCCAACAATATTATACAGTTATGACAATGAAGGAGCTTTTCGACACTGTTGATTTTAAATACATTATTGCATTTTTAAAAGAATCGCATCTTTTCCATAAAGTTTTTTTATCATTTTTGCAGCTTGATACATTGTGTTGCAATTGACCTTTCGTCATTACAATTTTACTGCATACAGTACTGTAAACCTAGAAACTATTTTGCGCGTTTTAAGTTAGCAAGTCGTGGTCGAGTGGTTAAGGTCGCTGACTTGTATACCACTGTAACCTATCATCACTGATGGTCATGACGGGTTCGAGCCCCGCTCAGGCTGTGTCTCATTTATATGAATAAGTTGGCAGTTTCTTACGGAGGTTGGTGCACCCAAGTACTGGTTAACCGCTGGAGCCTGCCCAGGAAAGGTGTTGTTAGGTAAACTGCCCGCCGGCGATATAGCCCAAAATGGTGCTGATGCAGGCGTAAAACCCGAAATATAACATAACATAATTTCTGTTGTTCTGTGATACTGTATATAACCTCTGCTACAGGAATTTCCTGGAATCCACCAAGGATGGCATAGAAGTAAGCTACAATGCAGCGGGCGTTCTGTCTCACATGCTGTCCGACGGTGAAGATGCCTGGACGATAGGCAGCCCTCCGAGACAGGAAGTAGTACACAGGATTGTACAGGCTATCAAGCGCTGGCCGCTCGACAGCAAACGTAACATCAATTATAGGTAACACAGTCTGCTCGACAGCAAACGTAACATCAATTATAGGTAACACAGTCTGCTCGACAGCAAACGTAACATCAATTATAGGTAACACAGTCTGCTCGACAGCAAACGTAACATCAATTATAGGTAACACAGTCTGCTCGACAGCAAACGTAACATCAATTATAGGTAACACAGTCTGCTCGACAGCAAACGTAACATCAATTATAGGTAACACAGTCTGCTCGACAGCAAACGTAACATCAATTATAGGTAACACAGTATTGCTTATAAAATTATACAAATTTATTTTAGCTTGATTGCGAAATAAGTTTTACAACATTATATTAATCACTCTTGAGACCTCATTCCTGATGGAACCCATCGCCACGAGGGAGAGAGAAGAGGCAATGTAGATTTCAGTGTTTTGCCCAAGGGCACCACCACCGTGGTTCTGACGGGGCTCACTCACAAAGAGACCTTATACAATACACCATGGTGCTCTAGCAAGCTGATTGAGAGCCGCTGTGGTATAGATGGATACGATGCGGTCTGTGCTTCATAACCCAAATTGTTGTGAGATTGGGCCCCACTATTTCTTGGTTCTTTTCTATGTCCTAATATCCAACATATCCTCATAATATAACTGTAACCAATCGATTCATTTTATTTTTACGTCCTTTGGCACTGTGCCATACATACAGCCATATGCATCACAGTCTGTTTGAGTCTGAAGGTCTTTCCCCCCCCCCCCCCCCCCCCCCCCCGTCCAGTACAAGTCCGCAGGCGCATGTATCTCAATATGAATGTAACCAGTCTGTTCATGTTTATATTTAGATCCTCTGGTGTTATGCACATAATGTTAGAGATGTTACTTGCGAAAACGCACAATAATAAGAATATAACATCCCTAGTTCAGTCTTGTCTATAATTTCTGGTCCTTTGGTCCGATTCTTCACCTTGTCAGATGTTACCGGGCACATGCTTCATAATATGTATGTAACCAGTCTGGTTCAATCTTTCCTTTACTTGCAGGTCCTTTGGTCTTATTCTTCACCTTGTCAGATGTTACCTGGCACATGCTTCATAATATGTATGTAACTAGTCTGGTTCAATCTTACCTTTACTTGCAGGTCCTTTGGTCCGATTCTGCACCTTGTCAGATGTTACCTGTCACATGCTTCACAATATTGGGCAGTTTGGGCACTTTGCAATCTCACACAGGTGTATCGTAAGTACATAATTACTATAAAATTAAATGAAATCAGAACCATGTTTTCAGATTATACACCAATGGATCTAAAGCCGGCAACAAAGTTGGCTGTGCTGTTGTCAGTAAGTTACATAATTCTAAATTACGACTACCTGATCATGCGTCTATTTTTTCAGCAGAAGTAGAGGCTATTGATTTAGCTTTGAATTTTGCTGCTGCATCACGTGATAGAACATTTATGATCCTTTCAGAATCTTTATCTGTACTACAATCAGTAGACAACATGAACGTTCACAAATTACTTATTAAGCACACAGATATTACATTGACTAAACATGTTATATATTGCTGGATACCAAGTCATATTGGTATTCGTGGCAATGAAATGGCTGATCAAAGTGCAAAAGATGCACTTAAACTAGACTGTATAAATTCTAAAATACATGTACCATACACTGATGCTAGGCAATCGATTCTTTCTTACATTACTTCAAAGTGGCAAACCACTTGGAATAACATACAATTCAATAAACTACAACCAATTAAGCCAAACATTGGCAAATAATCTTTTATTTATTAAGGGTGCAACGATACGCCTACCTCACGATACGATACGTATCACGATTCTTGGGTCACGATACGATACGTATCGCGATATGGTTTTATGGAACCAAAGGGGGAAATATAGAAAATAGTTAAACTTTTCAAGTACATTTACTAATTAAAGCAAATGATTAACTGTAAAACAAGCAGTTATATAAACAATATAAACAATGCCTCGCCTACGCTCAGCCTATTAAACTGTTCCAAACATTTCCTGGGTTTAAAGTTTCATATTTTTCTTTAGAAAAAGCAAAGTATCCACATTCTGTGGTAACAAAGCAGACCGCTGGGCAGTTACAATGTCTTCTGCTGTTGAGAACACGCTTTCCGGCCACATTCGGATACGTCGATGTTCGGATGATGACGCTTCATGTGCGTAGTCATGTTGGTCGTGTTACCCGTTTTATATGACACGTCCGTGAAACAATGGCGGCAAGTGGTTGTTTCTTTCACCGTTGTTTTTACGCCGTCAACTATATTAAATGCGCCCATATTTTTTATTTGAAAGTTGCCGGTGGTGATTGTAATTCAGCCATGTTTGTTTTGTTTGTAAGAGTAGTCTCCCTTCCGTTGGAGTCGAGAATAATTGCCATGCCGTACCGTAGCAGGCATGCAGCGTATCGAACCGTGGCCCTAGTACCGCGATAAACCGTCCCACGATATATCGTTGCACCCTTATTATTTATCACTCCAACCGTAGAGAGGAAACAGTAGTCACGGTTGAGACTTGGACATACCCGTTTTACACACTCATTTTTATTGAAAAGAGGATCCACCATGGTGTATACCATGCCATTCCTCTATAATTGTTGAACACATCTTAATTCACTGTGTAGATTTAGCACTCATTCGTCGAAAATATTATACAGTTGTGACAATGAAGGAGCTTTTCGACACTTGATTTTAAATACATTATTGCATTTTTAAAAGAATCACATCTTTTCCATAAATTGTAAGTTTTATAACTGACGTTTTATTATCATTTTTACAGCTTGATAAATTTTGTTGCAATTGACTTTTCGTCATTACAATTTTAATACATACAGTATGTTATCTACATAATATTTTTAAATTGTAGATATCTTGTATACAATATACGTAACCCGGCGCGATATAGCCTGAACTGTGCTGATGTGCCGTTAAGCCAAATACTCACTCGCTCACTCACTCACTCACTGATATTTCTTACTTTCCATTTCTTTCATTCAAAATCATCCAAATTTTCCTTTCAATATACATCTGGTTATAACACAATTTAACATGATTGTGTATAACATGGACATATCATGCATGGTTTGTGTTAACACTGTTGGATATTAACACGTGTTTATTCAAATTGATATCTTATTGTTTTGTTTACATTACATGTACATGTTTTGAATGTATGTAATTATTGTGTATATTGATCAGGTAATATAATTTGAAATAATAAAAAATAAATATTAGTGAACAGCTTGCTTGCATTCAAAGTTTTCACACTTAAAGGAAAAAGAAAGATTAGACTGTGTCCCATTGGTGGTATTTCGTTTTGGTCCCTCATCAGGTTTGCTATTTTTTGCATAATAAATTTTGTATAATTATGTAGTACTGTTGCTATGGCATAATATTGTACGTCTCGGAAGGGACTTTTTAGATTTTAGTGAACACGTAGCATATTTTAATGACATGTGGACCATCTCCACGTGTATGACACTGACTTAATTACACGGAGTATTGGCACCCGCTAGCGGTGCAGCTCTATTACGGTACCTTCAAATGTTGGCACAAACTGAATGTTAACTCTATCAGATAGAATAGATGATCTATTCCAACATTGAAGCATAGCATATAAAGAAAAATAGTATTACGTTAACAATCATTTTTTCATTTTAGCTGAAAAATATTGCCAGTTATTAAAGGATGAAGGCGGAGTGGATCTGCTGGAAAGAGTCACGCTAGACCCGCGACCTATACACGCTATCAAGCTACTGGCCGAACAGGTGGTGAACTTTATAAACAATCGGCATAAATTGCCGCCATGTGTCGGTGTCGAAAACATAGAGATGAAGGGTGCTGTCGAGAATGGAGACCAATAAAAAATGGTTGAACATAATGTGGAAGATATTGCGGTAACGGTATGGCTTACAGGCTGTGTGAAAAGTTTCAGCAGGCATTATTCGCGAGGATTGGTGGAATTGACTCATCTTTAGTATACGAAAATATTGAACTTTGCGTTTGGCAATGACCAATTGTCATTATTGATGAGGAGACAAATGGCTTATGGTTACCATGGTTACCTGCCGAATAAATTGAACGGAATGAGCAAACAACAGTAACTCCGCATCTGATCAGGATCTATGTTGTTTGCTATTCAGCCAAGACAAATCTGGCTCTATGCTTTTTGCAAAAGCAATTTTAGTCGTGATTGGCTGGTTAAGAGTTAATGTACAAAGGTTATGAGCTATGGCAATGACTTACCGGCGATTCAGTTTAGTGCATAATTTTAATGATAAGTAATCATGAAGATTGGGGACAATGGTAATGTGCCTGAATGCGAAATATGTTTGAAGATGACAGTCATGACTTATAATAACTAGCTTGCATCCAATTCCATATAGCCATCACACACTTCCTTATATTACACACGTTTATTATAAGAAATTGATTTATGTGACTTGTATCACTTGTGACTTGTTTACAAACAAACACGGGGGGGGGGGGCCTCCGTTGCCGAGTTGTTACAGTCGTTAACTTCAAATCACTTGCCCTTCACCGCTGTAGGTTCGAATCCCACTGGGGGTGTCAAATTATTTTGACAGCTTGCGGCAGGTCGGTGGTTCTACCTATGTGACCATCTGTGCCTGCAATACCGCACAGAGGGGCATCTGGAGTCTTCCTCCACCAATAACAGCTGGAGAGTCGTCATCTGGAGTATTCCTCCACCAATAACAGCTGGAGAGTCGTCATCTGGAGTATTCCTCCACCAATAACAGCTGGAGAGTCGTCATCTGGAGTATTCCTCCACCAATAACAGCTGGAGAGTCGTCATCTGGGGTCTTCCTCCACCAATAACAGCTGGAGAGTCGTCATCTGGGGTCTTCCTCCACCAATAACAGCTGGAGAGTCGTCATCTGGGGTCTTCCTCCACCAATAACAGCTGGAGAGTCGTCATCTGGGGTCTTCCTCCACCAATAACAGCTGGAGAGTCGTCATCTGGGGTCTTTCTCCACCAATAACAGCTGGAGAGTCGTCATCTGGGGTCTTCCTCCACCAATAACAGCTGGAGAGTCGTCATCTGGGGTCTTCCTCCACCAATAACAGCTGGAGACCTGACCTGTTGGTGCGACGTTAAACCCAATAAACAAACAAAGAAAACAAAGTTTTATATAAATTTGTGTCGGCCACATATATGGTAAACATTCATTATATATGATATAATGCAAAATGGGCCAGGCAACAAGTTCTAGCAAAATTAGTAAAGTGCCCCCTCCCCCTGAAGAATAGGCGGGAAACAAGTTTTATGCAAAGAAGCGAAACAAAGATGAGTACAGTAAAGTAATTCAAAGAACAGGGCTCATTCTAGAGGGCAACTTGGCCAAAATAGTTGACTAGGGACCCTGAATTCTCCCCTAATTATTTTTTTACAATTTTCATACAAAATGTTGTCAAGTAAGATAGATACACTGGCCCATTATAAAGCACTCCTTCTATTCAAATGTTGTATTTAATGGTCATATACTGTGTATTTTTAAGCTTATTTTATTACTTCTCCCAAAAATTATGACGTAGACCTGAAGAATAAAGTCAAACAGGGAATTAACTCTGCATGTTGGGTAAATTAAGGCTATAAATAGTTCTAGCAGACGACAATTCATTAATGTGTTGTTCTTATTTGTGGCTGAAAACAAGCGTGCAACGAGATAAGAAAAGATAGAAATGTAGGAATAGTTATTATTATATATATATATATATCAGGGATGGCAACGATTAGCGATTTTGGCATTCGAATATTCGGTCAGGAAGGTATTCGAATATTGATAGAATTATATCAAAAACTCAAAATCACTCAAACTCTTATAACAATTGCGTAAACGTCATCTTCTTCATGTCAGGTCATGCAAATATGACGACGACTCATTCAGTTATTGTTATTGGCCACTGTACATTCATTGGCCTTTTCACAAATGAAACCATTGTCACTTGAACTGCTTTCCGTTGAAAGGTGTTTGTTTTTCAAATGATTATTCAGATTGATGTTGTACCCGAATATGTTAAATCAATTTGCATAGAATACACCTAGCAGTTTTCTTATTCTCAAAGCGATTGAAGTCTTTTTTAACGTGTGACTGAGCGGGCAGCCTTATTTTATATAACATTGCTACCGGTTGCCCATTTAAGCGACGAACAGTTTTCCTAACAGCACCTTTCCTGGGCAGGCTCCAGAGGTTAACCAGTACCAGTGCACAAACCTCCGTAAGAAACTGTCAACTTGTTCATATAAATGAGACACAACCTGAGAGTGGCTCGAACCCGTGACTATCATAAAAATCTTACTTTAAATAGTACTTTTGGGTAATATTGAGCGGTTAATTACAATTTTAAGATAAGTGGGGGTGGATGTTATTGCAAAATGTCTGTAATATTTCATTCTCTGTCTAAACGGACATCATGATTAAACACTACCTACCTTAACACCTACTGTTATTAATCCGATTACATGGCAGAATGTCAATAACACCTGCCATGGATGCGACCACAACATGGTTTATTCACACATCCTGCGGCGAAAACAAAGTATCTGATTTTATGACAATTTATTTCATTTTGGCAAATATAATATTTTTTCCGAATATTCAAATACTAGAATAGTATTCGGATATTCGGACGTCCGAGCGAATATTCGTTGACATCCCTAATATATATATAAGAGATATAGTGAATCTAGCACCTCCAACAGTTGTAGATAAGGAAATCCCACCCGAGTTCTTTGCATCTTCAGCCCAAGAGAGGAATTTCCTGTAACTCTATGATGGATGTGGTACATTTATTTTCTCACCTTATTTATGTTTTTGATGCACTTTAGTACGAATTATGCCAGACTATATTCAGGCATGAATGGCGTATGAATTTAATATAAAGTGATGAGGTCATTGGAATGTGACAATTTACTCACATTGATGTTAAAAGTAAACACCACATAGATAGAGTTTTATTCTGGTAAAAATAGAATATAATTATGTCATAAAACAAATACAAAATCAATGTCAACATAGTACATGTGAGCATTAACGTGCAGTAGATGACATATAATCAATGTCAACATAGTACATGTGAGCATTAACGTGCAGTAGATGACATATAATCAATGTCAACATAGTACATGTGAGCATTAACGTGCAGTAGATGACATATAATCAATGTCAACATAGTACATGTGAGCATTAACGTGCAGTAGATGACAAAATCAATGTCAACATAGTACATGTGAGCATTAACGTGCAGTAGATGACATATAATCAATGTCAACATAGTACATGTGAGCATTAACGTGCAAGTAGATGACATATAATCAATGTCAACATAGTACATGTGAGCATTAACGTGCAGAGTAGATGACATATAATCAATGTCAACATAGTACATGTGAGCATTAACATGCAGAGTAGATGACATATAATCAATGTCAACATAGTACATGTGAGCATTAACGTGCAGTAGATGACAAATAATTTCATTTAATACATTTTAAATTTAACTTCTTTAATGCTAACCCTTTACATCCAACATGGATACAGATTCAAATATTCTATGACTTTAACATTAAAGGAAATAATAAATAACAAGATTTAAAGGGAGACGAGTCACACTGGTGATTAGAGGGGGGATGCTTACAAACAATGCAAGTGCATTGTGGGTCAAATAGTAATAGTAGGCACGTGCACAACACATGAATGGTAGTGATACGTCATTGATTGCGTCATCGATGATGTATAATAGTCATTGATTGCGTCATCGATGACGTTTCGTTGTTATTATAAAAATGACGTAACTTCACGATAGTTCGGATTTTACCGTCATCCAATGAATTGATATAAATTTGGACGCGGAAATAAACGAAAACTAACCAGACTTGTTCGTGATATCTAATTAGCATAAAGTAGTTCCCTTGTCTACCCGTGTAGACAGCTTTCTTTCACCCACCCACAGCGGCCATATGTGTTAAATATGTAGTGATACTAAAAGTGTTGTCATGTTCCATGTCCCTCTGTCACGGTGAACATTCACTATACGGTATTATTGTGCATCTAACCATGTTAGTTATATATAGGATCTTAAAGGAGTGGAAGTCATGATAGTGCAGTGGTAGCATGTACGCTTCAGGTGCGAAAGGCCCGGAGTTCACACTCATTTGGAGCCATTACGATTGTGCCACTTGAGACTCCAGTTCTGTGCCGGGGCTCAAGCTTACACCATATTCATCACTTGAGACTCCAGTTCTGCACGAGGGCTCAAGCTTACACCATATTCATCACTTGAGACTCCAGTTCTGCGCCGGGGCTCGAGCTTACACCCTATTCACCACTTGAGACTCCAGTTCTGCACAGGGGCTCGAGCTTACACTCTATTCATCACACCATTTGAGACTCCAGTTCTGCACGGGGGCTCGAGCTTACACCCTATTCATCACTTGAGACTCCAGTTCTGCACGGGGGCTCGAGCTTACACCCTATTCATCACTTGAGACTCCAGTTCTGCACAGGCGCTCAAGCTTACACCACATTCATCACTTGAGACTCCATTTCTGCGCCGGAGCTCGAGCTTACACCATATTCACCAATTGAGACTCCAGTTCTGCACGGGCGCTCGAGCTTACACCCTATTCACCACTTGAGACTCCAGTTCTGCACGGGCGCTCGAGCTTACACCCTATTCACCACTTGAGACTCCAGTTCTGCACGGGCGCTCGAGCTTACACCATATTCATCACACCACTTGAGACTCCAGTTCTGCGCCGGGGCTCGAGCTTACACCATATTCACCACTTGAGACTCCAGTTCTGTGCCGGGGCTCGAGCTTACACCATATTCACCACTTGAGACTCCGGGGCTCGCGCTTACACCATATTCATCACTTGATACTCCAGATCTGCGCCGGGGCTCGAGCTTACAACATATTCATCACTTGAGACTCCAGTTCTGCACCTGGGCTCGAGCTTATACCATATTCACCACTTGAGACTCCAGTTCTGCGCCGGGGCTCGAGCTTACAACATATTCACCACTTGAGACTCCAGTTCTGCGCCAGGGCTCGAGCTTACACCATATTTACCACTTGAGACTCCAGTTCTGCGCCGGGGCTCGAGCTTACAAGATATTCACCACTTGAGACTCCAGTTCTGCACAGGGGCTCGAGCTTACACCATATTCATCACTTGAGACTCCAGATCTGCGCCAGGGCTCGAGCTTACAACATATTCATCACTTGAGACTCCAGTTCTGCACCTGGGCTCGAGCTTAAACCATATTCACCACTTGAGACTCCAGTTCTGCGCCGGGGCTCGAGCTTACAACATATTCACCACTTGAGACTCCAGTTCTGCGCCAGGGCTCGAGCTTACACCATATTCACCACTTGAGACTCCGGGGCTCGAGCTTACACCATATTCACCACTTGAGACTCCAGTTCTGCACCGGGGCTCGAGCTTACAACATATTCACCACTTGAGACTCCAGTTCTGCACCGGGGCTCGAGCTTACAACATATTCACCACTTGAGACTCCAGTTCTGCGCCAGGGCTCGAGCTTACACCATATTCACCACTTGAGACTCCAGTTCTGCACGGGCGCTCGAGCTTACACCATATTCATCACACCACTTGACTCCAGTTCTGCGCCGGGGCTCGAGCTTACACCATATTCACCACTTGAGACTCCAGTTCTGCATGGGTCTCGAGCTTACACATATTCATCGACTCCAGTTCTGCGCCGGGGCTCGAGCTTACAACATATTCACCACTTGAGACTCCAGTTCTGCGCCGTGGCTCGAGCTTACAACATATTCACCACTTGAGACTCCAGTTCTGCGCCAGGGCTCGAGCTTACACCATATTTACCACTTGAGACTCCAGTTTTGCGCCGGGGCTCGAGCTTACAACATATTCACCACTTGAGACTCCAGTTCTGCGCCAGGGCTCGAGCTTACACCATATTTACCACTTGAGACTCCAGTTCTGCGCCGGGGCTCGAGCTTACAAGATATTCACCACTTGAGACTCCAGTTCTGCACAGGGGCTCGAGCTTACACCATATTCATCACTTGAGACTCCAGATCTGCGCCAGGGCTCGAGCTTACAACATATTCATCACTTGAGACTCCAGTTCTGCACCTGGGCTCGAGCTTAAACCATATTCACCACTTGAGACTCCAGTTCTGCGCCGGGGCTCGAGCTTACAACATATTCACCACTTGAGACTCCAGTTCTGCGCCAGGGCTCGAGCTTACACCATATTCACCACTTGAGACTCCGGGGCTCGAGCTTACACCATATTCACCACTTGAGACTCCAGTTCTGCACCGGGGCTCGAGCTTACAACATATTCACCACTTGAGACTCCAGTTCTGCACCGGGGCTCGAGCTTACAACATATTCACCACTTGAGACTCCAGTTCTGCGCCAGGGCTCGAGCTTACACCATATTCACCACTTGAGACTCCAGTTCTGCACGGGCGCTCGAGCTTACACCATAATCATCACACCACTTGGGACTCCAGTTCTGCGCCGGGGCTCGAGCTTACACCATATTCACCACTTGAGACTCCAGTTCTGCATGGGTCTCGAGCTTACACCATATTCATCACTTGAGACTCCAGTTCTGCGCCGGGGCTCGAGCTTACACCATATTCACCACTTGAGACTCCAGTTCTGCACAGGGGCTCGAGCTTACACCATATTCACCACTTGAGACTCCAGTTCTGCGTCGGGGCTCAAGCTTACACCATATTCACCACTTGAGACTCCAGTTCTGCGCCGGGGCTCGAGCTTACACCCTATTCACCACTTGAGACTCCAGTTCTGTGCCGGGGCTCAAGCTTACACCATATTCATCACTTGAGACTCCAGTTCTTCGTCGGGGCTCAAGCTTACACCATATTCACCACTTGAGACTCCAGTTCTGCGCTGGGGCTCGAGCTTACACCATATTCATCACACCACTTGAGACTCCAGTTCTTCGTCGGGGCTCAAGCTTACACCATATTCACCACTTGAGACTCCAGTTCTGCGCTGGGGCTCGAGCTTACAACATATTCATCACACCACTTGAGACTCCAGTTCTGCACCGTGGCTCGAGCTTACAACATATTCACCACTTGAGACTCCAGTTCTGCGCCAGGGCTCGAGCTTACACCATATTACCACTTGAGACTCCAGTTTGGTCGGGGCTCGAGCTTACACATATTCACCACTTGAGACTCCAGTTCTGCGCCGGGGCTCGAGCTTACACCATATTTACCACTTGAGACTCCAGTTCTGCGCCGGGGCTCGAGCTTACACCATATTCACCACTTGAGACTCCAGTTCTGCACGGGGCTCGAGCTTACACCATATTCACCACTTGAGACTCCAGTTCTGCACGGGGGCTCGAGCTTACACCATATTCATCACTTGAGACTCCAGTTCTGCACCGGGGCTCGAGCTTACACCATATTCACCACTTGAGACTCCAGTTCTGCGTCGGGGCTCAAGCTTACACCATATTCACCACTTGAGACTCCAGTTCTGCGCCGGGGCTCGAGCTTACACCATATTCACCACTTGAGACTCCAGTTCTGTGCCGGGGCTCAAGCTTACACCATATTCATCACTTGAGACTCCAGTTCTTCGTCGGGGCTCAAGCTTACACCATATTCACCACTTGAGACTCCAGTTCTGCGCCGGGGCTCGAGCTTACACCATATTCATCACACCACTTGAGACTCCAGTTTTGCGCCGTGGCTCGAGCTTACACCATATTCATCACTTGAGACTCCAGTTCTGCACCGGGGCTCAAGCTTACACCATATTCACCACTTGAGACTCTAGTTCTGCACCGGGGCTCGAGCTTACACCATATTCATCACTTGAGACTCCAGTTCTGCGCCGGGGCTCGAGCTTACACCCTATTCACCACTTGAGACTCCAGTTCTGCACGGGCGCTCGAGCTTACACCCTATTCACCACTTGAGACTCCAGTTCTGCACGGGCGCTCGAGCTTACACCATATTCACCACTTGAGACTCCAGTTCTGCATGGGGGCTCGAGCTTACACCATATTCATCACTTGAGACTCCAGTTCTGCACCGGGGCTCGAGCTTACACCATATTCACCACTTGAGACTCCAGTTCTGCACAGGGGCTCGAGCTTACACCATATTCACCACTTGAGACTCCAGTTCTGCGCCGGTGCTCGAGCTTACAACATATTCACCACTTGAGACTCCAGTTCTGCGCCGGGGCTAGAGCTTACACCATATTCACCACTTGAGACTCCGGGGCTCGAGCTTACACCATATTCACCACTTGAGACTCCAGTTCTGCACCGGGGCTCGAGCTTACAACATATTCACCACTTGAGACGCCAGTTCTGCACCGGGGCTCGAGCTTACAACATATTCACCACTTGAGACTCCAGTTCTGCGCCAGGGCTCGAGCTTACACCATATTCACCACTTGAGACTCCAGTTCTGGTCGGGTGCTCGAGCTTACACCCTATTCACCACTTGAGACTCCAGTTCTGCACGGGCGCTCGAGCTTACACCATATTCATCACATCACTTGAGACTCCAGTTCTGCGCCGGGGCTCGAGCTTACACCATATTCACCACTTGAGACTCCAGTTCTGCATGGGTCTCGAGCTTACACCATATTCATCACTTGAGACTCCAGTTCTGCGCCGGGGCTCGAGCTTACACCATATTCACCACTTGAGACTCCAGTTCTGCACAGGGGCTCGAGCTTACACCATATTCACCACTTGAGACTCCAGTTCTGCGTCGGGGCTCAAGCTTACACCATATTCACCACTTGAGACTCCAGTTCTGCGCCGGGGCTCGAGCTTACACCCTATTCACCAATTGAGACTCCAGTTCTGTGCCGGGGCTCAAGCTTACACCATATTCATCACTTGAGACTCCAGTTCTTCGTCGGGGCTCAAGCTTACACCATATTCACCACTTGAGACTCCAGTTCTGCGCCGGGGCTCGAGCTTACACCATATTCATCACACCACTTGAGACTCCAGTTTTGCGCCGTGGCTCGAGCTTACACCATATTCATCACTTGAGACTCCAGTTCTGCACCGGGGCTCAAGCTTACACCATATTCACCACTTGAGACTCTAGTTCTGCACCGGGGCTCGAGCTTACACCATATTCATCACTTGAGACTCCAGTTCTGCGCCGGGGCTCGAGCTTACACCCTATTCACCACTTGAGACTCCAGTTCTGCACGGGCGCTCGAGCTTACACCCTATTCACCACTTGAGACTCCAGTTCTGCACGGGCGCTCGAGCTTACACCATATTCACCACTTGAGACTCCAGTTCTGCATGGGGGCTCGAGCTTACACCATATTCATCACTTGAGACTCCAGTTCTGCACCGGGGCTCGAGCTTACACCATATTCACCACTTGAGACTCCAGTTCTGCACAGGGGCTCGAGCTTACACCATATTCACCACTTGAGACTCCAGTTCTGCGCCGGTGCTCGAGCTTACAACATATTCATCACTTGAGACTCCAGTTCTGTGCCGGGGCTCGAGCTTACACCATATTCATCACTTGAGACTCCAGATCTGCGCCGGGGCTCGAGCTTACAACAAATTCACCACTTGAGACTCCAGTTCTGCACAGGGGCTCGAGCTTACACCATATTCATCACATCACTTGAGATTCCAGTTCTGCGCCGGGGCTCGAGCTTACACCATATTCACCACTTGAGACTCCAGTTCTGCGCCGGGGCTCGAGCTTACAACATATTCAACACTTGAGACTCCAGTTCTGCGCCGGGGCTCGAGCTTACACCATATTCACCACTTGAGACTCCAGTTCTGCGTCGGGGCTCAAGCTTACACCATATTCACCACTTGAGACTCCAGTTCTGCGCCGGGGCTCGAGCTTACACCCTATTCACCAATTGAGACTCCAGTTCTGTGCCGGGGCTCAAGCTTACACCATATTCATCACTTGAGACTCCAGTTCTTCGTCGGGGCTCAATCTTACACCATATTCACCACTTGAGACTCCAGTTCTGCGCCGGGGCTCGAGCTTACACCATATTCATCACACCACTTGAGACTCCAGTTTTGCGCCGTGGCTCGAGCTTACACCATATTCATCACTTGAGACTCCAGTTCTGCACCGGGGCTCAAGCTTACACCATATTCACCACTTGAGACTCTAGTTCTGCACCGGGGCTCGAGCTTACACCCTATTCACCACTTGATACTCCAGTTCTGCACGGGCGCTCGAGCTTACACCCTATTCACCACTTGAGACTCCAGTTCTGCACGGGCGCTCGAGCTTACACCATATTCACCACTTGAGACTCCAGTTCTGCATGGGGGCTCGAGCTTACACCATATTCATCACTTGAGACTCCAGTTCTGCACCGGGGCTCGAGCTTACACCATATTCACCACTTGAGACTCCAGTTCTGCACAGGGGCTCGAGCTTACACCATATTCACCACTTGAGACTCCAGTTCTGCGCCGGTGCTCGAGCTTACAACATATTCATCACTTGAGACTCCAGTTCTGTGCCGGGGCTCGAGCTTACACCATATTCATCACTTGAGACTCCAGTTCTGCGCCGGGGCTCGAGCTTACAACAAATTCACCACTTGAGACTCCAGTTCTGCACAGGGGCTCGAGCTTACACCATATTCATCACATCACTTGAGACTCCAGTTCTGCGCCGGGGCTCGAGCTTACACCATATTCACCACTTGAGACTCCAGTTCTGCGCCGGGCTCGAGCTTACAACATATTCAACACTTGAGACTCCAGTTCTGCGCCGGGGCTCGAGCTTACAACATATTCACCACTTGAGACTCCAGTTCTGCGCCGGGGCTCGAGCTTACACCATATTCACCACTTGAGACTCCAGTTCTGCGCCGGGGCTCGAGCTTACAACAAATTCACCACTTGAGACTCCAGTTCTGCGCCGGGGCTCGAGCTTACACCATATTCACCACTTGAGACTCCAGTTCTGTGCCGGGTCTCGAGCTTACAAGATATTCACCACTTGAGACTCCAGTTCTGCACAGGGGCTCGAGCTTGCACCATATTCATCACATCACTTGAGATTCCAGTTCTGCACCGGGGCTCGAGCTTACACCATATTCACCACTTGAGACTCCAGTTCTGCGCCGGGGCTCGAGCTTACAACATATTCACCACTTGAGACTCCAGTTCTACCGGGGCTCGAGCTTACACATATTCACCACTTGAGACTCCAGTTCTGCGCCGGGGCTCGAGCTTACACCATATTCATCACTTGAGACTCCAGTTCTGCGCCAGGGCTCGAGCTTACACCATATTCACCACTTGAGACTCCAGTTCTGCACAGGGGCTCGAGCTTACACCATATTCACCACTTGAGACTCCAGTTCTGCGTCGGGGCTCAAGCTTACACCATATTCACCACTTGAGACTCCAGTTCTGCGCCGGGGCTCGAGCTTACACCCTATTCACCAATTGAGACTCCAGTTCTGTGCCGGGGCTCAAGCTTACACCATATTCATCACTTGAGACTCCAGTTCTTCGTCGGGGCTCAAGCTTACACCATATTCACCACTTGAGACTCCAGTTCTGCGCCGGGGCTCGAGCTTACACCATATTCATCACACCACTTGAGACTCCAGTTTTGCGCCGTGGCTCGAGCTTACACCATATTCATCACTTGAGACTCCAGTTCTGCACCGGGGCTCAAGCTTACACCATATTCACCACTTGAGACTCTAGTTCTGCACCGGGGCTCGAGCTTACACCATATTCATCACTTGAGACTCCAGTTCTGCGCCGGGGCTCGAGCTTACACCCTATTCACCACTTGAGACTCCAGTTCTGCACGGGCGCTCGAGCTTACACCCTATTCACCACTTGAGACTCCAGTTCTGCACGGCGCTCGAGCTTACACCATATTCATCACCCACTTGAGACTCCAGTTCTGCGCCGGGGCTCGAGCTTACACCATATTCACCACTTGAGACTCCAGTTCTGCATGGGGGCTCGAGCTTACACCATATTCATCACTTGAGACTCCAGTTCTGCGCCGGGGCTCGAGCTTACACCCTATTCACCACTTGAGACTCCAGTTCTGCACAGGGGCTCGAGCTTACACCATATTCATCACACCACTTGAGACTCCAGTTCTGCACGGGGGCTCGAGCTTACACCATATTCATCACTTGAGACTCCAGTTCTGCACAGGCGCTCAAGCTTACACCACATTCACCACTTGAGACTCCAGTTCTGCACGGGCGCTCGAGCTTACACCATATTCACCACTTGAGACTCCAGTTCTGCACCGGCGCTCGAGCTTACACCATATTCACCACTTGAGACTCCAGTTCTGCACCGGCGCTCGAGCTTACACCATATTCACCACTTGAGACTCCAGTTCTGCGCCGGGGCTCGAGCTTACACCATATTCACCACTTGAGACTCCAGTTCTGCATGGGGGCTCGAGCTTACACCATATTCACCACTTGAGACTCCAGTTCTGCGCCGGGGCTCGAGCTTACACCCTATTCACCAC
>CM026390.1:100111185-100132261 GCA_014843695.1 Archivesica marissinica | reverse complement strand
AAGACATGGTGTGTACAGTGACTCGGACCAGGAATGTGACCGTATCGCAAGACATGGTGTGTATAGTGACTCGGACCAGGAATGTGACCGTATCGCAAGACATGGTGTGTATAGTGACTCGGACCAGGAATGTGACCGTATCACAAGACATGGTATGTACAGTGACTCGGACCAGGAATGTGACCGTATCACAAGACATGGTATGTACAGTGACTCGGACCAGGAATGTGACCGTATCGCAAGACATGGTATGTACAGTGACTCGGACCAGGAATGTGACCGTATCGCAAGACATGGTATGTACAGTGACTCGGACCAGGAATGTGACCGTATCACAAGACATGGTATGTATAGTGACTCGGACCAGGAATGTGACCGTATCGCAAGACATGGTATGTACAGTGACTCGGACCAGGAATGTGACCGTATCGCAAGACATGGTGTGTACAGTGACTCGGACCAGGAATGTGACCGTATCGCAAGACATGGTGTGTATAGTGACTCGGACCAGGAATGTGACCGTATCACAAGACATGGTGTGTATAGTGACTCGGACCAGGAATGTGACCGTATCGCAAGACATGGTATGTACAGTGACTCGGACCAGGAATGTGACCGTATCGCAAGACATGGTATGTACAGTGACTCGGACCAGGAATGTGACCGTATCGCAAGACATGGTATGTACAGTGACTCGGACCAGGAATGTGACCGTATCGCAAGACATGGTGTGTATAGTGACTCGGACCAGGAATGTGACCGTATCGCAAGACATGGTATGTACAGTGACTCGGACCAGGAATGTGACCGTATCGCAAGACATGGTGTGTATAGTGACTCGGACCAGGAATGTGACCGTATCGCAAGACATGGTATGTACAGTGACTCGGACCAGGAATGTGACCGTATCGCAAGACATGGTGTGTATAGTGACTCGGACCAGGAATGTGACCGTATCACAAGACCTGGTATGTACAGTGAACTGTTGTTCACACTACATTTAATGACATTCCACAATCGTGTACATATACAATGTTGTTGTCCTCTGCCGAAGATAGTACTAGTATTGCCCGTCCAACTATTTTCTTTTCATGTAAAACCCTTTGATTGCCTGCTTCAGAAATATAGGGTCTTACACTTGTGGTGATTTCGTACCATATTTTATGACATGTGTTTTGGAATTTTGCAATAAAGCGAGCCCTTTGGCGTGCTTAATAACAACATTTTAAAATATAGTATAATATAATAAAATATGATATAATATAGTATAATATGATAAAATATTATATAATATGATATAATATAGTATAATATGATAAAATATGATATAATATAGTATAATATGATAAAATATGATATAATATAGTATAATATGATAAAATATGATATAATATAGTATAATATGATAAAATATGATATAATATAGTATAATATAATAAAATATGATATAATATAGTATGAAATCACCACGAGTTTGATTACATTACCACAGTAACAACAATCATAAATTTAAAGAAGAAAAGCGTTTCTGTCTGCCAGTATATTTTTGAGTCATATTACATTGAAGGCGTATCTGTATGGTGTAATAAATAGTCCCTGATAATCAAACAACTTCACTTGTTTATAATCATTGCATCCCTCTAGTGCATATTTAGCATTTATTGATCTAAGCAGTTTATTTTCAACATATATAGCTGTATTACACGTGTTGACATATAAGACAATATGAGATGGCTGTATTAAACGTGTTGACATATAAGACAATATGAGATGGCTGTATTACACGTGTTGACATATAAGACAATATGAGATGGCTGTATTACACGTGTTGACATATAAGACAATATGAGATGGCTGTATTAAACGTGTTGACATATAAGACAATATGAGATGGCTGTATTAAACGTGTTGACATATAAGACAATATGAGATGGCTGTATTAAACGTGTTGACATATAAGACAATATGAGATGGCTGTATTACACTGAATACAAGCAAAGTTATGTGATAAAATGTGTTTAACACAGACCTTTTGGGCACCTCAATTTCTTGCAACTATTAAAGTATGCGAAATGATATGTTGTCATACTGAATAATTTGAATACTTTTGGAATAAGACTTCATGGATAGGGGAGAGTTCTTTAAGACATGTGCAGACTGTACTTTAACATTCTGCTCCACATTAACATGATGCAACACCGTTATCACTTCCCAGCCGACCTTCCACACTGTCATTTATTCCCATAGATATTGAGTATATGGTACTGTCAAACCTGTGTTAGTGGTCACCTCTATTAAGCAGCCAACCTGTATTAAGCAGCCAGTTTCCATATACCCAATATGTTGTTTATTTATACAGTCATTTTGCCCTCCCTATTAAGCAGCCGCCTGTGCTAAGCAGCCACTTTCTGTATTTCCTGCTTAACCCTTTCCTTCATAGAGATTTAGGTTAATATACTATTATATCTCCATACAAACGACAGCCATTTAGCTATCATGCAGTGGATAAGTAGTTGCCATATCTGTTCCACACCAGTACATATCCTTGTTCCATACCAGTACATATCCTTGTTCCACACCAGTACATATCCTTGTTCCATACCAGTACATATCCTTGTCCTGCACCAGTACATATCCTTGTTCCATACCAGTACATATCCTTGTTCCACACCAGTACATATCCTTGTTCCACACCAGTACATATCCTTGTTCAATACCAGTACATATCCTTGTCCCACACCAGTACATATCCTTGTTCCATACCAGTACATATCCTTGTTCCATACCAGTACATATCCTTGTTCCATACCAGTACATATCCTTGTCCCATACCAGTACATATCCTTGTTCCATACCAGTACATATCCTTGTCCCACACCAGTACATATCCTTGTTCCATACCAGTACATATCCTTGTCCTGCACCAGTACATATCCTTGTTCCATACCAGTACATATCCTTGTCCCACACCAGTACATATCCTTGTTCCACACCAGTGCATATCCTTGTCCCACACCAGTACATATCCTTGTTCCACACCAGTACATATCCTTGTTCCATACCAGTACATATCCTTGTTCCATACCAGTACATATCCTTGTTCTGCACCAGTACATATCCTTGTTCCACACCATTCAAGATATGATTATAAACTAAAGTACAAGCAAGTGTTAAAATGGTTGGATTGACATGCTGAAGATATATATACTTGTTATATATAACTATAATAAATGTAAATATAATATTTCCCAGGAACAATTGGTTCCAGCTGTCCCATCAGTAGTGGAATGGACCGGTCGCAGGGCTACTTTCTCGGAGAGACGGTCAATGTGTATGATGATGAACAACATGAACTGTGTCCGCAAAATCGTGTACGGGATATCCAGGTGCACTCGTTTGCGAAACATGTCTGTGGAATGCTGAACACTGGTACGGATTGGTTAGTGTTTATGAAACATGTCTGTGGAATGTTGAAACATGTCTGTGGAATGTTGAAACATGTCTGTGGAATGCTGAACACTGGTACGGATTGGTTAGTGTTTATGAAACATGTCTGTGGAATGCTGAACACTGGTACGGATTGGTTAGTGTTTATGAAACATGTCTGTGGAATGCTGAACACTGGTACGGATTGGTTAGTGTTTATGAACATGTCTGTGGAATGCTGAACACTGGTACGGATTGGTTAGTGTTTATGAAACATGTCTGTGGAATGTTGAAACATGTCTGTGGAATGCTGAACACTGGTAAGGATTGGTTAGTGTTTATGAAACATGTCTGTGGAATGTTGAAACATGTCTGTGGAATGCTGAACACTGGTACGGATTGGTTAGTGTTTATGAAACATGTCTGTGGAATGTTGAAACATGTCTGTGGAATGCTGAACACTGGTACGGATTGGTTAGTGTTTATGAAACATGTCTGTGGAATGCTGAAACATGTCTGTGGAATGCTGAACACTGGTACGGATTGGTTAGTGTTTATGAAACATGTCTGTGGAATGCTGAACACTGGTAAGGATTGGTTAGTGTTTATGAAACATGTCTGTGGAATGCTGAAACATGTCTGTGGAATGCTGAAACATGTCTGTGGAATGCTGAAACATGTCTGTGGAATGCTGAAACATGTCTGTGGAATGCTGAACACTGGTACGGATTGGTTAGTGTTTATGAAACATGTCTGTGGAATGTTGAACACTGGTACGGATTGGTTAGTGTTTATGAAACATGTCTGTGGAATGTTGAAACATGTCTGTGGAATGCTGAACACTGGTAAGGATTGGTTAGTGTTACGAAATTGGTCAGTGTTACGAAATTCGTCAGTGTTTTGTGGGTTCTGCTCATGTGGTTACGATCACTTGCATCTCACTGCTGTTGGTTCAAGTCCTACTGGGGTCAGATTGTTTCCTGTGAGGAAGAGGAAGCCATCAAACTTACCTTGCAAATGGGTCTATGGTTCTTCCCTGATGGCAGCACATTCTTGAAATTGGCATCAAATTTAGCTGAATTGTGAAACAAATTCTTACAACATTAGTTTAATCGCTCTCGAGACCTCATTTCTGATGGAATCCATCGCCATTGGTGAGGAAGAAAAGCTGAAGTGGATATTATAAGAGTCTTTGCTGTAGAACATCGCTACCGTGGTTCTGGCGAGTTTGAGCTATCTCGATTACGATATCCAAATCCATTTCACCACGGATGCTCCACGTAAAAGGGTCAAAATGTCCTTCACTAAATATTTGTATTTCTCTTCGAATAGTGACGCTGGATACTACATTTTACTTTAGTGATCTCTCTCTCTGTGTATGTCATTGTGATTCATTTTGTGTTTATGCGTAGTACCGTGGTTTATTAGAATGCGCCGTGCGGCCCAGTACTTCCGGCTTCAGCATTCGAGGTTTCTGTTGGGGTTACCTCACCCTTAGGCTAGGACTTTTAAGGCGGCCTGATGCACCCTTTGTGGGACACGTGTAGTAGTTAATAGGAGTAGCTTTGCCATGTGCTATCCTGCCCCGTCCTGGTAGGTACACCGCCATATGGTCCAGGACTGCTTATTTAATTCACAGCTAACCCCCATATCTGAGGGCCGTTCCCCTATCTGCTACCTGAGGACCCGCTGGGTAGGGGATGGTCGCCCCACTACTGAATTGGAAGCAGCATGGTCCCAGACTTTAGTGATTGGACATAATGATTTGATCTTATGACATTGTATGTTTTGGGTATTCCGATCTACTTATCATTTGGAACCCGACATTTAATGTTCTACGTGCAGACTCTGTAGTTTCTGCTCCCTGTCAATTATTAGAAAACATCCAAAATAAATAATGCATACACATAATTTCCACTTTATAGTGAAAGGGAGACAATTTATAAATTGTGTTGTCTCCCTTGCACTATTAGCGGTGGTTACCTTTATGTGCAAAGGATTGTTCTTGACTATGTGGCGTAAATAATATTTAATTTATATATATTTAAGTTTATTTAATGTCGCTACCGGTTTCCCATTTGAGCGACGGGCAGTTTACCTAACAATGCCTTTCCTGGGCAGGCTCCAGCTGTTAACCAGTACTTGGTGCACCAACCTCCGAGAACTTTTTCATATAAAGAGACACGGTCTGAGCAGGGCTCAACCCCGTGCCCATCCGTGATGATAGGTTACAGTGGTATTCAAATCAGCGACCTTAACCACTCGACCACGGAATGATGGATTCCGAAACTTATTTGTCTGTTTTACGTTTATTTATCGTCGTTGTCCCATCTGAAAGACTGTTAATTTTATTAGGATCAGACGGGGGATGGAACCTACGATCCCTGGATTACCAGATCCGCCTGTAATTACTCGTCTTTGTGTGTGTTTTATGTTTATTTATCGTCACTACCGGTTGCCCATATGAGCGACGCCTCCTGAAGAGATTAGTCATTTTTGATTTTGGAGGATAGTGCATGATACAGACAGAGGCCCATTCCAGAGTCTCCTCTGGATCTTTTACGTGCACGGTGTAAAGCAAAGCACCGACACGAGACCTCGGTTTAACGTCCCATCTGAAAGACTTTTAATTTTATTAGGATCAGACGGGAGATCGAACCTGCGATCCCTGGATTACCAGTCCAGCGTGTTACCACTGGACTACAAATCCATCTGTGTGTGTGTTTTACGTTTATTTATCGTCGCTACCGGTTGCCCATATGAGAGACGCCTCCTGAAGAGATTAGTCATTTTAGATTTTGGAGGATAGTGCAATGATACAGACAGAGACCCATTCCAGAGTCTCCTCTGGTTCTTGTACAACACCGACACGAGACCTCGGTTTAATGTCGCATCTGAAAGACAGTTAATTTTATTAGGGTCAGATGGGGGATCGAACCTGCTGTCTGTGTTACCCGTATATATATATACACACATATATTCCATAATTGTAGGTTTACAAAATTGCATAGTAATGAGTATGTGTGATAATGAGTATGTGTGATATGGCATATGTATTGATTATAAGAACACATACATATAGGTAAATACATATATAGTACTATATTACAATAAATACATATAGGTAAATACATATATAGTACTATATTACAACAAATACATATAGGTAAAACATATATAGTACTATATTACAATAAATACATATAGGTAAATACATATATAGTACTATATTACAACAAATACATATAGGTAAAACATATATAGTACTATATTGCAACAAATACATATAGGTAAATACATATATAGTACTATATTACAACAAATACATATAGGTAAATACATATATAGTACTATATTACAATAAATACATGTATGTACACATACATATAGGTAAATACATACATAGTACTATATTAAAACGATTATTCTTAATTATTATGACAGTATTCATGTAAAAATACTAATCAAAATAATGTTTTGTAGGTCAAGGAGGAACGATATACTTCGGTATAGATGAGGACCGCAGAGTTTTTGGTCTTGAGTTATCGAGAGATGAAAAGGATAGGTTCCGACTTGGAGTTGACCAGCACATGTTCAACAAGATATCACCGATCTTATTGCATTCACAGTTCGATATTAAAGACATTCCAGTATTGGATCCAAGCACCAGCCAGGTTATCCAGAACCATTATGTCATACGTAAGCATGATTGAATTTGTAACATTCACATTGAAGATATTCCGATATTGAATCATAGTGAATCACCTGTCAGGTTATCCAGTATTACAGCTAATCACCTGTCAGGTTATCCAGTATTACAGCTAATCACCTGTCAGGTTATCCAGTATTACAGCTAATCACCTGTCAGGTTATCCGGTATTACAGCTAATCACCTGTCAGGTTATCCGGTATTACAGCTAATCACCTGTCAGGTTATCCGGTATTACAGCTAATCACCTGTCAGGTTATCCGGTATTACAGCTAATCACCTGTCAGGTTATCCAGTATTACAGCTAATCACCTGTCAGGTTATCCGGTATTACAGCTAATCACCTGTCAGGTTATCCAGTATTACAGCTAATCACCTGTCAGGTTATCCGGTATTACAGCTAATCACCTGTCAGGTTATCCAGTATTGATTAATGGTATCCGTCCATTCTGACATCACAAGAAACGTACCTGGTCTAGTAGTGAATCATGGGATAGATTAATGGTATCTGTCCATTCTGACATCACAAGAAACGTACCTGGTCTAGGAGTGAATCATGGGATAGATTAATGGTATCTGTCCATTCTGACATCACAAGAAACATACCTGGTCTAGGAGTGAATCATGGGATAGATTAATGGTATCCGTCCATTCTGACATCACAAGAAACGTACCTGGTCTAGATTCCTGAAACTTTACAGGAATATTTGTCAGCATTTCAAAATATACAATGGTACACGGGCTCATTGCTACAGGTTTAACTCTTTGTTTTCAGAGATCTATGTACGGGGCAGTAAGGGATCTATTTATACAATGGTAGATGGTGCCTGTTACTACAGGTTTGGATCAGATACCAGTGCTATATCGAGACAGGTGGGTAGCACCTAAGCTTTATCGTACCAGCTTTAACATACTTGGAAATTGTTGACAGTCTTTCAAATAACACGTTAAACATTACTTATTTTACAACGATTGCGAAACAAGCTTTAACAACATGTATTAATCACTGTCATTGGAGGAAATCGAAGTACCCAGAGAAAACCCATATGTCTGATCTGCCGACCACCATACCATCTCGCATGTCCCGGTCAGCATTGAACATTGGTCAGAGGCAAAGTTGCTTATCACTGTGCTCATCAGACAGCCGTGTTTCAAATTGATTCTGTAGTTTTACATGCTATATGACTAGTGTGCTTATTTATCAAGGAAATCATATTTAAATTTAAGGGACCTCCATCAGGGTTTCCTCTGGGTCAATTTTAGTTTACGCCAGCAAATTCAGCAATCAGAAAAGGTTCACCAATAGCTCCAATGTTGGAGCCAGCAGTCTAGTAGCAATAGCTCATTGTAACAGAATAATGAACGGCCATCTCAACTTCTTTATTGTTAACTCTACTCATCAACATAAGATTATTCTATAAGGGGGGTCAATATTCTATAATAGAATATGGACGCACGTGTCACTTTCTGGTGATTATCTTGGCGGGTCAATATTCTATAATAGAATATGGACGCGCATGTCACTTTCGGGTGATTATCTTGGCGGGTCAATATTCTATAATAGAATATGGACGCGCATGTCACTTTCGGGTGATTATCTTGGCGGGTCAATATTCTATAATAGAATATGGACGCGCATGTCACTTTCTGGTGATTATCTTGGTGGGTCAATATTCTATGTGACACCTAGTCCTATATATAAGACCTCTACATAATTTCTTTTCGATCTGTTATTTCGAGGTCTTATCTTTAAAACTCATTGTCGCATAGCATTTTCCGCCCTGATCCGATGGCGGGATTTCTGACCCAAGATTTTAAAGCTTTCCAGACATGAATGGTTATAAATGTGTGCATTTTGTTAAGAGTAATCATAAATAAATATAGATATAAACACCAAATAATCATAAATATAGATATAAACACCAAATAATCATATATATAAACACCAAATAATCATAGATATAAGCACCAAATAATCATAAATATAGATATAAACACCAAATAATCATAGATATAAACACCAAATAATCATAAATATAGATATAAGCACCAAATAATCATAAATATAGATATAAGCACCAAATAATCATAAATATATATATAAACACCAAATAATCATAAATATAGATATAAACACCAAATAATCATAGATATAAACACCAAATAAATATAGATATAAACACCAAATAATCATAAATATAGATATAAACACCAAATAATCATAAATATAGATATAAGCACCAAATAATCATAAATATAGATATAAACACCAAATAATCATAAATATAGATATAAACACCAAATAATCATAGATATAGATATAAGCACCAAATAATCATAAATATAGATATAAACACCAAATAATCATAGATATAAGCACCAAATAATCATAGATATAGATATAAGCACCAAATAATCATAAATATAGATATAAACACCAAATAATCATAGATATAGATATAAGCACCAAATAATCATAAATATAGATATAAACACCAAATAATCATAGATATAAACACCAAATAATCATAAATATAGATATAAGCACCAAATAATCATAAATATAGATATAAACACCAAATAATCATAAATATAGATATAAACACCAAATAATCATAAATATAGTTATAAGCACCAAATAATCATAGATATAAGCACCAAATAATCATAGATATAGATATAAGCACCAAATAATCATAGATATAAGCACCAAATAATCATAAATATAGATATAAGCACCAAATAATCATAAATATAGATATAAGCACCAAATAATCATAAATATAGATATAAGCACCAAATAATCATAGATATAAGCACCAAATAATCATAAATATAGATATAAGCACCAAATAATCATAAATATAGATATAAACACCAAATAATCATAGATATAAGCACCAAATAATCATAGATATAGATATAAACACCAAATAATCATAAATATAAGCACCAAATAATCATAAATATAGATATAAACACCAAATAATCATAGATATAGATATAAACACCAAATAATCATAAATATAAGCACCAAATAATCATAGATATAAGCACCAAATAATCATAGATATAGATATAAACACCAAATAATCATAAATATAAGCACCAAATAATCATAAATATAAGCACCAAATAATCATAAATATAGATATAAGCACCAAATAATCATAAATATAGATATAAGCACCAAATAATCATAAAATAGATATAAGCACCAATAATCATAAATATAGATATAAACACCAAATAATCATAAATATAATAAGCACCAAATAATCATAAATATAGATATAAGCACCAAATAATCATAAATATAGATATAAGCACCAAATAATCATAAATATAGATATAAGCACCAAATAATCATAAATATAGATATAAACACCAAATAATCATAAATATAGATATAAGCACCAAATAATCATAAATATAGATATAAGCACCAAATAATCATAAATATAGATATAAGCACCAAATAATCATAAATATAGATATAAACACCAAATAATCATAAATATAGATATAAGCACCAAATAATCATAAATATAGATATAAGCACCAAATAATCATAAATATAGATATAAGCACCAAATAATCATAAATATAGATATAAACACCAAATAATCATAAATATAGATATAAGCACCAAATAATCATAAATATAGATATAAGCACCAAATAATCATAAATATAGATATAAGCACCAAATAATCATAAATATAGATATAAACACCAAATAATCATAAATATAGATATAAACACCAAATAATCATAAATATAGATATAAACACCAAATAATCATAGATATAAGCACCAAATAATCATAAATATAAGCACCAAATAATCATAGATATAGATATAAACACCAAATAATCATAGATATAAGCACCAAATAATCATAAATATAAGCACCAAATAATCATAAATATAGATATAAACACCAAATAATCATAGATATAGATATAAACACCAAATAATCATAAATATAGATATAAGCACCAAATAATCATAAATATAGTTATAAACACCAAATAATCATAAATATAGATATAAGCACCAAATAATCATAGATATAAACACCAAATAATCATAAATATAGATATAAACACCAAATAATCATAAATATAGATATAAGTACCAAATAATCATAGATATAGATATAAGCACCAAATAATCATAAATATAGATATAAACACCAAATAATCATAAATATAAACACCAAATAATCATAAATATAGATATAAGCACCAAATAATCATAGATATAAGCACCAAATAATCATAAATATAGATATAAACACCAAATAATCATAAATATAAACACCAAATAATCATAAATATAGATATAAGCACCAAATAATCATAGATATAGATATAAACACCAAATAATCATAAATATAGATATAAACACCAAATAATCATAAATATAGATATAAGCACCAAATAATCATAAATATAAGCACCAAATAATCATAAATATAGATATAAGCACCAAATAATCATAAATATAGATATAAACACCAAATAATCATAAATATAGATATAAGCACCAAATAATCATAAATATAAGCACCAAATAATCATAAATATAGATATAAGCACCAAATAATCATAAATATAGATATAAACACCAAATAATCATAAATATAGATATAAACACCAAATAATCATAAATATAAACACCAAATAATCATAAATATAGATATAAGCACCAAATAATCATAGATATAAGCACCAAATATCATAGATATAAGCACCAAATAATCATAGATATAAGCACCAAATAATCATAAATATAGATATAAAAGCACCAAATAATCATAGATAATAGATATAAGCACCAAATAATCATAAATATAGATATAAACACCAAATAATCATAAATATAGATATAAGCACCAAATAATCATAAATATAAGCACCAAATAATCATAAATATAGATATAAGCACCAAATAATCATAAATATAGATATAAACACCAAATAATCATAAATATAGATATAAACACCAAATAATCATAAATATAGATATAAGCACCAAATAATCATAAATATAGATATAAGCACCAAATAATCATAGATATAAGCACCAAATAATCATAGATATAAGCACCAAATAATCATAGATATAGATATAAGCACCAAATAATCATAAATATAGATATAAACACCAAATAATCATAGATATAAGCACCAAATAATCATAGATATAAGCACCAAATAATCATAGATATAAGCACCAAATAATCATAGATATAGATATAAACACCAAATAATCATAAATATAGATATAAACACCAAATAATCATAAATATAGATATAAGCACCAAATAATCATAAATATAGATATAAGCACCAAATAATCATAAATATAGATATAAGCACCAAATAATCATAAATATAGATATAAACACCAAATAATCATAAATATAGATATAAGCACCAAATAATCATAAATATAGATATAAACACCAAATAATCATAAATATAGATATAAACACCAAATAATCATAAATATAGATATAAGCACCAAATAATCATAAATATAGATATAAGCACCAAATAATCATAAATATAGATATAAGCACCAAATAATCATAAATATAGATATAAACACCAAATAATCATAGATATAGATATAAACACCAAATAATCATAGATATAAACACCAAATAATCATAAATATAGATATAAGCACCAAATAATCATAGATATAGATATAAACACCAAATAATCATAAATATAAGCACCAAATAATCATAAATATAGATATAAGCACCAAATAATCATAAATATAGATATAAACACCAAATAATCATAAATATATATATAAACACCAAATAATCATAAATATATATATAAACACCAAATAATCATAAATATAGATATAAGCACCAAATAATCATAGATATAGATATAAACACCAAATAATCATAAATATAGATATAAACACCAAATAATCATAAATATAGATATAAGCACCAAATAATCATAAATATAGATATAAACACCAAATAATCATAAATATAGATATAAGCACCAAATAATCATAAATATAGTTATAAACACCGTTTAAAATATATTGTCTGACCTTTGTGTATACAATTTTGCCGTTTGAAATGTAATCGACAGATGTGATTCTCCCACCGTTTCTGTGCAATGGCCAGGCGTCTTCACAAACAAAATCCGAATGAATTATTTGTTAGTACATGTCATGTGTATGAACAATTGAATATTGAACGAAATCTGATTTGGTTCACCGTAATGGCACGGGAGGAGATCAACCAATTTCGTCTAATGATATCTATTTTGTCTTTCGTAATAACCAAATATTCAAAATGGACGAAATGGAATGATGAAACTCTCCCATGAAATTTAAGCATTGACCACCATTTAATCCAATTATCCATAATTAAAATGTCACTAACTTCGCAACACCCCATGCAATGATTTCCAATAAACAAACACTTGTCATCATCGCATGCGTGACCGCAAGCACGACCTTCGCTTTCATCGATTACAGCGGGAACCATGCTCCATTGCCGAGGTCTTTACTTTAAATCACTAGCCTCTAATCGATTGGGGGTGTCAAATGATTTCATGTGAATAAGCTATCCAGCTGGCTTGTGGAAGGTTGGGGGTTCTACCTAGTTGCCTGCCAGTGCATCAAATACTGCTCCGAGGGATACCCAGGGCGTTCCTTGACCAATAATAGCTGGATAGTCAGCATATCACCTACGCTGTTGGTCTGACTTTAAACCCCAAAGGAAATCATACATACATTTAGATGATAATAACTTGAGAGAATATTATGTCTATCTTCCTTATCTTCCAATTAACCAGTCGCGAAATGTCCTAGCGCTCCGCCCCTAAGATCACGTGACACAGTAACGCGAAACCTCCGACAAACAAATACAATATGGCTATATGATATATAGAACTATATGGATTGAACCAGGACTATAGATAGATAAAACAGTAACCTCCGTCAAACAAATACAATATGGCTATATGATATATAGAACTATATGGATTGAACCAGGACCATAGATAGATAAAACAGAAACCTCCGACAAACAAATACAATATGGCTATATGATATATAGAACTATATGGATTGAACCAGGACTATAGATAGATAAAACAGTAACGCGAAACCTCTGACAAACAAATACAATATGGCTATATGATATATAGAACTATATGGATTGAACCAGGACTATATATAGATAAAACCGGCCCTAATTAAACATATTAAATTTAGAATTTGTTGGCAATACGCTGTAGCTATTTATGTTATACTAGTACTACACTAAAATAAGTGGAAGTCGTGATAGCGCAGTGTATGCACGTTCGCTTCAGGTGCGAAAGGTCCGGAGTTCGAGCTCCGCTGGAGCCGTTATGATTGTGCCCTTAGGCAAGGCATTTAAATTCCAAGTTGCCTCTTTTCTCTTCCTCGTGGCGATGGATTCCATCAGGAATGAGGTCTCAAGAGTGATTAATATAATTTGCAAGAACTTGTTTCGCAATAGAGCTAAAATAAATAAACACTAAAATAATAAGATGGGTGTCAGTGGCATATAAAGCAGTAACTATTGCTGATGGATGGTCATGATTATAGTACGTAGATATTGTGTGACACAAAGAGTGGGAACGAGGAAATACCTGTCATTTATTTGTATAAAACATCTTATTCCCTAATTTGCTCCGCTAAAACGAAATAAATCATTTATCCCATAATCAAGTAATTCTAGGGGAAAAAGAATCACAAACAAGATTTAGGATGGGCCATTTGCATTACCATGTTAATCATTTATTATATACAATGTACAAGTATAAGCATTCTCTTCAACTTTAAACCTGCGACCATTAACTCTGTGCGAATATTAATACTTAAAAACCTCACAATATAAAATCAGTCTGTGATGTAAAAAGTACACCATACTCTGTGTTAAAGTATACATCTCGATATAAGACAGCCACGTAAATACGAAACTAGTGCCGGCTGCCCCAACCCAATTCCTAATTATATTATATATAATCTCCTCATCTTTTTCTATTATTTCTTTTTTGTGGAGGAGGAGGGGGGGGAGGTAGAAAGAAACCATGCAACTATCCAGTGTGAAAAGGCCTTCTTTGCTGCCCCGTGACTTTCCCAACGATCAGTATAACGATAAATGCTATCATAAATTAAGAGGCAAAACTGTTAACATCTCAAAATTATATCAAATTTTCGGCTCAAATCGGTACCGCCACGTAGATTAACCTGTCTGAACTAACAGTCTTAGAACATAAATCACATACATTGCAATTGAGAGTAGCTGCGTGACAAAGTAAAAACATAAAGCTAAAGTCCGAAATTCATTTCTTTAGCCGCCATTAATAAAGATCCTGGTAAAGGGCGTCAAACCTATCGATATACTCGGACTGATTGGATTAGACAGCTGTTGTCGTCTATACTTATAAATATCAAGCCTGGTAGTTATATATCGATACAGACAGATCTGTAGTCCAGTGGTAACACCTTGGACTGGTAATCCAGGGATCGCAGGTTCGATCCCTCGTCTAACCCTAATAAAATTAACAGTCTTTCAGATGGGACGGTAAACCGAGGTCTTGTGTCGGTGCTTTACATCGTGCACGTAAAAGAACTAGAGGAGACTCTGGAATGGGTCTCTCTCTGTATCATTGCACTATCCTCCAAAATCTAAAATGACTAATATCTTCCGGAGACGTCGCTCATATGGGCAACCGGTAGCGCCGATAAATAAACGTAAAACACATAGATGAAGAGTATGCTTCATATGCACTGGTGTGGGACAAGGATATTCCAACCAAGCCTCGTTTCTGATGACATATTCTGACCACGAGGGTGGATATCCTTGTCTCACACCAGTGCATGCACTGTTATCCAACCGAATTCATGCTTGTGTGCATGTTAAAAATAGAACAATGGTCGATCAAAAATTATTTAAATGTTGAAAATAAATAATATGTTCTTGATTCAAATTTGTTCATTTTTACTTCCTGCTAATAAATGATTTTACACGGTACACCAATATCACAACACGGTACACCAATATCACTACACAGTACACCAATATCACTACACAGTACACCAATATCACTACACAGTACACCAATATCACTACACAGTACACCAATATCACTACACAGTACACCAATATCACTACACAGTACACCAATATCACTACACAGTACACCAATATCACTACACAGTACACCCAATATCACTACATGGTACACCAATATCATTACACAGTACACCAATATCACTACATGGTACACCAATATCATTACACAGTACACCAATATCACTACATGTACACCATATCATTACACAGTACACCCAATATCACTACATGGTACACCAATATCATTACACAGTACACCAATATCACTACATGGTACACCAATATCACTACACAGTACACCAATATCACTACACAGTACACCAATATCATTACACAGTACACCCATATCACTACATGGTACACCAATATCATTACACAGTACACCAATATCACTACACGGTACACCAATATCACTACACAGTACACCCAATATCACTACACAGTACACCAATATCACTACACAGTACACCAATATCACTACACAGTACACCAATATCACTACACAGTACACCAATATCACTACACAGTACACCAATATCACTACACAGTACTCCAATATCACTACACAGTACACCAATATCACTACACAGTACACCCAATATCACTACACAGTACACCAATATCATTACACAGTACACCAATATCACTACACAGTACACCAATATCATTACACAGTACACCAATATCACTACACGGTACACCAATATCACTACACGGTACACCAATATCACTACACAGTACACCAATATCACTACACAGTACACCAATATCACTACACGGTACACCACTTGTGAGTCAAGATCATGTTTCACATGGAATTAAGGATAACGAAATTCGGCATGGACGGCAACTAGCTGGAAGCATGTGCCCTGGCCAATAGGTGTGCGAGATATTGCTGTTGTCCGAATGGTTGTTTAATAGTTTAGTTTATACAACTGCGAAACAAATTCTTACAACATTATTTTAGTTTAAACTTTTATTTATTTTACAACGATTGCGAAACAAGCTTTAACAATATTAATCACTCTTGTTGACGTGGATGAAAGCGTAACATATGTGGTCATTCGTGTGGGAGGAAACCGGAGTGCCCGGAGAAAAACCACATGTCCGATCTGGTGACCACTGTACCATCTCACATACTAACCAGTTGGAGGATCGAACCTGGGTTGCATTGGTGGGCACAAGCGCGCTAACTGCACTAATCGGACGGCATTATTAACATTATTTTAATTGCTCTCGAAACCTCATTCCTGATATAATCCATCGTCATGACGGAAAGGCAATGTGGAATTTAAGTGCCTTACCTAAGGACACAATCATAACGACTACAGCTGGGAGCAAACTCCGGGCCTCTCACACCTATAGTGAACGCGCTACCACTGTGCTATCACGACTTTCACATGGTTGTTTAATACAGGTTGGTTGTGTAATATAGATCCAATTTATAGCAAGATGCCAGTTAGAGAATCTGGAGGTTAGTATCTTAATACAGGTTGATTGCTTAATATTGGTGAACGCTAACACATGTTTGACTTTATAGGAGCTGAGACTGATGATTGTTCTGGAGGAGGAGACGACTTACAGTACACAGATACAGAGATTACTGACAAAGAAACGACAATTAATGGCCTCCCTACATCTGGATGATGGTTGATTCACAGTCCTGTACTATGTTACAGTACACAGATACAGAGATTACTGACAAAGAAACATCAATTAATGGCCTCCTTACACCTGGATGATGGTTGATTCACAGTCCTGTACTATGTTACAGTACAGAGATTACTGACAAAGAAACATCAATTAATGGCCTCCCTACATCTGGATGATGGTTGATTCACAGTCCTGTACTATGTTACAGTACACAGATACAGAGATTACTGACAAAGAAACATCAATTAATGGCCTCCCTACATCTGGATGATGGTTGATTCACAGTCCTGTACTATGTTACAGTACACAGATACAGAGATTACTGACAAAGAAACATCAATTAATGGCCTCCCTACATCTGGATGATGGTTGATTCACAGTCCTGTACTATGTTACAGTACACAGATACAGAGATTACTGACAAAGAAACATCAATTAATGGCCTCCCTACATCTGGATGATGGTTGATTCACAGTCCTGTACTATGTTACAGTACACAGATACAGAGATTACTGACAAAGAAACATCAATTAATGGCCTCCCTACATCTGGATGATGGTTGATTCACAGTCCTGTACTATGTTACAGTACACAGATACAGAGATTACTGACAAAGAAACATCAATTAATGGCCTCCCTACATCTGGATGATGGTTGATTCACAGTCCTGTACTATGTTACAGTACACAGATACAGAGATTACTGACAAAGAAACATCAATTAATGGCCTCCCTACATCTGGATGATGGTTGATTCACAGTCCTGTACTATGTTACAGTACACAGATACAGAGATTACTGACAAAGAAACATCAATTAATGGCCTCCCTACATCTGGATGATGGTTGATTCACAGTCCTGTACTATGTTACAGTACACAGATACAGAGATTACTGACAAAGAAACATCAATTAATGGCCTCCCTACATCTGGATGATGGTTGATTCACAGTCCTGTACTATGTTACAGTACACAGATACAGAGATTACTGACAAAGAAACATCAATTAATGGCCTCCCTACATCTGGATGATGGTTGATTCACAGTCCTGTACTATGTTACAGTACACAGATACAGAGATTACTGACAAAGAAACATCAATTAATGGCCTCCCTACATCTGGATGATGGTTGATTCACAGTCCTGTACTATGTTACAGTACACAGATACAGAGATTACTGACAAAGAAACATCAATTAATGGCCTCCCTACATCTGGATGATGGTTATTAACTGTCACAATTACTAATACATTTCCTGCAACAGAATAATAGCGTTGTTATAATAAATTCATCGTGGAAGTGGACCACATGTAGTTGTTATACCCCATGCAGATTTAATCTGGTGTAGTCTGATGTATGGTGCTGACCATATATGCCATTTTGTGTGTGTATTGTTTGTAATTCCAGAGTTGTTATTGTTGTTGACTTCGAATCACAGGGTGTGCCAATTATTTCATGTAAGAAAACTATCCAGTTGGCCTGTGGAAGATGAGTGGTTCTACATGGGTGCCCATCCATGCTTGAAATACTGATTGGAGGGCCACCTGGGTCTTCCTCCACCAATAATAGCTGGAGAGTTACACAATCAGATCTGTGTGTTCTAAAACATGTTTCCAACTCTGTCTCAAGCTTTTCTGATCAATCTCTGACTACCAATCATGCTATTGGAGTTTGAAATTTGAGAAAAATAACAATATTTTTATTATTATTAACAATATTACAGTTTATCATTTTAACTGACAGGTCATACAGGATTATTACTTACGATATGAATTTTATGCCATTATTTGCCTACCACAATACTGTCTACCACCCAGGTTGATGCGCTGTGTTTTCCAGTCTGATATTACATGTGCTGGTTTGATATGGTCACCAGCCCGTATAAAACCAGAAAAAGTTCGAGACCAAGAAAGTTGTTCGGTTTGGAGAGAATTCCAGTTTTGAGGAGTTTTATTTCTACCATTTACTATGCCTTCACAAGCTTTATTTCTACCATTTACTGTGCCTTCACAATCTTTATTTCTACCATTTACTATGCCTTCACAAGCTTTATTTCTACCATTTACTACGCCTTCACAAGCTTTATTTCTACCATTTACTATGCCTTCCCAAGCTTTATTTCTACCATTTACTATGCCTTCCCAAGCTTTATTTCTACCATTTACTATGCCTTCACAAGCTTTATTTCTACCATTTACTACGCCTTCACAAGCTTTATTTCTACCATTTACTATGCCTTCCCAAGCTTTATTTCTACCATTTACTATGCCTTCACAAGCTTTATTTCTACCATTTACTATGCCTTCACAAGCTTTATTTCTACCATTTACTATGCCTTCACAAGCTTTATTTCTACCATTTAATATGCCTTCCAAAGTTTTAAACTTGCTTTAACCCGTTGATGCACAAGAGTAGAGACCAATTACCGTTTTTTTATCTCCATACTGCTGATAAGCAAGACAGCACATTGTACTGCATACTCAATATCTATTGGAATGGCGGCTATATGTAGGAAGCGATAAAGCTGTTAAATGGTGCTTATATGGAGTAAAGGGTTTTTAAAAAATGCCATGAGTAACTTGGTATCTTGTGATATATGTAAATTTGTTAAAATGTTGATTATCCTTTTACCTGTTTTTAAGTTGTATTTAATACTTTTGACATGTCATCCATATGTGACGACGTTCGTCTGGACGAGATCTTGTAAATGATGGTGTTGTGCTGCAAAAAATTCCATAGTATATAGTAAACTATAATGACATACAACTTAAATTCTTAGATTAAACAAATTTGTTTTATGTACCGTTATGTTGCAGTTTGTTACGTGAAACGTTGAACATGTTCTTTCAAATACCAAAGAGTTTATAAATAAACATTTAAACTTATTCTCTCGTATTTCTATCATTGTTCTCCCATTGTTGGAATTCTTGCCATCTTGCTTTCTAACCCCAGTCGTTTAGTGTGTGTGTGGACAAGATGCTTTCTAACCCCAGTCGTTTAGTGTGTGTGTGGACAAGATGCTTTCTAACCCCAGTCGTTTAGTGTGTGTGTGTGGACAAGATGCTTTCTAACCCCAGTCGTTTAGTGTGTGTGTGTGGACAAGATGCTTTCTAACCCCAGTCGTTAAGTGT
>CM026390.1:100071003-100110185 GCA_014843695.1 Archivesica marissinica | reverse complement strand
TCACATACACCCATATCCAACATTTCACATACACCCATATCCAACGTTTCACATACACCCATATCCAACGTTTCACATACACCCATATCCAACATTTCACATACACCCATATCCAACATTGCACATACACCCATATCCAACATTTCACATACACCCATATCCAACGTTTCACATACACCCATATCCAACGTGGCACATACACCCATATCCAACGTTTCACATACACCCATATCCAACGTTGCACATACACCCATATCCAACATGGCACATACACCCATATCCAACATGGCACATACACCCATATCCAACATTTCACATACACCCATATCCAACATTTCACATACACCCATATCCAACGTTTCACATACACCCATATCCAACATGGCACATACACCCATATCCAACATTTCACATACACCCATATCCAACATTTCACATACACCCATATCCAACATGGCACATACACCCATATCCAACGTTTCACATACACCCATATCCAACATGGCACATACACCCATATCCAATGTTTCACATACACCCATATCCAACATTTCACATACACCCATATCCAACGTTTCACATACACCCATATCCAACATGGCACATACACCCATATCCAACGTTTCACATACACCCATATCCAACGTTTCACATACACCCATATCCAACATGGCACATACACCCATATCCAACGTTTCACATACACCCATATCCAACATTTCACATACACCCATATCCAACATGGCACATACACCCATATCCAACATTTCACATACACCCATATCCAACGTTTCACATACACCCATATCCAACATTTCACATACACCCATATCCAACATTTCACATACACCCATATCCAACATTTCACATACACCCATATCCAACGTTTCACATACACCCATATCCAACGTTTCACATACACCCATATCCAACATGGCACATACACCCATATCCAACGTTTCACATACACCCATATCCAACATGGCACATACACCCATATCCAACGTTTCACATACACCCATATCCAACATGGCACATACACCCATATCCAACGTTTCACATACACCCATATCCAACATTTCACATACACCCATATCCAACATTTCACATACACCCATATCCAACATGGCACATACACCCATATCCAACATTTCACATACACCCATATCCAACGTTTCACATACACCCATATCCAACGTTTCACATACACCCATATCCAACATTGCACATACACCCATATCCAACGTTTCACATACACCCATATCCAACATGGCACATACACCCATATCCAACGTTTCACATACACCCATATCCAACATTTCACATACACCCATATCCAACATGGCACATACACCCATATCCAACATTTCACATACACCCATATCCAACGTTTCACATACACCCATATCCAACATTTCACATACACCCATATCCAACATTTCACATACACCCATATCCAACATTTCACATACACCCATATCCAACGTTTCACATACACCCATATCCAACGTTTCACATACACCCATATCCAACATGGCACATACACCCATATCCAACATTTCACATACACCCATATCCAACGTTTCACATACACCCATATCCAACATGGCACATACACCCATATCCAACATTTCACATACACCCATATCCAACATGGCACATACACCCATATCCAACATGTCACATACACCCATATCCAACATGGCACATACACCCATATCCAACATTTCACATACACCCATATCCAACGTTTCACATACACCCATATCCAACGTTTCACATACACCCATATCCAACATGGCACATACACCCATATCCAACGTTTCACATACACCCATATCCAACATTGCACATACACCCATATCCAACATTTCACATACACCCATATCCAACGTTTCACATACACCCATATCCAACATGGCACATACACCCATATCCAATGTTTCACATACACCCATATCCAACATTTCACATACACCCATATCCAACATTTCACATACACCCATATCCAACATGGCACATACACCCATATCCAACATTTCACATACACCCATATCCAACGTTTCACATACACCCATATCCAACGTTTCACATACACCCATATCCAACATGCACATACACCCATATCCAACGTTTCACATACACCCATATCCAACATGGCACATACACCCATATCCAACGTTTCACATACACCCATATCCAACGTTTCACATACACCCATATCCAACATGGCACATACACCCATATCCAACGTTTCACATACACCCATATCCAACGTTTCACATACACCCATATCCAACATGGCACATACACCCATATCCAACGTTTCACATACACCCATATCCAACATGGCACATACACCCATATCCAACGTTTCACATACACCCATATCCAACATTTCACATACACCCATATCCAACATTTCACATACACCCATATCCAACGTTTCACATACACCCATATCCAACATGGCACATACACCCATATCCAACGTTTCACATACACCCATATCCAACATTTCACATACACCCATATCCAACGTTTCACATACACCCATATCCAACATGGCACATACACCCATATCCAACGTTTCACATACACCCATATCCAACATGGCACATACACCCATATCCAACATTTCACATACACCCATATCCAACGTTTCACATACACCCATATCCAACGTTTCACATACACCCATATCCAACATTTCACATACACCCATATCCAACGTTTCACATACACCCATATCCAACATTTCACATACACCCATATCCAACGTTTCACATACACCCATATCCAACATTACATACACCCATATCCAACATTTCACATACACCCATATCCAACGTTTCACATACACCCATATCCAACATGGCACATACACCCATATCCAACATTTCACATACACCCATATCCAACATTTCACATACACCCATATCCAACATTTCACATACACCCATATCCAACATCTTTCACATACACCCATATCCAACATTTCACATACACCCATATCCAACGTTTCACATACACCCATATCCAACATGGCACATACACCCATATCCAACGTTTCACATACACCCATATCCAACATGGCACATACACCCATATCCAACATTTCACATACACCCATATCCAACATGGCACATACACCCATATCCAACGTTTCACATACACCCATATCCAACATGGCACATACACCCATATCCAACGTTTCACATACACCCATATCCAACATTTCACATACACCCATATCCAACGTTTCACATACACCCATATCCAACATGGCACATACACCCATATCCAACATTTCACATACACCCATATCCAACGTTTCACATACACCCATATCCAACATTTCACATACACCCATATCCAACATGGCACATACACCCATATCCAACGTTTCACATACACCCATATCCAACATGGCACATACACCCATATCCAACGTTTCACATACACCCATATCCAACATGGCACATACACCCATATCCAACGTTTCACATACACCCATATCCAACATGGCACATACACCCATATCCAATGTTTCACATACACCCATATCCAACATTTCACATACACCCATATCCAACGTTTCACATACACCCATATCCAACATGGCACATACACCCATATCCAACGTTTCACATACACCCATATCCAACATGGCACATACACCCATATCCAACATTTCACATACACCCATATCCAACGTTTCACATACACCCATATCCAATGTTTCACATACACCCATATCCAACATTACACATACACCCATATCCAACGTTTCACATACACCCATATCCAACATTACACATACACCCATATCCAACGTATCACATACACCCATATCCAACATTACACATACACCCATATCCAACATTACACATACACCCATATCCAACGTTTCACATACACCCATATCCAACATTTCACATACACCCATATCCAACATGGCACATACACCCATATCCAACGTTTCACATACACCCATATCCAACATTTCACATACACCCATATCCAACATGGCACATACACCCATATCCAACATTTCACATACACCCATATCCAACGTTTCACATACACCCATATCCAATGTTTCACATACACCCATATCCAACATTTCACATACACCCATATCCAACGTTTCACATACACCCATATCCAACATGGCACATACACCCATATCCAACGTATCACATACACCCATATCCAACATGGCACATACACCCATATCCAACGTTTCACATACACCCATATCCAACGTTTCACATACACCCATATCCAACATTTCACATACACCCATATCCAACGTTTCACATACACCCATATCCAACATTTCACATACACCCATATCCAACATTTCACATACACCCATATCCAACATTTCACATACACCCCATAACCCATATCCAACACACATACACCCATATCCAACGTTTCACATACACCCATATCCAACGTTCACATACACCCATATCCAACATTTCACATACACCCATATCCAACGTTTCACATACACCCATATCCAACATTTCACATACACCCATATCCAACGTTTCACATACACCCATATCCAACATGGCACACATACACCCATATCCAACATTTCACATACACCCATATCCAACGTTTCACATACACCCATATCCAACATGGCACATACACCCATATCCAACGTTTCACATACACCCATATCCAACATGGCACATACACCCATATCCAACATTTCACATACACCCATATCCAACGTTTCACATACACCCATATCCAACATGGCACATACACCCATATCCAACATTTCACATACACCCATATCCAACGTTTCACATACACCCATATCCAACATTTCACATACACCCATATCCAATGTTTCACATACCCCATATCCAAGTCACAACCCATATCCAACATGGCACATACACCCATATCCAACGTTTCACATACACCCATATCCAACATTTCACATACACCCATATCCAACATGGCACATACACCCATATCCAACATGGCACATACACCCATATCCAACATTTCACATACACCCATATCCAACATTTCACATACACCCATATCCAACGTTTCACATACACCCATATCCAACATTTCACATACACCCATATCCAACATTTCACATACACCCATATCCAACATTTCACATACACCCATATCCAACGTTTCACATACACCCATATCCAACATTTCACATACACCCATATCCAACGTTTCACATACACCCATATCCAACGTTTCACATACACCCATATCCAACATTTCACATACACCCATATCCAACGTTTCACATACACCCATATCCAACATTTCACATACACCCATATCCAACATGGCACATACACCCATATCCAACATTTCACATACACCCATATCCAACATTTCACATACACCCATATCCAACGTGGCACATACACCCATATCCAACATTTCACATACACCCATATCCAACGTTTCACATACACCCATATCCAACATGGCACATACACCCATATCCAACATTTCACATACACCCATATCCAACGTTTCACATACACCCATATCCAACATGGCACATACACCCATATCCAACATTTCACATACACCCATATCCAACGTTTCACATACACCCATATCCAACATTTCACATACACCCATATCCAACGTTTCACATACACCCATATCCAACGTGGCACATACACCCATATCCAACATGGCACATACACCCATATCCAACATTTCACATACACCCATATCCAACATTTCACATACACCCATATCCAACATGGCACATACACCCATATCCAACATGGCACATACACCCATATCCAACATTTCACATACACCCATATCCAACATTTCACATACACCCATATCCAACGTTTCACATACACCCATATCCAACATTTCACATACACCCATATCCAACATTTCACATACACCCATATCCAACATTTCACATACACCCATATCCAACGTTTCACATACACCCATATCCAACATTTCACATACACCCATATCCAACGTTTCACATACACCCATATCCAACGTTTCACATACACCCATATCCAACATTTCACATACACCCATATCCAACGTTTCACATACACCCATATCCAACATTTCACATACACCCATATCCAACGTTTCACATACACCCATATCCAACATGGCACATACACCCATATCCAACATTTCACATACACCCATATCCAACGTGGCACATACACCCATATCCAACATTTCACATACACCCATATCCAACGTTTCACATACACCCATATCCAACGTGTCACATACACCCATATCCAACATTTCACATACACCCATATCCAACGTTTCACATACACCCATATCCAACATGGCACATACACCCATATCCAACATTTCACATACACCCATATCCAACGTTTCACATACACCCATATCCAACATTTCACATACACCCATATCCAACGTTTCACATACACCCATATCCAACGTGGCACATACACCCATATCCAACATGGCACATACACCCATATCCAACGTTTCACATACACCCATATCCAACATTTCACATACACCCATATCCAACATGGCACATACACCCATATCCAACATGGCACATACACCCATATCCAACATTTCACATACACCCATATCCAACGTTTCACATACACCCATATCCAACATTTCACATACACCCATATCCAACATGGCACATACACCCATATCCAACGTTTCACATACACCCATATCCAACGTGGCACATACACCCATATCCAACATTTCACATACACCCATATCCAACATGGCACATACACCCATATCCAACATTTCACATACACCCATATCCAACATGGCACATACACCCATATCCAACATTTCACATACACCCATATCCAACGTTTCACATACACCCATATCCAACATTTCACATACACCCATATCCAACGTTTCACATACACCCATATCCAACGTGGCACATACACCCATATCCAACATGGCACATACACCCATATCCAACGTTTCACATACACCCATATCCAACATTTCACATACACCCATATCCAACATGGCACATACACCCATATCCAACATGGCACATACACCCATATCCAACATTTCACATACACCCATATCCAACGTTTCACATACACCCATATCCAACATTTCACATACACCCATATCCAACATGGCACATACACCCATATCCAACGTGGCACATACACCCATATCCAACGTTGCACATACACCCATATCCAACATTTCACATACACCCATATCCAACATGGCACATACACCCATATCCAACATTTCACATACACCCATATCCAACATGGCACATACACCCATATCCAACATTTCACATACACCCATATCCAACATTTCACATACACCCATATCCAACGTGGCACATACACCCATATCCAACGTGGCACATACACCCATATCCAACACCCCCAGTGAGATTCAATGACCATAACTACTTGGCCACAGAGGCCCACGTATAGATATTTATCAAAGTACTCAAATTATATTTCACTGTTATGAAATAATAAATATCTAACTTTATTATCACTGTTTTAAGCTTTTGTTTGTCAACCACTACAGGTTTAACATAGCTTTCGGAATCAATACGCCAGTAACCTTATTTAGAACATCACCGATCAGATAACGAATCATCGAAAGACAACATGTTTTGGAACATCATCAAAATATATCATTTAGAACATTTTAAACGTGACATTTTAGAATCATTTTAAAGTGTAATGGTTGAAAATCGAAGATTGTACAAATAAAAATATATTTTCTCTACCGTGTGTTCAGACATGTGCCTCTCCATAGCATCAAGCAAACAGCCAATCACCTTCCTGCAAAAACATAGCATCAAGTAAACAGCCAATCACCTTCCTGCAAAAACATAGCATCAAGTAAACAGCCAATCACCTTCCTGCAAAAACATAGCATCAAGTAAACAGCCAATCACCTTCCTGCAAAAACATAGCATCAAGTAAACAGCCAATCACCATCCTGCAAAAACATAGCATCAAGTAAACAGCCAATCACCATCCTGCAAAAACATAGCATCAAGTAAACAGCCAATCACCATCCTGCAAAAACATAGCATCAAGTAAACAGCCAATCACCATCATGCAAAAACATAGCATCAAGTAAACAGCCAATCACCTTCCTGCAAAAACATAGCATCAAGTAAACAGCCAATCACCATCCTGCAAAAACATAGCATCAAGTAAACAGCCAATCACCTTCCTGCAAAAACATAGCATCAAGTAAACAGCCAATCACCTTCCTGCAAAAACATAGCATCAAGTAAACAGCCAATCACCATCCTGCAAAAACATAGCATCAAGTAAACAGCCAATCACCATCATGCAAAAACATAGCATCAAGTAAACAGCAAATCACCATCCTGCAAAAACATAGCATCAAGTAAACAGCCAATCACCATCATGCAAAAACATAGCATCAAGTAAACAGCCAATCACCTTCATGCAAAAACATAGCATCAAGTAAACAGCCAATCACCTTCCTGCAAAAACATAGCATCATGTCTGTCTGTCTGTCTGTCTGTCTGTCTGTCTGTCTGTCTGTCTGTCCTTCCATCTCTGAATACTGCCAACTCCTCTTGCGGGTGTTACAGGCAGGTTAGTAAATTGTGGAGGAGAGTAGACCACCAGTATTTCCTGGGTAAGAACCGGTACTCAACTCTCCAACCTCCGTATGCAACCGACAACTTTCTCACATATCAACATTTATCACTTGTCCCTGATAGGGAGCAAACCTGCAGGCCTGATGATAGTGGTGAAACTCAAGTTATAATGACAGCGAGTTAGACAACTCGACAACTGAGGCTTCAAAGTCTCATACCTTGATAATAGGCATAAAAAACACATATTATTATTAATTTAATGTTCAGACTTCAATAGCCTGTGCCTTAACTCTTTGCAAGCCAGCGGCAGATAAACTCACTTTTGCAAACAGCACAGAGCAGCACGTTCTATGCCGTCTGATCCTGCTCTATGCTGTTTGCTATTCGGATAGTGGAGCTGTCGGCCAGACTGTTTGCCAGGACTGTTGCATCTAAGTAGTGTCTGCGGTTTAACCCTTTCAACACCACAGACCTCTAAATTGGCTTACAAAAAAGTGTAGATCCAGATGAGCCGGCTCGTCACGAGCCGTCTCATCAGGATCTGCACTTTTTTCAAGTAATATAACTATTTTTAGAATTTTTTTTACCCATTTTGATAAATGAACTGATCCTAATGTAATTTTGTTATTAATTTATTGGTCTAAAAATATCATGGACAAGTCCATGTCAGTTACTTGGCGTTGAATGGGTTAAACTGCAACCAGGCAATGGGAGGCTTACAGTGCTACTGTGATCTATTGTTTTGGCTGTGTACAGGGAGTCATATTCCGCAACAAGACCCGCTAACAGTACAATATTATGCTCTCCAATAAAATATAGAAAGTTATCTGTGAAATTGAATGAGTTATTCCATGGTTGAAAGCAGTGGAATAACACAGTTTATTTGTACTGCTTTATGGTTTCCAGCCGTTGCAATTTGAAATATTGTAACGGTAAACGCTTATTACATCATGTAAATGCGACGTTCTTATTTAGTGCATTGTTTTCTACAATAAAAACATTTTTTATAATCATATTTTATTGCAAATCAATAGTAAATATGTCATACACATCAAGATACAATACATAGTATGAAAATACAAATGGTTTGGGCCACAGGTTTTAACAATATTAGACAATGGCCCGCACCGTATGATCTAATTACAGTCAAACCTGTGTTAGGGGTCACCTCTATTAAGCAACCACTCTGTATTAAGCAGCCAGTTTCCAGATTCCCAATACAGTCAAACCTGTGTTAGTGGTCACCTCTATTAAGCAACCACCCTGTATTAAGCAGCCAGTTTCTAGCTTCCCAATGTGTTGTTTTATTATACATTTGACCTCTATTAAGCAGCCACCTGTGCTAAGCAGCCACTTTCTGTGATTCCCTTGGTTGGCTGCTTAAGACAGGTTTGACTGTATATTTCATTCATGAACATAGAAGGCTAACTCCTGACGCTAGACACACGTGATAATATTGTTTCAAATGTTCATTCATTGCAATATAATTCATACTGAAACAAGCAAATATCTCACCGATACTGTTTTCATTTTGTTTACACACTTACTGTTTTTGTGCATACGCAATTTTGTCTTGTTTACATCCTTTAACAATGTAGAAGAGAGAAGCGCTGCCCGAGATCTGTACGTGCCTATCATGCTTGTTTCTCTCCATGCCGGTCAGTATGCTCTGCAGAGAAATAACACTCCAAGGTCAACATTGTAGGACATATTCCATCCTGCACAATACACACACCCATAATTACAAAATCTCCACCCACATCCCCACCCCCATAATTACAAAAACTCCACCCACACCCATAATTACAAAAACTCCACCCACACCCCACCGCCATAATTACAAAACCTCCATCCACACAACACACCGATAATTACAAAATATCTCCACTCACACCCCACCCCCATAATTTCCAAATCTCCACCACCCCACCATCCAAATAATTACAAAATCTCCACCCACACCCCACCCCTATAATTACAAAATCTCCACCCACACCCAACCCCATAATTACAAAAACCTCCACCCACACCCCACCCCCATGATTACAAAATCTCAAATGACAACAACCGCTCATGGCAATGAATGGTAAAACAGTATTCGAACAATAGATTGGCTGGGTAATCAAATATTCAGAACCACTATGTAAACACTTTCAGATTCAGATTAATTGATTTTCCACTTGTTCCAATAATAATCATGTAATGATGTTATTATTAAATGTAGAAAATTAATGTCCTCATTGTCGTCCATGTATACAAAGATCAGGGTTTTTTATAGTTTAATAATCCAACAAAAAACATGGTATTACACGTCATTGTAGTCATGTGTTGTTGTTGTTTATATTGTCAGTGACAATTTCTGGATCAATTAAACACCTGTGTGTCAACAATATGAGCAAATACACAGTATCAAAATGTCAGCTGTGTATTGGGGATCCCAAATTACGTCACATCACATAGCATGGAGAAATAAACGGGATGACCTAAGTCTGTTAACATCGAACGTTCCAACAAGGGGACAGTCATGCTTTTAGTGTGAAGCTGGGAATCTTGTCTGTTTTCACGTGGTACAATTATCATTTGCTAATTTCCACCGTCTGTGACGTCAAATAGAGTGCATACCATTAATCAAGTATTAGTGCATGTATAAAAATTATGAACAATGTGTCATCACACCCGCCTTTGTTAATTGGAGCCAAATCACGGCCACTGTAGGCACCTCATGGATAGAACTGGGGCCATTCCTTTGTGTTGATTGAAAATTAAACAAACAATTTAACTGCAACTCATTGAAATTTTAATTGAAAACTTTAAAATCCATTTTTAAATATTCAAATACGATTTTGGAGTTCGAATATTCGGAGGTTCGAACAACTATTCGAACATTCGTTGCCATCCCTAATAATAAGTCAATTTGATACTATGTCCACCAAGCCGAAAATAACAAGGGCGATTATGTCTGTACATCCAGCAAAACAACATAAACCATATAACCAAAGCTTTAAAATCTGTCCTGCCTGTTTACTATAATGCCTGTATCTACAATCTGCAAAGTATGTCCCACCTAACTGCTTTACCTAAAGTATGTCCTACCTAACTGCTTTACCTAAAGTATGTCCTACCTAACTGCTTTACCTAAAGTATGTCCTACCTAACTGCTTTACCTAAAGTATGTCCTACCTAACTGCTTTACCTAAAGTATGTCCTACCTAACTGCTTTACCTAAAGTATGTCCTACCTAACTGCTTTACCTAAAGTATGTCCTACCTAACTGCTTTACCTAAAGTATGTCCTACCTAACTGCTTTACCTAAAGTATGTCCTACCTAACTGCTTTACCTAAAGTATGTCCTACCTAACTGCTTTACCTAAAGTATGTCCTACCTAACTGCTTTACCTAAAGTATGTCCTACCTAACTGCTTTACCTAAAGTATGTCCTACCTAACTGCTTTACCTAAAGTATGTCCTACCTAACTGCTTTACCTAAAGTATGTCCTACCTAACTGCTTTACCTAAAGTATGTCCTACCTAACTGCTTTACCTCGAGTATGTCCTACCTAACTGCTTTACCTAAAGTATGTCCTACCTAACTGCTTTACCTCGAGTATGTCCTACCTAACTGCTTTACCTCGAGTATGTCCTACCTAACTGCTTTACCTCGAGTATGTCCCACCTAACTGCTTTACCTAGAGTATGTCCCACCTAACTGCTTTACCTAAAGTATGTCCTACCTAACTGCTTTACCTAAAGTATGTCCTACCTAACTGCTTTACCTAAAGTATGTCCTACCTAACTGCTTTACCTAAAGTATGTCCTACCTAACTGCTTTACCTAAAGTATGTCCTACCTAACTGCTTTACCTAAAGTATGTCCTACCTAACTGCTTTACCTAAAGTATGTCCTACATAACTGCTTTACATAAAGTATGTCCTACCTAACTGCTTTACATAAAGTATGTCCTACCTAACTGCTTTACCTCGAGTATGTCTACCTAACTGCTTTACCTAAAGTATGTCCTACCTAACTGCTTTACCTAAAGTATGTCCTACATAACTGCTTTACATAAAGTATGTCCTACCTAACTGCTTTACATAAAGTATGTCCTACCTAACTGCTTTACCTCGAGTATGTCTACCTAACTGCTTTACCTAAAGTATGTCCTACCTAACTGCTTTACCTAAAGTATGTCCTACATAACTGCTTTACATAAAGTATGTCCTACCTAACTGCTTTACATAAAGTATGTCCTACCTAACTGCTTTACCTCGAGTATGTCTACCTAACTGCTTTACCTAAAGTATGTCCTACCTAACTGCTTTACCTAAAGTATGTCCTACATAACTGCTTTACATAAAGTATGTCCTACCTAACTGCTTTACATAAAGTATGTCCTACCTAACTGCTTTACCTCGAGTATGTCCTACCTAACTGCTTTACCTAAAGTATGTCCCACATAACTGCTTTACCTAAAGTATGTCTTACCTAACTGCTTTACCTAAAGTATGTCCTACCTAACTGCTTTACCTAAAGTATGTCCTATGCAGCAAACTGTCATGGTTTCCTAATATGAGTGTGTTATAGAATTTACCTCCAACGTGATGTAGTGAGCATACATGGTTCCAAATCTAAATCTGTTATAGAATTTACCTCCAACGCGATGCAGTGAGCTTTCATGGTTCCAAATCTAAATCTGTTATAGAATTTACCTCCAACGCGATGCAGTGAGCTTTCACGGTTTCGAATCTAAATCTGTTAAACAGGTAGTTGAATGCTCGTGTGAGTAGGTTAGGTTTGTCTCGGTACACATGAACTGCTAGTAGAATCTGATCCTCAGAAAAGTCTCCAGTAACCTGACAGTGAGAGAATGTTAATTTACATTGCATTATAAGAGCAACATGGTAGTCCGCCTCCGTGGTCGAGTGGTTACAGTCTCGGATCTATCATCACTGATGGTCAAGGGGTCGAGCCCCGCTCAGGCCGTGTCTCATTTATATGAATACGTTGGCAGTTTCATACGGAGATTGGTGCACCAAGTACTGGTTAATCGCTGGAGCCTGCCCAGGAAAGGTGTTGTTAGGTAAACTGCCCGTCGCTAATATGGGCAACTGGTAGCTACGTTAAATAAACTTTATATAATCTATATTTAATTATTATATTCTAACACACAGGGCAGCTGCAATGTGGTGATGCTTGACTTGTAATTCAAAGCTGGCTCACAGACGTTTGAAGTCTCAACATTAGTTAAATATACAATTTTTTTACAATACCCCACCCACCTACCAATACAGTAGTGATTAAGATTTCTCTTTATTATATTTATAAATTAAAGACCTGTAAAGTAAACTATAGCAGTGCATAGTAAATAATTGTCTTTTTAAAAAAATATTATTTTAGATATATTAATCTGATTAATTTCAATTTGTTCAAGATTAAAACACTGAAACTTAATCAATAGATAACGGTATGGATAACGTCTACCTTTGCAGATAACAGTATGGATAAAGTCTACCTTTGCAGCCGGTATGTTTTTTCTGTGGGAAGCGTTGTCGGCACAGTTGAGGAGACCGAGGAAGCTGTAATATCGTCCATCATTACCTGGTAGGTCAACCTCTCTGTTGATAAACATTTACCAAGTTACCCAGTACTAGGCCAACCTCTCTGTTGATAAACATTTACCAAGTTACCCAGTACTAGGCCAACCTCTCTGTTGATAAACATTTACCAAGTTACCCAGTACTAGGCCAACCTCTCTGTTGATAAACATTTACCAAGTTACCCAGTACTAGGCCAACCTCTCTGTTGATAAACATTTACCAAGTTACCCAGTACTAGGCCAACCTCTCTGTTGATAAACATTTACCAAGTTACCAAGGTACAACACAAATGTTTGCCTCTCACCACTGAGCCCTATATCACGGATGTGGGTTTGCCTCTCACCACTGAGCCCTATATCACGGGTGTGGGTTTGCCTCTCACCACTGAGCCCTATATCACGGGTGTGGGTTTGCCTCTCACCACTGAGCCCTATATCACGGGTGTGGGTTTGCCTCTCACCACTGAGCCCTATATCACGGGTGTGGGTTTTCCTCTCACCACTGAGCCCTATATCACGGGTGTGGGTTTGCCTCTCACCACTGAGCCCTATATCATGGGTGTGGGTTTGCCTCTCACCACTGAGCCCTATATCACGGGTGTGGGTTACATTCACTTGCCTCGTGTTGCTACGAGTTTGACCCATACTGGTCTCACGCTTAACCACAGTACTTCAACAATTAATATATGCAATAATATTTGTATGACTTACCCTCACCCCCACACACACACGCACGCTCAATCCCCCATACACACACGCACGCTCAATCCCCCATACACACACGCACGCTCAATCCCCCATACACACACGCACGCTCAATCCCCCATACACACACACACGCTCAACCCCCCCATACACACACGCTCACCCCCCCATACACACACGCTCACCCCCCCATACACACAAGCACGCTCACCCCCCCATACACACACGCTCACCCCCCCATACACACAAGCACGCTCACCCCCCCATACACACACGCTCACCCCCCCATACACACAAGCACGCTCACCCCCCATACACACACGCTCACCCCCCCATACACACAAGCACGCTCAACCCCCATACACACAAGCACGCTCAATCCCCCATACACACACACACGCTCAACCCCCCCATACACACACACGCACGCTCAATCCCCCATACACACACACACGCTCAACCCCCCCATACACCACACACGCTCACCCCCACACACACACGCACGCTCAACCCCCCCATACACACAAGCACGCTCAACCCCCCATACACACAAGCACGCTCAACCCCCCCATACACACAAGCACGCTCAACCCCCCCATACACACAAGCACGCTCAACCCCCCCATACACACAAGCACGCTCAACCCCCCCATACACACAAGCACGCTCAATCCCCCACACACACACGCACGCTCAACCCCCCCATACACACACAAGCACGCTCAATCCCCCACACACACACGCACGCTCAACCCCCCCATACACACACACACGCACGCTCACCCCCCCATACACACACACACGCTCAATCCCCCCATACACAAGCACGCTCAACCCCCCCATACACACACAAGCACGCTCAATCCCCCACACACACACGCACGCTCAACCCCCCCATACACACACAAGCACGCTCAATCCCCCACACACACACGCACGCTCAACCCCCCCATACACACACACACGCTCACCCCCCCATACACACACACACGCTCACCCCCCCATACACACACGCTCACCCCCCCATACACACACACACACGCTCAATCCCCCATACACACACAAGCACGCTCAACCCCCCCATACACACACACACGCTCACCCCCCCATACACACACACACACCCCCCCCCCATACACACACACACACGCTCACCCCCCCATACACACACAAGCACGCTCAACCCCCCCACACACACACACGCTCACCCCCCCATACACACACACACGCTCACCCCCCCATACACACACACACACGCTCACCCCCCCCCATACACACACACACACGCTCACCCCCCCATACACACACAAGCACGCTCAACCCCCCCATACACACACACACGCTCACCCCCCCATACACACACACACACGCTCACCCCCCCCATACACACACACACACGCTCACCCCCCCATACACACACAAGCACGCTCAACCCCCCCATACACACACACACGCTCACCCCCCCATACACACACACACGCTCACCCCCCATACACACACACACACGCTCACCCCCCCATACACACACACACACGCTCACCCCCCCATACACACACACACGCTCACCCCCCCATACACACCCACACATACACACACACACACGCTCACCCCCCCATACACACACACACGCTCACCCCCCCATACACACACACACGCTCACCCCCCCATACACACACGCTCACCCCCCCATACACACACACACGCTCACCCCCCCATACACACACACACGCTCACCCCCCCATACACACACACACACGCTCACCCCCCCATACACACACGCACGCTCAATCCCCCATACACACACAAGCACGCTCAACCCCCCCATACACACACGCTCACCCCCCCATACACACGCTCACCCCCCCATACACACACACACACGCACACCCCCCATACACACACGCTCACACCCCCCATACACACACGCTCACCCCCCCCATACACACGCACGCTCAATAGTGACAAACATGTAAGAAGTTCTAGGTTTTTCAAATAAATCATTTTTCTTTTCCTATACAGCTCTACAGTACATGTACAGGGATCAGTTTAGAGGGCGATGTGGGCGAAATTGTCGCCCTTGGGACCCTGACTTCGCCCTCTGGGGGCCCCATTTCTCCCTAAAAAAATTGGTTTTTACGATTTTCAAACAAAATTTTGTCTAGTAAGATACACTGGCCTATTATAAAGCATTCCTTCTATTCAAATGTTGTATTTAATGGTTGTACTGTGCATTTTAACCCTATTTTGCAGAAGTATATTAAAGAACACCATTTAAAGACGATTTCGGTAGTTTCCTACGCGCAGCCGCTGCGCGCACCCAAGGGAGATAATGAACTCTTCACCGAGAAGATAGAAAATTAAGTTGCGTATATTCGGCTATTCGGACAAATAACGCGGAAGTAAGCTATCGTTTACATTATGCATCATAAACAACGTTTATACGGTCGGTTTTCTAATAAATCAAAACTACGACGAGCAAATAGAGCTGCAACTGCGGTTTCTGCGTACAGGAATAGCAAAACTAATAATGTGGACGATTCTTTGTCCACAGTTCAACTTCTTGACAGCGAGCGCGAAAATGCCCCGCCCACTCAAGCTGATAACGGTAATGTACATGTAGATGTAAATTCATGGAACTCCGGGCGTAGAATTGTGGAGCTAGGTCATATGGCGAAACAAATGAACTGCACAGACTGTGATAAAACATTGAACTTATTCAATATCGTTAATGAAACCAGATATGGGTTTGGGTCGTTACTGTTGATTGAATGTGAATGTGGCATTGTGAATGAAGTCACTACAGGCAAGACACATCGTGTAGGAGCTCGAGGGCCACCAGTATTTGATGTAAATACCAAAGCAGCTTTAGGTATGTATTAGTATATATATCTACCTTCAAATTAATTCATCCAATGTAAACTTTATTTATTTTACAATGATTGCGAAACAAGCTTTTACAGCTAATGTTAATTACTCTCGTTGGCGCAGATGAAAATATACATGTATATGTTGTCCTTCATGTGGGAAGAAACATGAGCACACAGAGAAAGCCTGCCTGTCTGATTTGGCGGCAACGGAATGAACCGTACAACCTCACATACTTCCCAGTCCAAGCAAGGATTGAACTGGGTTGCATTAGTGATAAGCGATCATGCTAACCAATGTGCTAATCGGACAGCCTGAATTGGTTTGCAGATCATTGTACATTAATATATATTTAGATATATCGTCAAACCTTGCTGGATTTCAAGAGCTTGGTTGACTCGGGCGTCACAATTTCCTCAAAGCAATGCTATTTATAAATTAAATGTACCAGTATCATGAATGATGTGAATAAAGTTTATTATCATTTTTCACAATAGGGTGGATTCCAGCACGTAAGTTATTATTGTATGGTGGAGGATAATGATATACTACTAATATTATAACCATATTGCTAACATGTAACCACTAACCCTAGCTTTGTAGTGTTGCCTTAATAAATAGTATAATATACTAAAGCATTGACATGTAGTGTAATTAGCTTTGCATGCATACCCTAGATATCTAATGCTACAGCCATAATGAAATTGTAATTGTTCCCAACAAACTAGACCCACGGCAGTTGTGAATTAAGAAATATTGCAAATTTTATTGGTTTGTGTATAGCCATCCGTGAAAGAAAATTGACATGTATTTTATTTACATGACAATGGCTTGGGACAATTGCATTTTCAAAAAGACTGTTGTACATTCTCAGCTGCTTCTGCTATTTCTTTATTTTTCATTCTACCTTATGGCATGATATTAGGATTGTTTATCCACAATAAATTTGTACGCTTCATTCAAGGATAAGCCAATAGAATTCTCCCTAGTTTTAATTCAATGAGAATATATTACTTTACTATATCTTTTGTAAGAAATTATTCATTATTTTGTGAAATGATGTCAGTATATTGTCAACATAAAATACCAAAGGCTTCCCTCTATTTTGATTATCTAGGCTCATCCATGTGTGTTGACAATGAATATCAAAATCAACTTCAATACATTAGAAGTGGTGGTGTGGTTAAGCTGGTTGTGTTCAAATCACTTGCCCCTCACCACTGTAAGTTGGAATCCCATGGTGAGTGTCGGATTCTTTCATGTGAGGAAGCTATCAATCTGTATGCGAAAGTTCAGTGGTTCTATTCGGCTGCCTGTCTGTGTAATACTGCTTTGAATGTCCAATATTGGTTATGTAAAAGTATATTTTTATTTTACAGGAATGATACATAGTGGTACTGGCCATACACAGATTACCAACTTTATGTCTACCCTGGAAATCAAGGGCTTGCACCATACTACCATGAAACTGAGAGAGTTGGAGGTGGAGTCACATGTTTTTGATGTTGCACAGCAGTCTTGCCATGATGCGATACATGCAGAAATTGAGTGTCAGAATATTGTAAGGTATAAGAACTGCCCAATATACTAGTAATAGGATTAGTATGTTAAACGTATTTGTTTTGGATTTATGATGTGTATATAATAAATATATATATATACAATCGGGATAAAATAAATTAGTATAGACCAGATTTTAGCAGATGACTATTATATTAGTTGGTATTTTTGTGGTTCACTACAGTCGCAGCAACAGGTGATGAGTTTTCAGCTCTCATTGGTGGAGGAAGACCATGTGTGCCCTTCCGAGCAGTATTTCACACCCAGGTTGAACCAACTACCTTCTGCTAGCCAGCTGTATAGCTTCCTCACATGAATCCCAGTTGGATATGAACCTACAGCGGTTACGGCTTTAGTGATTTGAACTGAATGAACATAACCACTCGTCCATGGAGGGCCCTATTAAAATTAGTGATAACAACATGAATTACTTAACACATATCCTATATATTCCAGATCAGGTGAAAATGATAGCAGAGAAGATGTCGTCACACAGGGGGAATTCAAATATGACATGGGTTGGCAAAAGAGGGGTTCTGGACGTGCATATGACAGTAAATCAGGAGTAGGTACTCTTATTGGAAACAGAACTGGAAAAATATGTGGATATGGCATTCGCAGCAAGGACTGCAGAAAATGTACTTTTCATACCAATAAAGGAAATGTACCTCCACCACACTCTTGTCACAGAAACTGGAATGGCTCATCTAAAGCCATGGAACCAGATGTAGCTGTTGAAACTGTACAACAGGTTGAAAAGGAAAATGTGGAAGTAGGTGTACTTATCATGGATGATGATGCTACAACAATTGCTAAGATAAGGCAGACCGTTCCACATTCTGTAACAAAATGGAGTGACCTCAATCACACTAGAAAACATTTAGGTAACAGTCTGTATAATCTTCAAAAGAAACATAAGTGCCTTACACCCAAAGTGATTCAGTTTCTGCAGAAATGCTTTAGTTATGCAGTAGCTCAAAATAAAGGTAACACACAGGGACTTGAAATGTCGTTGAACCAGATAATTCCCCATGTATTTGGTGACCATCAAACTTGTGATAAGCGTTGGTGTGGTTACATGATGAATGCAGAAACCTACAAGCACAAGTCTTTGCCATATGGTCGTGACTTGCATGGTGATGAACTTCGTGCTGACCTAACTTCTGTATTTCATATTTTTGTAAGTAATGCAGAGAAAATTGCTCCAGGCGGATCAACTAAAGATGTGGAATCCTTTAATAACATAGTTGCATCAAAAGCGCCAAAGCGCTGTCACTATTCTGCATCAAGCAGTCTAAAAAATCGTGTAAATTGTGCTGTTGCAGAAAAGAATATTGGCTCGCATTACATTACTCAGGTTAATAAGTCGATTGGTCTCTCTCCTGGAAATGTTTATGCCAAGCATGCAGCACGCAAAGATAATACCAGGAAACGGCGCCTCCTATATGAAAATACATTAACATTTAAGAAAAGGAAACTCGAAAGAAAATTAAACAAAAGTGTTCTCAACGCACAAAAAGAATTGCGAGAAGGTGTCACATATAAATCGTCTGTAGGACTTTCTATCCACAGTAATAGTCAGGTGACTGAAATTCCAGCACCTACTTTGCCTCCTGATGTGATCACACTCGAGATTCCTGACAACTGCACCCATATATATTGTGACTTAGAAACAACATCACTTAGTAAAACTTGTGATATTGTACAGATAGCAGCTATATCTGCAAATGATGTGTTCAACCAGTATATTCTACCTTCTCAGCCTATTGCACCAGGTGCAGCATGTGTAACTGGGTTAGCGCTACATGGGAACGTATTGTTTTATCATGGTAACCCTGTCCGTACTTTGCCATTAAGAGAATCATTAAATTTATTTCTTGCATGGCTAGATGAACGGAAACCATGCTTACTGATAGGACATAATTTCAGAACATTTGATTTTCCAAGACTTCTGAGAGCTTTTGACAAATGTCACCTTCTTACATCACTTCAGAATTGTGTTGTTGGCATAGTGGACACCCTGCCTCTATTTCGGAAACAGTTTCCAGATTTAGATAAATATACCCAGGAACATCTAATAAAACATGTTCTAGATATTGACTATGCTGCACACAATGCTGAAGAAGATGTAAGAAGTCTTCATAAACTTGTGACTTTCTCCAATGTGTCCACGAAAACACTGTCTAATAACAGTGTGACGTTCAATTCAGCTTTGGATATATATAAATTTGACATAATATCCCATGAAAACCTTGAAACTTTCGATGTTCTACTTGAGCAGAAAGTTGTTAGCAAACAAATGCTGCTAAAAATGGCAAAAAGCAATCTTCGGTTTGAACATTTGAAACTAGCAGTGGAACGAGGTGAACAAGAGGGCTTGTCAAAGCTTATGTCAGAAAAGGTTAATGGAAAGCCAAGGGTGACTTCTACAAGACGAATTATTGAAAAACTGTATGAGTTCATTACAGCAAACAGGCCCCCAAGGTTGTAAAACTTTGCTCCAATCTCAAGCTTCTGATTGGTTGAGCCAAAAGCAAATATCAGTTTCAACCAATCAAATTACTTCAGATTGATACTGAGAAAACCTCTTACAGTTTTTCAAAATTAGTCTTGTAGAAGACACATACGATTAACAGAAAAAGCGCATGAGCGCATTTCTAAATTTACACTATATATATAATACATGTATGTGTCAGAGGGTTGTACTATTTTTCATAGTTTATGAACTCATAAATGTTTTGTTCTTATATGATGTGTATGCATATATAATATAATGAATTAAGACCCTAGTCCAATTGTATTTGTCGCATCTGCCTTCATTTTGTCAAAAAACATAAATTATTGAAATTTATCATAATTTCTGAAATATGGGGGTAGCATGTACAATGGAAGATATTTCAAAAACAAGGTCGGTGACATATATTTTTTTTGGCACCATTAGAATAGACATTAGTCTTGCTGTAAAATACTAAAATATTACCAAATCCTATTAAACTGATTTTTTCAAATTTGATCAATTGTGTACATGTTAGAGAATTATTGCGCCATTTTCCAGTCCGAAACGGATGGTGATTTGTAAATATTTTTCAATACAGTACATCTATAGATGTTTTTGATGTTTCATACTGTTCATTCATTATATTTAAATAGATTATGAGGTTAGGCTAATTGTATATGCTCTTTGGGATGTTTTTTAAAAACAAAACATGAATAATTGAATTTGTTCATATTTTCGGAAAACATGACTATACGGGTACCATGTACAATGGAAAATATTTCAAAAACGAGCACGGTGACATATCTTTTTTATTTCGCCATTGGATTAAGCATAAAATTTGCCACAAAATACTGTAATATGAAAAAATTCTATCAAAGGAAAAAAACTATAGAAATCGTCTTTAAGGAAGCGATCACGCGCTTTCTCACTTCTCCCAAAAATTCTGACCTAGAATGAACCCTGCATGTAGAGCAACTGCTTTTTTTTTTTTTTAAATTCACACTCCTGTGGTCTAACTATATATACAAACAAATAATAATCTTACTCGAATGGCAGATCATCTTCCTTTGCTCTCGCTTCCAACTGATTTGGCACTTTCTGGGCTTCCATTCGATGCGACGTTTTATGTACAGGGGCATATCCAGCGAGGTTTGTGCCGGAGATGTCCAGAGATCTCAGGTGTGGCATGCTGGCTATTAGTGCCTGTAGTCGGTCTGTAGGTTTGGGGTATTGTACAGGCAAGAACATTGTTGTATCGTCCCCCTGTGATACATCCAGATGTCTAAAAATAGATGTTGCAGTAAACAAGACTGTGGCTAAACGATGATAATTTGGGAAGTATCGTCTCCCTGTGTTTCCTCTCTTCTCCATAGTTTTGTGTTCTGCAAACTATTTCTTTCATTTAGAATAAATGGAGCACACGCGGCCAAGTCAACCCAGAGTTCAAGCAGTTACTCTCATTTCATATTCAGTACTATTATATTATTATGTCCGATCTGGCGACCACCGTACCATCTCCTACATTTCTCGGTCCGAGAATCGAACCTGGGTTACATTGGTGATAAGCAAGTGCGCTAATCGGACGATCTAGAAAAGAACATTTTCTGGGGCAGGGGGGACCACCTAGAAGTTCCTTATATTTCAACAGCACCCTGCCATTCCAAATCTTAGCTGGAGCACTGTAATTAGGGAGAGGTGTGGTCCCCAAAGCATGTATGCTCACTGCTTATATAATATATATTTTTTTTTTTTACGTTTATTTATCGTCGCTACCGGTTGCCCATATGAGCGACGCCTCCTGAAGAGATTAGTTATTTTAGATTTTGGAGGATAGTGCAATGATACAGACAGAGACCCATTCCAGAATCTCCTCTGGTTCTTTTACGTGCACGTTGTAAAGCACCGACACGAGACCTCGGTTTAACGTCCCATCTGAAAGACTGTTAATTTTATTAGGGTCAGATGGGGGATCGAACCTGCGATCCCTGGATTACCAGTCCAGCGTGTTACCACTGGACTACATATCCGTCTGTTTATATAATATACAGGGCTTCGAAAATTACCAGTTTGTCGGTTTTCGACCGATTTTTATCATTTCAGACCGATTCTAACAGTCAAAATACCTTTAAAAATCGGTCCAGAAATATGTTGAAAAAGTCAAGAAATCGGTCTATAACGAACCTAATTTGGTAAGTATAATCCGTTGACACATTTCACACATTTCCAATTTACGATCAAACTGGATAATTGCCACCTGAGGTCCCATGTCTCCATGGTGATCAGGCGATCAATGCATGTCATGTCAATTACATGAAATTAGTGCGGTAATCGTTTGATGTTTACAGCAAAACTACCGACATTTGTTAGTTTCTTTGAAGTGGACTGAATGATTGACAGTCGATTATTTTAGAATTTAGAAGTGTGCTAGGATTAATTTGCAATTAAATAATAATTAATATTTTAAATAGAAATCCGAAAATCCGTTATGACTCGGAATGTACTCAAAATATCAGCCTATATATCGCAAATGGCGGGAGCTACATCTCAGACATATTTTCTCAAACACAGCAAAGCATGCCAAACTTGTTGAGAAATAAACAGGCTTAAAACCCGAACAAACAAACAAACAAACAACTACACTACATGTAGTCTATGGCAAACTACATTTTGGGGAAATACGTTTGACCTTTTTCGGTACCTTTTCAAAATTCAAATTTTGGGGCTAATGAACGCAGCGTTCCCGTCGCTAGCCCTGTGCACATCTGTTTGTACACACAATGTGTACACCAGTGTGTCGGATGCGTTCCGTCTGTCATTTACAACTCATCAGCGTCCACTATGGTTTGCCGACGTAACCGACAAACAGTGCAGACCCTGATCAGATGCCACATTTTCAGAGGCAGTTGATATAATATAGTTTGACGGGACCGAGTTCGATTTGAGCCGAGTTCACCCGCTTCCACCGGTGATACAGGTGACTAGATAAAATTTACCTCTATCAAAATGTCCTACCATTCATTTATTTTTAAATGCCGTACACTTAAAACTATTATTAGACAAAAGGAAAATTTACCAGACCTATAGTAACGGGTAAAGTACAGTTTGTCCTGAACATACATGCGATTTTTAAATATAATTGACTGGTGACAGCATGGAAATAAAGCAAAAAAAGCAAATTGGGTTTACTTACTTACGATTTTATGGGGGGGTGGGGGGTGCAAAAATATTGGCAGGACATGATGGGGGGGGGGGTACTGACTCGATTTCGGCCCGGACCGATTTGGTTTTGAAAATTTTCGAAGCCCTGATAATATACATGTATATAATTGTTTATATATATATATATATATAAGTTATATACTTAAAGCCCCAAAATGCATTTACTTAGAATGTGCTGCATACAAAGATTTGAGACCTTGGTGTATGGTGATGGATGAGGATGATTAGATATTGTGACTACGGTCTTATATTTTCATTTTTCAATAATAAATTATTATGGTAAAATTTGGAAGGTATGCACACAAACGAACCTGCTTTTGTGAAATTACCGTTTGTAAATTACCTCCCTTTATCAATATTTTTTAACAAAATCACCAATAACGCTGTAAATGGTGGTTTACTAAAGTTAACACTAGGATAAATTTGCATATAAATTATAGTTAAGTATTATTTTTCCAACTGAAGAAAAAAGCGCATATAGACACTTTTAAGCTAAATATAGGGATAAATGAAATATTACGTGCTACTACATATCCCAAGTCACCCTCCACCAGCTGAACCCATCACATGCATGTATACAGGGCTCATTGTAGAGGGCGACCTGGGTGAAGTAGTCGCCCTTGGGATCCTGACTTCGCCCCCTGGGGGCACCACTTTTCTCTAAATATAAAAAATATTTTTAAACAATATTCAGACAAAATACATTTATTGTCCAGTAAGATACACTGGCCATTGTAAATCACTCCTTCAATTCAAATATTGTATTTATTGGTCATATTGTGTATGTTAACAGTATTATGTTGAAATTTATTAAATAATACCATTAGATGACGCATTCGCGCACTTTCTTCTAAAAAGTTAGGTCTAGCTTGAGCCGTGTGTACATTTATACATCTATACACAATATAACAAATAAATACATGCAGGGTTTTTGTAGATGGTCTAGCCAATCACTGGTAAACATGTATGACTGCTAATCCAGATCTTCGATCCTACGTCTTTCAGATAGGACCATACACCAAGGTCTCAGGTAACAATGCACACACCAGGGATGTACAGGAACCAGGGATGTACAGGAACCTGGGATGTACAGGAACCTGGGATGTACAGGAACCAGGGATGTACAGGAACCTGGGATGTACAGGAACCAGGGATGTACAGGAACCTGGGATGTAGAGGAACCAGGGATGTACTGGAACCAGGGATGTACTGGAACCAGGGATGTACAGGAACAAGGGATGTACAGGAACCAGACATGTACAGTACAGGAACCAGGGATGTACAGGAACAAGGCATGTACAGGAACCAGGCATGTACAGGAACCAGACATGTACAGGAACCAGGGATGTACAGGAACCAGGCATGTACAGGAACCAGGCATATACAGGAACCAGAGATGTACAGGAACCAGAGATGTACAGGAACCAAGGAACCAGAGATGTACAGGAACCAGGGATGTACAGGAACCAGAGATGTACAGGAACCAAGGAACCAGATATGTACAGGAACCAGGGATGTACAGGAACCAGGCATGTACAGGAACCAAGGAACCAGGCATGTACAGGAACCAGGGATGCTTCTGGAGTTGGAGCGTGTTCTGTATCTTTCACTATCCCAACAATAAATATGATTCACAAACTGCAGGAGGCACACCCCCCCCCTCACGATTAACTAGGGGGCAGCGATAAATAAAACGTATCCAAAATAAGAGAAGAGGATCAATATTGCAGTGGTAAATACGCTGGGTTCGTAATACACTCAGTAGTCAATGGTTCAATCCCCAAACATACAATACTAAAATGTTGAATAACCTTTCATGCGAAACTTTAAACCGGTCTTGTATCAGTGTTTCACACTATAAAAAAACATGCAAAACAACCAGTGTACACTCTGGAACAGTGCTCTGTCTGTACATTGTATCTATGTACGATCTTCAGACAGCTAATAACAGGGCTCTGTCTGTACATTGTATCTATGTACGATCTTCAGACAGCTAATAACAGGGCTCTGTCTGTACATTGTATCTATGTACGATCTTCAGACAGCTAATAACAGGGCTCTGTCTGTATCTATGTACTATCCTCAGACAAGTAATAACATGGCTCTGTCTGTATCTATGTACTATCCTCAGACAAGTAATAACATGCCTCTGTCTGTATATATGTACTATCCTCAGACAGCTAATAACGGGGCTCTATCTGTATCTATGTACTATCCTCAGACAGCTAATAATGGGGATATGTCTGTATCTATGTACTATCCTCAGACTGCTAATAACAGGGTTCTGTCTGTATCTATGTACTATCCTCAGACAGCTAATAACGGGGCTCTATCTGTATCTATGTACTATCCTCAGACAAGTAATAGCCTGGCTCTGTCTGTATCTATGTACTATCCTCAGACAGCTAATAACGGGGATCTGTCTGTATCTATGTACTATCCTCAGACTGCTAATAACAGGGCTCTGTCTGTATCTATGCACTATCCTCAGACTGCTAATAATAGGGCTGTCTGTATCTATGTACTATCCTGAAACTTCTAATAACGGGGCTCTGTCTGTATCTATGTACTATCCTCAGACAAGTAATAGCCTGGCTCTGTCTGTATCTATGTACTATCCTCAGAGACTGCTAATAATGGAGCTCTGTCTGTATCTATGTACTATCCTCAAACTGCTAATAACGGGGCTCTGTCTGTATCTATGTACTATCCTCAGACAAGTAATAACAAGGCTCTGTCTGTATCTATGTACTATCCTCAGATAGCTATGACTAATCTACTCAGTCAGTTCAGTTAATGTAATTCTTTGCACACTAGTGCTGACATTAACAGTCAAATAAGCATCATGTTGCTACGCAACAATTGTAACGACATATTTCTAGAGTTTCCAGTTACAAATAAGAAAAACACATTAATGAATGTTGTCTGCTACAATTATTTGAACTATTTATAGCCTTTATTTTACCCAGCATGCAGAGTTAAAGTGTACATGTACCTCAATGTTGTCAATTGACACAGGTTATCGAGGGCCGTTTCACATCCGTTCAGAACATCGCAGAGACCGAGGGATATTATATTCGGCAGTTCAAGTTGACCGATCTCCTCCAGTGTCTTTCTCTCTAGGTGACAGTCGCACAAATCTAAATGTGTTAGACTTTTTAATGGACGTATCACTCGATCAATAAGAGGAACATTCTCTATATACACACCGTCAATGGGTCGGAACGCATTAATATCTTTTAATGACAATGATCGCAAGTTCGGTAATGTAAATAACGCAGACTGTGATAAACTGTTGGCACCGTCACCCTGTTCACTGGGAAAATCTTCGTCTAGGAGAAATTCGATCCGCTCAAACTGGTCATTTCCACCTAGCTGCAACACACGTAACGTTCTGTGAGCCAAGTTAATAGACTTAATAAATTTAGACTTAATGTTTGGGCAGTAGGCGATGTCGATTTCCCGCAATGGGTGAAGACATAAGTAACTCAACTGATCCGAGCTAACTGCCGTGTACCGCAATGGAAGCTCTGTAAGGCTAGTAGTGGCACGGTTGTTGAAAATTCCGAAAACATGATCATCTAAGTCTTGTAAATGCTTGGTGTGAGAAACAAGCTTCCCGAGCAGTTTGTCACTCAGCCCCTGGGGGAACGTTATACCGGGTTTCAAACAGTACGATTCATCAGTTTTATCCAAGAATTGAAAAATGTTGTCAAGGAAGAATGTAATGCATGTGTCTTCAAGAGTTGCTGGCATGTCCACGGGCCATACATCCACCTCGTCAGATCGCATGTATGCCATCTTAACTCTATAAAGCAGAAAATAATATTTAACAAACATTCATTATGAAATATATTAACATATGGCCAAAGAAAACTGAGAATATGGCTGCTTAGCACTGGTTACTTCTGATCAGCGGTAAACACAGCAATCGATTGCCAATCTGTGAATCATATACATGTACAATGTAACTGGCTGGTTTAATAACCCTTTACTCCACAACAGAAAAAAAATACTCATTTTATTCCATACTGCTGATAAGCAATAGGTACACTGTACAAGACAGGGCTGATTCTAGAGGGTGACATGGCCATCATGGAGGCACCCCTTCTCCCTAAAAAAAAAAAAAAAATGTATACAATTTTCAGACAAAATATTGTCCAGTAAGACTTTACTGGCCATTGTAAAGCACTCCTATTCAAATATTGTATTTAATGGTCATATTGTGTATTTTAACCCGAGTATCGAACCTGGGACCTTACGGTTCCAAATCCGAAGCTCTACCACTGGACCACGGATGCCACACTCAATCTGAGACCCATACTTAACTAACAACAAGTCTAAAACATCTGCTGACTTTGAAACCAAAATACTGTAAACAGAAGTTTCATTAAATTGAAGACCGTTCAGTGTTCCTAACAAGTTTTGCAAAAACAATCATGTTGGTGTTAGGCTGTTTCCATATTTTGATAATGATATAGAAACGCACCACTGGGATATTTTGATAATGATATAGAAACGCACCACTGGGATACAGATGTTCTCTTATACTACATAATGTAGGTGTAAATGCCACTGCTGACAGACGGATCTGTAGTCCAGTGGTAACACGCTGGACTGGTAATCCAGGGATCGCAGGTTCGATCCCCCGTCTGACCATAATAAAATTAACAGTCTTTCAGCTGGGACATTAAACTGAGGTCTTGTGTCGGTGCTGTACACCGTGCACGTAAAAGAACCAGAGGAGACTCTGGAATGGGTCTCTGGTATCATTGTACTATCCTCCAAAAATCTAAAATGACTAATCTCTTTAGGAGACGTCGCTCATATGCAGGGTTGGCCGGGAAATACCGGGGGCGGGAAATACCGCCGGGAAATACCGGTATTTCCCCCGCCCTGGGAAATAAGCCCAGAAGTGGGAAATACCGGGAAATAAGATTATGTGTCTTCCAAACACGTTTTTTGCTCATTTTTATGCATTGCTACCACTCTATAAGTGCTTAAACTGTTTCGTCCCTGCCAGGGGTACTCATCAGGTGGCATCATTGGCAACCACAACCGGTTTTTTTTATTTTATTGTTTTTTTTTTCGTTTTTCTTGTTGGAATGTTTCTTCAGCCAGTAGTCTGTCTTCACCAGTCGATTTCCTCACTACCTCTCAGGAAGCAGTAGCATAGCACCAGCTTCGCTGCTTTCTCAACGCCCAGTCTGTTGCGTAGTTTCGTCTGTATGATGCCGAAGTTGGAGAACACACGTTCAATGGCGGCTGAACTTGCTGGCAGTACCATCAATTTCCTGGCGAGCTGACTGAAGTCTTTGGTGATCACGCCCGACCTCTCCACACATGACCACCATACAGCTGGCTTTGAGTTGTTGACAGAGGATTCCTGTTGTAGCACCTTAGGAATTGGCAGTGCCTCGGACATGTAGTTGAGGAGTTCGGGTACAAGTTCTGGCTTGGTCTCATGAAGAAGCTCCTGGGCACTGGTGACGTGTTCTGGTCGAAGTTTTCTGCCCCTGTAGATCGGATGTACAAGGTTGGCGAGGTAGTGGTTTGGTGTCATAGCCTGTTTAAATCGCTTGTTTTTAGGCAATACAGACACCTGGTTGTCTGTTAGATGGAAGCCACTGTCCACTATCCACTCTGACAGTGTATTCCAGTGAGATTAGGACTATAGAGTATGGACACCTTTGTCTAATTGGCTGACATCTCTCACACCTACATGTATCTTGAAATTGAAGTCCCACAACACACCTTAACACCTGACTGGGCATTGCTAATTGAAATTGTGTACAAACAAACAGTGTGGGTCATCTCAAATTATGATTCTGACTTCTTTAATAACTAATTGATTATTTTAATAATACAGCTATATTATGAACACATTTCAGGGATAATCCTAAAAACATTTGCATTTTGCCTACTACATTAAACATTTAAAATACCTCCAATAAATGTATGTATAAACTCCTTAAACTGTGTTTGTATACAATGTATATTAGAGTAATAATGAACAGTCTCAATAATGTTAGTTCTCTAACATTTATATAAAGATTATAAGCAATGCGTAAATGCCACTATGAATGCCTGTATTTTTCGTCATATTCTTCAAAAGCAGTTCATTTTCATCCTGCACACATGATACTACAATCAGTACACCGGGTAATAGAAATTGTATGGTATATATACCCGTATTTACCACCAAAATCATCCAAATTCTTATTTCCCGGTATCCAAATTCTTATTTCCCAGTATTTCCCGCCGTCCCGGGAAATAAGAATATTTCCCGGGAAATTGCCAACCCTGCTCATATGGGCAACCGGTAGTGACGATAAATAAACGTAAAACACACAAAAACACACCACTGCTGTCCTGTAGTTAATATACGGCAGTAAGGATTGAGGAAGTTTCCTGGGTATACCATATAGATTGGCAGGTCTAGGTCAGTAGCAATATACATGCCATTATCCCATATATGGCAATCATGTGACGTCACACGAGTAGTGGACACCTTACAAATGTAGTCGATAGATAACAAATTCATTGAAATTTACCTATTGACTACATGAACGAAAACTTACGAATGTAACGAAAAAGAACAAGCTTTGAATAAATTATGGTAAATTTACCGATAGAAATGACATTTTAACTTGTTTTTGCTATGGACAGTTGTGGAAATCTGACAAAAATTGTCAATAGTAAACACAAAATAAGCATGTGCGGTTCATTTGGATATCACCGCTCATTAGTATTCACCGATATTAGAGGTAGTGGGGATAATCCCATAAAACAGGTGGCAGTAAAAGTAAAGCTGAAAAGTAGAATACTCTTCAATTGAAGATCAAATTTAACACTAACCCTAATGTGATAAATGTCCAGATTACTGCCAAAATTGCTGTCAATTGTTTTTATGTAAATTTCATTAATGCCTTATCGTTAACGCCTCTATCTATTCAATACCCCACCCACACATTTCTTCACGAAGTGAAGATAAAATGTATTTATTAACACATTTGCGACTTAAAATAAAGCATGAACATGTATAAAGTTAACAAGTGAGTTTTATTAAGTATGTCTAACGGCGAAATATATTCTAAGTGATGCAGATAACGTACAAAAGTGTACTTTTTTACATTTTTTCTGGAATTCATTTCAACCGGAAACCATAATGTAAAATTTAGACGACTGAATATTCGCTATCGTCTTACACTTCTATCTATCTATCTTCAGCTAATGTCGTGGATGAATTTCTTTATCTTTTGATATAGTACTGACACCAATCTGGTGAATACTAATACTGGCGCGGTGGACATGTGGATATGTGGTTTAAAAGAGTATACGTCCTGTGCAGTGCGGATCAAAACGTCCAGTACGAGTATATCGGAGAGTAACTGGCTGCACCACCCTCTTATCTATCTTCCTATTAGTCAAACCCCTGATGGGGACCTTAGACTTTGACGCGCGTCAACTGACAAGAATGTTAGTAAGAAATGAAATAAAAGATGATAAAAGAATGATGTTAGGTTGGTTAAAAACAGGTTAAGAACAGGGCAGGTTTATTTAGGGAGAAACATGTTCAATCCGACTTGCAGCCAGACTGAACTGTGGGCCAGACAAGGTGACAATATCTGGGGGCAAAGCATTCCAGTGGACAATGGTTCTTGGAAAGAAGGACTATTTATGGTAGTCAGTCACTGTTTGGATCTGTCGGAATGCTTGGGAATGGGATGTTCTGGAAGATCTAGTATTTGGGGTAAGGTAGTTTTCAGCTTGAATGGCAACTTGGTTATGGAGGATGTTGTGGAACATAACCAATCTTTGGTCGATGCGACGAAGGTCAAGGCGTCTCCAATTTAGGGAGTTCAACATTTCTGTGACACTGGACGTTCGGCCGTAGTCTTGTTTGGCCCAGCGGGCAGCTCTTGAACCTGTCAATGGTAGGGCAGCTTACGACTGTCTGAGGCAGGCTGTTCCAAATCCTGATGGAGTCGGGGAAGAATGACTTCTGATAGCAGAGATACTTGGCAAAATGTACTAGATGTGACATTGCATGGCCTCTAACAGATGTTATCGGTGGGGGGGGGTATGTGGTAGGGACATCGACAATGTGATAGATATATATACATCATAGTAGGCATAACCTTGGTCTGTGCTCTACATTCTTGTAGTGTTAGCCACTGAAGTTGGTGTATCATGGTCGTCACACTGCTGGTCCTCTAGTAGTTGGAGAACAACATTCGTGCCGATCTTCGCTGCACCATCTCTAGCTTCCTGATGTTGGTTTCGGTGAAAGGATCCAAGATGACAGTAACGTATTCCATAAGAGGCTTCATCAAGCTTGTGTAGCATAGCTCTTTGGTCTTCCTGGGGACACTGGTGGATGTTGCGTTGTAGGAATGATCAGGTGTTTTCGCTTTCTTGCTGATGTTGTTAATGTGAGGGTTCCAGTGCGGATGGTGAGTCCTAATAAGTACTTTAGTTGAATCTACTTGGATGAAATTCCATCAGCCAGTCCTTTTCCCATCGTTGTTAATTGCCCAGGTCTTTTTGTAAAGCATGAGCGTCGTTCTCTGACTTGATAGTTCGATGGAGCATACAGTCGCCTGCAAATAAAGGTGGTGGACGGGGCAAAGATTTATACACTGCAGTGATTTATATTGTGATAATTTGAAGTTGTGATAGCGCAGCGTTTTTTGCGTTCTCTTCGGGTGAAAGAGGCTAGGAGTTCGCGCCCAGCTGTAGCCGTTACGATCGTGCACTTAGGCAAGGCACTTAATTAACAGTTTTAATTAACAGTCTTTCAGATGGGACTTTAAACCGGTGTCTCATGTCGGTGCTCTACATCGTGAGTGTAAAAGAACCAGATGAGATTCTGGAATGGGTCTCTGTCTGTATCATTGTACTATCCTCCACAGTCTAAAATTATTAATCTCTTCAGGAGGCGTCGCTCATAATGGCAACCGGTAGCGACGATAAATAAACGTAAACCACGCGAACATCTACATGATTTACCCGGTGCACCAGAAACTGGCAGTATCTACAGAAAAGAAGAAGCTAGCCAGAAATAAAATATAATTGTAGCAAATATCATACGATTTAATTCCATCTACTAATTTGACGAATATTGAATGACAATAACCCTGGACTTACAAACGAGATTTGAACAATATTTGGTTGAATGCAAGCCAGTAGAACTATGGGAATATTTGTACAGACAGACAGACAGACAGACAGACAGACAGACAGACAGACAGACAGACAGACAGACAGACAGACAGACAGACAGACAGACAGACAGACAGACAGACAGACAGACAGACAGACAGACAGACAGACAGACAGACAGACAGACAGACAGACAGACAGACAGACAGACAGACAGACAGAAGACGACAGACAGACAGACAGACAGACAGACAGACAGACAGACAGACAGACAGACAGACAGACAGACAGACAGACAGACAGACAGACAGACAGACAGACAGACAGACAGGACGACAGACAGACAGACAGACAGACAGACAGACAGACAGACAGACAGACAGACAGACAGACAGACAGACAGACAGACAGACAGACAGGACAGACAGACAGACAGACAGACAGACAGACAGACAGACAGACAGACAGACAGACAGACAGACAGACAGACAGACAGACAGACAGACAGACAGACAGACAGACAGACAGACAGACAGACAGACAGACAGACAGACAGACAGACAGACAGACAGACAGACAGACAGACAGACAGACAGACAGACAGACAGACAGACAGACAGACAGACAGACAGACAGACAGACAGACAGACAGACAGACAGACAGACAGACAGACAGACAGACAAACATATTATTTTCAGGCAGTGAAAATGAGAAGGACATGTCACCAGAACGCACATCGCCCATAAAAATACCCACATTTTCTTGAGGGGGAATCGTTAAGTGATTTGATATTGTCTTGCCAGTTATTATTGGTATTCGGCCTGTCCTATTGGACCGAGGTCAAAGGCTTCATCCCAATAACAAGGCCAATATGAAATAACTTAATTAACCAATTTCATTCTGGATACATTTAAAGGTTTTTGCAAACAACAGCTGCGTGCTGATCAGGATCTATGTTGCTTGCTACATAGCCAAGTGTCTTAGCAAGATCATCTGAATAGCAAACGGCATAGAGCCCGATCAGACGGCACGTTCCGTGACGCTTAATATGGCTCTATGTTCTTTGCACATTTTTTATACTGTTTGAACGGTATCCAGAATCAAATGGGTTAATAACATTATAATATAATTAATTATACTACAAATTATGGAATAAATTTATATTTTAATTGTGTATATATTCTTTATCTTAAAGCAGCATTACATCGTATGAAATAAAAGATACTTGAACAATTCAATTTTTACGTATGGGTAACAATGCTGCTACACATTCTAACATTATACTTTGTATGCTTATGTTCATTTGGTAAACAGTGTTTTTTGCGATAAAACAAACTCGAAACCGAAAGTAGGACTTTCCGAGTCGATCGGTCACGCACTTGTTTATAACCGGAACGCATCGTCCGCACTTGTTTACATTCGGAATGCATCGTCCCCATTTGTCCCACGTTGTCTTTTTTAATTAAATTACTTGATATGTTGATTCATACCTCTGTTAGCTAATTCGTTTAGGGACATTTCTACATCCCCGCGAGGGGTTCGACATTAGAGGAAGATAGATAGTATTTCATGTTCAAAATATCTACATTGTTTTCTACATCCTCTGTTGTTTCACGCATGCGCGCTGTGCGTGTTTACATTTCGTGTGTTGATAAACAAATTCGCGTATACGACGGTTTAAATGTATTGGAATTTTATCGTTTCTGAGCGACTATTTCGATTTTTGTTAACACACACACACATTAGTATTTATATTTTACCCAAAACATCATTGTTTACGATGTAATGCTGCTCTAAAAGGTTAGGGTAGAATAGCATAACCAAGTTACGATAATGCTCCAAAACTTATTCATTAAGGTTACGTGTCACTTATTCAGACAAGCAGTGCTTAAACATGTTTCATAGTTTTATTTGTTTTAATCCAGAAGGTGTCAGACCCATGTGGCATACATGTACATATAAACAAATATGGCGGCAGCAATTCACTGTCAATATATCTAATTAATTATGTATGTAACACTAAAGCAAATATTTATATGTGATAATATAGAAGAAGAATGCTTTAGCCCTTTCCTTCATAGAGATTTAGGTTAATATACTATTATAAATCCATACAAACGACAGCTATCATGCAGTGGATAAGTAGTCGCCATAGCTATCCCACCTCCATAGATATTACTGGGACTACATAGATATTTAGGTTAATATACTATTATATCTCCATACAAACGACAGCCATTTAGCTATCATGCAGTGGATAAGTAGTCACCATATCTATCCCACCTCCATAGATATTACTGGGACTACATGCGATTCTGGTCTTTATTATGAACATTTGTTTGGCTACTACATTGTCAATGTATGTCTTATTGGTAATGGCGTCATGGGGGGAAAGGGTTAATAACATATGCATGCCATGCTTACTTACTTTAAATGCTTATTTTTATGAATAACACACCAAACATTGTGCATGTAATTATTAAGAATGTATTAAGTAAACATTAAATTTATTATTAATATATAAATAAAATTATTTTATTATATAGATTAATATTCTGAAAACTAATACATATAACCAATGGGACTTTACAGCTGTTATTTAAGAAATAATAAGTATCAACCGTGGTATATCGCAGAATAACCCGAGTTTGAAGTTCTTATGCGTAGAAATATATCACTCGGGCCTTCGGCCTTCGTGATAAATTTCTACGCATAAGAACGTCAAACTCGGGTTATTCTCAGATATACCACGATTGATACTTATTATTTCGATTCTAACACGACTTACTTCTAATAATTTTAGACGAGAATCAAGGAGTATTTCTTCAAACACCGTGCATTTGGCTTTCGAAATTTCCTCCCGCGTAAGAGGGGTGATGACGTTATTTTTTATGGAAAATATCAATCTAGTGCATAACTGAACACAAGTTGTAACTGATCAATAATTTTATTTATTTTGTCAAATAAAACTGTACAGAATAGTAACTGAAACGTTACTTAACAGAAAAACAAGACGGACAAGAGATTATCTGATTCTAAAAATAGCTCACTTCCGCGAATTCCCACGGTATTATTTACAAATATCACGTGACGTTCATTCATAAAACTTTACATGCATTGTATAAATGGAATAGCCAAAACACGGTGCGCGCGCAGCATAGTTCAAGGTAGGTATATCGCAGAATAACCCGAGGTAGATTTTACTCTACAAGTATGTATGTTATTAGCTGGGTCGTGTATATTCAAAATCATTACATTAAACTACTAGTAAATATGTGTCTACTTATGATCTTAACACACATGCATATAGTTTAATGGCCCACACTGTAATGAGAATGTATTTTAAATATATTGACATGAGTTGATAGTCCGAAAACATGATAATTATGCTTATTAATAATAAAACTTGTACATAATCATCTTCTGAAGGTATACAACTTCCAACCTATGGACATTCTTGCTCGAAAGAGAAATTAGCAAGAAATGGCCGTTGGAAGGTGTTGATATAGGTTAATAACATGTACCACTATGCGTATCAGTGTATTAGTATGTCTGGGCGCGTATTATAAACAGATACATTATATAAAAGTAGTAGTTCTTGCAGCTTATACATGTATCTTATTTCCCATGAGTTTTACTGGTCGTTGTTTACATGTTGTTTATGATATTTCATGTTTTAATGTGTTGATGGTCTCGTGGTAGATTGATTTAATTGTTTAAATTTCTCTCTTATAGTTTACTATAGAAGTCCATGTCGAGTATAGTTTACTATGGAAGTCCATGTAGAGTATAGTTTACTACAGAAGTCCATGTAGAGTATAGTTTACTATGGAAGTCCATGTAGAGTATAGCTTACTATGGAAGTCCATGTAGAGTATAGTTTACTATGGAAGTCCATGTCGAGTATAGTTTACTATGGAAGTCCATGTAGAGTATAGTTTACTATAGAAGTCCATGTAGAGTATAGTTTACTATGGAAGTCCATGTAGAGTATAGCTTACTATGGAAGTCCATGTAGAGTATAGTTTACTATGGAAGTCCATGTCGAGTATAGTTTACTATGGAAGTCCATGTCGAGTATAGTTTACTATGGAAGTCCATGTAGAGTATAGTTTACTATGGAAGTCCATGTCGAGTATAGCTTACTATAGAAGTCCATGTAGAGTATAGTTTACTATGGAAGTCCATGTAGAGTATAGCTTACTATGGAAGTCCATGTAGAGTATAGTTTACTATAGAAGTCCATGTAGAGTATAGTTTACTATAGAAGTCCATGTAGAGTATAGTTTACTATAGAAGTCCATGTAGAGTATAGCTTACTATGGAAGTCCATGTAGAGTATAGCTTACTATGGAAGTCCATGTAGAGTATAGTTTACTATAGAAGTCCATGTAGAGTATAGTTTACTATAGAAGTCCATGTAGAGTATAGCTTACTATGGAAGTCCATGTAGAGTATAGCTTACTATGGAAGTCCATGTAGAGTATAGTTTACTATGGAAGTCCATGTCGAGTATAGCTTACTATAGAAGTCCATGTAGAGTATAGTTTACTATAGAAGTCCATGTAGAGTATAGTTTACTATGGAAGTCCATGTAGAGTATAGCTTACTATAGAAGTCCATGTAGAGTATAGCTTACTATGGAAGTCCATGTAGAGTATAGCTTACTATGGAAGTCCATGTAGAGTATAGTTTACTATGGAAGTCCATGTAGAGTATAGTTTACTATGGAAGTCCATGTAGAGTATAGCTTACTATGGAAGTCCATGTAGAGTATAGCTTACTATGGAAGTCCATGTAGAGTATAGTTTACTATGGAAGTCCATGTAGAGTATAGTTTACTATGGAAGTCCATGTAGAGTATAGCTTACTATGGAAGTCCATGTAGAGTATAGCTTACTATGGAAGTCCATGTAGAGTATAGTTT
>CM026390.1:99897204-100070003 GCA_014843695.1 Archivesica marissinica | reverse complement strand
GCTCCCCCAATAGTTCCCATAGCTAGTTGTACTACCTGATACTGGGAATGTATGCTCCCCCAATAGTTCCCATAGCTAGTTGTACTACCTGATACTGGGAATGTATGCTCCCCCAATAGTTCCCATAGCTAGTTGTACTACCTGATACTGGGAATGTATGCTCCCCCAATAGTTCCCATAGCTAGTTGTACTTCCTGATACTGGGAATGTATGCTCCCCCAATAGTTCCCATAGCTAGTTGTACTACCTGATACTGGGAATGTATGCTCCCCCAATAGTTCCCATAGCTAGTTGTACTACCTGATACTGGGAATGTATGCTCCCCCAATAGTTCCCATAGCTAGTTGTACTACCTGATACTGGGAATGTATGCTCCCCCAATAGTTCCCATAGCTAGTTGCACTACCAGATACTGGGAATGTATGCTCCCCCAATAGTTCCCATAGCTAGTTGTACTACCTGATACTGGGAATGTATGCTCCCCCAATAGTTCCCATAGCTAGTTGTACTCCCTGATACTGGGAATGTATGCTCCCCCAATAGTTCCCATAGCTAGTTGTACTTCCTGATACTGGGAATGTATGCTCCCCCAATAGTTCCCATAGCTAGTTGTACTACCTGATACTGGGAATGTATGCTCCCCCAATAGTTCCCATAGCTAGTTGTACTACCTGATACTGGGAATGTATGCTCCCCCAATAGTTCCCATAGCTAGTTGTACTACCTGATACTGGGAATGTATGCTCCCCCAATAGTTCCCATAGCTAGTTGCACTACCTGATACTGGGAATGTATGCTCCCCCAATAGTTCCCATAGCTAGTTGTACTACCTGATACTGGGAATGTATGCTCCCCCAATAGTTCCCATAGCTAGTTGTACTACCTGATACTGGGAATGTATGCTCCCCCAATAGTTCCCATAGCTAGTTGTACTACCTGATACTGGGAATGTATGCTCCCCCAATAGTTCCCATAGCTAGTTGTACTACCTGATACTGGGAATGTATGCTCCCCCAATAGTTCCCATAGCTAGTTGTACTACCTGATACTGGGAATGTATGCTCCCCCAATAGTTCCCATAGCTAGTTGTACTCCCTGATACTGGGAATGTATGCTCCCCCAATAGTTCCCATAGCTAGTTGTACTACCTGATACTGGGAATGTATGCTCCCCCAATAGTTCCCATAGCTAGTTGTACTACCTGATACTGGGAATGTATGCTCCCCCAATAGTTCCCATAGCTAGTTGTACTACCTGATACTGGGAATGTATGCTCCCCCAATAGTTCCCATAGCTAGTTGTACTACCTGATACTGGGAATGTATGCTCCCCCAATAGTTCCCATAGCTAGTTGTACTACCTGATACTGGGAATGTATGCTCCCCCAATAGTTCCCATAGCTAGTTGTACTACCTGATACTGGGAATGTATGCTCCCCCAATAGTTCCCATAGCTAGTTGTACTACCTGATACTGGGAATGTATGCTCCCCCAATAGTTCCCATAGCTAGTTGTACTACCTGATACTGGGAATGTATGCTCCCCCAATAGTTCCCATAGCTAGTTGTACTACCTGATACTGGGAATGTATGCTCCCCCAATAGTTCCCATAGCTAGTTGTACTACCTGATACTGGGAATGTATGCTCCCCCAATAGTTCCCATAGCTAGTTGTACTACCTGATACTGGGAATGTATGCTCCCCCAATAGTTCCCATAGCTAGTTGTACTACCTGATACTGGGAATGTATGCTCCCCCAATAGTTCCCATAGCTAGTTGTACTCCCTGATACTGGGAATGTATGCTCCCCCAATAGTTCCCATAGCTAGTTGTACTCCCTGATACTGGGAATGTATGCTCCCCCAATAGTTCCCATAGCTAGTTGTACTACCTGATACTGGGAATGTATGCTCCCCCAATAGTTCCCATAGCTAGTTGTACTACCTGATACTGGGAATGTATGCTCCCCCAATAGTTCCCATAGCTAGTTGTACTACCTGATACTGGGAATGTATGCTCCCCCAATAGTTCCCATAGCTAGTTGTACTACCTGATACTGGGAATGTATGCTCCCCCAATAGTTCCCATAGCTAGTTGTACTACCTGATACTGGGAATGTATGCTCCCCCAATAGTTCCCATAGCTAGTTGTACTACCTGATACTGGGAATGTATGCTCCCCCAATAGTTCCCATAGCTAGTTGTACTACCTGATACTGGGAATGTATGCTCCCCCAATAGTTCCCATAGCTAGTTGTACTACCTGATACTGGGAATGTATGCTCCCCCAATAGTTCCCATAGCTAGTTGTACTACCTGATACTGGGAATGTATGCTCCCCCAATAGTTCCCATAGCTAGTTGTACTACCTGATACTGGGAATGTATGCTCCCCCAATAGTTCCCATAGCTAGTTGTACTACCTGATACTGGGAATGTATGCTCCCCCAATAGTTCCCATAGCTAGTTGTACTACCTGATACTGGGAATGTATGCTCCCCCAATAGTTCCCATAGCTAGTTGTACTACCTGATACTGGGAATGTATGCTCCCCCAATAGTTCCCATAGCTAGTTGTACTACCTGATACTGGGAATGTATGCTCCCCCAATAGTTCCCATAGCTAGTTGTACTACCTGATACTGGGAATGTATGCTCCCCCAATAGTTCCCATAGCTAGTTGTACTACCTGATACTGGGAATGTATGCTCCCCCAATAGTTCCCATAGCTAGTTGTACTACCTGATACTGGGAATGTATGCTCCCCCAATAGTTCCCATAGCTAGTTGTACTACCTGATACTGGGAATGTATGCTCCCCCAATAGTTCCCATAGCTAGTTGTACTACCTGATACTGGGAATGTATGCTCCCCCAATAGTTCCCATAGCTAGTTGTACTACCTGATACTGGGAATGTATGCTCCCCCAATAGTTCCCATAGCTAGTTGTACTACCTGATACTGGGAATGTATGCTCCCCCAATAGTTCCCATAGCTAGTTGTACTACCTGATACTGGGAATGTATGCTCCCCCAATAGTTCCCATAGCTAGTTGTACTACCTGATACTGGGAATGTATGCTCCCCCAATAGTTCCCATAGCTAGTTGTACTACCCGGATACTAGAATTCTTCTCCAGAGGTTTCGATAGCAGTTCACCCCGTCCTTGGAAGACGCATCTCCCCCAAGACTTCCCCAACGCCATTTGTATCCAGCCATGGTTGACTAGCGATGAATCCAAGGTTACCATCTGCAGTACTCCCATACATGACATCCAGAGATAGACAACATGATGACGTCAAACGTGCCCTCACACTAGCACACATCGACAAGAGTTATCCTGGGAAGCATGCTACGTCTACACAGATAGTTCCCATAGAGCAGTAGCAAACTGAGGAGCAGGAGTGTATGTCTCCCCCAATGGTCACACATAGTCAGTTGCTCTACCTACTGGAGTACACTGCAGCAACTATGGGGCAGAAGTACAGGCCCTTGAAACAGCGCATCTCTAGTACACACACTGTAGAGTGTGCCCAGGTTGTCTTCCTGACTGATGTGCTCTCAGTTCTGGATGCCCTGTCTAACAACAAGAACCCCACCTGATGGAAGCCCTTCGAACAGTCAGCGTATCTAAAAGATGTCCTCCAGTGGGTACCTGCACACATAGCATTCCTGGCAATGTAGCCGCTGACCAGCTTGCCAAGCTAGGTTCTACCGGCCCAGACAAGATTGATTACAAGGAGAAATGCCCATAATCAATCTGCATCAGCCAAAGTGGAAGGATGCTACCACCTTCTCCCAACGGCAAGTTATTCCGGCTTGAACAGGGCATGCCTGAACTTCCATATGTGTCGGAAGCTTGGACTAGCTCCATCAACTACCTGCAGCTGCAAAATAGGGGACCAGACTGCAGAACACTCCTCCAGGAGTGTCCCAATCTTCATGGGCTGAGGAAAACAACCTGGGCAACAGATACTTCTCTCCGACGAAGTTACATGGCTGCGGGAGGATCTGAGGGACGCCCTTTGGTTTGTGGAGATACTGGGAATGTATGCTCCCCCAATAGTTCCCATAGCTAGTTGCACTACCTGATACTGGGAATGTATGCTCCCCCAATAGTTCCCATAGCTAGTTGTACTACCTGATACTGGGAATGTATGCTCCCCCAATAGTTCCCATAGCTAGTTGTACTACCTGATACTGGGAATGTATGCTCCCCCAATAGTTCCCATAGCTAGTTGTACTACCTGATACTGGGAATGTATGCTCCCCCAATAGTTCCCATAGCTAGTTGTACTCCCTGATACTGGGAATGTATGCTCCCCCAATAGTTCCCATAGCTAGTTGTACTCCCTGATACTGGGAATGTATGCTCCCCCAATAGTTCCCATAGCTAGTTGTACTACCTGATACTGGGAATGTATGCTCCCCCAATAGTTCCCATAGCTAGTTGTACTACCTGATACTGGGAATGTATGCTCCCCCAATAGTTCCCATAGCTAGTTGTACTACCTGATACTGGGAATGTATGCTCCCCCAATAGTTCCCATAGCTAGTTGTACTACCTGATACTGGGAATGTATGCTCCCCCAATAGTTCCCATAGCTAGTTGTACTACCTGATACTGGGAATGTATGCTCCCCCAATAGTTCCCATAGCTAGTTGCACTACCAGATACTGGGAATGTATGCTCCCCCAATAGTTCCCATAGCTAGTTGTACTACCTGATACTGGGAATGTATGCTCCCCCAATAGTTCCCATAGCTAGTTGTACTACCTGATACTGGGAATGTATGCTCCCCCAATAGTTCCCATAGCTAGTTGTACTACCTGATACTGGGAATGTATGCTCCCCCAATAGTTCCCATAGCTAGTTGTACTACCTGATACTGGGAATGTATGCTCCCCCAATAGTTCCCATAGCTAGTTGCACTACCTGATACTGGGAATGTATGCTCCCCCAATAGTTCCCATAGCTAGTTGCACTACCTGATACTGGGAATGTATGCTCCCCAATAGTTCCCATAGCTAGTTGTACTACCTGATACTGGGAATGTATGCTCCCCCAATAGTTCCCATAGCTAGTTGTACTACCTGATACTGGGAATGTATGCTCCCCCAATAGTTCCCATAGCTAGTTGTACTTCGTGATACTGGGAATGTATGCTCCCCCAATAGTTCCCATAGCTAGTTGTACTCCCTGATACTGGGAATGTATGCTCCCCCAATAGTTCCCATAGCTAGTTGCACTACCTGATACTGGGAATGTATGCTCCCCCAATAGTTCCCATAGCTAGTTGCACTACCTGATACTGGGAATGTATGCTCCCCCAATAGTTCCCATAGCTAGTTGTACTACCTGATACTGGGAATGTATGCTCCCCCAATAGTTCCAATAGCTAGTTGTACTACGCCGCGACACAAGAATTCTTCTACAGACAGAGAAGTTTCGATGTCAGGAAGAACAACCGATGAAGCAGAGAGTTGAGGCACTAACGAAGAATCGTCTAAAGCGAAGCAGTTTCATCCACCAGTCCAAGAAGCTTGCTCGAAAGCACACCAGCCATCTCCCAGCCAAGACATTGCCTCCAACGCCATTTCTATCCAAGCCATGGTTGACTAGCGATGAATCCAAGGTTACCATCTGCAGTACAATCCCATACATGACATCCAGAGATAGACAACATGATGACGTCAAACGTGCCCTCACACTAGCACACATCGACAAGAGTTATCCTGGAGAAGCATGGCTACAAGTCTACACAGATGGTTCAGCCACAAGAGCAGTAGCAAACGGAGGAGCAGGCGTGTATGTCCGACACCCAGATGGACACACACAGTCAGTTGCTCTACCTACTGGAGTACACTGCAGCAACTATGGGGCAGAAGTACAGGCCCTTGAAACAGCAGCATCTCTAGTACACAACACTGTAGAGTGTGCCCAGGTTGTCTTCCTGACTGATGCGCTCTCAGTTCTGGATGCCCTGTCTAACAACAAAGAACCCCACCTGATGGAAGCCCTTCGAACAGTCAGCGTATCTAAAAGAACTGTCCTCCAGTGGGTACCTGCACACATAGGCATTCCTGGCAATGAAGCCGCTGACCAGCTTGCCAAGCAAGGTTCTACCGAGAGGCAACCAGACAAAGATTTGACTTACAAGGAGAAATGCACCATAATCAAATCTGCATCAAAGCCAACAGTCGAGAAGGATGACTACCACCTTCTCACCAGACAGGAGCAAGTCACGATATTCCGGCTTAGAACAGGGCATAACCGCCTGAACTTCCATATGTGTCGGAAGCTTGGACTAGCTCCATCAACTACCTGCAGCTGCAAAATAGGGGACCAGACTGCAGAACACATCCTCCAGGAGTGTCCCAATCTTCATGGGCTGAGGAAAACAACCTGGGCAACAGATACTTCTCTCCAGACGAAGTTACATGGCTGCCGGGAGGATCTGAGGAGGACGGCCCATTTCGTGTTTGCTGCCGGCTTGTCCATGTGATTCGCGAACGAGAAGAAGAAGAAGATACTGGGAATGTATGCTCCCCCAATAGTTCCCATAGCTAGTTGCACTACCTGATACTGGGAATGTATGCTCCCCCAATAGTTCCCATAGCTAGTTGCACTACCTGATACTGGAAATGTATGCTCCCCCAATAGTTCCCATAGCTAGTTGTACTACCTGATACTGGGAATGTATGCTCCCCCAATAGTTCCCATAGCTAGTTGTACTACCTGATACTGGGAATGTATGCTCCCCCAATAGTTCCCATAGCCTAGTTGTACTCCCTAGATACTGGGAATGTATGCTCCCCCAATAGTTCCCATAGCTAGTTGTACTCCTGATACTGGGAATGTATGCTCCCCCAATAGTTCCCATAGCTAGTTGTACTACCAGATACTGGGAATGTATGCTCCCACAATAGTTCCCATAGCTAGTTGTACTACCAGATACTGGGAATGTATGCTCCCCCAATAGTTCCCATAGCTAGTTGTACTCCCTGATACTGGGAATGTATGCTCCCCCAATAGTTCCCATAGCTAGTTGTACTCCCTGATACTGGGAATGTATGCTCCCCCAATAGTTCCCATAGCTAGTTGTACTACCAGATACTGGGAATGTATGCTCCCACAATAGTTCCCATAGCTAGTTGCACTACCAGATACTGGGAATGTATGCTCCCCCAATAGTTCCCATAGCTAGTTGTACTACCTGATACTGGGAATGTATGCTCCCCCAATAGTTCCCATAGCCAGTTGTACTCCCTGATACTGGGAATGTATGCTCCCCCAATAGTTCCCATAGCTAGTTGTACTCCCTGATACTGGGAATGTATGCTCCCCCAATAGTTCCCATAGCTAGTTGTACTAACAGATACTGGGAATGTATGCTCCCCCAATAGTTCCCATAGCTAGTTGCACTACCTGATACTGGGAATGTATGCTCCCCCAATAGTTCCCATAGCTAGTTGCACTACCAGATACTGGGAATGTATGCTCCCCAATAGTTCCCATAGCTAGTTGCACTACCTGATACTGGGAATGTATGCTCCCCCAATAGTTCCCATAGCTAGTTGCACTCCCTGATACTGGGAATGTATGCTCCCCCAATAGTTCCCATAGCTAGTTGCACTACCTGATACTGGGAATGTATGCTCCCCCAATAGTTCCCATAGCTAGTTGTACTTCGTGATACTGGGAATGTATGCTCCCCCAATAGTTCCCATAGCTAGTTGCACTCCCTGATACTGGGAATGTATGCTCCCCCAATAGTTCCCATAGCTAGTTGTACTTCGTGATACTGGGAATGTATGCTCCCCCAATAGTTCCCATAGCTAGTTGTACTCCCTGATACTGGGAATGTATGCTCCCCCAATAGTTCCCATAGCTAGTTACACTACCTGATACTGGGAATGTATGCTCCCCCAATAGATCCCATAGCTAGTTACACTACCTGATACTGGAAATGTATGCTCCCCCAATAGTTCCCATAGCTAGTTGTACTACCTGATACTGGGAATGTATGCTCCCCCAATAGTTCCAATAGCTAGTTGTACTACGCCGCGACACAAGAATTCTTCTACAGACAGAGAAGTTTCGATGTCAGGAAGAACAACCGATGAAGCAGAGAGTTGAGGCACTAACGAAGAATCGTCTAAAGCGAAGCAGTTTCATCCACCAGTCCAAGAAGCTTGCTCGAAAGCACACCAGCCATCTCCCAGCCAAGACATTGCCTCCAACGCCATTTCTATCCAAGCCATGGTTGACTAGCGATGAATCCAAGGTTACCATCTGCAGTACAATCCCATACATGACATCCAGAGATAGACAACATGATGACGTCAAACGTGCCCTCACACTAGCACACATCGACAAGAGTTATCCTGGAGAAGCATGGCTACAAGTCTACACAGATGGTTCAGCCACAAGAGCAGTAGCAAACGGAGGAGCAGGCGTGTATATCCGACACCCAGATGGACACACACAGTCAGTTGCTCTACCTACTGGAGTACACTGCAGCAACTATGGGGCAGAAGTACAGGCCCTTGAAACAGCAGCATCTCTAGTACACAATACTGTAGAGTGTGCCCAGGTTGTCTTCCTGACTGATGCGCTCTCAGTTCTGGATGCCCTGTCTAACAACAAAGAACCCCACCTGATGGAAGCCCTTCGAACAGTCAGCGTATCTAAAAGAACTGTCCTCCAGTGGGTACCTGCACACATAGGCATTCCTGGCAATGAAGCCGCTGACCAGCTTGCCAAGCAAGGTTCTACCGAGAGGCAACCAGACAAAGATTTGACTTACAAGGAGAAATGCACCATAATCAAATCTGCATCAAAGCCAACAGTCGAGAAGGATGACTACCACCTTCTCACCAGACAGGAGCAAGTCACGATATTCCGGCTTAGAACAGGGCATAACCGCCTGAACTTCCATATGTGTCGGAAGCTTGGACTAGCTCCATCAACTACCTGCAGCTGCAAAATAGGGGACCAGACTGCAGAACACATCCTCCAGGAGTGTCCCAATCTTCATGGGCTGAGGAAAACAACCTGGGCAACAGATACTTCTCTCCAGACGAAGTTACATGGCTGCCGGGAGGATCTGAGGAGGACGGCCCATTTCGTGTTTGCTGCCGGCTTGTCCATGTGATTCGCGAACGAGAAGAAGAAGAAGATACTGGGAATGTATGCTCCCCCAATAGTTCCCATAGCTAGTTGCACTACCTGATACTGGGAATGTATGCTCCCCCAATAGTTCCCATAGCTAGTTGCACTACCTGATACTGGAAATGTATGCTCCCCCAATAGTTCCCATAGCTAGTTGTACTACCTGATACTGGGAATGTATGCTCCCCCAATAGTTCCCATAGCTAGTTGTACTACCAGATACTGGGAATGTATGCTCCCCCAATAGTTCCCATAGCTAGTTGTACTACCTGATACTGGGAATGTATGCTCCCCCAATAGTTCCCATAGCTAGTTGTACTACCTGATACTGGGAATGTATGCTCCCCCAATAGTTCCCATAGCTAGTTGTACTACCAGATACTGGGAATGTATGCTCCCCCAATAGTTCCCATAGCTAGTTGTACTACCAGATACTGGGAATGTATGCTCCCCCAATAGTTCCCATAGCTAGTTGTACTTCCTGACATGAGGCAACAGACGTTGTTATTATTATGTAATGCTCGTTCCATTCTCACGCTGCCTCGCATGTAGGTATTAAAGTGGAAGGAGAGTGTGTATTACATTTATTTACCGTCGCTCCCGGTTGACCATATGAGCAACGCCTTCTGAAGAGATTAGTCATTTTAGATTTTTGGAGGATAGTGCAATGATACAGACAGAGACCAATTCCAGAATCTACTCTGGTTCTGTTACGTGCACGGCGTACAGCACCGACACGAGACCTTGGTTTAATGTCCCATCTGAAAGACTGTCAATTTTATTAGGATAAGATGGGGGATCAAACCTGCGATCCTTGGATTACCAGTCCAACGTGTTAACCACTGGACTACAGTATCAAAATTAACTTAGAAATATAAAGCAACATGAAACTGAAACAGCAGATGTTAGATTTCACTGCTACACAATGTTGCACATTAAACTGCAGAAATAGGCACTATCTCTATAATGTTTTTAAGATTCATTGCACGATACGAAAGATATTCACATAACAAAATCTGATAGTAATCTATTTTAGGGAACGCAGTAAAAATGAACACACCAAAGAGCTGGTTAAGTACAGGTTCGAGTTCTTTGAAAATGATATTGTGAACATGTGTGAACGATAATGACACAACCAGATTAACCTCGTAATCTTATATGTTTATTCTAGTTGCAATATTATGTATAGGTTTGTTGAATACAGACAAACCCTGTTAAACAAGCAACTTCGTTGAATTGTTATCACCTATAGAATATGATCCTTTATTAATTAGTGGATGGGGCGCTGTCAGTGCCCTCACATGTAAGGTGGGTCAGTGGATGGGGCACTGTCAGTGACATCACATGTAAGGTGTGTCAGTGGATGGGGGATGTCAGTGACATCACATGTAAGGTGTGGCGGTGGACGACGGCTGTCAGTGCCCTCACATGTAAGGTGGGTCGGTGGATGGGTGCTGTCAGTGACATCACATGTAAGGTGGGTCAGTGGATGGGGGCTGTCAGTGACATCACACGTAAGGTGTGTCAGTGGATGGGGCTAAGGTGTGTCAGTGGATGGGGCTGTCAGTACCATCACATGTAAGGTGTGTCAGTGGATGGGGCTGTCAGTGACATCACATGTAAGGTGGGTCAGTGGATGGGGGCTGTCAGTGACATCACATGTAAGGTGGGTCAGTGGATGGGGGCTGTCAGTGACATCACATGTAAGGTGTGTCAGTGGATGGGGCTAAGGTGTGTCAGTGGATGGGGCTGTCAGTACCATCACATGTAAGGTGTATCAGTGGATGGGGCTAAAGTGTGTCAGTGGATGGGGCTGTCAGTACCATCACATGTAAGGTGTGTCAGTGGATGGGGCTGAGGTGTGTCAGTGGATGGGGGCTGTCAGTGCCCTCACATGTAAGGTGTGGCAGTGGATGGCAGCTGTCAGTACCATCACATGTAAGGTGTGTCAGTGGATGGCAGCTGTCAGTACTATCACATGTAAGGTGTGGCAGTGGATGGGGCTGTCAGTACCATCACATGTAAGGTGTGTCAGTGGATGGGGCTGTCAGTACCATCACATGTAAGGTGTGGCTGTGGATGGGGCTGTCAGTACCATCACATGTAAGGTGTGGCTGTGGATGGGGCTGTCAGTACCATCACATGTAAGGTGTGTCAGTGGATGGGGGCTGTCAGTACCATCACATGTAAGGTGTGTCAGTGGATGGGGCTGTCAGTACCATCACATGTAAGGTGTGTCAGTGGATGGGGCTGTCAGTACCATCACATGTAAGGTGTGGCTGTGGATGGGGCTGTCAGTACCATCACATGTAAGGTGTGGCTGTGGATGGGGCTGTCAGTACCATCACATGTAAGGTGTGTCAGTGGATGGGGGCTGTCAGTACCATCACATGTAAGGTGTGTCAGTGGATGTGGGCTGTCAGTACCATCACATGTAAGGTGTGGCTGTGGATGGGGCTGTCAGTACCATCACATGTAAGGTGGGTCAGTGGATGGGGACTGTCAGTACCATCACATGTAAGGTGTGTCAGTGGATGGGGGCTGTCAGTGCCATCACATGTAAGGTGTGGCTGTGGATGGGGCTGTCAGTACCATCACATGTAAGGTGGGTCAGTGGATGGGGGCTGTCAGTACCATCACATGTAAAGTGTGTCAGTGGATGGGGGCTGTCAGTACCATCACATGTAAGGTGTGTCAGTGGATGGTGGCTGTCAGTACCATCACATGTAAGGTGTGGCTGTGGATGGGGCCTGTCAGTGACATCACATGTAAGGTGGGTCAGTGGATGGGGGCTGTCAGTACCATCACATGTAAGGTGTGGCTGTGGATGGTGGCTGTCAGTACCATAACATGTAAGGTGTGGCTGTGGATGGTGGCTGTCAGTACCATCACATGTAAGGTGTGTCAGTGGATGGGGGCTGTCAGTGACATCACATGTAAGGTGTGTCAGTGGATGGGGGCTGTCAGTACCATCACATGTAAGGTGTGTCTGTGGATGGGGACTGTCAGTACCATCACATGTAAGGTGTGTCAGTGGATGGGGGCTGTCAGTACCATCACATGTAAGGTGTGTCAGTGGATGGGGCTGTCAGTACCATCACATGTAAGGTGTGTTAGTGGATGGGGGCTGTCAGTGCCATCATATGTAAGGTGTGTCAGTGGATGGGGGCTGTCAGTACCATCACATGTAAGGTGGGTCAGTGGATGGGGGCTGTCAGTACCATCACATGTAAGGTGTGTCAGTGGATGGGGGCTGTCAGTGCCATCACATGTAAGGTGTGGCTGTGGATGGGGCTGTCAGTACCATCACATGTAAGGTGGGTCAGTGGATGGGGCTGTCAGTACCATCACATGTAAGGTGTGTCAGTGGATGGGGGCTGTCAGTACCATCACATGTAAGGTGTGTCAGTGGATGGGGGCTGTCAGTGCCCTCACATGTAAGGTGTGGCCGTGGATGGGGGCTGTCAGTGCCATCACATGTAAGGTGTGGCAGTGGATGGGGGCTGTCAGTACCTTCACATGTAAGGTGTGTCAGTGGATGGGAGCTGTCAGTGCCCTCACATGTAAGGTGTGTCTGTGGATGGTGGCTGTCAGTACCATGACATGTAAGGTGTGTCAGTGGATGGGGCTGTCAGTGCCATCACATGTAAGGTGGGTCAGTGGATGGGGGCTGTCAGTACCATCACATGTAAGGTGTGTCAGTGGATGGGGGCTGTCAGTGCCCTCACATGTAAGGTGTGTCAGTGGATGGGGGCTGTCAGTGCCCTCATATGTAAGGTGTGTCAGTGGATGGTGGCTGTCAGTGCCCTCACATGTAAGGTGTGTCAGTGGATGGGGGCTGTCAGTACCATCATATGTAAGGTGTGTCAGTGGATGGTGGCTGTCAGTGCCCTCACATGTAAGGTGTGGCCATGGACAATGGCTGTCAGTGCCTTCTCATGTAAGGTGTGGCCATGGATGATGGCTGTCAGTGCCTTCACATGTAAGGTGGTGTGGCTGTGGATGACGGCTGTCAGTGCCTTCACATGTAAGGTGTGGCTGTGGATGGGGGCTGTCTGTGGATCGGAGCTGTTCAGTATGTCACACATCCAGTACAAACCCAATCCTATAGCTAGCTTCTGGCATTATAATATGACCTTTAACTTAGAAGTTACACCTTTAAAGCATAATAATATATACTCTCTTGCATGTTTGATTGTATAAAATCTACATAATCATATGGACTATTATACTTTTTTTATTTACGACTATATTCAGGCAAAAAATTATTATTATTAAACTTATGCCTGCATATAAATAACAGAGATAATTACTCCTTGAATAACATCACTGCTATCTCATCACTATTATATAAAAGTGACATTTATTTACCAATTAGCATATGCAAATTGCTTCTTTATCATAGACCTTATTTATAATAACTGACAAATTAATAGTTTTCCAACACTGAAGATATACATAAAACCATCAAAGGCAATTCAAAAAGCTGTGTGTGTTTTGTTTTCAGTTACATCACATTCAATGAGAGACATCTCTAATTTTCTATTACCTCCTTGGCAGATAAAGTCTGATTTATTCCAAAATGTGAATAGGTCCTTTTAGTTAGAATCCTTTGATTTTAATGTTGTTCCCTAACCAGATGTTGTGGTATGATAAATGTGATTATATCCCAGGGATCATTCTAGAGGGCAATGTGGGTGAAATTGTCGCCCTAGGGACCCTAACTTTTTTTTGGGGTTTTTACGATTTTCAAACAAAATTGTGTCTAGTAAGATACACTGGCCCATTATAAAGCACTCCTATTCAAATGTTGTATTTAATGGTTGTACTGTGCATTTTAACCCTATTTTGCAGAAGTATATTAAAGAACACCATATAAGGAAGCGATCACACGCTTTCTCACTTCTCCCAAAAATTCTGACCTAGAATGAACCCTGATATCCAAATCCTGTTAATTAACTGAAAACATTCCTTTAGATATAAGTACCCATTGCATATATTGTATGAGATATGTTGAGATATAGTAATTCAAAACTCATAAGAAGTGATAGTGGAATAAAATTGCTAGCATGTTGTGCAAAGGAAACAACGATCAAAACTGAGGAAAACACTTAATAGGACCTATCTGCTTTAGAGAGTATTTAGGGGCAGTAACTGACCGATGTCTCTCATTCAAATACTTTCGTCATCCAATAAACGCTCCAAGTCAACTATCAGGTAGATACAAGATACAAAATTTATTTTGAGTCGGCATGATTTAACAATGAACATTAGCTATGCATAGCTATTAACCGACAAAGATATTTATTAACAATATTTATCCATCTACCGTCCTTTCAAAGTAAAGTAATAATGGTTGTAAACAAACATTCGATACACTATTGCATTATAGGTAAGTCAGGTATAACCTATTAAACAATAAATCACAGTACCTGTAGGCTATCGTATATTGCCTTACACAGGGTTCATTCTAGGTCAGAATTTTTGGGAGAAGTGAGAAAGCGCGTGATCGCGTCCTTAAATGGTGTTATTTAATATACTTCTGCAAAATAGGGTTAAAATGCACAGTACAACCATTAAATACAACATTTGAATAGAAGGAGTGCTTTATAATGGGCCAGTGTATCTTACTAGACAAAATTTTGTTTGAAAAGCGTAAAAAGCAAACACATTTTTTTTTTTTTTTTTAGGGAGAAGTGGGGCCCCCAGAGGGCGAGGTCAGGGTCCCTAGGGCGACAATTTCGCCCACATCGCCCTCTAAACTGATCTCTGACTTACAGTAGTGTAATATTCCAACGGTATTATTACTTTACTTTGAAAGCACAGTACTTTACTCACTTATATATACATCCCATGAAGCTACATGACTTGTATTCTAATTTATTTATCTTTATGCCCTGCATGGAGCTGTACTTCATTAGCCATTAAATTGACACAGGTAACTGTGGATGAACTCTATAGTGCCTTGTATCTAAGCTCTAAACTTGACTTCCTACTTCTCAAGGTCCTTTATTTCCCACAGACATGTGACATATTCATGCTAATCATGGATTAAAATGATCGTGTATTATTTCTTACCTTTAGTTTCACTTTATGACCTACAGGGCCTTGTATTTTCCACTGACATGTGACATATGGGGGGTATCTTTCTTGACCTGTCTCTGGGTATCGGAATGTATACATCGGGGATTCAATTACCCCACCACATGCTACAAAGAAGAAAAAGATGTTAACATAGTATCATATCATACACCCACCCCCCCCTGTCTTTGACTTTCACAAAATACTTGCTTTTGAACAGATATGGCACAGCTAAGTTGACATTAGAATTATAAATATGAAAATGTATGTGAAGTAACATGAATCCCTTCAGTAATTGTAGTCATGGCATTTTTTTAAGAATCCCTATCAACACATATTCACACCATTCTCACTATCAACACCTATTCACACCATTCTCACTATCAACACCTATTCACACCATTCTCACTATCAACACCTATTCACACCATTCTCACTATCAACACCTATTCACACCATTCTCACTATCAACACCTATTCACACCATTCTCACTATCAACACCTATTCACACAATTCTCACTATCAACACCTATTCACACCATTCTCACTATCAACACCTATTCACACATGTGTCACTATCAACACATATTCACACCATTCTCACTATCAACACCTATTCACACAATTCTCACTATCAACACCTCTTCACACAATTCTCATTATCAACACCTATTCACACATGTGTCACTATCAACACATATTCACACCATTCTCACTATCAACACCTATTCACACCATTCTCACTATCAACACCTCTTCACACAATTCTCATTATCAACACCTATTCACACATGTGTCACTATCAACACCTATTCTCACCATTCTCACTATCAACACCTATTCACACCATTCTCACTATCAACACCTATTCACACCATTCTCACTATCAACACCTCTTCACACAATTCTCATTATCAACACCTATTCACACATGTGTCACTATCAGCACTATTCATACCTTTGTCACTATCAGCACTATTAACACCTTTGTAAATATCAGCACTATTAACATCTTTGTCACTATCAGCACTATTCACACATTTGTCACTGTCAGCACTATTAACACATTTGTCACTATCAGCACTATTCACACCTTTCTCACTATCAGCACTATTAACACCATTGTCACTATCAGCACTATTAACACATTTGTCACTGTCAGCACTATTAACAGATTTGTCACTATCAGCACTATTCACACCTTTCTCACTATCAGCACTATTAACACCGTTGTCACTATCAGCACTATTCACACCTTTGTCACTATCAGCACTATTCACACATTTGTCACTATCAGCACTATTCACACATTTGTCACTATCAACACTATTCACACATTTGTCACTATCAACACTATTCACACCTTTGTCACTATCAACACTATTCACACATTTGTCACTATCAACACTATTCACACCTTTGTCACTATCAACACTATTCACACAGGGCACTTGTGTGAAATATCAACTCAATCCCTTCATGAATTACTATATAACTTATTGGAGACATAAAAGTGTAACCGGATCTGTAGTCCAGTGGTAACACGCTGCCTGGACTGGTGGTAATCCAGGTATCGCAGGTTCGATCCCCCCATCTGACCCTAATAAAATTAACAGTCTTTCAGATGGGACGTTAAACCGAGGTCTCGTGTCGGTGCTTTACACCGTGCACGTAAAAGAACCAGAGGAGATTCTGGAATGGGTCTCTGTCTGTATCATTGTACTATACTCCAAAAATCTAAAATGACTAATCTCTTCAGGAGGCGTCGCTCATATGGGCAACTCAACCGGTAGCGACGATAAATAAACATAAAACACATTCACAAAGTGTGACCATGAATTTGAAGGGGGTAATGGTATGTGGCACATTGTCTCATTAATGTAAACAATTATGCCACGTTATTAGCTTAAACAATATTTATTTCTTTGAATAAACATAGTCAAGTATAAATAATATGTATTGTGCTTTCAAAATAAAGTAATAATACCGTTGGAATATTACACTACTGTATAGGTAAGGCAATGTACGATAGCTTACAGGTAATGTGATTTATTGTTTAATACTGCTAACTTACCTATAATGCAAGTGTATCGAATGTTTGTTTACAACCGTTATTACTTTACTTTGAAAGCACAGTACATACATGTAGGATTGAGGAGAAAGCAACCTACTTGTATGGTTACCTTTTTCCTAATTGCCATGTTATTTCCAAGAGATAAAAAATGTAACCGCCTAGTGTGACATTTAACCAACAAGTGTGACCGTCATCATGCATGTAATTGAATGCAACATGTCGCCACATTGAGAGGAATATTTGGGTGACAATCTAACAAGCCGTGCATGGGCTTGAGTCACTGCACCACCGCAAAGCCCAAATAGTAGCAATCATCTTTAATCCTTTAACACACATATAAGCATACAACTAGGTTAACCTTAAGTGTCACCTTGACCTGGATGGTATGTATTTGAGAAATGTATGCAAGCAGTTGTTACATTAATGTGATTACTTGAAGAGTAACCCGATCCTTTCAGGAGTTCTAAAGTTATCTGCACTGAATAATTATTATCTTGGACCTAAATTATGTACAAATTTAATTATTTAGTAACTAGATTGGTGGAACCTATATATGGCCTATAAAAAAAGTTAAATGCACTTGCCGTATATTATAATTTTCTTAAGTCGTGAACACAACTTTCAAAAAATTGTTGAAAATTTTAGCTTCATTACGTTACCATGCGCCTCAATACAGCTATCGCAACTGCACATGTTTCCATGGGGAACTAGATACTTCAGGACACCTATTCACGGCGTACATGAAATGTTTTATTTATGCACGGGTAAATGTTGAATATATTATTTTGACTTAGTAACATCAATAACTAACAATATTACAACTCATAAGAAACTTTTTTCTGGTTATTTGTACATTTTTTCCAATTCGGATTGCTACCTGAAATGCTCATAAAACGCATCATTTTGGTGGAAAAAAATCTCCCAACAAATTGTCTATTTATATTCGGCTACTGAACCAGTCAGGTGACTGTTGCATTAGGCTACCGGTACGCACAACGGAATGCTATTGAACCATGCTTCACCTCTGTCAGCAAAAATAGGTTAAAACTATTTAAATACGAATATAAATGGAAAAATACGCCGTGCATAGGAATACGCCGAGCATAGGTTCCACCACTCTATTGTAGGTGTGGTCCCATATAACTATCGGTATTCAAACTAAAGAATTTTGGAAGATTTTATTCCAGTTTCACTCCATTTAACAACAGTGATTGAACATGTTAAAACAACCGTTTACAACAATTCTGTAAATGAAATATATATAATCTCTTTCATTAAATGGTTCGAGTGTATCGAAGAATCCGGGTGTGAAGCACAGGACAAACCAACTGCAGTCTGTCCCATTTAGTCATGGAACCTAATGTTTGAAGCAGGACCAACCAACTGCAGTCTGTCTGTCCCATTTAGTCGTCGAACCTAATGTTTGAAGCAGGACCAATCAACTACAGTCTGTCCAATTTAGTCGTGGAACCTAATGTTTGAAGCAGGACCAACAAACTGCAGTCTGTCCCATTTAGTCGTGGAACCTAATGTTTGAAGCAGGACCAACCATCTGCAGTCTGTCCCATTTAGTCTTGGAACCTAATGTTTGAAGCAGGACCAACAAACTACAGTCTGTCCCATTTAATCATGGAACCTAATGTTTGAAGCAGGACCAACAAACTACAGTCTGTCCCATTTAGTCGTGGAACCTAATGTTTGATGCAGGACCAACAAACTACAGTCTGTCCCATTTAGTCGTGGAACCTAATGTTTGAAGCAGGACCCACCAACTGCAGTCAGTCCCAACCAACTGCAGTCTGTCCCATTTAGTCGTGGAACCTAATGTTTGAAGCAGGACCAACCAACTACAGCCTTTCCCATTTAGTCATGGAACCTAATGTTTGAAGCAGTACCAACCAACTGCAGTCTGTCCCATTTAGTCATGGAACCTAATGTTTGAAGCAGTACCAACCAACTGCAGTCTGTCCCATTTAGTCGTGGAACCTAATGTTTGAAGCAGTACCAACCAACTACAGTCTGTCCCATTTAGTCGTGGAACCTAATGTTTGAAGCAGTACCAACCAACTACAGTCTGTCCCATTTAGTCATGTAACCCCAGGACCAACCAACTGCAGCCTCTCCAATTTAGCCATGTAACTCCCAGGACCAATCAACTGCAGCCTCTCCAATTTAGCCATGTAACCCCCAGGACCAACCAACTGCAGCATCTCCAATTTAGCCATGTAACTCCCAGGACCAATCAACTGCAGCCTCTCCAATTTAGCCATGTAACCCCCAGGACCAACCAACTCCAGTGTTTCAGTCTTTCAGAAAGGGACTTTAAACCGAGTTCTCGTGTCGGTGCTTTACACTGTGCACGTAAAAGAAGCAGGAGACTCTGGAATGGGTCTCTGTCTGTACCATTGCACTATCCTCCAAAAATCTAAAATGACTAATCTCTTCAGGAGGCGTCGCTCATATGGGCAACCGGTAGAGACGATAAATAAATAAACGTAAAACACACACAATCCAGTGTTAAATCAACAACACCTTTTCTATTTTTTCTTCATTAAGTGGTGATAAAATTTTATAGAAATTCACTTATGTAAAGAATTGAAACAACTCTCTGTATTACATTACTATTTAAAATGAATAGTTTATTTGTTGTTTTATCAGATTGTTATTTAACATTATGGTGGTACTCTGTCAAACAATTCATTGATTGTGACAAATCACTCATTGTGATGAATGAGTCCTTTCATTTATTCTGTTACACCTGATTTTACCATGTAGATTTAATTCCTTTTACACCTTTAATGGCATATGATTAGGATGTAGGTGTGAAACTAAATATCTAGTATGTAAGTTAGTATGATATGATCAATTGTAAAAGCAACAGTAACATTACAGCACAGAAGGATCTGTAGTCCACGCTGGACTGGTAATCCAGGGATCGCAGGTTCGATCGCCCCATCTCACCCTAATAAAATTAACAGTCTTTAAGATGGGACGTTAAACCGAGGTCTCGTGTAGGTGCTTTACACCGTGTACATAAAAGAACCAGAGGAGACTGTATCATTGCACTATACTCCAAAAATCTAAAATGACTAATCTCTTCAGGAGGTGTCGCTCAAATGGGAAACCGATAGTGACAATATATAAACCTAAAACACACAGACATAGTAATCATAACTCTTGGTCACTCACCCAGTCAGCTAAGCCAGTAAGCACATTATTCACTGTATTTTCATGTGTAGAAGTTGCATTCTTAACTAAGCCCCATTCATATGATAATATTATACATATTTTAATGGAACATCATTCTACATGTAGTTCTACTTAGTGGGCTACCTGGTGACTATTTATGTGGGCTACCTGGTGACTATTTACGTGGGCTACCTGGTGACTATTTACGTGGGCTGCCTGGTGACTATTTAAGTGGGCTATCTGGTGACTATTTACGTGGACTACCTGGTGACTATTTACGTGGGCTATCTGGTGACTATTTACGTGGACTACCTGGTGACTATTTACGTGGGCTATCTGGTGACTATTTCCGTGGACTACCTGGTGACTATTTACGTGGGCTACCTGGTGACTATTTCCGTGGACTACCTGGTGACTATTTACGTGGGCTACCTGGTGACTATTTCCGTGGGCTACCTGGTGACTACTATTTCTGTGGGCTTCCAATTATTTTTAATTCTGGACTCAATTGGTTTCAGGGAACTTTTCTAGTTTTTCAAGTTTTTCTTGTGGTTGCTGTGGCAACCAGCATTCTGCAATGATTCACTTCACTTTAGCTAATTAAGTTGATGGGGGTTACTCTATGACAATTCCCTATAAATTATTACTAAAACTGACATTGCACTTTCAGAGATGTCATGATGCACTGATGACACAGACCAGACAATCTAGTATTTCTTAGAGGTAAAAGCAACTACTTGCTAGACATAAAAATGAACATGGCTCTTTGTACACTTTACATTACTGAACATTGTTACAGCTTCTAATGGTACCATATTCATCTCCAACGAACACATTAAGAAAATGAACACTTAACGACAGCTCTTTCTTATAACTAGCGATGGCAAGGAATGTTCGTATATTCGTTCGAATATTCAAATGTTAAAATCGTATTCGAATATTTAAAACAATGGATTAAAGTTTTTCAATTAAAATTTCAATTAATTGCAGTTAAAGCGTTTGTTTAATTTTTCAATCAAGTAATATTCAAACACAAAAGAATGGACACATATGCAGACAGTTGTCGTAAGTTGGCTCCAATTAACAATCGCATGTGATGATCGGTGATGACTATAATTACATGCACATATTCATGCTATGTACTGTATTTGACAGACACAGATGATAATAATAATAATAATATTTCTACACCGTGAAAACAGACAATATTCCCACCTTCACACTAAAGGAATGACTGTCCCCTCGTCGCAATATTTGATGTTAACACATTTAGGGGGGGGGGTCATCCTGTTTATTTCTCCATGCTAGGTGGTGCAACGTAATTTGGGATCCCCAATACACAGCTGACATTTTGGTACAGTGTATTTGCTTATATTATTGACACACAGGAGTTTAATTGAGCCAGAATTTGTGATGGATAATATGACTACAATGTACATAAGTGTAATACAATGTTGTTTGCTGGATTACTAAACTATGAAAAAATCGATCGTTGTATACATGGACGACAATCAGGATATTAGTTTAACCAATTTTCATCACAAGTCAATGAAAACTTTACTCGAGTTATATTCTTGTATGGACAGCTTTCATCTGATAAATCATTATAGCTATTCAAGCTACAATATTGTAGTGGTATACAGGGAGACTTATACTGTCTCGTTATAGAGCTAGCTTTTATAGCGACGCGATAGAGTGTTCGCCTCCAGGTAATGGAGGATCAGGCAGTCGTGGGTTCGAATCCCGACTTGGGCTTGGTTACTTTAATGGTGTCAGAAGTATTTTTCGGGCCCATGCTTTGACTACAGACTCATATTTCGGTTGGAGAGGGCTATTCTCCGTTGAATTTCTATATGAACGTTTGATATCTGGATTCAAAAGATATGAAGAGGGGAGGAGTGTAATGGTATATCGGGAGACTTATACTGTCTCGTTATAGCGTTAGCTTTTATAGCGACGTGGTAGAGTGTTCGCCTTCAGATCATGATGGATCAGGCAGTCGTGGGTTCGAACCCCGACTTGGGCTTGGTTACTTTAATGTGCATTACCTTCTTCACAGTACAGTTCATCTGTGTTATCTTCACAATCCTGCATTCTGTCGCATCTTCTTGCTGCCGGGATACATCTACCGTTGGCACACTGGAACTCACCACTCACACAAGCTTTAAGCTCACAAACAAATGATAGACCCTGATCACATCTGTTCAGCTTCCAACGGAACATTCCTGACATTTTTTCAACAGTTGTCATAGAAACGCAGAGGTCAATGTCATCTTCAGTAACTTTTGGCTGACCTATCTGCCATATTCCATCATGCAACTTTCCATTTTCCCCATCATCCCAGACAAATAGACCATTCCTTCTGCGCAATCCTGCAAACATATTTATAAATTTGGAAAACTAGCACAGGCAATAACAGGTTGCAGTGACATTTGCATTTTCAATGTTACTCAGGTAATTAGCATTGACACAATAGCATGCATAACCCATATCAGATAACAAGTGAAATACACATGCAACAGCAACATTTTTTAACGTTAAAGCAATAAATAACTTCTACATCATGTCTTATAATCCTACAAACTCATAACTTTCCAAGACAATCAGATTATATGTCAAAATGATAACAGTCACAATACAGTGGTAGGGAAACATGGTGCTGATAACAGCCATAGTACGGTGGTAGGGAAACATGGTGCTGATAACAGCCATAGTACGGTGGTAGGGAAACATGGTGTTGATAACAGCCATAGTACGGTGGTAGGGAAACATGGTGTTGATAACAGCCATAGTACGGTGGTAGGGAAACAAAGTGTTGATAACAGTCATAGTACGGTGGTAGGGAAACATGGTGTTGATAACAGTCATAGTACGGTGGTAGGGAAACATGGTGTTGATAACAGTCATAGTACGGTGGTAGGGAAACATGGTGTTGATAACAGTCATAGTACGGTGGTAGGGAAACATGGTGCTGATAACAGCCATAGTACGGTGGTAGGGAAACATGGTGCTGATAACAGCCATAGTACGGTGGTAGGGAAACATGGTGTTGATAACAGTCATAGTACGGTGGTAGGGAAACATGGTGTTGATAACAGTCATAGTACGGTGGTAGGGAAACATGGTGTTGATAACAGTCATAGTACGGTGGTAGGGAAACATGGTGTTGATAACAGTCATAGTACGGTGGTAGGGAAACATGGTGTTGATAACAGTCATAGTACGGTGGTAGGGAAACATGGTGTTGATAACAGTCATAGTACGGTGGTAGGGAAACATGGTGTTGATAACAGTCATAGTACGGTGGTAGGGAAACATGGTGTTGATAACAGTCATAGTACGGTGGTAGGGAAACATGGTGTTGATAACAGTCATAGTACGGTGGTAGGGAAACATGGTGCTGATAACAGCCATAGTACGGTGGTAGGGAAACATGGTGCTGATAACAGCCATAGTACGGTGGTAGGAAAACATGGTGTTGATAACAGTCATAGTATGGTGGTAGGGAAACATGGTGTTGATAACAGTAATAGTACGGTGGTAGGGAAACATGGTGTTGATAAGCCATAGTACGGTGGTAGGGAAACATGGTGCTGATAACAGTCATAGTACGGTGGTAGGGAAACATGGTGTTGATAACAGCCATAGTACGGTGGTAGGGAAACATGGTGCTGATAACAGCCATAGTACCGTGGTAGGGAAACATGGTGTTGATAACAGCCATAGTACGGTGGTAGGGAAACATGGTGTTGATAACAGCCATAGTATGGTGGTAGGGAAACATGGTGTTGATAACAGCCATAGTACGGTGGTAGGGAAACATGGTGCTGATAACAGTCATAGTACGGTGGTAGGGAAACATGGTGTTGATAACAGCCATAGTATGGTGGTAGGGAAACATGGTGTTGATAACAGCCATAGTACCGTGGTAGGGAAACGTGGTTCTGATAACATAGGTATGAAACATATTACTACATGTATACTAGGAATGATCATGGTAATAGGTTGGTTAGATAACAGGGTGGTTAGATAACAAGATGGTACAATGATGATAACAGGGTGGTTAGATAACAGGATGGTACAATGATGATAACAGGGTGGTTAGATAACAGGATGGTTAGATAACAGGATGGTTAGATAACAGGATGGTACAATGATGATAACAGGGTGGTTAGATAACAAGATGGTACAATGATGATAACAGGATGGTTAGATAACAGGATGGTACAATGATGATAACAGGTTGGTTAGATAACAGGATGGTTAGATAACAGGTTGGTTATATAACAGGATGGTTAGATAACAGGATGGTTAGATAACAGGATGGTTAGATAACAGGTTGGTTATATAACAGGATGGTTAGATAACAGGATGGTTAGATAACAGGATGGTTAGATAACAGGTTGGTTATATAACAGGATGGTTAGATAACAGGTTGGTTATATAACAGGATGGTTAGATAACAGGATGGTTAGATAACAGGATGGTTAGATAACAGGATGGTGGTACAATGATGACAAGATGTTCTTACCTATCCGGATCTCTGCAGTCACATAGCTATGCCCTAGGATTGCTTCTCCGATAACCTTATTCTTGCTTAGGCTGTCAATATGAAGCAGGTATCCGCCAGAACTGCAATCATAGAATCAAACGTACACAAAATGTTACCAAACATGTACTATCTTTAAGTTGTTGGCATATTTTGTAACATTCCATTTTATTTTTTTTACAACGATTGTGAAGCAAGTTTTAACAACTTATATTAATCACTCTCGTTGGCGTAGGCGCAGATGAAAGCGTAAATGTGGTCAATGATGTGGGAGGAAACCGGAGTATCCAGAGAAAACCTACCTGTCCAATTGATGTGGGAGGAAACCGGTGTATCCAGAGAAAACCCACCTGTCCAATTGATGTGGGAGGAAACCGGAGTATCCGGAGAAAACCCACCTGTCCAATTGATGTGGGAGGAAACCAGAGTACTCGGAGAAAACCCACCTGTCCAATTGATGTGGGAGGAAACCGGAGTACCTGGAGAAAACCCACCTGTCCAAATGATGTGGGAGGAAACCGGTGTACCTGGAGAAAACCCACCTGTCCGATCTTGCAACCACCGTACCATCTCACATACATAACATTCCATAATGTCACAATATTGATCAATGACATGACAATATTCGCTCAAAAATAAAATTTGACCCCCATCTGACCTCCTGGGCCACGTCCATTTTTTATCCCAGGGTCACCATTTGAACAACTTTGAAAGACCATATATAGGGATCATTCTTCCTACTAAGATTCATCAAAATACGGTGGGCAGTACGTGGATGTTTTTAATTTGTGCTATTTTTAGACGGCGGCCATCTTGGCTTACGTAATGAAGTGATTTTAACAATTTTGTAATCCCCCACCTACCCAAGTATCGTAACCATAAATGGTGGCTATAGACCAAACAGTTACTGAGGAGAAGACGGACAGACACATTGCGGTAACAATAGCTCAGGTGAGCTAATGAATGACTATACTTAATAACCTTACCGTTAAAAACATTGACACGACCGTCACAAATTCAGCTCATTTTGCCCTTGAGATAGCAGAATATTGACATTTGAATTACAACTTCCTTGCATTATAGTAGTAGATAGACTTTGCTAAGTGCATTTACATTTGCAAACTAGGAGCTAGCCTATAACCATACCATTACTAAACCCAACTAAATTCATGTAACGGTATTGGTATAACAATAATTGTCCAAAAGTGATTTGATTTTCACCAATACAAAATGCTATACCCCCTTAAGGCGTCTTCTTTGATTGTAAGACGCATAAAAGTGCCTGTTTTGCGCATCTACTGCATATCAGAACATCTGACAACAAAATACAAAATATTACAAAACAAGATAAATTATCTGAATAAACTTTACAATAATGTTTCTAGACACTCAAAACAATACATTTTTGGAAACTATCAGATAATAATGTAACATTTAGTATCAAATTTCAACATAGGGATAGCCAATGTACGTTTTCCATAGAATCAATGGTGTGTTTCATGAAGCCTATCGTGTAGGAATTAAATTATGCTAAAAGGAAAATCTGAATACAAATCTATAAAAAGAGAAATGCAAATAAATTGAAAAAGCACTATAAAATATTTAATTTGTGCACAATGTCAAAATGAACGACAATGGCACTGAATAGAATTATGTATTCAGTTATACGCTACACTGTACATCATTAAATTACAATCCGATCATTTACAAGCAAAGACATCGCTAATATATTAAGTACAAAAAAGTAATTGAAACTTTATTACCTGGGCGTTTTCCTTAAACATACCAGTACTTTACTTGTCTGTACAATAATCTCACCTTGTGTGCTGATTTTTGTAAAATATTTTTTTCAAATGTTGAAGAAGAAAAGTTTTGTAGTTAAAAATGTACTTTCTTATCCATAATTGCTTTTTTTAAAAATGTTTAAAGTCTCATCAACAGCTTATGTCATATGGAGACTAGTTAGTATTGGTGGAGGAAGACCCCGGGTACCTTTCCGAGCATGGAAGACCCTGGGTACCTTTCCGAGCAGCATTTCATGGAGGAAGACCCCGGGTACCTTTCCGAGCATGGAAGACCCTGGGTACCTTTCCGAGCAGCATTTCATGGAGGAAGACCCCGGGTACCTTTCCGAGCATGGAAGACCCTGGGTACCTTTCCGAGCAGCATTTCATGGAGGAAGACCCCGGGTACCTTTCCGAGCAGTATTTCATGGAGGAAGACCCGGGTACCTTTCAGATCAGTATTTCATGGAGGAAGACCCCGGGTACCTTTCCGAGGCATGGAAGACCCCGGGTACCTTTCCATGCAGTATTTCATGGAGGAAGACCCCGGGTACCTTTCCAAGCAGTATTTCATGGAGGAAGACCCCGGGTACCTTTCTGAGCAGCATTTCATGGAGGAAGACCCCGGGTACCTTTCTGAGCATGGAGGAAGACCCCGGGTACCTTTCTGAGCAGTATTTCATGGAGGAAGACCCGGGTACCTTTCCGAGCAGTATTTCATGGAGGAAGACCCCGGGTACCTTTCTGAGCAGTATTTCATGGAGGAAGACCCTGGGTACCTTTCTGAGCATGGAGGAAGACCCCGGGTACCTTTCCCAGCAGTATTTCATGGAGGAAGACCCCGGGTACCTTTCTGAGCAGTATTTCATGGAGGAAGACCCGGGTACCTTTCCGAGCAGTATTTCATGGAGGAAGACCCCGGGTACCTTTCTGAGCAGTATTTCATGGAGGAAGACCCCGGGTACCTTTCGAGCAGTATTTCATGGAGGAAGACCCCGGGTACCTTTCCGAGCAGTATTTCATGGAGGAAGACCCCGGGTACCTTTCTGAGCAGCATTTCATGGAGGAAGACCCCGGGTACCTTTCAGAGCAGTATTTCATGGAGGAAGACCCCGGGTACCTTTCCGTGCAGTATTTCATGGAGGAAGACCCCGGGTACCTTTCCGTGCAGTATTTCATGGAGGAAGACCCCGGGTAACTTTCTGTGCATGGAAGACCCCGGGTACCTTTCCGTGCAGTATTTCATGGAGGAAGACCCCGGGTACCTTTCCGAGCATGGAAGACCCGGGTACCTTTCCGTGCAGTATTTCATGGAGGAAGACCCCGGGTACCTTTCCAAGCAGTATTTCATGGAAGAAGACCCCGGGTACCTTTCTGAGCAGCATTTCATGGAGGAAGACCCCGGGTACCTTTCTGAGCATGGAGGAAGACCCCGGGTACCTTTCTGAGCAGTATTTCATGGAGGAAAACCCTGGGTACCTTTCCCAGCAGTATTTCATGGAGGAAGACCCCGGGTACCTTTCTGAGCAGTATTTCATGGAGGAAGACCCGGGTACCTTTCAGAGCAGTATTTCATGGAGGAAGACCCCGGGTACCTTTCCGAGCAGTATTTCATGGAGGAAGACCCTGGGTACCTTTCCGTGCAGTATTTCATGGAGGAAGACCCTGGGTACCTTTCTGTGCAGTATTTCATGGAGGAAGACCCCGGGTACCTTTCCGTGCAGTATTTCATGGAGGAAGACCCTGGGTACCTTTCCGTGCAGTATTTCATGGAGGAAGACCCCGGGTACCTTTCCGTGCAGTATTTCATGGAGGAAGACCCCGGGTACCTTTCCGAGCAGTATTTCATGGAGGAAGACCCCGGGTACCTTTCTGAGCAGCATTTCATGGAGGAAGACCCCGGGTACCTTTCAGAGCAGCATTTCATGGAGGAAGACCCGGGTACCTTTCAGAGCAGTATTTCATGGAGGAAGACCCCGGGTACCTTTCAGAGCAGCATTTCATGGAGGAAGACCCCGGGTACCTTTCCGAGCAGTATTTCATGGAGGAAGACCCGGGTACCTTTCAGATCAGTATTTCATGGAGGAAGACCCCGGGTACCTTTCCGAGCAGTATTTCATGTAGGAAGACCCCGGTATCCTTCCGAGCAGCATTTCAAGCATGGATGGGCACACGGGTAGAAGCACCGATTTTTACACGATTCTATAATAGAGACTTCTAATACCTTCTGCAGACTGTTGATGCCTCTGTAAACGTTGCTTTATCTTCATACACCTTTAAACAATCTGTACCAAACTTGGTCCAACCTACACAAAGCATAGAACATGTTGTTTATATACACCTTTAAACAATCTGTACCAAACTTGGTCCAACCTACACAAAGCATAGAACATGTTGTTTATATACACCTTTAAACAATCTGTACCAAACTTGGTCCAACCTACACAAAGCATAGAACATGTTGTTTATATACACCTTTAAACAATCTGTACCAAACTTGGTCCAACCTACACAAAGCATAGAACATGTTGTTTATATACACCTTTAAACAATCTGTACCAAACTTGGTCCAACCTACACAAAGCATAGAACATGTTTATATACACCTTGAATAAACTATACATGCTTGTATTGTTTGGCAACATTAAACTGAGACATTTGCATATTCCGTGAACTTACTTCTTGCAAGTAAAATATGAGCTTTAGAGTATGGTACACTTACTTACTGACTTGATTCAAATATTAATGGTAAAAACCTAACGCATGTCCTGGTCGTAGTTCACGGAAACTTACGAAGGCTTTGGCGGAGATTAATGAGTCTCAGTTTAATGTTGCCAAGTAATAACTCAGAACAAGATACATTGTAGTCATATAGTTGTATCACCTATAGGAAACATCATAATAACCATTCAAAATAAACTTTACAACTATTGTGAAACAAGCTGTAACAACTCATTAATCACTCTGTCGTGGTTGAAAGCATATTGTGGTCAGTTGTGTGGGAGGAAACTGGAATACCTGGAGAAAACTCCATCTGTCTGATCTACAGACTGACCCACATAACTACAGAACAACTACATAGTTTACCTATTAGAACTATGGACCTACCACATAGTATACATGTTTTAACTACCACATAGTTTACCTATTAGAACTATGGACCTACCACATAGTTTACCTATTAGCACTATGGACCTACCACATAGTTTACCTATTAGAACTATGGACCTACCACATAGTTTACCTTTTAGAACTATGGACCTACCACATAGTTTACCTATTAGAACTATGGACCTACCACATAGTTTACCTATTAGAACTATGGACCTACCACATAGTTTACCTATTAGAACTATGGACCTACCACATAGTTTACCTATTAGAACTATGGACCTACCACATAGTTTACCTATTAGAACTATGGACCTACCACATAGTTTACCTATTAGAACTATGGACCTACCACATAATTTACCTATTAGAACTATGGACCTACCACATAGTTTACCTATTAAACTATGGACCTACCACATAGTTTACCTATTAGAACTATGGACCTACCACATAGTTTACCTATTAGAACTATGGACCTACCACATAGTTTACCTATTAGAACTATGGACCTACCACATAGTTTACCTATTAGAACTATGGACCTACCACATAATTTACCTATTAGAACTATGGACCTACCACATAGTTTACCTATTAGAACTATGGACCTACCACATAGTTTACCTATTAGAACTATGGACCTACCACATAGTTTACATGTTTTAACTACCACATAGTTTACATGTTTTAACTACCACATAGTTTACATGTTTTAACTACCACATAGTTTACATGTTTTAACTACCACAAAGTTTACATGTTTTAACTACCACAAAGTTTACATGTTTTAACTACCACATAGTTTACATGTTTTAACTACCACAAAGTTTACATGTTTTAACTACCACATAGTTTACATGTTTTAACTACCACAAAGTTTACATGTTTTAACTACCACATAGTTTACATGTTTTAACTACCACATAGTTTACATGTTTTAACTACCACAAAGTTTACATGTTTTAACTACCACATAGTTTACATGTTTTAACTACCACATAGTTTACCCATTAAATGTAATAACCTGTGCAGAGGTATACTCCACTCTCTCAGATCATATGAATAGATGAATACAAACACAACACAGTTTATATGGTACCCACCGTGAGGGCAACTTAGCCAGGGTATGTTGGTACCCACTGTGAGGGCAGCTTAGCCAGGGTATGTTGGTACCCACCGTGAGGGCAGCTTAGCCAGGGTATGTTGTTACCCACTGTGAGGGCAGCTTAGCCAGGGTATGTTGGTACCCACTGTGAGGGCAGCTTAGCCAGGGTATGTTGGTACCCACCATGAGGGCAGCTTAGCCAGGGTATGTTGGTATCCACCGTGAGGGCAGCTTAACCAGGGTATGTTGGTACCCACCGTGAGGGCAGCTTAACCAGGGTATGTTCTCTTCATAAAGATGAATACAAACACAGAACAGTTTATATGGTACCCACCGTGAGGGCAGCTTAACCAGGGTATGTTGGTACCCACCGTGAGGGCAGCTTAACCAGGGATGTTGGTACCCACCTTGAGGACAGCTTAACCAGGGATGTTGGTACCCACCTTGAGGACAGCTTAACCAGGGTATGTTCTCTTCATAAAGATGAATACAAACACAGAACAGTTTATATGGTACCCACCTTGAGGACAGCTTAACCAGGGTATGTTCTCTTCATAAAGATGCAGCTCAAATTCATACTCGGCAAATGTCTGAAAACAAAGACAAATTATTGCAGTGTTGCTATTTAACAGGAGAGAGTTTCAAGGTGTTACTAGACATTTAGCTAATACTTCCAGTTTACAAACAATATTGATAAAACCAAGTAACTTTTCAGGTACAGCACAGGCAATCTGAAGGTACACGTCTACAAACTTAAATTGGTGTTGTTTACATTTATATGCTGTGGTAAATAGTAATGGTAGAGTAAATAAAATAGCTAAAATAGAAGCGAAATTAAATAGCGCAGTGAGCAATTAATTCTATCTTTCAAGTTCATGTGTTCGAATCTCATGGTAGACTTTTTTGGATTTATTTTTCACATTTTATATAAAAGTAAAGTAACGTGTTTGTTTATTATAGCATCACCCCTATTTAAAGAGCCAGCCATTTCTGACTTATGAGACACCTCTTTTTATGAACATCAGTACTTCCCGAATCCTATGCTTGTATGCCAGGCTGGTAGGCAATCGGTAACCATTATTACTATCTGGCGGCTCACCAACCGACCATATCAGAACGAACCCCTGACGAGATTCAAACCGTCGACCTCCCACTCCGTAGACAGACGCCTTAACCACTAGGCCATGGAGACGGTATATATATATTTCAGTTTGTTGTTCTGTCACAAAATAAGTAACGAAACTTCTTATACACATAATGACACATTTGTAATATGCAATTACATAATTATACACATAACGACACAGAACGACACATTTGTAATATACAATTACATAATTATACACATTATACACATAATGACACATTTGTAATATACAATTACATAATTATACACATTATACACATAATGACACATTTGTAATATACAATTACATAATTATACACATAATACACATATACATTAAAAATATTGCGGCTTCAGCCAAGAAACCAGTTTGACAATTTAAAGTCAATATGTCAGGATTCAATGATTCCGTGAATTGTTTCATTTTTAAGATAAACGAATAGAGAATAAATAAAAATAAATAAAAAATGCATAAATAAAAAGTAGCTGCGATAAAAGAGATTCAAACGCTCAAATGAGTGGCTACTAGGCTAACCATGTTACCTCTGCGCCACCAAGACAACTTCTTATGATCACCTAATTTTACACATTTCACATTTATTGACATTTTCAGTAACAAAATATGTAAACAAAGGCAATTCAAGTTTGCTTTACTCTAAGGTGTCATAACTTCTAAGATGACTGCCAGATATTGACCCAAAATAAATACTTTGAAAGTAGACAACTGAAGGATTGTCAGACACTCATGTTGATTTAAGTAATTACTGAACTCAGAAACAATAGCTTATGTAACCCATACCCACCATAACAAATGAACAGTTTATGTTAATAGTTTACACATACTGTATTGTTCCTAATAAACACACCAGGGGAGTAACACTTTCCAAAGGTGAGGCATTTATTTAATGCCTATAAATTGAGTGTTTTTTGTACTTTTGATAGGTACAGACGGATATGTAGTCCAGTGGTTAACACGTTGGACTGGTAATCCAGAGATCGCTGGTTCGATCCCCCGTCTGACCCTAATAATAAAATTAAGTCTTTCACATATGGGACTTTAAACCGTGTCTGTGCTTACACTGTGCACATAAAAGAACCAGAGAAGACTCTGGAATGGGTCTCTGTCTGTATCATTGCACTATCCTCCAAAATCTAAAATGGCTAATCTCTTCAGGAAGCGCCGCTCATATGGGCAACCGATAGTGACGATAAATAAACATAAAACACACATTTCGACATGTATTGTGCTTAAAAGTGTAAACATTGAAGCTCGAATTATATAACACTGGATTAATTATTGGATAGCTATGCAATTACAAGATATAACTTACCGGTATATTCTATTTTCTGAAATGGGGGGGGGCATTTACTATTAGGGAGGGGAGTTTATTGGGTTCAATACAGTAAGTGTGTCCAATCAATATCTAGTGCAGGCCCGTAGATCCGTATCCGATTTGAAAAATGTGAAAATGTGAAAAATGAAAGCTTTTTAATGCCAAATCTGCAATGAAAATGTAACATAGGTGGGGGGTATCATGGCATCATGCTTATATTTGTCTGTAACGGTGTTAAAATGCACGAAGAGTTCAAAAATCCCGGACCGCAATAATAATTAAGCTACGTCATGTGTGTTAATTACCATTCGCAGTTTTCAAACCATCGAATGGGACATTATTTTAGCTCAATTGTGAGAAAAATATCTAGTTTATTTAATTCTTCTAGCTTGCTACTTCAATGTCTACCAATATCAACATCAATTTATTTACATAATACTTACCTAGAATGCACCATTTTGAACCTACATATACAAATATTCCCCCCCCCCGGACCCCCCTCCTGCGGCCCTGTAATGTTTAGTACAGGTTATTCAAGATTGCTTGTGTCTATGCTAACTCAATAGTCTTCCTAAACATGTGTGGCTATCTAAACACCAAATATGATTTCAGTGACCATGCTCTTTCTATGTACCAGTAGTGTATATAAAATAATACTCAAAAAAACAGAAGATGTCAACCCAAAGCATTATAACTGTGTAAAATATTAAATAAAACTGTTGATTGCTTATGGTCAAAATTGCTGCTTGTATTGTTCACGAGATTCATTAATTAACCGTCCATTTTCAAAATCAAGTTTCTATTTCTGAGTCCATAGTCAATTTAATTTAAAAGAGAAGTGTGGTGGCATTGCTTTATAATAGTTGCTTGATTTCAAAGTATTTAGTTTGAGTCAATATCTAGCACATCCTAAATGTTATGCACCCTTAAATAAACTAGATATTGACACAAAATGTATGTGAATGCAGTGGCACCGCGCCTATGGCAGCAGGGGCGGCGAGCCCCAATAATTCTGCGAGAAACAGCTAAAAATATAAACATAATAAAACAATTATTCTGCGATTAACAGCGAAAAATAATATTTCTAAATTTAATTTAATCAAATTTTTATCTAAACCGCACATTGTAGCGGCGAAGACGGCGAGTCAAGGACAGTGGTGTTGTTGACTGTGACACCCGTGTGCCCGTCTATCATCTGGTCTTTATTATTCATCTTTGCTAATCCCCGATTGGATGGCCGGAAAAGATATTAATTGGAGCGGTGATTATATAAAGGACCACATGAGGAGACGCTGGAATGCGTATCTGTCTGTATCATTGCTTCATCCGCCAAAATCTAAATAACTAATCTCTTCATAGGTGTATTGGCTCAGCAACAGATAGCGAGGATGAAACAGACACATGCTATAACAAGATATGCAATTTAAAATGCTTTGTCATTTTTAACTTCTTATTGACAAATTAGTTTATAACAATATTTATTTCTTTGAATAAACATAGTCAAATTTAAATATTATATACATACAAGATTCAGGAGAAAGCAATCTGCTTGTATGGTGGTTACCTCTTTCCTATATTGACAAATTCATTATTTCACTTTTAAAATACTCATAATTATTTGAAGATTAGGCACGTTTGTGGCTTTCTAACATATTCATTAATAACAATAGCTCAGTCAGTTAATAGAAAGCATACACTAAGTTCCGTCTTTCTGGCTGCTAACTAGAGGTAACTAACTGTTCATTGTATTATACTAGAGGTAACTAACTGTTCATTGTATTATACTAGAGGTAACTAACTGTTCATTGTATTATACTAGAGGTAACTAACTGTTCATTGTATTATACTAAGTATTTGGACTAACTGTTCATTGTACTATACTAAGTATTTGGACTGTTGGCTTTATGTTTACACACAGTCATGTTCTGATACACTCTTTGCCTTACCCAAACAGTTGTATTGGTTGATGCGTGTGTGTTTTACGTTTATTTATCGTCGCTACCGGTTGCCCATATGAGCGACGCCTCCTGAAGAGATTAGTTATTTTGGAGGATAGTGCATGATACAGACAGAGACCCACCCATTCCAGAATCTCCTCTGGTTCTTTTACGTGCACGGTGTAAAGCACCGACACGAGACCTCGGTTTAACGTCCCATCTGAAAGACTGTTAATTTTATTAGGGTCAGACGGGGGATCGAACCTGCGATCCCTGGATTACCAGTCCAGCGTGTTACCACTGGACTACATATCCGTCTGTTATTGGTTGATGCGTGCACCAATTTCCTTTTATCATATGCATGTGGAGCCCCTGCATGCTCTCAGTTACCTATATGTCGCCCTTATGTCTGCTGTAACTTGTGACATTGTGGTATTTTAATGTTATGCCTTATAGACTTGGTTGCTTGTTATTTCATGGTGATTTGAACACATTTCTGACATCTAAATTGATATGGTGTTATTTTAATTTCCAAAAATATCTTGCCTGCTTTTTCCACTGTCATTAACTATCTGCCTAGATATGTGTCAATATGCTGCAGGTATTTACAGCCAATGTAGTTTGTAGGTTAACCTTTTCAACACCAAGTAACTGACATGGACTGGTCTATGATATTTTTAGACCAATAAATTTATGAGAAAATTACATTTAAGATGGATCAATACATTTAATAAATAAGTGGAACAGACAATCTAAAAATCAATCTTCTTCACCAATAGAGTATGAAACCATTCACTTCACCAATAGAGTATGAAACCATTCACTTCACCAATAGAGTATGAAACCATTCACTTCACCAATAGAGTATGAAACCTTTCACTTCACCAATAGAGTGTGAAACCATTCACTTCACCAATAGAGTATGAAACCATTCACTTCACCAATAGAGTATGAAACCTTTCACTTCACCAATAGAGTGTGAAACCATTCACTTCACCAATAGAGTATGAAACCATTCACTTCACCAATAGAGTATGAAACATTTCACTTCACCAATAGAGTATGAAACCTTTCACTTCACCAATAGAGTGTGAAACCATTCACTTCACCAATAGAGTGTGAAACATTTCACTTCACCAATAGAGTATGAAACATTTCACGATCAGAGAATAAATTCAGCATAAATGTGCTCTTCTAAATGTTTTGTCAATTAACCCTTTCCCTCATAGAAGCACCTCTTGATGCCATTACCAATATGACATACATTAACCCTTTCCCTCATAGAAGCACCTCTTGATGCCATTACCAATATGACATACATTAACCCTTTCCCTCATAGAAGCACCTCTTGATGCCTTTACCAATACGACATACATTAACCCTTTCCTTCATAGAAGCACCTCTTGATGCCATTACCAATACGACATACATTAACCCTTTCCCTCATAGAAGCACCTCTTGATGCCATTACCAATACCACATACATTAACCCTTTCCCTCATAGAAGCACCTCTTGATGCCATTACCAATAAGACATACATTAACCCTTTCCCTCATAGAAGCACCTCTTGACGCCTTTACCAATAAGACATACATTAACCCTTTCCCTCATAAAAGCACCTCTTGACACCTTTACCAATACGACATACATTAACCCTTTCCCCCATAGAAGCACCTCTTGATGCCTTTACCAATACGGCATACATTAACCCTTTCCCTCATAGAAGCACCTCTTGACACATTTACCAATACAACATACATTAACCCTTTCCCTCATAGAAGCACCTCTTGATGCCATTACCAATTAACCCTTTCCCCCATAGAAGCACCTCTTGACGCCATTACCAATACGACATACATTGACAATATAGTAGCCAAACCAATGTTCATAATATAGACCAGAATCTCATGTAGTCCCAGTAATATCTATGGAAGTAGGATAGATATGACGACTACTTATCCACTGCATGATAGCTAAATGACTGTCGTTTGTATGGAGAGGTAATAGTATATTAACCCTTTCAACACCACAGACCTCTAAATAGGCTTACAAAAAGTGTAGATCCAGATGAGCCGGCTCGTGACGAGTCGTCTCATCAGGATCTGCACTTTTTGCCAGTGATATGACTATTTTTAGACATAATTACCCATTTTGATAAATGAACTTGTCCAAATGTGATTTTCTGATTCATTTATTGGTTTATGAATATCATGGACCAGTCCATGTGAGTTACTTGGTGTTGAATGGGTTAACCTAAATCTCTATGAAGGAAAGGGTTAAGCAATATCTGGTCAATGTAGAATAAAAACATAATGCATAAATATTCTAGAATTACAGGACCATAAGGTCTGGTAGCAGCATCAAAAACTCGGAACGAAAATCTAGTAATTCTTTGATAATGGCCTTACCCAATATCAAATTAATGATTTGGATAAATATAAAATTAAAAAACATATGGTTACTGGCTATAAAATGGAAACAAATATGTTTTAATTCAATCAAACAATATAACTTAAAATAGCAAATACCAGGAACCTAATTTTTTTCAGGTAACATTTCGGAGAGACACTAAACCAGCAAGATAACATTGATGTATTTTTTCTTATCTACCTAGGGAAAAAGGCATCACATGTTAAACTCATCAGCTGTATTGTTTGGCAAAATGCTTCTTCTTCTGGGCGTGAGCAAGACTGTGATGAAATAAAACATGGGTTTTATCCATGCTGCATTGCTCTGTTGGGTGGTATAACAATGATACGTACATTAGAGAATACAGTCAAACCAGTGGTAGTGGTCACCTCTATTAAGCAGCCAACCTGTATTAAGCAGCCAGTTTCCAGATTCCCAATATGTTGTGTTATTATACATTTGACCTCTATTAAGCAGCCACCTGTGCTAAACAGCCACTTTCTGTAATTCCCTTGGCTGGCTGCTTAACACAGGTTTGACTGTATTTGTTTAGTCAATATAAACTTCCTGCTTACATTGAGTATGTTTGAGGTTTAGTAATTATATGATTACAAGATCAGATAATGGTGCAAACTTGCCCGCTACCCCCTGCAAGGCACTCTCTTGGATTCGGGGACATCTTCAGTAGTCTGTATGATATTTTAGACTGAAATGTTTTTAATTACTGGGAGCTGTAGATACATACGTGCCCTTACCGAGTATTGAACCTAGGACCCTTCACTTGCAAATCCGATGCTCTACCACTGGACAATGCAAGTTTATTTGTATAAATTATTGATGATGTGGAATATTGGCTGAGACCACCAATATTGTATATGTATAACAGTACCGTAGACAGAGGCAAATTTCAACCGAGGCAATCTAGGGGGTCCGGGGACATGTTCCCCCTTAATATTATTGGGGTATAGAAGCGCTTTCCTGCGTTTTCTGATTTTAGACGTATAATTATGTACTGACCTTTCAGCTCTCTAGCAATGAACATTTTATACAGCAAAGGGATATTTTTGGCATTTTATTTATTTAATTTTTCATTTATATTTTGTTTGCAGTGTGGCTACGGGCCTGTATAACAAGTAGAACACTATGGCCTTTTTTAAAAATAAAACCTTGTGGATACATAGATTGGTGGAACCTATGCTCGGCGTAAATCCTACATATCATGGCCTATAAAAAAATTAAATGCACTTGCCGTATATTATTATTTTCTTAAGTCGTGAACACAACATTCAAATAATTGTTGTTGAAAATGTTAGCTTCATTTCATGACCATGCGACTCAATACAGCTATCGAAACAGCACCTATTTCCATGGGGAACTAGATACTTTAGGGCACCTATGCACGGCGTACATGGAATTTTTTATTTATGCACGGGTAAATGTTGAATATATTATTTTGACTTAGTAACATATAATATATAACTAACTATATAAATATAATAAGTAACTAACAATATTACAACTCATAAGAAAAAAAATTCTGGTTATTTGTACATTTTTTCCAATTCGGATAGCTACCTAAAATGCTCATAAACCGCATCATTTCGGTGGAAAATGTTCTCCCAACAAGTTGTACGTTTATATTCGGCTACTGAACCAGTCATGTGACAGTTGCATTAGGCTACCGGTACGCACAACGGAATGCTATTGAACCTTGCTTCATCTCTGTCAGCGAAAATAGGTTAAAACTATTTCAATATTTTAAATATGTATGTAAATGGAAAAAATATGCCAAGCATAGGAATACGCCGAGCATAGGAATATGCCGAGCATAGGTTCCACCACTCTATATGTTGTTTCTTTACACTAGCGGATCCAGAGGGAAGGGTACACATGCTCGCTCGTTAAGTACAATATATTAAAATACAACAATTTTTATCTATACAGACTAGATCTATACAGGTATTATTAGAATATCATTGCGTAATAGTTTTCAATCATGACCTATTGCTATTATATAGAACTATATTTCATTGTTATTTGGCAGAAGTAAAAAACAATGAAAATACACCAGAATGCACAAAATGCAAACCTCCCCCAAAAAAATGCTCGAGCCAACGTTCACACTCCCCCACGTCATTCCCTCGACCCGCCCCTGACTTAAGAAGTTGGAAATAAAAACAGAATGGATGAACATCATCGATCACAGGGATTCGGCACGTTTGGGGGTACTAGTATATATATTTAAGTACAGGGATTCTACTCTGTGGGATGTCAGATTTCGCATCGATCAGTAAAATGGCCCTATCTGAAACAATGTTGTACAAATCTGTCCAAATACAACGCCTATCCCGAGTCTTTATATTGTTCTTCAAATAAAACACAACTTTAAGCTGCATGCATGTATATTTTGCAAACAATTGCCACATACATTGGCTATAGCAGGTCACATTTCCATACTAGGACACGGGTTGTCAGCAACAAAAAAAATCTTCGACGGGAGAGTTTTAACTGTGAATAACATTATCAATAAAATGTGTTTACACTAACATGTAGGTTTATTCGGCAATAATGTACGTCAAAAAGAGATTTCGTAGCATTTTCAATTTGTTTTGAAAATGTCTATAGCGGCGCAATTCGCGTTGAAACGAGCGTTCTGATTGGATTATTAGAATGTAACAAGATGTTTTTTTTATATAGGAAGAATAATCATAATCCAATCAGAACGCTCGTTTCAACGCTCATTTCAACGCGAATTGCGCCGCTTTAGAAATTTTCAAAACAAATTCAAAATTCTACGAAATCTCTTTTTGACGTACATTTTTGCCGAATAAACCTACACGTTAGTGTAAACACATTTTATTGATAATGTTATTCACAGTTAAAACTCTCCCGTCGAAGATTTTTTTTTAAAGTTGTGTTTTATTTGAAGAACAATATAAAGACTCGGGATAGGCGTTATATTCGGATAGATGTGTACAAAATTGTTTCAGATAGGGCCATTTTACTGATCGATGCGAAATCTGACATCCAACAGAGTAGAATCCCTGTACTTAAATATATATACTAGTACCCCCAAACGTGCCGAATCCCTGTGTCATCGATCGGAGAATCTCAGTGGAAATTCGGCACATGTCACTCCACTTTCTGTTTGTGGTAACTGTTCATGGCTGCTTTGAAATATATAGTTACCAAATGCTTGTCCGTATGTTTGGTAGAAACTCCATATCTGGTCAATAATACAATACAGAAAATAATGTGCACCCACCAAGACATCATGTAAACAATAGTTATTTCCCTTGTCTGGAAAAATGGCGGGAATGAAATGTTGTCTGAGGCAAGGGAAGTGTTATGAAATCAGAAGACCATCCCGCATTTCCTGGATAAGAACCAGTACTCAACTCGTCAACCTCCGTAAGCGGCGGACAACTTTCTCACAAGTCACCATTTATCACTTGTCCCTGATATGGAAAGAACCTGCAGCCCTGATAGGGAACGAACCTGCAGCCCTGATAGGGAACGAACCTGCAGCCCTGGTGATAGCGGTGAAAGGAGAGTTCAAACGACTGTCATACTTCATACAGAAATGTCCATACTCCGCTGGAAGAATAGCCTACACTATGAATATGCCTATCTACTATTTAAAAAGTAAAGTGTGCATCTTCCGTATGTTTATATTAGGGCTATGCCATATTTACACGGCTTAGATCAACAGTGGCGCCGAGCCCGGTGTGACAGGGGAAGGTCTCGATAGTGATTAATATAAGTTGTAGGAACTTGATTCGCAAGCGAGCTAAATAAATTTGTATCAACTAATCTAAATTATCCCTGCATATATCAACACTCAATATTGCAACACACACGGCTTAGATCCTTAGCTTAATCACAGGGCTCGACAAATCCACTCGTCCGCTCGTATTTACGAGTGACTTTTCGATCTGGACGAGTAGAAATTCCAAGTCGCTTGCCCAGTCGGACGAGTGAAAATTTCGACTAAATATCCAATATAAATCGTAGGAACAAAATAAAATAATATCCGTTTTACTTTCTTCGGAATGATTACCAGACGTGATAAAGGGAACTCACCGAGGGTATTTTAATGTGTTTACGCTGCCACAATAAACAACTCACAAATTGTAGACTGGTGTTTGACTCTTGCTAAACATGGGTACAATAGCTGCAGCCTATATTTGTTTTACGAAAACCCGTCACGGCCAATCACGCGTCGTCTGCGTTCCAGCATCATAGAAAACAACAATGTCGACTGACATTCGGCGATTGTTGCAGGGAGGCGGGGACGTAGACAAACGTGAATCTGATAAGGCCAAAGCTGTTACGGGTATAAATTAATAGGAATTAGTGTACGTGCGTTATGTTGCAGAAAACGGAGAAGTTAAGACTAGTCTAGCTGAAATTGTTGATCTGGAACATGGGCATGGCACTGCCTGGGTGAAGGATGGCTGGTTGAAGGGACTTAATTACGTAGGTGTCAGTAAGGAGAATATCGCGGGAAAGCGAGTCGGAATTAACACAGACGGGGCTTCTGTAAATCTAGGGAAGGAAGGCGGAGCTGTTAAGCTTTTCATTGACGACATAAACAATGACTTAGATGATGAACATAAATGTGACAAGTATGTGTCTGTCGTTCATTGATTGCATTGCGCATAATTTAGAACTCGCTGTATGCGATGCCAAGAAGGGGTGCGACTATCTAGCTGAGCTTGAGAAAGTTCTGAAAGGAATATTCCAGCTATACTACTATTCACCAACACGTAGACGAGATCTGTATGAGATTTCTGTGTCGCTGGATCAGGAACTGAAACACTATGGCGGTCACGGTGTACAGCAGATACGATGGGTTGCCAGTCAGAATCGTGCCCTGAAGGCGTTACTAGACAACTATGACATCACCATGACACACCTCCAGGAAATAATATCGGCGGGTAATTCTGACGCATCCAAGAAAGCTAAGAACTACATGAATGAAATGAAAACCGAACGATTCCTGACATTTCTGCATTTCATGATTGACTGGACTAATTTACTTGCAGATGTGTCCGTACTGTTCCAGGAGAGAAAAAGTCTCATATGTGAAGTTGCAAAGAGGGTACGTGAACTCCCAAGAGAAAGTCAGCAACATGAAAGTTAGAAGGGGGAAGCTCTGCGAAAGTTCCTGTCTGATAGTGAAGATGGATAGTTCAGGGGGAAACCGATGACTCACAAACACACCATGCTACAGCACGACACATAAGGTAGAATCAAAGCAGACCTCACGAACGTTTGACTGCTGCGGAAACATTCATCGAAGAACGATTTGTGAAGCATCTAGAAGGTGAACCACACTCGTTTCCAGAAACGTAAAGAGATCAGTTGTTGATGCCTATGAAAGTATTTTGGCGAACCAGGACGTGGAGCATCTGAAGAACAACATACTCCCTCTGGTACAGATAATATTGACAATTTCCCCCAACGACCGCAGAGTGCGAACGGGCTTCAGTAAGATGAACCAGATCAAAACGGACACCAGAACGTCACTCAAGCAGAGCACTGTCTCCAGTCTGATGCGTATTAACCTGGATGGAATAGCTCTCAAGGACTACAACCCAACTAAAAGTAGTGTGCACTGGTTGAATGCTGGGAAGGGAAGCAGGCACACAAGAAGGCATGTGTGTCCAGATCCGAGGAAACAGACAATTCATAGTGATAATACTAGCCCAGATAATGAGCCAGCGGTAGTGGGAACAAGTGTTGCCTGAATTGAATATCCCACTAGTTTCGAGTCTGCACAACTGTTAGCTCTCGATCTGTGACTGAAGCTTACTGAATGTCTGATCAGTTATCGTAATCCCGTGGCTAAGCTCAGACATGATGTAGCTAATTGATATGATTGAGAGTTGGACTCAGTTTGAGATATGTGCAAGGCTGTACACCAATGTTGTGACCAAAACGGTTACCTGAATGTGTCGTGTAATAATAATTGTATGATGAGTGCATTACTACATGTATCCTCAACAGGCGAGTTGATTGCAAGTCTTAGTTAATTTTGTTTCTGAATAAAAATGTGTATACACCACATGAATATAATCCATGCTAGTTTGTGTACCTTGATCAAAATTCTAAATACATGTAGTGACATAATTGCATTTATTAATAAATTAAAGTGCAATTTTGACGAATTTTAAATTTTCCTAAAATACATGGGACGAGTGGTGGTCCAATCTGGACGAGTGGAACTGTGGCATCACTCGCCCAGTAGGACGAGTAAGAAATTAAAAATGTGTCGAGGCCTGTAATCATCAACAAACAACATTATAACAAACATGACCTAAATTCTCAGAACAGCACTTAGTCAACTTGTTCCTTGAACTTATAGAACATGCGTGAGCATGTACAGCTAGAGTGAATATTATGAGCATTAACATAACTTGGGAATGCAGCACTTCGCTATAGCATATTTAATGCATGTACACAGAAACGTTATATATTTATCATATTTACATTTAGTTTTACGTATTCAAATATGCTAAACGATTAGCTAATATGCTATCCTATCAAGTTAGTAATTTTACGCTAGTTGTATTCAAACGTTCAATACATTTCAACATACTTGGATGATTATAATAATACCTTGGAATGTAATGTTTCATACAATATCATAAACTGGACAGATTAATACAAAATGATCACAGGGATTCGGCACGTTTGGGGGTACTAGTATATATATTTAAGTACTTAAATATATATACTAGTACCCCCAAACGTGCCGAATCCCTGTGTACTTAAATATATATACTAGTACCCCCAAACGTGCCGAATCCCTGTGAAAATGATAGGCTATTCATGTTCAATGTCATTTCGCTTACATAAAGTGCGTTTTCTTTCATTTCTTTCAATATGATTGTGTCTTCCAGTTTCAATATTCAACTGGTGAGATGATAATCTAAGCTTAGCTATAGCATTTCTACGTTTAACACCGATGATTGTCTACATATATATTGTCTTCGCTGATTTATATACATATATCTAACAATTAGCTACGTAATAAATATATACATATTTAATTTTAACAGAAGAAGGATATAACCATACATTATGAAAACGTTCAGTTTGTAGACAAAATCTTAACTTTCGAAGCCCAGTTTACTACAGTATTTATATGTTTCACTGTCCCTTCTAAGATTTTCCAAAAAAGCTGAATACAATTTCGGTTTTTCCATATGTAGTTTCAAGAAATATTTAACGATTATGATGTGTCTGATTATAAATAATGGACATCTTCCAGATCCCATACAATGATTCAGCAACCATTTTTAAATGTTCCTATGTACCCTATCCAATAACAGCTTTCAAAAATCCCCAATCTTCACCTGAATAAGTAAGTATAGAAGCTACGTACATATCAAAATAAATTTAGCATATATATAATAGGTACAGGTAGTTCCAGATAGTGCTAGAAAGTACTTAATGCATAGGTTTACGAGCTTTCATAGACAATGCGTTAATGGCATTCATAAATACGTCTGATAAAACGTATTTAAATGTTTACCACTTAATTTTACACCATTTATATATAGAGAACGTATTACATTAAATATTCTTGCATTACGACCACTCTATGTTAGTTTAAACAATGGTTCATTTCTATAAATGGCGTCATAACAGTTAATCTTTCGTTTTAAACAATCATGAACAATTTAGCATAGCAACAAATCAATGGAATATCTCTATGATTATTTACCTCGCTGGTAGCTCCCTTTTTATAACAGGAATAATTAAATACGGTGTATTACATATGCTCGTATATTCGTATACTATAATAGTATCTAATGAACATGCTTTATCTCTACCCAACACTTTAATTGAATGTTTAATTTCTATAATGGAGAAGGCTATATCGAGCTCCTAAAACATGCTGATATTCTACTTATTTATCTACTTTGAATTCTGAAGTCAATTCTTTAAAATATTTAAGAAAGTCAGAATTACTAATATGTTCGCTTGTTTTCATTTGCTTAAATATTTTAACAAAATATTTTGGTTTCTTATTTTTTTTATGCTATGTATTTTCATTACAAGTATACACGTTCGTTTTGTTACTCAATAGTATTTATAATCATTTCGTATTCTACAATAAACAACAAACGGATCTGTAGTCCAGTGGTGGACTGGTAATCCAGGGATCGCAGGTTCGATCCCCCGTCTGACCCTAATAAAATTAACAGTCTTTCAGATGGGACGTTAAACCGAGGTCTCGTGTCGGTGCTTTACACCGTGCACGTAAAAGAACTAGAGGAGACTCTGGAATGGGTGTCTGTCTGTATCATGCACTATCCTCCAACAATCTAAAATGACTAATCTCTTCAGGAGGCGTCGCTCATATGGGCAACCGGTAGCGACGATAAATAAACGTAAAACACATACAATAAACACTTAATTTCGGTACTTTTATTACCATTAAACTAGCTTGGTGCATATAGAGCATATAGCTCTATATGTTTAAATTTACGATGCATTGTATTATTATTAGATGGTGTCTTTTTACGCCATTCAAAATATGTAGACGGAAGGATATCAGTAAAAACGTAAACCATGTCAACAGGATCACGTCAACAGGATCACGTCAACAGGATCACGATCACGTCAACAGGATCACGTCAACAGGAGCACGTCAACAGGATCATGTCAACAGGATCACGTCAACAGGATCACTTCAACAGGATCACTTCAACAGGATCATGTCAACAGGATCACGTCAACAGGATCACGTCAACAGGATCACGACATTTTCCTTAACACACACGGCATGGATCCTTACTTTATTCATCAACAATGAATATTATAACAGTCACGGCCTACATTCTTCCTTTAATCATCAACAATCAACATTATAACATGCACGACCTACATTCTTCCTTTAATCATCAACAATCAACAATATAACATGCACGACCTACATTCTTCCTTTGGTCATCAACAATCAACAATATAACATGCACGACCTACATTCTTATTTAATCATCAACAATCAACATATAACATGCACGACCTACATTCTTCCTTTAATCATCAACAATCAACAATATAACATGCACGACCTACATTCTTCCTTTAATCATCAACAATCAACAATATAACATGCACGACCTACATTCTTCCTTTGGTCATCAACAATCAACATATAACATGCACGACCTACATTCTTCCTTTAATCATCAACAATCAACATTATAACATGCACGACCTACATTCTTCCTTTAATCATCAACAATCAACAATATAACATGCACGACCTACATTCTTCCTTTAATCATCAACAATCAACATTATAACATGCACGACCTACATTCTTCCTTTAATCACCAACAATCAACACTATAACATGCACGACCTACATTCTTCCTTTAATCATCAACAATCAACATTATAACATGCACGACCTACATTCTTCCTTTAATCATCAACAATCAACAATATAACATGCACGACCTACATTCTTCCTTTAATCATCAACAATCAACAATATAACATGCACGACCTACATTCTTCCTTTAATCATCAACAATCAACAATATAACATGCACGACCTACATTCTTCCTTTAATCATCAACAATCAACAATATAACATGCACGACCTACATTCTTCCTTTAATCATCAACAATCAACATTATAACATGCACGACCTACATTCTTCCTTTAATCATCAACAATCAACAATATAACATGCACGACCTACATTCTTCCTTTAATCATCAACAATCAACAATATAACATGCACGACCTACATTCTTCCTTTGGTCATCAACAATCAACAATATAACATGCACGACCTACATTCTTCCTTTAATCATCAACAATCAACAATATAACATGCACGACCTACATTCTTCCTTTAATCATCAACAATCAACAATATAACATGCACGACCTACATTCTTCCTTTAATCATCAACAATCAACATTATAACATGCACGACCTACATTCTTCCTTTAATCATCAACAATCAACACTATAACATGCACGATCTACATTATTCCTTTAATCATCAACAATCAACACTATAACATGCACGACCTACATTCTTCCTTTGGTCATCAACAATCAACATTATAACATGCACGACCTACATTCTTCCTTTAATCATCAACAATCAACATTATAACATGCACGACCTACATTCTTCCTTTAATCATCAACAATCACCTATAACATGCACGACCTACATTCTTCCTTTGGTCACCAACAATCAACAATATAACATGCACGACCTACATTCTTCCTTTAATCATCAACAATCAACATTATAACATGCACGACCTACATTCTTCCTTTGGTCATCAACAATCAACAATATAACATGCACGACCTACATTCTTCCTTTGGTCACCAACAATCAACAATATAACATGCACGACCTACATTCTTCCTTTAATCATCAACAATCAACAATATAACATGCACGACCTACATTCTTCCTTTGGTCATCAACAATCAACAATATAACATGCACGACCTACATTCTTCCTTTGGTCATCAACAATCAACAATATAACATGCACGACCTACATTCTTCCTTTGGTCATCAACAATCAACAATATAACATGCACGACCTACATTCTTCCTTTAATCATCAACAATCAACATTATAACATGCACGACCTACATTCTTCCTTTAATCATCAACAATAAACATTATAACATGCACGACCTACATTCTTCCTTTAATCATCAACAATCAACAATATAACATGCACGACCTACATTCTTCCTTTAATCATCAACAATCAACATTATAACATGCACGACCTACATTCTTCCTTTGGTCACCAACAATCAACACTATAACATGCACGACCTACATTCTTCCTTTGGTCATCAACAATCAACATTATAACATGCACGACCTACATTCTTCCTTTAATCATCAACAATCAACAATATAACATGCACGACCTACATTCTTCCTTTAATCATCAACAATCAACAATATAACATGCACGACCTACATTCTTCCTTTAATCATCAACAATCAACATTATAACATGCACGACCTACATTCTTCCTTTAATCATCAACAATCAACAATATAACATGCACGACCTACATTCTTCCTTTGGTCATCAACAATCAACAATATAACATGCACGACCTACATTCTTCCTTTAATCATCAACAATCAACATTATAACATGCACGACCTACATTCTTCCTTTAATCATCAACAATCAACAATATAACATGCACGACCTACATTCTTCCTTTAATCATCAACAATCAACATATAACATGCACGACCTACATTCTTCCTTTGTCATCAACAATCAACATTATAACATGCACGACCTACATTCTTCCTTTAATCATCAACAATCAACATTATAACATGCACGACCTACATTCTTCCTTTAATCATCAACAATCAACAATATAACATGCACGACCTACATTCTTCCTTTAATCATCAACAATCAACATTATAACATGCACGACCTACATTCTTCCTTTAATCATCAACAATCAACATATAACATGCACGACCTACATTCTTCCTTTAATCATCAACAATCAACATTATAACATGCACGACCTACATTCTTCCTTTAATCATCAACAATCAACACTATAACATGCACGACCTACATTCTTCCTTTAATCATCAACAATCAACATTATAACATGCACGACCTACATTCTTCCTTTGGTCATCAACAATCAACATTATAACATGCACGACCTACATTCTTCCTTTAATCATCAACAATCAACATTATAACATGCACGACCTACATTCTTCCTTTAATCATCAACAATCAACAATATAACATGCACGACCTACATTCTTCCTTTAATCATCAACAATCAACAATATAACATGCACGACCTACATTCTTCCTTTAATCATCAACAATCAACATTATAACATGCACGACCTACATTCTTCCTTTAGTCATCAACAATCAACAATATAACATGCACGACCTACATTCTTCCTTTGGTCATCAACAATCAACAATATAACATGCACGACCTACATTCTTCCTTTAGTCATCAACAATCAACAATATAACATGCACGACCTACATTCTTCCTTTAATCATCAACAATCAACAATATAACATGCACGACCTACATTCTTCCTTTGGTCATCAACAATCAACAATATAACATGCACGACCTACATTCTTCCTTTAATCATCAACAATCAACAATATAACATGCACGACCTACATTCTTCCTTTAATCATCAACAATCAACAATATAACATGCACGACCTACATTCTTCCTTTAATCATCAACAATCAACATTATAACATGCACGACCTACATTCTTCCTTTAATCATCAACAATCAACAATATAACATGCACGACCTACATTCTTCCTTTAATCATCAACAATCAACATTATAACATGCACGACCTACATTCTTCCTTTAATCATCAACAATCAACACTATAACATGCACGACCTACATTCTTCCTTTAATCATCAACAATCAACACTATAACATGCACGACCTACATTCTTCCTTTGGTCATCAACAATCAACATTATAACATGCACGACCTACATTCTTCCTTTAATCATCAACAATCAACATTATAACATGCACGACCTACATTCTTCCTTTAATCATCAACAATCAACATATAACATGCACGACCTACATTCTTCCTTTGGTCATCAACAATCAACAATATAACATGCACGACCTACATTCTTCCTTTAATCATCAACAATCAACATATAACATGCACGACCTACATTCTTCCTTTAATCATCAACAATCAACAATATAACATGCACGACCTACATTCTTCCTTTAATCATCAACAATCAACATTATAACATGCACGACCTACATTCTTCCTTTGGTCATCAACAATCAACATTATAACATGCACGACCTACATTCTTCCTTTAATCATCAACAATCAACAATATAACATGCACGACCTACATTCTTCCTTTGGTCATCAACAATCAACATTATAACATGCACGACCTACATTCTTCCTTTAATCATCAACAATCAACAATATAACATGCACGACCTACATTCTTCCTTTAATCATCAACAATCAACATTATAACATGCACGACCTACATTCTTCCTTTAATCATCAACAATCAACATTATAACATGCACGACCTACATTCTTCCTTTGGTCACCAACAATCAACACTATAACATGCACGACCTACATTCTTCCTTTGGTCATCAACAATCAACATTATAACATGCACGACCTACATTCTTCCTTTAATCATCAACAATCAACACTATAACATGCACGACCTACATTCTTCCTTTAATCATCAACAATCAACAATATAACATGCACGACCTACATTCTTCCTTTAATCATCAACAATCAACATTATAACATGCACGACCTACATTCTTCCTTTAGTCATCAACAATCAACACTATAACATGCACGACCTACATTCTTCCTTTAATCATCAACAATCAACATTATAACATGCACGACCTACATTCTTCCTTTGGTCATCAACAATCAACAATATAACATGCACGACCTACATTCTTCCTTTAATCATCAACAATCAACAATATAACATGCACGACCTACATTCTTCCTTTGGTCATCAACAATCAACATTATAACATGCACGACCTACATTCTTCCTTTGGTCATCAACAATCAACAATATAACATGCACGACCTACATTCTTCCTTTAATCATCAACAATCAACATTATAACATGCACGACCTACATTCTTCCTTTAATCATCAACAATCAACATTATAACATGCACGACCTACATTCTTCCTTTAATCATCAACAATCAACAATATAACATGCACGACCTACATTCTTCCTTTGGTCATCAACAATCAACATATAACATGCACGACCTACATTCTTCCTTTTCATCAACAATCAACATTATAACATGCACGACCTACATTCTTCCTTTAATCATCAACAATCAACAATATAACATGCACGACCTACATTCTTCCTTTAATCATCAACAATCAACATATAACATGCACGACCTACATTCTTCCTTTGGTCACCAACAATCAACATTATAACATGCACGACCTACATTCTTCCTTTAATCATCAACAATCAACAATATAACATGCACGACCTACATTCTTCCTTTGGTCACCAACAATCAACATTATAACATGCACGACCTACATTCTTCCTTTAATCATCAACAATCAACATTATAACATGCACGACCTACATTCTTCCTTTAATCATCAACAATCAACATTATAACATGCACGACCTACATTCTTCCTTTGGTCATCAACAATCAACATTATAACATGCACGACCTACATTCTTCCTTTAATCATCAACAATCAACATTATAACATGCACGACCTACATTCTTCCTTTAATCATCAACAATCAACATTATAACATGCACGACCTACATTCTTCCTTTGGTCATCAACAATCAACATTATAACATGCACGACCTACATTCTTCCTTTAATCATCAACAATCAACAATATAACATGCACGACCTACATTCTTCCTTTAATCATCAACAATCAACATTATAACATGCACGACCTACATTCTTCCTTTAATCATCAACAATCAACAATATAACATGCACGACCTACATTCTTCCTTTGGTCATCAACAATCAACATTATAACATGCACGACCTACATTCTTCCTTTGGTCATCAACAATCAACAATATAACATGCACGACCTACATTCTTCCTTTAATCATCAACAATCAACAATATAACATGCACGACCTACATTCTTCCTTTAATCATCAACAATCAACATTATAACATGCACGACCTACATTCTTCCTTTAATCATCAACAATCAACATTATAACATGCACGACCTACATTCTTCCTTTGGTCATCAACAATCAACATTATAACATGCACGACCTACATTCTTCCTTTGGTCACCAACAATCAACATTATAACATGCACGACCTACATTCTTCCTTTAGTCACAAACAATCAACATTATAACATGCACGACCTACATTCTTCCTTTAATCATCAACAATCAACATTATAACATGCACGACCTACATTCTTCCTTTAATCATCAACAATCAACAATATAACATGCACGACCTACATTCTTCCTTTAATCATCAACAATCAACAATATAACATGCACGACCTACATTCTTCCTTTAATCATCAACAATCAACAATATAACATGCACGACCTACATTCTTCCTTTAATCACCAACAATCAACAATATAACATGCACGACCTACATTCTTCCTTTAATCACCAACAATCAAGTGTAGGCCTACAACACACACGGCTTAGGCCCTCACTTTATTTATCAATCACTAACAATCAAGTGTAGGCCTACAACACACACGGCTTAGGCCCTCACTTTATTTATCAATCACCAACAATCAAGTGTAGGCATACAACACACACGGCTTAGGCCCTCACTTTATTTATCAATCACCAACAATCAAGTGTAGGCCTACAACACACACGGCTTAGGCCCTCACTTTATTTATCAATCACCAACAATCAAGTGTAGGCCTACAACACACACGGCTTAGGCCCTCACTTTATTTATCAATCACCAACAATCAAGTGTAGGCCTACAACACACACGGCTTAGGCCCTCACTTTATTTATCAATCATCAACACGATCAATAGTATAACATGTACGACCTAAATTCTCCCTTAATTTATCAGCAATACAATACTATTTTAGCATACGCTGCCGTCCCTTTATTTATCAACAATCAATCATTATTCAAGCTTATCTCAAGTAGTGTGTCAATATAAGTTTCCTGTTTCAAGTAAAGTAATTAATATAATTGCAATATTACAACATAGCCTCATATCAAGAGCGGGCGTGGTTGTGTTAAATGATGTTATTTCGTTCACAATTTATACTACAGATATTTATGCCCCAGGAACTGTTTTATTGATGGATTCTGGCAATCCTCAGCGAAGAGTGTATGTGGAGCCAGCCGCCAACAGAAATTTAATTACTACAGGCGTTTTCAATTATAAGGCAGAAAATCGAGATTGAGCTACCACCTCGGAGCGTATTAGCGGCATCGTATTTATAAATGCATGGGACCGATACAACATGCAGTCATGTGCATCACAAGTATATTACTGTCAGAGTGTACAATATGATGATTATACTAAATATACTTATTGGACTAATGTGTATAATCTATACATACCAGAGCTGTAGTGGCGATAAGGACAACACGGAACAACTGTGCTGTCACCGAGGGCACCATTGGCCACGGCTCGAACATCGCACCGTGTCACATGGTATCAGGAATACCCGGTGGTCATCTATACTCCATTTTATTTACTTGATATCAACACTAATATATCCAAATGTCAATATTCCGAGCATCGTCATGTAAACATGTTTGCAGCTATATTCGATTCATTAAAACACATCATATAGAAAGTGAATACTTTATACCATACATGGTACAATACACTAACCGTCCTCCTAAAAACACACGTGATTTACAGCATCTAAGCTGAAACTAATACATACATATATCCCCATTTTTCATAAGCAATGAACTTTACATCCACAAACTTCAAATGCAAATTGAAAAATTAAACAGCGCGGAAAATAACGCACCCGGGTGTTTCAAGTTACCGTAGTTTGAAACGTCCAGGCTGTGTACATACTCAATGTTAACTTCTACTTTCCGAATGAAATAATCTACAAATACTATGAAACAAAGCCGTCGTTTTTTCCGCTTTCAATGCAATTGTGCTTAAATAAAGTTATAGTGTAATAACACAGTCGAGTGTACTCGGTTATATTTCGGGATGTGGTGACAGATCATAGTACGGCTCAAGTTGCATGCTTTACAATACTTGATGTTAGTTATTGTAAAAGCAGACGCACGCAACCAATAGTATTATTCGAATTACGCCAATACTGCCGTCTTTCATACTGACTGAATATTATAATGAACTAATCGTGACGTAACCAAGTATGCCTATATATCCACAAGCATATTTTTATAATATTTATCATCACACTTAAAAACACACACAACGTGGGCAGATAATCCTGAACATAATACCACACACTGGAAAGATTGTAATTTTAAAATTGTTGACACATTTACTTTCTAAGATATATATATAGATAGAGAGAGAGAGAGAACGAGCGAGCGAGCGAGAGAGAATTATTCAGCACGGGAAAATCGATCGCATTTATCTAAAGTATGCCGTCCCCAAGTCATGTTCAAAATGTCGAGACAAGACGCGTAGTTATCATCGGGGATTCGGCATGTACACGCTGCAGCAGGCATCGATAGGAGTTACCATCGGGGACTCGGCATATACAACCTGCAGCAGGCATCGAGAGGAGTTACCATCGGTGACTCGGCATACACAACCTGCAGCAGGCATCGAGAGGAGTTACCATCGAGGACTCGGCATACACAACCTGCAGCAGGCATTGAGAAGAGTTACCATCGGGGACTCGACGTACAAAACCTGCAGCAGGTTCCGAGAGGAGTTACCATCGGGGACTCGGCATACACAACCTGCAGCAGGCATTGAGAGGAGTTACCATCGGGGACTCGGCATACACTACCTGCAGCAGGCATTGAGAGGAGTTACCATCGGGGACTCGGCGTACACAACCTGCAGCAGGTTCCGAGAGGAGTTACCATCGGTGACTCGGCATACACAACCTGCAGCAGGCATTGAGAGGAGTTACCATCGGGGACTCGGCATACACAACCTGCAGCAGGCATTGAGAGGAGTTACCATCGGGGACTCGGCGTACACAACCTGCAGCAGGTTCCGTGAGGGGGTTACCATCGGTGACTCGGCATACACAACCTGCAGCAGGTTCCGAGAGGAGTTACCATCGGTAACTCGGCATACACAACCTGCAGCAGGCATCGAGAGGAGCTAGCATTGGGAACTCGGCATGCACAACCTATAGCAGGCTCCGAGAGGAGCTAGCATTGGGAACTCGGCATGCACAACCTATAGCAGGCTCCGAGAGGAGCTAGCATTGGGAACTCGGCATGCACAACCTATAGCAGGCTCCGAGAGGAGCTAGCATTGGGAACTCGGCATGCACAACCTATAGCAGGCTCCGAGAGGAGCTAGCATTGGGAACTCGGCATGCACAACCTATAGCAGGCTCCGAGAGGAGCTAGCATTGGGAACTCGGCATGCACAACCTATAGCAGGCTCCGAGAGGAGCTAGCATTGGGAACTCGGCATGCACAACCTATAGCAGGCTCCGAGAGGAGCTAGCATTGGGAACTCGGCATGCACAACCTATAGCAGGCTCCGAGAGGAGCTAGCATTGGGAACTCGGCACGCACAACCTATAGCAACCTCCGAGAGGAGCTAGCATTGGGAACTCGGCATGCACAACCTATAGCAGGCTCCGAGAGGAGCTAGCATTGGGAACTCGGCATGCACAACCTATAGCAGGCTCTGAGAGGAGCTAGCATTGGGAACTCGGCATGCACAACCTATAGCAGGCTCCGAGAGGAGCTACCATCGAGGAATCGGGCATACACAATAAGCAGCAGCTCCGAGAGGAGTTACTACCGGGGACTCGCCATACACAAGCTGTAACAGGCATCGAGAGGGGCTAGCATCGGGGACTCGTCATACACTACCTGCAGCAGACTCCGAGAGGAGTTACTACCAGGGACTCGCCATACACAAGCTGTAACATCCAGAGACGTTAGTATTGGGCAGCACTCGGCATACACGTGTAACGTATTGCCTTTTACAAGTCATGCAGAACATAGAACGAACCTGACACCTCTATACCCCATAAAGGCATTAAGCCTAAAGGGCAAGATGCTACAAATGGACCCCAACGAATTATGGACTTAGGGCAAGAGGCTACAAAATCAACACGGCAACATTTTGCCAGAAGTTAAAAATCGACAGACTGGAACACAGGCTAGATGCGCACCTACATGTGGCATATTGGGTGTGGCTGGTATGTTTTCTATTAACATATTATGTCTTATATTTTACAAGTATTTGAGCGTTCTATGAGCTGATAGATCTCAGGTGAGCATGCAATGGTATAGGCTTGATTTATCAGTCATCCTCAATATATCCTACGTGCTTCAAATAACTGTTAATGGTTTGTACACAGCCAACGCCTATGGTTTATAAGCCTTTTTTCATCATAAACTGGCGGGAATGTTGCACTGGGAAGTTTGTTTCACGGTTTTCTTCTTCATAGTTAATAATAAAAATAATAAATATTTTATTTTACGATGGAACTTACATAACACGTGTCTAATACAAACAAGGCCGTTAATAACTATAGGCATACAGTGACATATAAAACATATTAAAGAAATAGTACATGCTAGGGACGACTGCATTGCCGAAGAAGCTTACATATTAGTGCAATATGTATTTGATTAACTCCGTTCAATGCATAGTGAATCACACTGCAATCATACTCTGTATTGGTTTGTAAATATGATATTAAGATTTGTCTCCCTTGCTCAGACTGCAAGGATCAAAAATAGTATCCTTGAAATGTTGATATACTGGAATCTAAACCTTTCTCAGAGGTTCACCATTCCTGTTTATATATGTATTTTTACTGTAGTCTGCAGAAATATCTGCGTTTTATATCTGCCCCAAAAAGCGTTATTTTGTTGTACATTTTCTGTAGCTTTGCACAATTTTGTTTCAATTTTGTTTATTTCTCCCGAGGTACAATTTAGGTGGTAGAACCGTGGTCGACTGGTTAAGGTCGCTTCGAGTGATTAAGGTCGCTGACACTGTAACCTATCATCACTGATGGTCACTGGTTCGAGCCCAGCTCAGACCGTGTCTCTTTATAAAATTATGAAACAGTTGGCAGTTTCTTACGGTGGTTGGTGCACCAAGTATTGGATAACCGGAGAAGCCTTCCCAGGAAATATGTTGTTAGGTAAACTGCCCACCGGCGATATGGTCCAAAATGTTGCTGATGAAGGCGAAATACCCATACAGATTATATATTCATAACTTTACATAAGGAGTAAAGTGACCAAGCAAAGAAAGAGCGGAAAAGTTAGTGACCCGACGTGGGACTCGAACCCACGACCTCCCGAACACTAGTCGGACAGCTCTACCAACTGAGCTAGCCGGGCCGCTGTTCTACCCACGCCGAAATACACTACACTCTTCCCTCTTATTCTTTAGGAGACGCACTGCGATACCTGGAGCCGCACCCCTATTCCTTTGCCCGTACCATATATCCTCGTCGCCATTAAAGTGATCAAGCAAAGAAAGAGCGGAAAAGTTAGTGACCCGACGTGGGACTCGAACCCACGACCTCCCGAACACTAGCTCTACCAACTGAGCTAGCCGCGCCGCTGTTCTACCCACGCTGAAATACACTACAGGAGGTAAAAAAGCGGTAAGCCTTTTTTCTCAACCACCCAACTGAATAATGACATCAACCACGCGTTTTGACCCTAACCAAACCCTAACCCTGGGCTGAGCAAGTGATGAAGGCGTTCTTTATGCGTTGTTGATACTATATTCTGATCGGCTGGTTGGGATAAAGATTTTACGTAAAAAAGCGTCACAAATGCTCAGTCATCTCAGAATACAGCAAGGATGATTCCAAGAAAAAAACTAGAATGTTTCATGACATCGTTCATAGTTGGGAGAGCGGTATACCGAAAGACACTTTACGTTCTGCATACAAAGCAATAAAAAAAAATGAATTAGCGTAGTTATAGCTATTTATTAAGTTTAATATACATCGGTATTTCTAGGGACCCTTGGGAGAGTAGGCTATCCTACAAAAATAAATTATGCGAATGAACAAAATTCCAAACAGTCCATCTGCTTCATGGATGGCCGACAAACGATTGGTCGAGTGTGGGTGGTCCGTTATATAAACTGAAGAACACAGTAGATGAGACGGATCTGTAGTGGTAACACGCTGGACTGGTAATCCAGGGATCGCAGGTTCGATCCCCCGTCTGACCCAAACAAAATGAAGTCTTTCAGATGGGACTTTATACCGAGGTCTCGTGTCGTTGCTGTACACCGTGTACGTAAAAGAAGCAGAGGAGACTCATGTGGAACAACGTCGAGCCACCTCTGACCTTATTCTCATGTTCAAAGTCATGAACATTCTAATAGCTGTACCATCTTCATATTATCCACAACGTTCGCCACGATATGTGGACACCTTAAGATTCATCCCATACCTTTGTAAACTGAACTTATACAAACACTCATTCTTCCCGAGAGCTGGTGTCTTGTGGAATAGGCTCTCAGACTCTATCATCGGTATGGACTCACTGGACAGTTACAGAGAAGCTGTCCAGCCAGGGGCGAGGATTTAAATATAAATAGATATGTGTAGTGTAAATACAAGTTGAAGATTTTAAAGGCACATACAGTTTCACGTTCAAAGCGTCTGGCGATGCACACATTTTAAACTGCACATCTCATCGTTATGTCTGCCTGGCGGATCTTGATGAGTAAAGACATTGAAGTTGAACTGATGGGTCTCTGTATCATTTCCCTATCCTTCAGCAATCTAAAATGACTAATCTCTTAAGGAGGCGTCGCTCATATGGACAACCGGTAGCGACGATAAATAAACGTAAAACACACGATGAGAATCATGAGACTTCATTTATAGCCTTCACTAATTTGTATACAATTCTAAAGCGGAGGTAGAGCTGATAAGCTACCTGATAGAGACGGTCTTCGTTTCAATCGGGACATTGTGTAACTGCTTACAATAACAGGCTCTCCGATATAGCATAATATATAAATACGTGGATGAAGAATATTTGTATTAATTAAAGAAAGTTGTTGATATTATTATATTATTTCATGCTACGTTAAATACAATCATGTGCGTGATATAAAATGGATGCTAATACAACATCACTTGGTACCAAGTTTGTTGAACCAGAACATAATATAGCCAGACACAATCGACTATGTCCAAAACGTTTGTTCTGGTCTGTGCGACTATGATGTGGCTGAACAGCAAAGCACACTACATGTATACAACACTAATGTATGCACATTATGCGAGATGCTCAATATGGAAGCAAAGGACAAGTCCAAAACAGTATTAACAATTAACTTTATTTCATTATATAAGGTAGTACATTGTAAGAATAATTCAACAAATGCCAACTGCATGGTAACAACAACAATTCACTTCAAGAACTTCCCTTAACAATAACCCAAAATAATTGATGCAGAACAAACACATAAATAAATATCTCGAAAATTGCAATTATTAATTATAAAAAATATTGATATATGGGTAGATAGAGGGTGGCTGTTAAAATGTACCAATTATAGACGAACTGTACACATACATGTACATCATGTGAAAATGACAGATGCCGATTTGTGTAAAGCATCATGACTGTTATGTGCTCGGTTATTCAAGTCAATAAGCAAACTTTACCATACCAGAATGTCTCACGTTAAAAATGGGGGATACTTTTGTCCTTATGATTGAGTTAATCGAGTTGAGTCATACAGCTAACCTATGATTTGTGTGATGCTACAGGGTCATGTCCAGTGGATGGTTCAAAAGAAGCAACAGCCAGCCATTGACACATTACACACATGTAACGATGTTGAGGACAGGATGGGTACAGTTGCCAGTAGCCTTCCTTATTTCACGCATATGTGATCTGACACAAGCAGTGATCAGTTAGTAGTAGGTCATAAAATAGTATATGACATCTATTATAATATTAGGCACATCACCCAGGGCTGCTCAAATGCTATTATTGTTGAAAATCAAGCCCATAACTCACTTTGAATTAATTCATGAACACTCCTTATATAGTTGAACTCGTAGATTTCCATAAATGTTATAGTATTTGAATGTGCTTCAATGTTATATAACGTATTGGTAAACTTCAATGTTATATAACGTATTGGTAAACTTCAATGTTATATAACGTATTGGTAAACTTCAATGTTATATAACGTATTGGTAAACTTCAATGTTATATAACGTATTGGTAAACTTCAATGTTATATAACGTATTGGTAAACTTCAATGTTATATATAAACGTATTGGTAAACTTCAATGTTATATAACGTATTGGTAAAGGGCTCGGCATTCCACAATCTCTTTTACATCTACCTTGGCTGAAAGGTTACTAGTGTGTTTTCGTTGTTGGTTGAAAGGTTATTAGTGTGTTTTCGTTGTTGGTTGAAAGGTTACTAGTGTGTTTTCGTTGTTGGTTGAAAGGTTACTAGTGTGTTTTCGTTGTTGGTTGAAAGGTTACTAGTGTGTTTTCGTTGTTGGTTGAAAGGTTACTAGTGTGTTTTCGTTGTTGGTTGAAATGTTACTAGTGTGTTTTCGTTGTTGGTTGAAAGGTTATTAGTGTGTTTTCGTTGTTGGTTGAAAGGTTATTAGTGTGTTTTCGTTGTTGGTTGAAAGGTTACTAATGTGTTTTCGTTGTTGGCTGAAAGGTTACTAGTGTGTTTTCGTTGTTGGTTGAAAGGTTATTAGTGTGTTTTCGTTGTTGGTTGAAAGGTTACTAGAGTGTTTTCGTTGTTGGTTGAAAGGTTATTAGTGTGTTTTCGTTGTTGGTTGAAAGGTTATTAGTGTGTTTTCGTTGTTGGTTGAAAGGTTACTAATGTGTTTTCGTTGTTGGCTGAAAGGTTACTAATGTGTTTTCGTTGTTGGTTGAAAGGTTACTAGTGTGTTTTCGTTGTTGGTTGAAAGGTTATTAGTGTATTTTCGTTGTTGGTTGAAAGGTTACTAGTGTGTTTTCGTTGTTGGCTGAAAGGATACTAGTGTTTTCGTTGTTGGCTGAAAGGATACTAGTGTGTTTTCCTTGTTGATTGAAAGGTTACTAGTGTGTTTTCGTTGTTGGTTGAAAGGTTATTAGTGTGTTTTCGTTGTTGGTTGAAAGGTTACTAGTGTGTTTTCGTTGTTGGTTGAAAGGTTATTAGTGTGTTTTCATTGTTGGTTGAAAGGTTATTAGTGTGTTTTCGTTGTTGGTTGAAATGTTATTAGTGTGTTTTCGTTGTTGGTTGAAAGGTTACTAATGTGTTTTCGTTGTTGGCTGAAAGGATACTAGTGTGTTTTCGTTGTTGATTGAAAGGTTACTAGTGTGTTTTCATTGTTGGTTGAAAGGTCACTAGTGTGTTTTCGTTGTTGGCTGAAAGGTTACTAGTGTGTTTTCGTTGTTGGTTGAAAGGTTACTAGTGTGTTTTCGTTGTTGGTTGAAAGGTTACTAGTGTGTTTTCGTTGTTAGTTGAAAGGTTACTAGTGTGTTTTCGTTGTTGGTTGAACGGTTACTAGTGTGTTTTCGTTGTTGGTTGAAAGGTTACTAATGTGTTTACGTTGTTGGTTGAAAGGTTACTAATGTGTTTTCGTTGTCTTTTATATATTAAATTGTTACAATTGTTATTGGTGAGGGACGGTTTCTAAAGTGATTGGTAGATTTTAGTTCCATTAAAATATTTAATTAAGACTGAAGCGCTGCTTATGTTAAGCACCTTAATCTTTACAGTCAGGCAACAGTCATATTGGTGTCATTCAGTCATTGGTTAATATTTAGAGATGACTGTTTTCATTGGCTCCTTACACCCTTATAGTTTCGTGCACGAGATTTCGCGCCACTTGAATGAATTTTGTTGTCACCTGTCGAATATTTTGAACTTGAATCGAAAATTTGTAGTAGTGTTCTGTGGAACATTTGAGCTTTATAATTATTTCGGTTTGCAACATATTAATATTGAATAATCAAAACGGAATATGTTAGTTAAAACGTTAGTTCGACCCTTTACGGTCCGCTTTAGTGGCTTTTCAATTTGAAAAATTGATTATTGACCATATCATATTTGCATTTTTGGCCCAAACCTTTTGTCTGCATTATGTCTATTGAAGAGGCAATAAAATATGCTTAAACCAACAGTCCTCCGTTTAAGTTGACCTAGTTTCTGATCCTGTTTGAATAAACTAGGTATATGTCGTTATAAACATGCTATAGTAAAAATAGTGAGTTGTGGTATCACTGCCATCTATCTATCCATATATCCCTCTATGTCTCATAAACGTAAACCAATACCGGTAGTGGTAATATTAAAGCAACACTATATATGATCATATATGAATAAAGGATGTTGTTTGAAGAAGTACTAGATATTTAAAGAATATAATTTCCCATGATTGTGTGTTTACAACATATCAAATCCTCAATACTAACAAGAATCAAATAATATAGCAGTCGTATAAGCACATTGTTTATCAACAAACGTGAATGCACATGTGTGACACAACAACAATATTGAAACAGCTGTCTTTGATTATTGTTCTTGAATAGCTATGGAAGGTAATAAATGTATTAGAAAATAAACACAGCACTTTTCTTCACATATATGTTGAAAACATTTAAAAATAATTACCCGTATTCTACAAAGAGTTTTATGTTGTAAACAGTTTTCTGACGTCACTATCCACGTTCTGAGTTGTGGAATTTGTTCGTATGGCCACATTTTTCTCAGATATGATCCCATTCATTAATTCAGCCGAGCATATAATGAAGTGATATGGGGAGATAATTCAGTACTTACAACACAAACAACACAACCTAATGGTTCTTGCACTCTGCATTGCATTTTATTGTCTTTAAAAAATTTCATTCTGCACTATATCCCCCCTCACGCCCCAAGACAGATAATTACACCACTCAAATACAACCACTTTACCAGTCATAGCTCTTCCACTGTTTCATTTAATCGTGGAATATTTTATTGCTTGTTTCTGTTTGCATATACAGTCTACATCCGCTATGTCGAATTCCGTCGAACCGAACAAAATACTTTGACATAACCGAAATTTGACGTAACGAAATTCGATATAAACAGAGCCAGTTATATGTAACACGATAGTGTCTGGACGGGAATTTGATCCGACTTCGAGATAACCGGATAATTCGACATAACCGACTTTGACATAGCGGATGTAGACTATACATGTACATGTATCTGAACAAAAAAATGCAAATACATGTATCCCGAACCATAATTTCTAGTAACTCCTTCGCATGAAGGTCAATAAAATAAATTATCCTACATTCATACATGTACGTAGTAATGGTAAAAAACGTACACAGTACCTAATAAACCTTTTATAACATCATAACACCGTGGCATCATATGTTTCCAGAATGGTGGTATGACAAACTTCAGGTCATGAATATTCAGTAATCTTTCCTTAGCAGAGCCTATTTAATTAAAATTTATTTTTTAACTTACATAATATTTTGCTTTATGCATATTGAACAGAAGCCGAGTGGCCAGTTTTATAAGATTTGAGAATGTATATTCCTATAATCTACATGAATCACAACAAACCAAGCTCCAACTTAAGAAACATCTGTAACCCTGTATTATCTATTTGTTCAATAGCTTTCCTTGCTCGGTCGTTGCCTTCATGCAGTGAGAAGTAATCCTTCAGCTCCTCTGCATACTGTATCCATACACAGTAAGCACATCCACTCATGCAGCAGTCTACTGGAGGTTCTGGCGGAGGGCCCTTTCCGGGGACAATGTCAACATAGCATGGAGGAGGTATTGATGGGATTACACTATCTAAAGCTGGTTTGATATGCATGTCTTCCGAGTCTGAATCTACTAGTATATCAGTGTTATCTTTAGCACCTTTTACAACACTGGAGTTAATCAATGAGGTACTGACATTTCTGCGATTCTTTTCCAGGTTAACAGAGCAATTTTCATTTTTCCATAGTAAGCTGTCACCATGAAAGAACAGTTTCTGTTCATGTGTTGCACAATGTGAGATTACTAACTTCAAACTGGAATGTAAATTCAAAGGTCTTTCAACTTTATGCTTCTTTACCGTGTGGAGAGTTCTGGGTGAACTTCCTTTGTATCTAGAACTTACAATTGCACCAGTTACTGGTGTGACACACTCATTCATATGCATCAGCGCTCTTACTGCATGGCAATATGGAAAATAATCGGGCAGGGATACACACTGCATCCTGTACCAACTCCTAGCCATCAGCTGCCTGAAAATAGTGAGAAAATAAAATGTACCGATACCGGTTTACCGACTGTTTTTTACAATGAACAAAGAAGGGAATAATTCGGGATCAAGAAATTTGTTTGGTTTGGAAGGAATGAATTCCAGGTTTAGAGGGCTCCAGTTTTGTTGGGTTTCACTGTATAATACACAAACTTGCAAAACAATATATATACACTACATGTCAACAAGGAAACAGCAGTGGCTCAAGCCTCCCCTGAAGCGGGATACAGTCATATACTTCACTTGTTTAAAGTTTAAACTTGATTTATTTTACGATTGCGAAGCAAGTTCTAACAACTTATATTAATCACTCTTGCTGGCGCGGATGAAAGCGTGTATTTTGGTCATTCGTGTGGGAGGAAACCAGAGTACCCGGAGAAAACCCACCTGTCCGATCTGGCGACCACCGTACAATCTCACATACTTCCTGGTCCGAGGATCGAACCCAGGTTGCATTGGTGAGAAGCGAGCGCGTTAACCACTGCGCTAATCGGACAGTCTTGTTGACATGCTATAATGATTGTATCCATTATTTGCACAGTTGAAGCTATCCTATATTGAGTATATTCCATGAATCATTCATAACAGTTCATGTTATGCAATCAGAGAATCATTCACTATTGGGGTTATCAACGTATAGGCTAGAACTGGTGACCATGGAAGGTAGTCATTTGCCGTCAGCTTGTATTCATGTTCCATTTATATTAAACCCCTTGCGGTGACCTAGATATGTTTTTCTGAGTAGGCTTAGCCAAACTAAGTGGTTAACCAGTATTAAGCAATGTGCGTGAGGTGCCTTACTTAAGGACACTACATACGTGCCCTGACTGAGATTCAAACCCTGGACCCTTCGATTCCGATTCCAACACTCTATTACTGGATTACGGATGCCACACAGGGATCAAAATATATTTTCCCTACTGGTTAGTCTTAGCAGGTCTAAGACATTTACCAATAGTGGAAATGGGCTTGATGTGTCAAGCTGACAGTCATAGACGTCAAGCTGACAGTCATTACATAAATGTAAAATCAAACTCTGGACTCTTAACACTTGTCAGTAACAGACTGCATCTGTACGATGTAGAAACCATATTGTCATATTACATTGGGAAAGAGTGCGTGAACATTTTAGTATGGTAATCACTGCTATTTGTTGCCGGTGTAACGTGAACCCCATAAGTCGGTACTCCCTGGGCTATCTAGGTAATCACTGCTATTTCTTGCCGGTGTAACGTGAGCCCCATAAGTCGGTACTCCCTGGGCTATCTAGGTAATCACTGCTATTTGTTGCCGGTGTAACGTGAGCCCCATAAGTCGGTACCCCCTGGGCTATCTAGGTAATCACTGCTATTTGTTGCCGGTGTAATGTGAGCCCCATAAGTCGGTACCCCTGGGCTATCTAGGTAATCACTGCTATTTGTTGCCGTGTAACGTGAGCCCCATAAGTCGGTACCCCCTGGGCTATCTAGGTAATCACTGCTATTTGTTGCCAGTGTAACTGAGCCCCATAAGTTGGTACCCCTGGGCTATCTAGGTAATCACTGCTATTTGTTGCCGGTGTAACGTGAGCCCCATAAGTCGGTACCCCTGGGCTATCTAGGTAATCACTGCTATTTCTTGCCGGTGTAACGTGAGCCCCATAAGTCGGTACCCCCTGGGCTATCTAGGTAATCACTGCTATTTGTTGCCGGTGTAACATGAGCCCCATAAGTCGGTACCCCTGGGCTATCTAGGTAATCACTGCTATTTGTTGCCGTGTAACGTGAGCCCCATAAGTCGGTACCCCCTGGATCTTATTATGTATACCATCTGGTTGTAAAGTGTTTTGTTTATTATAGTGTCACCCCTATTGAAAGGGCCAGTCATTTCTGACTTATGAGACATCTCTTATGGACATCAGTACATCCGAATACTATCATTAAAGGTCAGGCTGATAGGCGATCGGTAACCATTATTTAACTAGCTGGCGGCTCACCAATCGGCCATATCAGAATGAACCCCTGATAAGGTATAAACCTTTGACCTCTCGCTCTGTAGGCAGACACCATAACCACTTGGCCACGGATACGGTTGTAGAGTGGTGGAACCTATGCTCGGCGTAAATCCTACATATCATGGCCTATAAAAAAAGTTAAATGCACTTTCCGTATATTAGTCGTGAACACAACTTTCATAAAATTGTTGTTGAAAATTTTAGCTTCATAAAGTAACCATGCATGCGCCTAAATACAGCTATCGCAACAGCACCTGTTGCCATGGGAAACTAGATACTTTAGGGTACCTAATTAAAAAGCCCTATGCACGGCGTACATGAAGTTTTTTATTTATGCATGGGTAAATGTTGAATATATTATTTTGACATAGTAACATCAATAACTAACAATAATTATTACAACTCATAAGAAACTTTTTTCTGGTTATTTGTACATTTTTTTTGCAATCCGGATAGCAACCTGAAATGCTCATAGACTGCACATTTCGGTGGGAAAAAATTTCCCAACAAGTTGTCTGTTTATATTCGGCTACTGACCCAGTCAGGTGACAGTTGCATTAGGCTACCGGTACGCACAACGGAATGTTATTGAACCAAGCTTCACCTCTGTCAGCGAAAATAGGTTATAACTATTTAAATACGGATGTAAATGGAAAAAATACGCCGAGCATAGCTTCCACCACTCTATGTATGTTCCATTAATGTCAAACCCCTTGCGGGGACCTAGACATGTTTTCCTGTCAAGGCTTAGGTGACATAAGCAGTTAACCACTTTTAAGCAATGTGTGTGAGGTGCATTGCTCAATGACAGTACATACGTGGCATGACCGGGTATCGAACCCGGGACAGTGTCATGACCGAGTATCGAACCCGGGACCGTTCCATTACAAATAAGACACTGGACCACAGACGCCACTGATCTAATCTTCAACTCTCTCCGATGCTGTGGATCTACCAAGTAGCAGCTGAATAAAAAGCTAAAAGACAGAAATGCCGTAACTTACCGGATGGTGTGTGTCTGTTAGTATGATTTCAATCTGGATTACGAAATACATGTGTTCGAATTGATTCGAGTACGCATGTATATTTTTATAATCTAGCTAGGCCTTACATCCCGACGGCCATCAATCATGTGTGTGTACACGACTATATAACCTTACGAGTAATAACAATTAGATGAATTCCATAGTCACTGAAGAAGTCGAAATTATTGCTCACCTTGGCCAAAATGAAAGTAGCATTTGAGTGACGTCATCAATATTTGCGTTATACGTTTTACACATGGGCGAAAGGAAAACAACAAACACATGTGCAGAATTTTGATACAATAAACACTAAAACATACAATTAAGCAAATATGGGTAAAATAGGAAAACCTCAAAAGAGCAGGAAGCACAAGAAAATGAAACCAACATTTGATAACAGTCGCTATGAGTAAGTGAGCCTGCCTAGTGTTCGATTATCACATGTCCAAATATTTAGACTTGAAAATTGTGACATTTTACTATCCAGGCATTTTTCAAAATAACAGAATTGTTTTTATGTAGAGGTCTTATTTATAGGACTAGATTATCACCAGGTTACCTTTGAACTGTGGAACTAGTTTGACAAGTCCAATTCAATTCAACAATTGACATTTAAAAAAAGTTAGGTATGCTGCCATGTTACATAAGGTGTAGTACTACATATATAAGACTGCTGGCTCTACATAACCCCAGACAGACGGATACTTAGTCCAGTGGTTAACACGATGGACTGATAATCCCGGATTGTAGGTTAGATCCCCAGTCTGACCCTAATAAAATTAACAGTCTTTCAGTGGGGACTTTAAACCGAGGTCTTGTGTTGGTGCTTTACACTGGAATTGATCTCTGTCTGTATCATTGCACTATCTTCCAAAAATCTAAAATGATTAATCTCTTCAGGAGGTGTCGCTCATATGGGCAACCGGTAGCGACGATAAATAAACTTAAATACAGACACACATAACCCCAGAATCCTTTTATATTAATTTTATTTTAAATTTTGTTTTTCAATCAGTTATTTCGAGTAATCATATTTTTCAAGTCTAAATATTTAGACTAGCGCAAGGCGATGGTTCTATCTGGGTCAGTCCTAGGCTACTACTCGGAGGGGCACCCAGTGTTTTCCTCCACCAATAACATCACAATCTAACTGGTTTCATTAACCAACAGTGAAACCGTTACAATTTTAAATAAAAATTCACCAAACCAATTCATTCTTGATATATTTGAAGGCTTTTGCAAACAACATAGAACCAGATCAGCCACAGCGTGACGCTGCATGCTGATCAGGATCTATGTTGTTTGCTACATAGCCATGTGTCTTTGCAAGATCATCTGAATAGCAAACAGCATAGAGCCTGATCAGACGGCACATTGGTTGATCTGGCTCTATATTCTTTGCAAATACTGTTTGAATGGTATCCAGAATGAAATGGGTTAATACTACCAAACCATCATATTCTGACTGGCAGGTCCTTTCTTGCCTTTGTAACCCACCCAGAAAGAGAGAAGCAATATGGGATTTAAGTGTTTCCCTACATTGTAGCTAGGACCACAATAATAACGGCTACAGCTGGGCACTGACTATGGTCCTCTCACACCTGAAGCAAACGCGATAACACTGCCCTATCACAATTTCCACAATACCCATGACAGAGTGAGGCAATCACTAGAGATAATGATGATCAAATTTAAACATTAAGTACTTACACAGACAGCTGCTTTCACCATAATTTACCCCATTCAGACTTCATAAAAAAATCAATCATTGAGTGTGGATGGTCAACGTCAATGATAAAAAAGTAAATACATGTACGTGAATGGTACATGTCAGTGGTCAAACCTTGATGGCTGAGCCACCTTTTGGTCCCTCACTTACAGAGCCTTCGAGCAGGTAGTCAAAATATTTAGACTTGAGAAATGTGACATTTTATATCAAGGCAGAAAAAGCAGATACTCGAAACAGATCTATTAATATAAACTGAATATTTGATGTGTAAGACCTTGAGATACTTATTTTTTGTTCGGTTCGTAGAGCATTTGACAGAATTATTCCGTATTGTGAAGGTAGCTAATGTTACTTTAGACTTTTGTCCAACAAATTCTGACATTATTAAACTTTAAAAGTTTGTCAATTTGCAGTTGACATTTATTATTATGACACTTTAGATTTGCTATCAACTCATTTTGCGTCTAACATTTAGATATCAGAGACATGTAGCATATTTCCCCCTTCTAGGTATGGTAGTTTTTATGCACTAAAGTGCCTAATGTTGTATACTATTGCTTCAGTTCTACGTCTTGTCATTCTATAGATATACTAGACTTAACAACGTAACATTTTAAAATTAATTATAAAAACTCCTAGTTTCCACTATGTTCATACATGACATGGTAGTGTAGCAATAGCTTATAGATCAAAAGAATTTCTGGTGTTAATTGCACTAAAAACAAGTACAAATTTGTTCAAAATCTGTTCTACTTATGCACAGCGGTTAACTGTTTCTCGGAGAATCTTGTGACATCAATTCATGTCTGAAGCCATTTTGAAATCAAGTTCACAGATAAAACCAGAAGTAAAACATTGAAATGATAACTGTACCAGGTCATATGTTGTATGTACTAATGAGTAAATGTAATATATTTCTTTTCGTTTATTTAAAGCGACATTACATTGCAAAAAGCAAATAAAATGCATTTGCTCACGTATAAATGCATTGTTACAACAAATTCTTCTCAATATATTCGAACACTAACATTGAATCAATAAACAGTGTTTTGTGGTCTACAAACTTCAAAAGTGACAGTCATCCACGCTCCTGAATTGACGTTTGTTTGTCATTGGAGTCAATACTAAACACGCGATACTTTCGCTTAGTGATAATTTAACTAAGATTAGTCTACAAATAAATATACATAGGCACAAATGTTTTGGTAATAATAGATTCCCACATACATGTACATGTATGCTGCTTTCTAGAATGTACAATGTAAACACAACGGCTGTGAATTCTGAATGAAAATGTGGTTTGTTCTAGCCTGCATTCTGGTCCATGTGACTGTTGCGTATGCTACAGTATGAGATGGTGACGGGAATATGACTTGGTTTATTCGTTTCCTATGTATATATGCAGTAATGGTGACCTGGTTAGATGAATTAGTAGTTATTTTGCTATGTTTTCAGAAATACAGACGTTCCTATTGGCGGAAAAAGAAGCAAATTTCATAACCTGCCGGTAAGCCATGAAGATTTGGACAAGCAAGATATACCCCGCAAGGTGAAAGATATAATGCACAGCAGAGCTAACCTGACGTCAACCAATCAGAATGCAAAGATGTCAAAAAGCAAAAACAGAAAGAAATTGAAAAGGGCAGCTGGTAAAATAATATTCATGATATCAGGATTACGATTGTTGCATTGCATGTTCTGAAGGGAGTACATTGTATTTATGGGTCATACTTACGTAAGTATCTCACTTTGGGAGGGGTCTTTTTAGATGTTTGGAGGATAGTGCAATGAGTCTCCTCTGGTTCTTTTACGTGCACGGTGTACAGCACCGACATGAGACCTCAGTTTAAAGTCCCATCTGAAAGACTGTTAATTTTATTGGGGTCAGACAGGGGATTGAACCTGCGATCCCTGGATTACCAGTCCACCGTGTTACCACTGGACTACAGATCTGTCTGTCTTTGTTCTGTGTAAATATTTAAATGTCCTACTTTGGCATGACAGGACTGGTGTCCCCTTTGGCTATAGAAATGGTTCACATGTACAAAATGTATATCATGGCAGGGATCATTCTAGAGGGCAATGTGGGCGAAATTGTCGCCATAGGGACCCTGACTTCACCCTCTGGGGGCCCCACTTCTCCCTAAATAAAAATATATATATACACTGGCCCATTATAAAGCACTCCTTCTATTCAAATGTTGTATTTAATGGTTGTACTGTGCATTTTAACCCTATTTTGCAGAAGTATATTAAAGAACACCATTTAAGGAAGCGATCACACGCGTTCTCACTTCTCCCAAAAATTCTGACCTAGAATGAACCCTGTATGGCCCCACTCTCGAAATGCCAGGTGGCATATATTTCTGTTACACTATCTGCCTGTCACACCGCTCATCCTTATGTTCACATGTTTTCTAGAGCTGAAAATGGGCAGGGTGGGGCCAATAAAGATGCAGGTAGGGATACTTTAAAGAGGTAAGATCAGGATACCCTCTCCCACCCAAGACAAGTTTGAATGGCAAGATTATATATCCTGCATTCTGTTGCCTAATTTCTGTGTGTCAGTTAGCATGTATTTTGTATTATTTTCATCTATGTATTTTCGTTGAAACTAATTAAATTATTTTGTTGAGATTAAAAACAGGATGAACAAATGAAAGTAAAATTTATGGAAGGTTGTGATTTTGAAATATAAAAAATGTGTATTTGTGGATGTAGTCCAACAATAATATTAACATTCCTTATATAACGTGCGTAACATCAGGGGTGGTAACTATAGCCACAGAGTGGGGCTATAGTTGATGGTATGTTTAATGTGTCTGTGTTGATGCACGTAAACGAACCAGAGGAGACTATGGAATTTGTCTCTGTCTGTATCATTGCACTATCCTCCAAAATCTAAAGGGGGGAACAGCTCATATGGGCAATCAGTAGCGACTATGAATAAACGTATAAACACACACACCACACCACACCACACATGTATCTTGCTGTCACATTAGAATGGACAGATAGAATGTGACATTTCCATTAAGTCCTACATGCATATGAAACTTAATCATAATTTCAGAAAGCACATTTAGAATGGAGAGGGGAATCTCCAAGCCAATGCAGCCTGTACCAAGATTTGTACAGGGAAAACACGAGAAAGACAAGAACTTTATGCGCCGCATAGAACTCGAGGCCCACAGGGTTATATTGAAAGCTCAGATTGAGGAAAAATATCAGGTATTTTCATCGAAGGAATACTCCGTTACATCGTGGAATAGTCTCACCATAGGCTGTTGTCCTTCAATACAGGGCCAATCTAATTACTATTCTATATAACTGTCGCGGAACGGACGTAGTCACCATTGGGAAGATTATGTGTAAGCGTCCCAGCTAGATCAGTCGGTAGAGCATTCTCCCTGTAAGCGAAAGATCCCAGGTTGAGCCCCGTGTTGGCTGCACATTTTTCTCACCCTGTGGCATAAATATAATATTATTGAAGAGTTGAGTACATATAATGTGTCTTCAGTCTGCCACAACAGATTCGCATCTCAGTTATGGCCAGGAAGAAAGGTCTAATACGGTATTTGTTGTGTATCAAGATGCATCAGTCAGTTTATACAGGTTGATGCTTGGAACCAAGTGTGACCATGCAGTTATAAGGTTGATGCTTGAACCAAGTGTGACCATGCAGTTTATATAGGTTGATGCTTGGAACCAAGTGTGACCATGCAGTTTATATAGGTTGATGCATGGAACCAAGTGTGACCATGCAGTTTATATAGGTTGATGCTTTGAACCAAGTGTGACCATGCAGTTTATATAGGTTGATGCATGGAACCAAGTGTGACCATGCAGTTTATATAGGTTGATGCATGGAACCAAGTGTGACCATGCAGTTTATATAGGTTGATGCATGGAACCAAGTGTGACCATGCAGTTTATATAGGTTGATGCATGGAACCAAGTGTGACCATGCAGTTTATATAGGTTGATGCTTGGAACCAAGTGTGACCATGCAGTTTATATAGGTTGATGCATGGAACCAAGTGTGACCATGCAGTTTATATAGGTTGATGCATGGAACCAAGTGTGACCATGCAGTTTATAGGTTGATGCATGGAACCAAGTGTGACCATGCAGTTTATACAGGTTGAGCATGAACCAAGTGTGACCATGCAGTTTATATAGGTTGATGCATGGAACCAAGTGTGACCATGCAGTTTATATAGGTTGATGCATGGAACCAAGTGTGACCATGCAGTTTATATAGGTTGATGCATGGAACCAAGTGTGACCATGCAGTTTATACAGGTTGATGCTTGGAACCAAGTGTGACCATGCAGTTTATATAGGTTGATGCTTGGAACCAAGTGTGACCATGCAGTTTATATAGGTTGATGCTTGGAACCAAGTGTGACCATGCAGTTTATATAGGTTGATGCATGGAACCAAGTGTGACCATGCAGTTTATATAGGTTGATGCTTGGAACCAAGTGTGACCATGCAGTTTATATAGGTTGATGCATGGAACCAAGTGTGACCATGCAGTTTATATAGGTTGATGCATGGAACCAAGTGTGACCATGCAGTTTATATAGGTTGATGCATGGAACCAAGTGTGACCATGCAGTTTATAGGTTGATGCTGAACCAAGTGTGACCATGCAGTTTTATAGGTTGATGCATGGAACCAAGTGTGACCATGCAGTTTATATAGGTTGATGCTGGAACCAAGTGTGACCATGCAGTTTATACAGGTTGATGCTTGGAACCAAGTGTGACCATGCAGTTTATACAGGTTGATGCATGGAACCAAGTGTGACCATGCAGTTTATACAGGTTGATGCATGGAACCAAGTGTGACCATGCAGTTTATACAGGTTGATGCTTGGAACCAAGTGTGACCATGCAGTTTATACAGGTTGATGCATGGAACCAAGTGTGACCATGCAGTTTATATAGGTTGATGCTTGGAACCAAGTGTGACCATGCAGTTTATATAGGTTGATGCATGGAACCAAGTGTGACCATGCAGTTTATATAGGTTGATGCATGGAACCAAGTGTGACCATGCAGTTTATATAGGTTGATGCATGGAACCAAGTGTGACCATGCAGTTTATATAGGTTGATGCATGGAACCAAGTGTGACCATGCAGTTTATATAGGTTGATGCATGGAACCAAGTGTGACCATGCAGTTTATACAGGTTGATGCTTGGAACCAAGTGTGACCATGCAGTTTATATAGGTTGATGCTTTGAACCAAGTGTGACCATGCAGTTTATATAGGTTGATGCATGGAACCAAGTGTGACCATGCAGTTTATATAGGTTGATGCTTTGAACCAAGTGTGACCATGCAGTTTATATAGGTTGATGCATGGAACCAAGTGTGACCATGCAGTTTATATAGGTTGATGCATGGAACCAAGTGTGACCATGCAGTTTATACAGGTTGATGCTTGGAACCAAGTGTGACCATGCAGTTTATATAGGTTGATGCATGGAACCAAGTGTGACCATGCAGTTTATATAGGTTGATGCATGGAACCAAGTGTGACCATGCAGTTTATATAGGTTGATGCTTGGAACCAAGTGTGACCATGCAGTTTATATAGGTTGATGCATGGAACCAAGTGTGACCATGCAGTTTATATAGGTTGATGCATGGAACCAAGTGTGACCATGCAGTTTATACAGGTTGATGCATGGAACCAAGTGTGACCATGCAGTTTATATAGGTTGATGCTTGGAACCAAGTGTGACCATGCAGTTTATATAGGTTGATGCATGGAACCAAGTGTGACCATGCAGTTTATATAGGTTGATGCATGGAACCAAGTGTGACCATGCAGTTTATATAGGTTGATGCATGGAACCAAGTGTGACCATGCAGTTTATATAGGTTGATGCATGGAACCAAGTGTGACCATGCAGTTTATATAGGTTGATGCATGGAACCAAGTGTGACCATGCAGTTTATACAGGTTGATGCTTGGAACCAAGTGTGACCATGCAGTTTATACAGGTTGATGCTTGGAACCAAGTGTGACCATGCAGTTTATATAGGTTGATGCATGGAACCAAGTGTGACCATGCAGTTTATATAGGTTGATGCATGGAACCAAGTGTGACCATGCAGTTTATATAGGTTGATGCATGGAACCAAGTGTGACCATGCAGTTTATACAGGTTGATGCTTGGAACCAAGTGTGACCATGCAGTTTATATAGGTTGATGCATGGAACCAAGTGTGACCATGCAGTTTATAGGTTGATGCATGGAACCAAGTGTGACCATGCAGTTTATATAGGTTGATGCTTGGAACCAAGTGTGACCATGCAGTTTATATAGGTTGATGCATGGAACCAAGTGTGACCATGCAGTTTATATAGGTTGATGCATGGAACCAAGTGTGACCATGCAGTTTATATAGGTTGATGCATGGAACCAAGTGTGACCATGCAATTTATACGGGTTGATGCTTGGAACCAAGTGTGACCATGCAGTTTATATAGGATCATGCAAGCTAATGTGAGGCCTATGTAAGTTTGTAATTTGTTGAAAAAGAAACATCCAGGAACAGATTACATAAACGCAAACATTTTTTCATGGACCTGAGTGGAATGTACTGACCTCTATGATAGAATGCCTTCATACAAATGTACACCCATTAGTAGTTGTAAATATGCATGGATCAATTCCAGATTGAGCTTCCAGGTCCATTAGTAGTTGTATATATGCATGGATCAATTCCAGATTGAGCTTCCAGACCCATTAGTAGTTGTATATATGCATGGATCAATTCCAGATTGAGCTTCCAGACCCATTAGTAGTTGTAAATATGCATGGATCAATTCCAGATTGAGCTTCCAGACAGTACTTCTGGCACACCAAATATTGTGGTAAAGAAGAAGACAAGTGAAAAGAAGAGAGAGTAAGATTATTTGGTTATTAATAAGACAAGTGCAAGTTAGAGAAGTGGTGTTCGATTTAAACATATTTTATTGCTTTCGAATAACATACATACAGTCAAACCTGTCTAGAGCAAACACCATCCGGATACATCGAGATTGGTTGTTGTAGAGAGGTTGTTGTTCTAGGGAGGTTCAACTTTTTGAAGTCTGGAAATGCGCGAATAGTCAGTTTATAGTCGGTGGCTCATACTGATTTGAATATAGCGTATACAGAATGGGGTCCTATGTACAATTGTACTTTCGGTAAATATTCAAAAAAACTGACTCAAAGTATTGAAAAGTCAACTTCTTTTTAATACATATAACTATACAGTATACATATATCAGTCTGAAACTAAACACAGATTTTATGTTTGCTTAAAAAAGTCACTGATTTTACTCTGAAGACAAAATGTGTTAAAATCCCCCAGATTATGCAAATCTAGACAATTGTGTACATTTAACGATTTATGTTTTCAATACATCAAAGTCAAAACATCTGATAAATTACGCATTTCAATTGTATAAAAAACAAACAACACATCTGTCGCATCACGGCAATTATCACTTCCATGCTAAATTTCATAAAAGAAGCTCCATAAATAGCGCTAATTGTAAGTTTGTTTTCAAAATATGGTCGGCCTTTTATAATTGATCACATAAATGGTTTCGGAATAACCTGGTTCCCATCCGCAATTTATATATATATATTCAAACACATAACTGTTAGGAAACCAGACGTATACATAGTGTGATTCTATTGTTAGCTATTTTTAGAATTGGGAAATACATGTACAAGATATTTTGGGATTATTGTCTGTTCTTGGGAGGTTTTACGCATCGATGGCTGGGAAATTGACTGTCGTTGTGTGTTGTAGAGAGGTGTCGTTCGTGAGAGGTGAAATTACATTAAAATCCAACGGGAGGGAATAAAGGTGACGTTATAAAGAGGGTGTCGCTCCTGAGAGGTGGCGTTTGGGGAGGTGGGACTGTATACACAAAATGCACAATATACAACTAATGAAATGTAACGAATATTATATTAGTGAAACTGTTATAATTTATAAGAAGCAAATGGGTTGGGTCACAAGTTTTAAGTGGTGTTCAGTTTTCTAACTCTATATTTCAGTGTTTCAATGTTAGATGGTGATGTAATTCTTTCAGTTTGTATTGGGGGTCTCTGTGGCCGGGTGGTTACGATAGTTTACTTCAACCCTCACAGCTGTAGGCTCAAAGGTTCAAACCCACTGGGGGATATCGTATGAAACTGGCTTGAGGAAGATCAATGGTTCTATCTGGTTACCCATCCGTACCCGGAATATTGTTCATAGGGGCATCCGGGACCTTACCCCCTACAGTGTTCGATCTAGGCTGCGCCATTGACCCCTTTTCATCTGAGCGGCCCAATTTGGTGAAATTAATTACCACTGCGCAATTGTTCACATTCCATAGTTTTAGTCCCTTACGCTAATAAGACACAATTGTGCCTATGGTGAACATACTTTGTAGACTGTGCTTTGATCGATAAGCTCTCTATGACGTTTACATAGTATTTGTAGTATTACCTCGGTATATTTAGCACAAACAACATGAGTCACTTGCATTTCAAGTTTAATAATTCAAATGATATTTCTGAATATTTTTCATCATGTGTCGGCGAAAATGGTAAAATCCACGACATCGAATCCTACCCCAATTGAAAATGCTATCCCTTGCGTGGTTAACAATAGTGAGCCAAAGAGTAAGGCTGTTATTAAAAGGGAAGTTGAACGAAAATGGATGGCTGATTGCTGCTTCATCTGATGTTTCATTATTATTATTATTGAAATGTACAGTCTTTCCATTGTCATCGATGCGAAAAATATGCAAGCAAGCTCATGGATGGAAATTTGTTATTCAGAATTATTACACTTGTTAAACTGTCAGTATCAAATGGCAAAGTGATAATTGAAATTAGTATCATTTTCATGTTTAATATTTTCAATTAGCAATTTCAGATTTATAAGCCAATTTCAAATCAATTAATGCATGAATTAGAAGCAATTGGCAGGCATTATTCTTTGATCGGCAACTAGGCGGAGACTAGTAGTGACACACTTACAAATAATGAACAATAGATTCATTACATTACATGTACACATATTTCGACTAGCGCGCACTAATAATTACTCTACTCGACGTAGTAACCGCCATATTGTAAACATTTTCATACAACTGGTTTCCGAATTCAACTATAAGTCTATAACACCATAATTTAGCTTAATCGGAAACCACACAACGTGTTTTATAAAACAGTTTTTAATTGGCTAGGATGTTTATAAACAGGTCATCTTATTGGCTATTGTGTAAAGTGTAAAAGACGGAGTGTAGCAGCAAAGCTAATTAACAGATTAATTGATTGCCCTTCTCCACAATGATACAGTCTTCAAACAGCATACATCAATCACGCCCGACCGATTAATTGAAAAAATCATATTTAATTGAAAAATGGAGTAGCCCTGGACTGAATTCATCAGAGTAGTCCCGGGCGTGGGCTATCATATTTGTACAACCCTGCATTAATGTCTTAATATGGAAAACAAACTCAAATTCCCATTGATGGTTTAAGACCTAATTACCATAAACGTAGTACCATTATTAGTGGTGTATCAGATGGCAGCATTAGTCAGTTAATAAAAATGTCTACTATTAAACACAAACATGTGAACGATCTCTTGTTTCAAACTATTATTTCAAATTGTTCTATGAAAAACGTACTTAAATGTATTAAACCGTCTCCGTGGCCTAGTGGTTAAGGCGACCGTCTACGGAGCATGAGGTTGAATGTTCGAATCTCGTCAGGGGTTCGTTCTGATATGGCCGGTTGGTGAGCCGCCAGCTAGTTAAATAATGGTTACCGATTGCCTACCAGCCTGGCGCCTGGCATACAAGCATAGGATTCGGGAAGTACTGATGTTCATAAAAAGAGGTGCCTCATAAGTCAGAAATGGCTGGCCCTTTAAATAGGGGTGACACTATAATAAACAAACACACTGTATTGTAAAGTGCTACATTGAATCAGTGACATTCTGAAACATTTTAGTGTCCATCCTCATTTTTACAAACATTCGCTGGCCATTTAAATAACTTAAATGATTCTGTATTTACAGAAAAGACAAGGAAAGAAAAAAGAAAAAAGTTCAAATAAAGAAGCAAAAGAAACAAGAGAGATGTGGAGACTTTTCAGCCTTGAAGGGTGAGATAATAAGTTCCTTTAACAGAATGGTTTACTCGGCTTAACAAAGTTCCTTTCACAGAATGGTTTACTCTGCTTAACAAATCTCCTTTCACAGAATGGTGTACACGGCTTAACAAAGTTCCTTTCACAGAATGGTTTACTCGGCTTAACAAATCTCCTTTCACAGAATGGTTTACTCGGCTTAACAAATCTCCTTTCACAGAATGGTTTACTAAGCTTAACAAAGTTCCTTTCACAGAATGGCTTACTCGGCTTAACAAAGTTACTTTCACAGAATGGTGTACACAACTTAACAAATCTCCTTTCACAGAATGGTTTACTCGGCTTAACAAATCTCCTTTCACAGAATGGTGTACACAACTTAACAAATCTCCTTTCACAGAATGGTTTACTTGGTTTAACATATCTCCTTTAACAAAGTTACTTTCACAGAATGGTTTACTCAGCTTAACAAATCTCCTTTCACAGAATGGTTTACTCGGCTTAACAAAGTTACTTTCACAGAATGGTTTACTTGGCTTAACAAATCTCCTTTCACAGAATGGTTTACTCGGCTTAACAAAGTTACTTTCACAGAATGGTTTACTCAGCTTAACAAATCTCCTTTCACAGAATGGTTTACTCAGCTTAACAAAGTTACTTTCACAGAATGGTTTACTTGGCTTAACAAATCTCCTTTCACAGAATGGTTTACTTGGTTTAACAAATCTCCTTTCACAGAATGGTTTACTTGGCTTAACAAATCTCCTTTCACAGAACGGTGTCCACGGCTTAACAAATCTCCTTTCACAAAATGGTTTACTCAGCTTAACAAATCTCCTTTCACAGAATGGTTTACTAAGCTTAACAAAGTTACTTTCACATAACAGTTTACTCAGCTTGTCAAGTCTCCTTTCAGGAAAAAAATTTAGTTTAGTCAGAAAGCAACCAGTACATTTTGTGTGTAGATTATATCAATGTTAACAACATAGGCTATACCCACTCTTTCAAGGAAGTTGCAAGTAACTGATTTAAAGATGCATACATGTATTTATTAATAATTATATTCTGCCTTGTAGATGAGGTGGTATTTGGTGATGTTGCCATGGCACCGCCATCTCTTACAGCTAAACCTAGAAAAGCAACCATGGACAGTGCGGTTCCAAGGGTAAGTAATAGATTTATCTGTACCTCATAGCTCAATGTCACTCTCAAGTGGGATAGATATTGTGATTACTTATCCACTGCATGATAGCTAAATGGCTGTCATTTGTATGGAGATATAATAGTATATTAACCTAAATCTCTATGAAGTCCCAGTAATATCTATGGAGGTGGGATAGATATTGTGATTACTTATCCACTGCATGATAGCTAAATGGCTGTCGTTTGTATGCAGATATAATAGTATATTAACCTAAATCTCTATGAAGGAAAGGGTTAAATGGCTGTCGTTTGTATGCAGATATAATAGTATATTAACCTAAATCTCTATGAAGGAAAGGGTTAAATGGCTGTCGTTTGTATGCAGATATAATAGTATATTAACCTAAATCTCTATGAAGGAAAGGGTTAAATGGCTGTCGTTTGTATGCAGATATAATAGTATATTAACCTAAATCTCTATGAAGGAAAGGGTTAAATGGCTGTCGTTTGTATGGAGATATAATAGTATATTAACCTAAATCTCTATGAAGGAAATGGCTGTCGTTTGTATGGAGATATAATAGTATATTAACCTAAATCTCTATGAAGGAAAGGGTTAAATGGCTGTCGTTTGTATGGAGATATAATAGTATATTAACCTAAATCTCTATGAAGGAAAGGGCTAAATGGCTGTCGTTTGTATGGAGATATAATAGTATATTAACCTAAATCTCTTTGAAGGAAAGGGCTAAATGGCTGTCGTTTGTATGGAGATATAATAGTATATTAACCTAAATCTCTTTGAAGGAAAGGGTTAAATGGCTGTCGTTTGTATGGAGATATAATAGTATATTAACCTAAATCTCTTTGAAGGAAAGGGTTAAATGGCTGTCGTTTGTATGGAGATATAATAGTATATTAACCTAAATCTCTTTGAAAGAAAGGGTTAAATGGCAGTCGTTTGTATGGAGATATAATAGTATATTAACCTAAATCTCTATGAAGGAAAGGGTTAAATGACTGTTGTTTGTATGGAGATATAATAGTATATTAACCTAAATCTCTTTGAAGGAAAGGGTTAAATGGCTGTCGTTTGTATGGAGATATAATAGTATATTAACCTAAATCTCTTTGAAGGAAAGGGTTAAATGGCTGTCGTTTGTATGGAGATATAATAGTATATTAACCTAAATCTCTATGAAGGAAAGGGTTAAATGGCTGTCGTTTGTATGGAGATATAATAGTATATTAACCTAAATCTCTTTGAAAGAAAGGGCTAAATGGCTGTCGTTTGTATGGAGATATAATAGTATATTAACCTAAATCTCTATGAAGGAAAGGGTTAAATGGCTGTCGTTTGTATGGAGATATAATAGTATATTAACCTAAATCTCTATGAAGGAAAGGGTTAAATGGCTGTCGTTTGTATGGAGATATAATAGTATATTAACCTAAATCTCTTTGAAGGAAAGGGTTAAATGGCTGTCGTTTGTATGGAGATATAATAGTATATTAACCTAAATCTCTATGAAGGAAAGGGTTAAATGGCTGTCGTTTGTATGGAGATATAATAGTATATTAACCTAAATCTCTATGAAGGAAAGGGTTAAATGGCTGTCGTTTGTATGGAGATATAATAGTATATTAACCTAAATCTCTTTGAAGGAAAGGGTTAAATGGCTGTCGTTTGTATGGAGATATAATAGTATATGAACCTAAATCTCTATGAAGGAAAGGGTTAAATGACTGTTTGTATGGAGATATAATAGTATATTAACCTAAATCTCTATGAAGGAAAGGGTTAAATGGCTGTCGTTTGTATGGAGATATAATAGTATATTAACCTAAATCTCTTTGAAGGAAAGGGTTAAATGACTGTTGTTTGTATGGAGATATAATAGTATATTAACCTAGATCTCTATGAAGGAAAGGGTTAAATGATGAAACGATCCATATTGGCACACTCATACATGTGTCTACAGTAAATTGGTGACGAAGAATAATCAATTGTATTGTTGACAAAATGTTGCTGCATGATATTGACGTCATTCAGCCAAAGAACATTAATTTCTTAGCTGTTATTGTTAAAAATACGGTAGACGACATTTTGTGATATTATTTTTTTTCCCGACCTATAAACATTTATTTTTGATGCTTTAGTTCATGTAGATTCTAGATTATATATTTAACCCACTCCATAGTAATGGGGGGTTGTATCTGGTTGTGTGTGTGTGCGTGCGCCTGTTTCACTGTCTCTCTGTCGATGAGATCATTCTAAAAGTTGGTGATGGATTTTGATTATGTTGTTGCAACAGCTGGTGATTTTGGCATTTGAATATTCGATTGTTCTTCCGAAAGAATATTCGCTAATTTCTGTGAAATTTCAATTGTACACCTTTACTACTCTCTGTTTTGATACACTGTGACGTAGCACCGGTTTCCGATTGAAAACGGTGGCTTGGTAGAATTATATAGCTGTGACATCTACTGTCGGAAGGCAGGGTCTTCTGTTAGCCTCCTATTCATAAACATTGAACATTCATGTGGGGGACAGCATTTCAGCATTGTGGACGCAAACAACATGTGTGTCTGACAACCTTAAAGATTTCGCTGTATGGAAGAAAGTTTAAAGAAATAATCAAATTTTCAATTTAAACAATTTTAATGAACACATTCCATTTTTTGGGTTCCGATGTAACCAGCATTGCCGAAACGTCCAGATCTGTCCGTGATACTTGCGGATATGTGTTCATATCGACCATGAACCCAGTGTGTGTCCATTTTGTCCAGCAAGTATCAATTCCTATCGCTTATTGTTCTTGCTCAGGCGTTTCATACACAACGACGATTAATTTCAAAGTACATCATCTCGGTTAAACCAATCAGTAGCACATGTAACTATGAGCAACATGTGTTCTCTTGCCTTTGTTAATTGGAGACATCAACTTTCGCACCTGCATGGGGCCATTATTTTGTGTTTGAATGTTAATTGATATTGGTAGTCGTGATAGTGCGTTCACTTCATGTGCAAAAGGACCAGAGTTTGAGACCCACTGGAGCCGTTACAATTGTGCCCTTAGGCAAGGCATTTAAATTCCATGTTGCCTCTTCTCTCCCTCGTGGCGATGGATTTTATTCGTAAAATATATCAATTTTTTATTCGAATACGATTCTAACAATTTCCGAACTAATATTCGAACATTCGTTGCCATCACTAATTTTGATGAAACTGTGGATATGTAGAGGGTTGGCGAGGAGGAAGTGGTAGGATTTAGGGAGAAATCGGGCGTGTGGTCAGTGAAGTGTCCACTACCATGGACTTCTAGAGTAAACAATGCATGCTTGTAGTCCGAAGCAAGATCGACGTATAGGGTTTACTATAGGTGTTCCTTGGAAACTATATGACCTTTCAAATAAGCAATACCCCAGGATCATATAATAATAATATTAAAGCCTTTATTATTGTGTCGCATACCAGCATGGGGGTTTCTATCTCTCTAGTTATTATTTGTATTTACTGGAAGTTATTTATGGGGAAATCATTAATCACACTATTTTCCGATTCTGGTTTGAACATTTTCTTAAAGATGTAAGTCAAGCCGTTCTCGGAATCTTTTCCAGCATTATCTTACTAACCTGGCAGTTCCTAATAGGCATAAGTCTATTGCAAAACTCGTGAGAGGGGGTAACATGTAGCCATGCACAATGGACTGTCAAACAACCACCATTCCGAACTGTTACAGTGGGGTTGTTAACAGGAAGTTAGTTTGTTCATATTGGAATATAAGCACTATGTTTTTAAAGAGGTGTTTGCTATAGAGAGGTTAATACATCAACATGTTCCCTCAAACATCTTGTTTGCTGTAGAGAGAGGTCACATCTTGTTTGCTGTAGAGAGAGGTCACATCGTGTTTGCTGTAAAGAGGTCACATCTTGTTTGCTGTAGAGAGGTCACAACTTGTTTGCTGTAGAGAGAGGTCACATCTTGTTTGCTGTAGAGAGGTCACATCTTGTTTGCTGTAGAGAGGTCACATCGTGTTTGCTGTAGAGAGGTCACATCTTGTTTGCTGTAGAGAGAGGTCACATTGTTTGCTGTAGAGAGAGGTCACATCTTGTTTGCTGTAGAGAGAGGTCACATCTTGTTTGCTGTAGAGAGAGGTCATATCTTGTTTGCTGTAGAGAGAGGTCATATCTTGTTTGCTGTAGAGAGGTCACATCGTGTTTGAAAGTAATTGGAAGAATTTAATCATGTATCCTGAATGTATATTGTGTTTGTGTTTTACAGCCTGGTAAACGTTCACTGATCCTGAAGGACATGATGAAGGAGTCGGAGAGTGGAACATCTGGTAAACAAACGGACAGCAGCATCAGAACTAACCCCAAATCACAAGCCCACAGACAGGCAGGACAAATTGTAAAACGCAAATTCTTATCACCAGTCCAGAAACAAATAACAGACTTTCAAAGGCTAAAAGCTATAGATTTATATAGGAAAATGAAAGATGAGAAGCTAAATCAGCCAAGATGAGCCCATGGACGTTGTTTAAAACAGATCACCTTGTTAGGATAGGGGAAATACCGTAGTTATACCCCAACGGCTTGAAATTGATGTCTCCTGTGATGCAGTAACTGTACTTAATAAACTTCTATTGAATCAAATCGTTGCATTCTCCAGTATGTCTAGTTCAGTTTTGAAATCTACATTTATTAGGTAATGGAACTATTTCAACTTGAATAATGAAGCTGTTCTATGCATTTGTACTCGCATTGAATTTAAAACACTGTCGTGATGTCATACCTTTATACTTGCAGTCCATTATTATTAATATTGGACTGTTGTGAAAAGGCCAGAGTATTAGATTCAATGTACGAAATTAACGATTTTATTTAGTAGTATCTTGTTAACGATTTTATTTAGTAGTATCTTGTTAAGTGTGTGTTTTAAGTAAGATATAAGCCTCAAACGGATTCAATATGTAAAATATTGGTACTGTCTTCGGCACTATGCGCCTCACACAGTCCAATATTGTTTTCGGCCTATATCCTATTACACTGATGCACATTGTTTGACACTCACCAGCGTGGGCTTGAGCCCTACTAGGATCTGATTATTTCCAAGTGAAGCGTGGGTTTGAGCCCTATTAGGATCTGATTATTTCCAAGTGAAGCGTGGGCTCGAGCCCTACTAGGATCTGATTATTTCCAAGTGATGATGTTATTAGTTATACACACCCATGAAAACAAACTAATGCCGAAAATTTCAACAACCTCTGGCTCCATTTAATGTAGGTACATGCTCTCTCCCACGGAGTAGTTTTATACACGTTATGGAGTGCTCCTCAGTGGCCAACTGGACATTTCATGACAATAATATTACAATATTGTTGTTTGTGCGACATAAGCAAATGATTTCACTTCATGGAATATCAAGATTGAGATCTCAGTCGTGTCCATCTATCGATGTTGAGAAGCTGTCCTATGATGTGTATGCAGTTTCAAATCGATACCTTTTATTTATGGCCAAGTTTGCTGGTAAGATGAGGGCGAGAATTAGCCAGCAGATATGTATGCAAAGCAATACCTTTGACGTCATTTTAGAAATAATCATGCAAGAGGTTTTACCAATTTGGCCAAATTTCAAGGTCATTGGTAGCGTATAAAAAGCAATAACTTTCGGCGGTTTTTGAGAAATGATATATGGTCCAGCCTGTGTTAGCAGTCAACATGTATCAAGCAACCCCTTTCCAGATTCCCAATATGTTATTTTATTATACATTTGACCTCTACTAAGCAGTCACTTTCTGCGATTCCCTTGGCTGTCTACTTAACACAAGTTTTGACTGTATTTACAGTTTCGACAGGTCAAATATTTCTGACAACCAAAATTCAAATACTCTTGCGGGTGGAACTTGTTAAGGGGGAGGGAACAACTTCTAGAAACAGTATGCATGAAACCATTGTATTAGACAGTATTTTTAGTTACGCAATTATTGATGTTGGCTGCTGCTGGAAAAATAGTCTCGCTTTCTAACAGAAATCCCTTCAAACAAGAAACAAATCTGGTTTATACTTACAACAACCTCTATTAAATTTGCGAAGATCAGTCGCACGATTCAAAATAAGAGCAACAAACGAATGACCTTGTTACAGCATCCTTCTTGTGACCTATATTGTCCCAAGTTTACATTATACTTTCACCATGAACAATCATTTAGTGGAAAGCTCATGATCTGGCCATCACCATGAAAAATCATTTAGTGGAAAGCTCATGATCTGGCCGTCACCAAGAAAAATCATTTAGTGGAATGCTCATGATCTGGCCGTCACCAAGAAAAATCATTTAGTGGAATGCTCACGATCTGGCCATCACCAAGAAAAATCATTTAGTGGAATGCTCATGATCTGGCCATCACCAAGAAAAATCATTTAGTGGAATGCTCATGATCTGGCCATCACCATGAAAAATCATTTGGTGGAATGCTCATGATCTGGCCATCAATTTGGAAAATCATTTAGTGGAATGCTCGTGATCTGGCCATCACCATGAAAAATCATTTAGTGGAATGCTCATGATCTGGCCATCAATTTGGAAAATCATTTAGTGGAATGCTCGTGATCTGGCCATCACCATGAAAAATCATTTAGTGGAATGCTCATGATCTGGCCATCACTGGAAAACGCGGATGGGCATAACACCAATAACTCCAATTTTTGTTGAAAAATAATGGAATCAAAAGGGCCATAGCTCAATGAAAAATTATCATAATGGCTTGGTATCAATCACTCCTGCGAGTGAAGTTTCATTGATTTCCGGCTGGTATGTTGTGAGGAGTGAAGTTTCATTGATTTCTGACCGATTGTTGTGAGGAGTGAAGTTTCATTGATTTCCGGCTGGTATGTTGTGAAGTTTCATTGATTTCTGACCGATTGTTGTGAGGAGTGAAGTTTCATTGATTTCCGGCCGGTGGTTGTGAGGAGTGAAGTTTCATTGATTTCCGGCCGGTATGTTGTGAAGTTTCATTGATTTCCGGCCGGTGGTTGCTGAGGAGTGAAGTTTCATTGATTTCCGGCCGGTGGTTGCTGAGGAGTGAAGTTTCATTGATTTCCGGCCGGTGGTTGTGAAGTTTCATTGATTTCCGGCCGGTGGTTGTGAGGAGTGAAGTTTCATTGATTTCCGGCCGGTGGTTGTGAAGTTTCATTGATTTCCGGCTGGTGGTTGTGAAGTTTCATTGATTTCCGGCCGGTGGTTGCTGAGGAGTGAAGTTTCATTGATTTCCGGCCGGTGGTTGCTGAGGAGTGAAGTTTCATTGATTTCCGGCCGGTGGTTGTGAGGAGTGAAGTTTCATTGATTTCCGGCCGGTGGTTGCTGAGGAGTGAAGTTTCATTGATTTCCGGCCGGTGGTTACTGAGGAGTGAAGTTTCATTGATTTCCGGCCGGTGGTTGCTGAGGAGTGAAGTTTTATTGATTTCCGGCCGGTGGTTGCTGAGGAGTGAAGTTTCATTGATTTCCGGCCGGTGGTTGCTGAGGAGTGAAGTTTCATTGATTTCCGGCCGGTGGTTGCTGAGGAGTGAAGTTTCATTGATTTCCGGCCGGTATGTTGTGAAGTTTCATTGATTTCCGGCCGGTGGTTGTGAGGAGTGAAGTTTCATTGATTTCCAGCCGGTGGTTGTGAAGTTTCATTGATTTCCGGCCGGTGGTTGTGAAGTTTCATTGATTTCCGGCCGGTGTTGTGAAGTTTCATTGATTTCCGGCCGGTGGTTGCTGAGGAGTGAAGTTTCATTGATTTCCGGCCGGTGGTTGTGATGAAGTTTCATTGATTTCCGGCCGGTGTTGCTGAGTGAAGTTTCATTGATTTCCGGCCGGTGGTTGTGTGAAGTTTCATTGATTTCCGGCCGGTGGTTGTGAAGTTTCATTGATTTCCGGCCGGTGGTTGTGAAGTTTCATTGATTTCCGGCCGGTGGTTGTGAGTTTCATTGATTTCCGGCCGGTGGTTGTGAAGTTTCATTGATTTCCGGCCGGTGGTTGTGAAGTTTCATTGATTTCCGGCCGGTGGTTGTGAAGTTTCATTGATTTCCGGCCGGTGGTTGTGAAGTTTCATTGATTTCCGGCCGGTGGTTGTGAAGTTTCATTGATTTCCGGCCGGTGGTTGTGAAGTTTCATTGATTTCCGGCCGGTGGTTGTGAAGTTTCATTGATTTCCGGCCGGTGGTTGTGAAGTTTCATTGATTTCCGGCCGGTGGTTGCCGAGAACGCCGACTATATACTACGCCTTTCAGGTATCATAAATATGGAGTTGCTAAATGAATGTGGACGTACAAATTCCATCACAATACATTAATTGACCAGTCACCAATGAGTAAGCCCTCGAGCAATGCCGATATCCTATAGTGTCCTGCGAGTCAGAATTGTCAAATAATACGGTATAGTAACGGAACTAGTTTTAAATTTAATAATGGTTAACCAATTACGTTTAATCAGGAATGAAGATAGATATGATATATCAAATGGACCCTTTTTGAAATAAATATCAATTTAAATTTTACGTTACAATTGTTAAACGTAATAAGGTGAAATTGTATTTGTTTCTGTGTATGTAAATATGAAAAACAAATAAACGGGTTGCTCCATGGCAACTCAAAAAAATTTGTCACAATTATGGAAATAAACTTAAAATATTACCTATCTCTCATGAACGTAATTAGCAATAGAACTTGGACATTAGTGTAATTATTGACTGATCAAAAGTTAGTATCATTTTATTCATATTTGCCCTAAGTTTAGAGATTTAATGAGAATTATCTCGTGCCATTATTACACGTGACCTACTAAGCAAACGTTACACGTGACCTACTAAGCAAACGTTACACGTGACCTACTAAGCAAACGTTACACGTGACCTAAGCAAACGTTACACGTGACCTACTAAGCAAACGTTGCACGTGACCTACTAAGCAAACGTTACACGTGACCTACTAAACAAACGTTTATTACTTTACTTACAAGTTAAGTGACCAATAAGAAAATTGTTCAAAACCTATTGGTATTTTCATTTATATATTATGCAAATTTAGTATCCTTTAGGAAACCACAACATCCAAGCTCTTCTAAAAATATATACATACTTTTCGGTTATGTAGTGTTTGCTATAAAATGTTCATGCAACGTGTCCCAAATGAACTGATTTTTAGGAATTTATCATCTGCTAATTACCTCCCTTTATGGATATTTATTTATCATTAATAACTTTGTAATTTGTAGTTTAATACGTTACCAATTATTTCTAAGTTACCTCATTGACAAAATATAAATGCTCGACTCGATCCCAAATGATTAATATTCTTGTATCAATGAAATGAAATTGTTCATTTCGAGGATCTCGTAGTACTGTATCTGAAAATCTAATAATTCTCCAAGTCAACAATAATAGTATTATGCTTAGTATTTGCAATATATCGTGTTATTCAGGCCACATACAATATTTGTTAACGTAAGCCTCATTATTTTATGTATGTATGTGAATTAATTTGTTCCGACTATTCTGAATATAAAGAAAAAATGAAAATGAACTCGAAAGATTTAACGATCTTTATGTTTGGCGAGCAAACATACACGACATGTATAATATTTATTCCACATTTGGCATAAGCAGTTTTCTTTTGAAATTGTGACAATGTTCATGCCTCTTAAAACACTATTGCTACGTCATGCCTTTGTACTTGCAGTCCATTATTATTAATATTGGACTGCTGTCAATAGGCCAGAGTATTATATTAAATCCTATGCGTAAATGTACGAAATTAACAATTTTAATTAAGTAGGATTTTGTTATACAAGTTGTGTGTTTTAAGTAAGATATAAACATCAAATGGATCCAATATGTCCCACTCACAGTACAATATTTTACATACCGGTATTGGATCGTTTTTGACATATCCTATACATATTGCCAGGGATCAGTTTAGGCGATGTGGGCGAAATTGTCGCCCTAGGGACACCGACTTCGCCCTCTGGGGGCCCCACTTGTCCCTTTTTGTTGTTGGTTTTTATGATTTTCAAACAAAATTTTGTCTAGTAAGATACACTGGCCCATTATAAAGCACTCGTATTCAAATGTTGTATTTAATGGTTGTACTGTGGTAAACCTAATTTGTAAAAGTATATTAAAGAACACCATTTAAGGAAGCGATCACGCACTTTCTCACTTCTCCCAAAAATTCTGACCTAGAATGAACCCCGATTTGCAAGTGTTTGATTATTATTATCTTGTGTATTAAGTTTTACAATAAAATATTATACCATTACCTTATTGATTGGGACACAATTGGATGTTTTCACACCATCATTTACTGGTTTCCATGCCTCCGACATTCATTATAGTATACTGTACTGGTAAAGTATAATTAGTGTTATAGAATTTGAGATGATGGCTGAAAATACAGTATGTTCACTCAGGACATGTTTTATCTATTCCTTGTTCAATTAATAAAGTTCTATATTTCACAGAGCCATCTCGATATTGTTTGTTGTACGTTTTCTCATTACTGGGTCACGTGATTTTAGGGGCGAAGTGATTGGTTAATTTGTAACTGCATGAGATTTTTGTATCTTCGCCTTCTTGTCTGCTATACAACATTCTCGTGCACAAATGTTCCCATAGATCAAGGTCTCTACCCCCAAAGGTAGATTGTCAGCAGCAGAACTACCATTGTAAATGTCGCCATAGATCAAGGTCTCTACCCCCAAAGGTAGATTGTCAGCAGCAGAACTACCATTGTAAATGTCCCCATAGATCAAGGTCTCTACCCCCAAAGGTAGATTGTCAGCAGCAGAACTACCATTGTAAATGTTCCCATAGATCAAGGTCTCACCCCCAAAGGTAGATTGTCAGCAGCAGAACTACCATTGTAAATGTCCCCATAGATCAAGGTCTCTACCCCTAAAGGTAGATTGTCAGCAGCAGAACTACCATTGTAAATGTTCCCATAGATCAAGGTCTCACCCACCAAAGGTAGATTGTCAGCAGCAGAACTACCATTGTAAATGTTCCCATAGATAAGGTCTCACCCCCAAAGGTAGATTGTCAGCAGCAGAACTACCATTGTAAGATTTTCAAATAAATTTGCACAAAATTAATGTTCACCCTGATGAAATAAGTTTAAAAATGGTGATTATCATCTCAGGTATACACTTGATAATGCTCAGAAGTGAGACGATCGCATCCTTAACATACAAAATATCGTTAAAATACACAGAATGACCATTAAATATAACATTTAAATAGGAGGTCTTTATAAAGGGCCAGTGCATCTTACTGGACAAAATTGTGTATGAAAATTGTAATTTTTTTTTAGGGAGAAGTGGGATTACAGAGGGCAGTCAGGGTTCCCTAGAGAGACTATTTCACCCACTAAACTGATCCCTGAATTATGCTGCCAACGTGTACTTTTTCCTTTAGATAATCAACCACTTACTTTAGAGCTTATAACACAAAGAACTATGTGTGAATCAACTCAAAGTTGGTAACAAAGTTCTATTTTGATCAAGTGGTTTTTATTGATATAAAAAATTCTTTGCAACTTAGCCAGGGTTTGCTCAAACTAGGCCACAAGTGACATTTGATGAAAGCTTGATACTGGTTAATTCACAGGGATTCGGCACGTTTGGGGGTACTAGTATATATATTTAAGTACAGGGATTCTACTCTGTGGGATGTCAGATTTCGCATCGATCAGTAAAATGGCCCTATCTGAAACAATTTTGTACAAAGCTGTCCAAATATAACGCCTATCCCGAGTCTTTATATTGTTCTTCAAATAAAACACAACTTTAAGCTGCATGCATGTATACTTTGCAAACGATTTCTGAGATTATGTTATATTTCGAGTTTTACGCCTGCATCAGCAGCATTTTGGGCTATATCGCCGGCGGGCAGTTTACCGACAGCTTTCCTGGGCAGGCTCCAGCAGTTAACCAGTAGTTTGGATGCACCAACCTCTGTAAGAAACTGCCAACTTTTTCATATAAAGAGACACGGTCTGAACAGGGCTCGAACCCGTGACGATAGGTTACAGTGGTATGCGAGTCAGCGACCGTAACCACTCTACCACGGAAGCGGTATTTCAGAGATAAACCATAGATGCACATACAAAATATTGCCTCCTGGCTCACAAGACCTGGGAGAAATTGTTTTCAATGACCGCTGATAACATGACGATGGAACCAGTTATCTAGCTTGAGCTAAGAGTTTAACTGAAAATTGAATTTTCATCTGCATGGTATTGGAATTTTCTATGGATCGCAGGAAGTCAATGAATTAAGTTTTGCAATTAAAACAATTTATTCATAAACACAGTGCTATGTTACAAGACTCTAGTACTGGTTACTGTCAACATTAAAAATTCTACATGTATTTAAATCTAAAAATTCAATTAGAATGCACAAAATGGTTCTAAATTACAAAGCATGAGAAATGAATGTTTGTATGTACAGTGTATAATCTAACTGTTGCAAAAGCAACAATCCTGGAGACAGTATAACATCTTTAAGTACCCTCATTCAAACTGTCGTTCGTTTCTTCTTACATCTTAAGTACCCTCATTCAAACTGTCGTTCGTTTCTTCTTACATCTTTAAGTACCCGCATTCAAACTGTCGTTCGTTTCTTCTTACACCTTTAAGTACCCTCATTCAAACTGTCCTTTGTTTTTCTTACATCTTTAAGTACCCTCATTCAAACTGTCGTTCGTTTCTTCTTACATCTAAGTACCCTCATTCAAACTGTCGTTCGTTTCTTCTTACATCTTTAAGTACCCTCATTCAAACTGTCGTTCGTTTCTTCTTCAAAACCTGAACATGGCAATACATTTCTGAAGAGTGTAGCTATTATTCGTGTATTTTCCTCCAGATCATGTCTATGTACATAGCATTATGACACAAAATGTCAAATCAGTCCGACCATGTATATGGTAAGCCCATCACTTCTTGCCTTTGATTGATGGTGCAGGTGTCTTTGGCTTTTTGGCAGTCTTCAAAGTCTTGGGTGTCTTTGGTGCCTTTAGTGTCTGAAATGACAATCTCTATTTTGAGTGTTCAATACAATCAGCACCATCTGTGACCTAGTGGTTAAGGCCTACAGAGCTAGAGGTCGAAGGTTTGAACCTCATTAGGAGTTCATTCTGATATGGCTAGTTGACAGGCTGCCAGGTAGTTAAATAATGGCCTCTCAGTGTGGTGGCTGGCCCTCAAGGATTGGATTTGAGAAGTACTGACGTTAGTTAATAAGAGGTGGCGCAATGTCTGGCCCTTTCAATATGGGCGACACTATAATAAACAAGCATTTTACATGTTATAGTAGAGTAGTTGTTATATTTTGGGTTTTACGCCTGCATCAGCACCATTTTGGGCTATATCGCCGGCGGGTAGTTTACCTAACACCTTTCCTGGGCAGGCTCCAGCGATTAACCAGTACTTGGGTGCACCAACCTCCGTAAGAAACTGCCAACTTTTTCATATAAATGAGCATGAGCGTGGCTCGAACCCGTGACCATCAGTGATGATAGGTTACAGTGGTATGCAAGTCAGCGACCATAACCACTCGACCACGTAGGCAGACTTGTAGTAGTGAATCGATACATTACTATGAAAAAAATCTGTTCAGTGGCTTATTGTACTAATAACACATCATTTGAGCGCAAATTCACTTCGAGGTATGAACTGTTTGATGGAATTCCATTTAAGTGAGTTTGCCCTCGACCTACAAAGTTTTTACCTCAACTTTGAATGTTTGATGAAATCCAGTTTAATAATAAGACTTCAAACTACCAATCTGACTGAACTGTTCACTATTGTTAACTATGTTAAAGACATTGATGATCAGTTCAGTTTACACTTTGCCCAAGTGTTTTAACTGTGTCGAGATATTCCCGCTCTGGGCATTGTTCCAGACACATGCAGATATTTGGGCTGCTGACTAATACAGTTTCAAAATATTCAACAACAAAATACCTTTGCTGCTTTAGGCTTTTTTTCTGCAACAGGAACCGTTTTTTGCGGACTCTTTTTCACTGCAGGCTTCTTTACAGCAGCCTTAGCCGGCGCCGATTTCTTCACGCCTACTGCCTTTTTCTTCACTGGCGACTTCTTTGGAGCGGTCTTTTTTACAACAGTCTTCTTGACAACCTGATAAAAAACAATACATACAGTCGTGTTACAACCGGATAAAAACAATACATACAGTTGTGTTACAACCGGATAAAAACAATACATACAGTCGTGTCGCAACCGGATAAAAACAATACATACAGTCGTGTCACAACCAGATAAAAACAATACATACAGTCGTGTCGCAACCGGATAAAAACAATACATACAGTCGTGTCACAACCTGATAAAAACAATACATACAGTTGTGTCACAATCGGATAAAAACAATACATACAGTCGTGTTACAACCAGATAAAAACAATACATACAGTCGTGTTACAACCAGATAAAAACAATACATACAGTCGTGTCACAACCGGATAAAAACAATACATACAGTCGTGTCACAACCTGATAAAAACAATACATACAGTCGTGTCACAACCTGATAAAAACAATACATACAGTCGTGTCACAACCGGATAAAAACAATAGTCATGTCACAACCGGATAAAAACAATACATACAGTCGTGTCACAATCGGATAAAAACAATACATACAGTCATGTCCCAACCGGATAAAAACAACACATACAGTCGTGTCACAATAGGATAAAAACAATACATAGTCGTGTCACACCCGGATAAAAACAATACATATAGTCGTGTCACAACCGGATAAAAACAATACATACAGTTTGGTCACAACCGGATAAAAACAATACATACAGTCGTGTCACAACCAGATAAAAACAATACATACAGTCGTGTCACAACCGGATAATGGTCATATGGCGACTTTCCAGACATTATTGGTTGAGGAAGGACCCCCCCCCAACGGGTGTCCCTTAGAGCAACAATTCAAGCGTGGATGGGCACCTGGGTATAACTACCGACCTTCCGCACATGAAATAATTAAGACACACCCAGCAGTGGTGAAAGGCAAGTGATTTGAAGTCAACGACGGTAACCACTTGTCCATGGAGGCTCCTTAGTACGACATTCTTGCCGTGTCATAAGACATACATACGAAGAATAGCACCCTCTGTCTATTAGATCTACAAATAAAGCAAAATGAGTAAAGCCCTAAACAGTTAACAAATTTAATTAAGAGTAAAATGCAGGATTCTGCAAATCAAATGGGAAATAGTGAGATTATCAAGAAATAGCCGAGGTGCCCGTGTCCATCAATAGTCAACTTGTATCTCTAATAATGTAGTAGAGCAAAGTCTCAATTTCTAAATAAATCGGTTGATTGATGCTATCTATATGTATTCTACTAGATAATTAATATACTGATATAATAATATTATGATCGATGCGATTGGGGAAAACATTAGTAATTTATATATACTGAACAAAAAAGTTCTGCAACATAACATTTTTTATTACGAAACGCACGGACCATTGCACATCGATCATTCCTACCAAGTTTCGGCAATTCATGTGAAGATTTTTGAAGAATTTGTGCTATTTTTATACAGCAGCCATCACAGACAATAACTATGAAATTTGGCCATCATTGCTGACGTAATTTATGTGAAGATTTAATTCTATAAGAAAAGAACGCTCGCTTTTTATCATCATGATTTTGACAATTGCAGCAGAGCGATCGATTTGTGGATACGTACGATTTAATATATGACATGATCATATTCGGTCAAACATAAAATTTGGCTCCACTGTTTGGTTTGACTTAAAAGTTGAAGCATGACCAAGGTAAAGCTGGATAGACAAAATTGTTAAATGGGAGAAAATCCGCAGAAAACATCCAACCGGAACCATATAATCTGCACCATACTGGTGCTTCATGCCAACTTCTGAAAATCAAAAATGGTGTTTAGGTGAAGAGCGGACAGGCTTTGTAGAACGTGTTCAAAAAGCCTTGCTGGTAAATCTGCAAAATAAATCCAATCGGATCAGGATTCCAATATGCACGACAATACTGACACTTTCTGCCAAATTAGGTGAACATCCAACAAGGGGCTTTGTAGGTGGGGGGGACATGATCAAATTGGGAGGGATAGATGACTAAGGCCAAAACAATATGTCGAAGATAAAATTATGGAAATTATTAAATTTTAATACAATGTATTTGTAGCCACGATTAACATGGGGTCCGGGCAGTCGTCACTGAAAATTTAAATGCCTTATCGTGGCAGCTGCATTCCGTGACATTTTAATGTTTTGACTATGGCAAAAGAACATTTTTACAATTAAAACGTACCGATATTTTCACATTTGATGGAATTGCTGCTCATCATACACCTCCACTTCATTTTAATTGTATTTTCATATATTAAATATTTGAAGTAAATGTGTAGGCACGAGCCTATAGGAAGCTACACATAGTACTGATGGTCATACTAGACAGTACACTCATGATTTTGCCAGATCTGTCTATACAATGGTACGAGTATTCGCCTCCAGGTAATGCGAGGATCAGGCGGTCATGGGTTCAAACACTGACTGGGTTTGGTTATATTAATGGTGGCAGAAGTTTTTTCGGGCCCCATGCGCGATTACACAGGACTCGTACCTCTTTGTACGATTTCTGTATGAACGGTTGATGACTTGATTAAAAAACATATGAAGAGGGGTGAAGCGGTATATCGGGACACTACAAGTACCGTCTCAATGCAACTAGCTTTTATCTGTTTATAGCGACGCTCTAATGTGCGGCATTCATGGTCCAGTGATAAGAGCGTCGGATTTGGAATCATAACGGTCCCAGGTTCAATACTCGGTTAGGCCATGTATGTAGTGTCATTGAGCAAGGCAGACATTGATTAGTACTGGTTAACTGCTTCGGTCGGTTAAACCTGCCCAGGAAAACAAACGTGTCTAGGCAGCGGTACAACATTAATGATGACCAGGCGATCGTGGATTATTAAAACCCAGACTTGGGCTTTGTTACTTTGCTACGAATGGCTTAATTAATAAGTTACTCCTAGCACAAGTTTCACTACTAAATAAAATAAAAAAGCAATATGTTGTGAATTGCTACAAGAGTACACCCTAATAGAGAGTACACCCCCCCCCCCTCCAACTATGAAACTGCTAAATACTTACCTTCTCCTTAGTCTGTTTTTCTTTGGCATTTACAAGTTTTTCTTTCTCTTTCAGTTTCTTTGCTTTCGCCTCGTCAGTCTCCTTGACTTTGTTTACCTTGAACCTGCCCGTGTAACCTTTAGCATCCGAGTTCTTTGGTCTGATGAACATACCACTTTCCAAGCCCTTCGCAAGTGCGGGTTTCAGGTGCGTACGCACAATGTCCGCATCCAGTGTGTATTTTCCAGCGATGTATGACTGAATGGCAGGAATAGAAGATCCTTTTCTGTCAGCTAGCGAAGATATGGCATCCTTTGCCATTTGAATATAGGTAGGATGTGTAGGTTTAGGCCGTTGTTTTTTCGTTGCTGCAATCATTGCTTCAGGCATGCCGTTTTCTGCCGCCATTTTTGTGCACGAAATATTTTATAACTCTTTTCCTATGAAACTCCCGCGAAATTGTGATGCGCAGTTATATTTATCCATTGCGCGCGAACCGGTAAGAAAGTCGTTGAGGTTCGGCGGTGTACATAATTTCATAATAACTTTTGAAAATATATATGCGACATATCATATAAACCAGTTGTTTCTCAAATCCTGCCGTTTAGAACAGATGTTATTTTTGTGTTCTGGCTGCGTCCGTCTGTCTGTGTGTACCTCAAAAAGTTATTGATGAAACTGTGTGAATATATATACTATATATCGTAAACATATCGATTTTTGTTTACATCCGGAACGCGAATGATGTCATTTCTATTTAAAACAGCTGCTTTGGTACTTATGGTGTTCACATATTACTTATCAAAGAGCAAACTGCGCGTAAAGCAGATTAATGTTCACATTTTATTTGAAAGTATGCAAATGCTGATGATTTCATTAATCCCATTTATGTGTAGCCTAAACATCCCTTAAACAGAGGATATATAAAGAACTATGTGTTTGTTTTTGTAAAATGAGAAATTGAAATCTGCTGAGGAAGGTCACGTGATAGTTATGCGACACTGTCATAATGCGCATTTTACAGGTCAATTCAAATATAGTGTTCCTCTTACAGCTTTTAAACATTTTTCTTCAAATATCCTATTGTACAAGATATTTACTATTTATGCTAATTCAGTTTCATCCATATTTTTTCAAATCCAACCTGGCGTATGTATATTCACCAAGTGCACTGACAAATGCATATCATGCTGTTAGAGACATGGGTTTGCCAGTAAAATCGGCAGCAAGACAATATAGTGTGCCACTCTTCACATTAAGTGACATTTCTCTACATGTCACAACTTACCTCATATTGAAGAGTAATCATAATTTGTTGGGTGTTAAATTTCTCCGTTTCGAGTAACAATAACTACTATGCCCAATGTTAATTAGCTTTTTGGAACTTAACTGTAATCAACATTTCTGTTACATGAATTGTCAAGGCCGGCCGATAATAGGTACTTTTTTCGACGCCATATTGAAATCATAAGCGAGTGAAAGTGTATTTTATTTTGAACATTTGTTATGCAAACCCAGTTTAGACAATTGCATTAAATGCAGAAATTATCATTTTACTTAGTAATAGTATTCCACTTGTCGTAAAAGAGACCGACTAGAAGACATTCATCGACAAGCATTAGACGGCCGATTACCGGTACGCCAATGGTAATAGAGGAAGAGGGTTGGTCCTGAAGGAAATGATTCCATGTTGAGAAAAATCTTTTTAAGGCACGTGTCACGTCGGTCAGCGAAATGTTCACTCCCGTTGACTTATATAATAAAATATGCATGCTTGTAACTCGAACACGAAGACAGATAGACATATGGAACACTTGTAAGACAGATAGACATGTGGAACACTTGTAAGACAGATATACATGTGGAACACTTGTAAGACAGATAGACACGTGGAACACTTGTAAGACAGATAGACATGTGGAACACTTGTAAGACAGATAGACATGTGGAACACTTGTAAGACAGATAGACACGTGGAACACTTGTAAGACAGATAGACATGTGGAACACTTGTAAGACAGATAGACATATGGAACACTTGTAAGACAGATATACACGTGGAACACTTGTAAGACAGATAGACATGTGGAACACTTGTAAGACAGATACACACGTGGAACACTTGTAAGACAGATAGACATGTGGAACACTTGTAAGACAGATAGACATGTGGAACACTTGTAAGACAGATAGACATGTGGAACACTTGTAAGACAGATAGACATGTGGAACACTTGTAAGACAGATAGACATGTGGAACACTTGTAAGACAGATATACATGTGGAACACTTGTAAGACAGATAGACATATGGAACACTTGTAAGACAGATAGACATGTGGAACACTTGTAAGACAGATACACATATGGAACACTTGTAAGACAGATAGACATGTGGAACACTTGTAAGACAGATACACATGTGGAACACTTGTAAGACAGATAGACATGTGGAACACTTGTAAGACAGATACACATGTGGAACACTTGTAAGACAGATAGACATGTGGAACACTTGTAAGACAGATACACATGTGGAACACTTGTAAGACAGATAGACATGTGGAACACTTGTAAGACAGATAGACATGTGGAACACTTGTAAGACAGATATACATGTGGAACACTTGTAAGACAGATAGACATGTGGAACACTTGTAAGACAGATAGACATGTGGAACACTTGTAAGACAGATAGACATGTGGAACACTTGTAAGACAGATAGACATGTGGAACACTTGTAAGACAGATAGACATGTGGAACACTTGTAAGACAGATAGACATATGGAACACTTGTAAGACAGATAGACATATGGAACACTTGTAAGACAGATAGACATGTGGAACACTTGTAAGACAGATAGACATATGGAACACTTGTAAGACAGATAGACATGTGGAACACTTGTAAGACAGATAGACATATGGAACACTTGTAAGACAGATAGACACGTGGAACACTTGTAAGACAGATATACATATGGAACACTTGTAAGACAGATATACATATGGAACACTTGTAAGACAGATAGACACGTGGAACACTTGTAAGACAGATAGACATATGGAACACTTGTAAGACAGATACACATATGGAACACTTGTAAGACAGATATACATGTGGAACACTTGTAAGACAGATACACATATGGAACACTTGTAAGACAGATACACATATGGAACACTTGTAAGACAGATAGACACGTGGAACACTTGTAAGACAGATAGACATATGGAACACTTGTAAGACAGATATACATGTGGAACACTTGTAAGACAGATATACATGCGGAACACTTGTAAGACAGATAGACATATGGAACACTTGTAAGACAGATACACATGTGGAACACTTGTAAGACAGATAGACATATGGAACACTTGTAGGATACCCAATATGACATTTCAAATAAGCCACACACAGTGACCTTGATGTCATGTGAAATCAAATGTTAGTTCTTCTCAGTGTGTAGAGGTTTGAACTTCCTCTTGGAACGCTCTCCTCTAGTCCAGTTAATTATAGTCACGACTTTGGCAGCAATTATTATGAAACATTTGTCTTAAATTTACAGTAACATTTTTTGTTCATTTTAATTAATTTTTAATTCACTGTCATTTCTTATACAGTTGTCCTCAACGTATTACTTGTAACAGTTGGCACACACTTAGATTCTCTCACCCGGTATTTATTTAACCAAGATTGAAATGAGTTGATGGATGTTACCGATATAAGAAAATGATTGAGTCTGGCAAGTTGTTGCAAGTGTCCACACACCGTGTTGTTTCGCCTTTTAAATGGTTATGACTATTGTGCAAAAGATAGAAAAAAACAAACAATATATTTGCACGAATAAATTATTGTCATATATAAATAGAAATGTATTATATAAATACATTTATTTATTTATATATATGACACATTGTTAAGTTCCATGTAAGATTATGATTATTATGTATTATGTATAATCGTCTGCTATTATTTTCGCGCCTAAATTATCATTTCTCTGTTTGCGCGGGAACAAATTATATTTTGACACCACCGAGTGCAGGTGGTCAGTTATGTAAGATGATCGCCGCTTTCTTGATGACAGAGAAACATGTAATAATATTGTATAACATCATAGATGTTTGGCGCCGTAATGTCTGTTATAGATGTTAATTCTGCTTGGAAGTCGTGATAGCGCAGTGGATGCGCGTTCGCTTCAGGTGTGAACGGTCCGGAGTTCGAGCCCCGCTGAAGCCGTTACGATTGTGCCCTTAGGCAAGGCATTTAAATTCCACGTTGCCTCTTCTCTCTCCCTCGTGGCGATGGATTCCATCAGGAATGAGGTCTCGAGAGTGATTAATATAAGTTGAAATAACTTGTTTCGCAATCGAGCTAAAATAAATTTGTATAAACTAATTCTGCTATTTAAGAAATGAAAAATGATGAAGAAATTAGTGCATTTTTATCCAGCCATGGAGGCGTTAAGGAAATATGTAACTCACTATTAGAATATAAACTGTTTCTATGATAGTTAGAAAAATTAATATTTAAAGAAGTATTAAATATTAAAGTCGTATTAAATACGTGAACGGAAGATAATTAGGCCTTTTAAGAAACGATTGTTTTGGCTAATATATCTATTGGAATAGTTTGATAAAGGAAGGAAATTAGTATAGTCATAGAACTATTATGAACACATTGAAATAGTGAGGCGAATAATAAGATACGAGATATCACGAATATATGATACATGTTATAGATCTGAAATAAAATGAGATTGTTGTAAATGAGATTATACAAAGGAAAATGATAGACTGTGTTGAGTTATACTATATGAAGGACCGTAGAGGTGTGGGTTGTTGGTGTGGTTGGTTTGGGGTGGAAACCCCCTAGACATCTCCAGCGAGTCTACGATAGGACAGACCCTGGTTAGAGCATTGATATCGGAAACTAGACATAGGAAGGAAGAGAGGCTTGTGACACTATTGACATTAGTATATCAATACATGAAAGGCAACGCAATTTTTCATAAAATTAACAAATAACAATTGACCTGAATGTAGTCTTAAATATAGAAACTTGAATATAGAAACTTGAGCTTGACGATGCATTGCCAATAAAAATTATTAATGAAGCTCTAGAATAATGTCGCCAGGAATTAACAGTATTTGTTAACATTTTTTTCAGTTCAATCAACACGCATGTCCACTACTTGAAGTTGTATATCCCCAGTGTTCTTCAACAATCGCACACATGTGGAGGACTTTATGTACGGAATGCTGCTCTGAACCTACATATATCTTATATCTACTTCTGGTCGATTGTCAGCAGCATTAGACAAGTCTTCCAAATAGTTGTGTAGCACAGCAATGGCCTTCCCAAACCCATTTAGTATATATGTGTACGATGCTATAATGTTTCCTGGTAATTCTAAGTTCTAGTACCACACTACAACACCTTGATGATGTTTCCTGGTAATTCTAAGTTCTAGTACCACACTACAACACCTTGATGATGTTTATATTGTAATTATTTATGTGCAGGATTCTCCGAGTATGTGTCCGGAATTGACTTGTAGATTTGTAGATATCGGGTAGTTTGCGTTCGTTTAATTAATGGTGCACGTTTCCTTTCGCATATTCCGGTCACAGATTGGGATTATTAATAACAGCGTTATGACGTCACGGCATACACGGCAGCGTTATGACGTCACGAAAGCACCGACTGTCACTTAAAGCAACGTTTAGCAGGTGTACCAATTGTGACCATTCTTACAAGAAGGTAGGATAACATTTTATTATTTAATGTGTTCTTTCACTGCTTTTAATCAGTGGAATAACACATGTTTTTGACTGATATATTTCTATATTTGGTTAGCATAAAATATATAGATATGTCTATTATTGTTCGGTATTCTGTGTAGCTGAATTAATACTGCACGTTTAACATTGGAAAAAGATATTGGCAGCGGTGGGATTCGAACCCACGCCTCCGAAGAGACTGGTGCCTTAAACCAGCGCCTTAGACCGCTCGGCCACGCTACCACCATGCATTTCACATAGAGATAACACAATGTTGTATAGTACCTATCTATCGTTGTGATGCTGTAACCTGGCTTTCACATTCAAATCAAAACGGAGCCAGTAAACAGAATCGTAATCCATTATATAAAATGTTTCTCTGTGCGTGTAGAACAATATTAAGATCGCCGATAACTTTTGATACAAATATTCATAAAATATTATCTGCAGGATACAAAAGTAAAATATCTCTTGACAATTTATATCCAAAAAATGACCAGCAAATTCCAGATCCCAAGGTTAGACTGGTGATATATATTCGGATATATCACGTTTTGGACAATCAAATTATTCAATTTATGTATGTATGTTCCATTAATGTCAAACCGCTTGCGGGGACCTAGAACTGTTTTCCTGGACATGCTTAGCCGACCATAGCGGTTAACCAGTACTAAGCAATGTGTGTGAGGTGCCTTGCTCAATGACACTACATACGTGGCCTGACCGAGTATTGAACCTGGGACCGCTCGATTCCAAATCCGACGCTCTACCACTGGACCACGGACACTACACTATGTGACGATATGACGACGCAAACAAAGATGTGACGTGTATTCTTGGACAGTCTTAGCCGACCTAACCGATTAACCAGTACTAGCAAGCAATGTGTGTGATGTGACTAGCTCAATGGCACTACATATGCGCCTTGACCAAGTATCGAACCTGGCACCATTCAATTCCAAATCCGATGATCTACCACTGTTCGCCATTACAAATAGAAAGTTAGGGCCCATGTGAGATTTGGAGCCATGACTTTCGGGCTAACCATAACCCATGGAAGGTACTTAACCAGGAAATATGTGAGATGGCACGATGGTCACCAAATGGGACAGGTGCCAGGTTGGTTTTCTCTGGGTTTCCTCCCACATGAAGGACAACATATTATACTCATTCGTCCTTGCCAACAAGAGTGGTTAATATGAATTGTTAAAGCTTGTTTCGCAATCATTGTTCAATAAATAAAGTTTAAATACTTAGTCGGGAGCACAGGCACCAGACACAAACAAAAATTACATTACTTACTATATGACCATAGGCCAAAAAAATAATTTTGTGTCTGGTGCCTGTGGTCGGGAGTAATTGATAATATATTAAATTACTTCAAATATTATGTTTGAGCAAATATGGTGATGTCTTGGTATATCAAATCGAAGGTATCGACAAGACGATCATTCTGATGCACTTGTTATCGGTCAGAGTTTGGAAACAGTTGGTAGGAATGATCGATGTACCATGCTCTTTCAAAGTTGTTCAAATTGTGATTCTGAGGTAAAATATGTGAGCCATACAGGGCCATCTTGTACATGTGTATGAGAGTAATGAAAACTTCAACATTTGCATATTTCGAAATATAATGCGACTATTTATCTGGTGATTTGCTCATTTTTCTGTTCGATAGTTCTAACGTATACCATATAAACCAAGCTCCTGTTACTGACAACGGTGATGTCATATGCAAGCGTATTTGAAAACGGGTGGGGAATGGAAACGGGGCAATTGACTTCTATCACAATATTTCTGTAATGATTTATGTTTCAGAAGTCAGACACAGCTGGGCTGCAAACAGAGAAAGTATGCTTTTCAGGAGTTATACCATTAGGTTTGTCAACTTTGCATAAAAACTGTATTTAGATATATAGGATCTGTAACCGGGGTTCGTAGCCTCCCTTTTGATGTTGGGGGGAATTAGCTCTTTGGGCCGACTATGAACAACGGTACAGGGTGGGTCAACAGCTCACAGTGTTTCCCAGGTAATGTAGGCAAGATAAAACACTGTCCAATTTTCACTATTTTAATCGTAAAATCTTTTTCTTAACCAGTCTTACCTATTTTAATACTTTGTTTAACCCATTTGATTCTGGATACCGTTCAAACAGTATTTGCAAAGAACATAGAGCCAGATCAGCTGCCATGGAACGTGCCGTCTGATCAGGCTCTATGCTGTTTGCTATTCAGATCTTGCTAAGACACTTGGCTATGTAGCAAACAACATAGATCCTGATCAGCACGCAGCGTCACGCTGCGGCTGATCTGGATCTATGTTGTTTGCAAAAGCCTTAAATGTATCCAGAATGAAATGGGTTAACAGCTCAATCCAATATGACCAGCTGTCGAGATTTCTGTATTAAATTGTGTGGTAAGAATATATATATTCAGCAGTGTAACTTCTTTCAACAATAGCACAGTTTGTTTTGTCAAATATAATGACTGCAATTCCATTTACAGAGAAGTTTTGCATTATCCAATGTATGATAAAGAGTTTCCATAGGCAAATATAACATGACATTTGTAACAGTTTTAGACAAACACCAAATAGTTCCAATTACTGTAGAAATAACTTACTTTGAACTTATTCCCAGTAAATCCAAACGAAGACTGTGAATAAAATTCTTGCACGTTTCCAATCCTAGAATTTAGGTGGAGCTTACAAATGTAACATAAAAGTTAACTAATCAGAAAGTACGAAATTACTGATAAACAATACATTGTTTACTATTTCCTTATATACTATAGGTCTGTAACGAAACATTGTTTACTATTTCCTTATATACTATAGGTCTGTAACAACCCACTGTTACAGGTCTTATAGGAGTGATTATTTCATACCATATTTTATGAAACAAATTTTGGAATTTTGCCATTAAGCGAGTCTTTTGGCAAGCTTAATTGCAAAATTCCAAAACTCGTTTCATAAAATATGATATTAAATCGCCACAATTGTAAGATCCTTTTTATTACATTAACATATTGGGCTTTAATAATATTAATATTTTTGCACAAAATAACACTGCTACTTTCAATTTGGCACCAACTGTCAGCACAAATTGCCATGACGTCACTACGCAAAACAGTGTTATATTTATGTTTTAAACAGCATTATAATTGCGTCAAGACTTCTTCTAAATCAGGTCCGCCTCCGTGGTCGAGTGGTTAAGGTCGCTGACTTGTATACCACTGTAACCTATCATCACTGATGGTCATGGGTTCGAGCCCCGCTCAGACCGTGTTTCATTTATATGAAAAAGTTGGCAGTTTCTTACGGAGGTTGGTGCACCCAAGTACTGGTTAATCGCTGGGGCCTGCCCAGGAAAGATGTTGTTAGGTAAACTGCCCGTCGGCGATATAGCCCAAAAATGGTGCTGATGCAGGCGTAAAACCCGAAATATAAATAAATTCTTCTAAATCATAGCTTGTCTTACCATTAACGTTATGCACCAATTCAAATAGAAATATGCATACTTTAACCCTTTGCCTGCTGAGTAAATAAAATCACATTTGCAAATACCATAGATCCAGATCAGATGCGGCGCTGTGTCGCATCTGATCAGGATCTATGTTGTTTGCTATTCAGCCAAGTGTGATAGCTCCACTATCTGAATAGCAAACAGCATAGAGCCTGATCAGACGGAACATTCTGTACCATCTTATCTGTCTCTATGCTGTTTACAAAAGTGATTTTATCTTCCACCAGCATGCAAAGGGTTAAAGTTTAATTAGAAATTATAAGGATTATTCTCGGAACGAATCAGAATCCTTCCATGTGTTATTACACATGTGTACATATAAGAAATTATGATACGACTATTACACTGGATACAAACACAGTTATTCATCATGCCGTATCAGGATATTATTAAGAATTAATGTTATCAATGAGTTTGGTGACCTGCCTATGTTTTTTCTTCTTGTGGTTTTACTGATATTATCAATAATCAGTATGTATACATGCATCATTTTAACATTTTTATTGGCATTAACCCTTTGCATGCTAGCGGCAGATAAAATCACCTTTGCAAACAGCATAGAGCCAGATCAGACGGCACAGAACGTGCCGTCTGATCAGGCTCTATGCTGTTTGCTATTCGGATAGTGGAGCTAAAACACTTGGCTGAATAGCAAACAACATAGATCCTGATCAGACGAGGCGTTACGCCGCGGCTGATCTGGATCTATGTTTGCAAATGTAATTTTATTTACTCGGCAGGCAAAGAGTTAAATAGCATAAGCACATTTATAGCCACAAATGATGAAGTTTGACAAATAGTGAAATACATGATACAGTTTTCTGAGAAGTTTGAATATATCAGTTAATAATTAGTTGATGAAAAAGTACAATAAGTGACACGTGAAATATAATTACTGCACTTTTCGTGTATTTATGTATTACCTAGATGTTTTCTTAATCGAAAAAGATATATTTCGTGAGATTGTTAACATTCTTTACGGACCTATTTGATAGATATTGGTATACATGCATCATGACATTATTCTGTACACCATCTTCATACGTGTACTGCAGTTATATACCGTGTACTGCAGTTATATACCGTGTACTGCAGTTATATACCGTGTACTGTATACCGTGTACTGCAGTTATATACTGTGTACTGCAGTTGTATACCGTGTACTGCAGTTATATACCGTGTACTGCAGTTATATACCGTGTACTGTATACCGTGTACTGCAGTTATATACTGTGTACTGCAGTTGTATACTGTGTACTGCAGTTGTATACCGTGTACTGCAGTTATATACTGTGTACTGCAGTTGTATACCGTGTACTGTATACCGTGTACTGCAGTTATATACTGTGTACTGCAGTTATATACTGTGTACTGCAGTTGTATACCGTGTACTGCAGTTGTATACCGTGTACTGCAGTTGTATACCGTGTACTGCAGTTATATACTGTGTACTGCAGTTGTATACTGTGTACTGCAGTTGTATACCGTGTACTGCAGTTATATACTGTGTACTGCAGTTGTATACTGTGTACTGCAGTTGTATACCGTGTACTGCAGTTGTATACTGTGTACTGCAGTTATATACCGTGTACTGTATACCGTGTACTGCAGTTGTATACTGTGTACTGTATACCGTGTACTGCAGTTATATACTGTGTACTGCAGTTGTATACTGTGTACTGCAGTTGTATACTGTGTACTGCAGTTGTATACCGTGTACTGCAGTTGTATACTGTGTACTGCAGTTGTATACCGTGTACTGCAGTTGTATACTGTGTACTGTATACCGTGTACTGCAGTTATATACTGTGTACTGCAGTTGTATACTGTGTACTGCAGTTGTATACCGTGTACTGCAGTTATATACTGTGTACTGCAGTTGTATACTGTGTACTGCAGTTGTATACCGTGTACTGCAGTTGTATACTGTGTACTGCAGTTATATACCGTGTACTGCAGTTGTATAACGTGTACTGTATACCGTGTACTGCAGTTGTATACCGTGTACTGCAGTTGTATACTGTGTACTGCAGTTGTATACCATGTACTGCAGTTATATACCGTGTACTGCAGTTATATACCATGTACTGCAGTTGTATACTGTGTACTGTATACCGTGTACTGCAGTTATATACCATGTACTGCAGTTATATACCGTGTACTGCAGTTGTATACCATGTACTGCAGTTGTATACTGTGTACTGTATACCGTGTACTGCAGTTATATACCGTGTACTGCAGTTATATACTGTGTACTGTATACTGTGTACTGCAGTTATATACCGTGTACTGCAGTTATATACCGTGTACTGCAGTTGTATACCGTGTACTGCAGTTGTATACTGTGTACTGCAGTTGTATACTGTGTACTGTATACCGTGTACTGCAGTTGTATACCGTGTACTGTATACCGTGTACTGCAGTTGTATACTGTGTACTGTATACCGTGTACTGCAGTTGTATACCATGTACTGCAGTTGTATACTGTGTACTGTATACCGTGTACTGCAGTTGTATACTGTGTACTGCAGTTATATACCGTGTACTGCAGTTGTATACCGTGTACTGCAGTTGTATACCGTTATGTGAATATATCACTGTTTTTAATTTAATGCTTTGTATTTTTCAGAACAGTTACAGATTCAGTATTGCCGTTCTAGTGGTGCTGGGGGACAAAATGTTAACAAGGGTAAAAATATTTATAGTGTTCCCCTCGCGTGGCCGAGTGATTAAGGTCATTGACTACAAATTACTTGGCCCTCACCGCTGCAGGTTCGAATCCCACTGGGGTTTAGAATTCTTTCATTGTGAGGAAGCTATTCAGCTGGCTTGTGATAGGTTGGTGGTTCTACTCATGTGTCCACACGTACCCGAGATACTGCTCTGAGGAGCACCTAGAGTCTTACTCCACCAATAATAGCTGGAGTCACTATATGACCTTTAAGCAAACAAACATTAATACCGTGGGTAACTTTAAAATGAAGAAGGTTGAATAACTGAACATGGTTCTGTCAATAAGGCAAACAATAATTTCTGAGTTGGAATACACGGTTCAGGTACATGTATGTTGATAGACTGTTCCACCTCTCATGTACATGTATGTTGATAGACTGTTCCACCTCTCATGTACATCATGTATGTTGATAGACTGTTCCACTTCTCATGTACATGTATGTTGATAGACTGTTCCACTTCTCATGTACATGTATGTTGATAGACTGTTCCACCTCTCATGTACATGTATGTTGATAGACTGTTCCACCTCTCATGTACATGTATGTTGATAGACTGTTGCACCTCTCATGTACATGTATGTTGATAGACTATTCCACCTCTCATGTACATGTATGTTGATAGACTATTCCACCTCTCATGTACATGTATGTTGATAGACTGTTCCACTTCTCATGTACATGTATGTTTATAGACTGTTCCACCTCTCATGTACATGTATGTTGATAGACTGTTCCACTTCTCATGTACATGTATGTTGATAGACTGTTCCACCTCTCATTTACATGTATGTTGATGGACTGTTCCACTTCTCACGTATGTTGATAGACTGTTCCACCTCTCATGTACATGTAGGTTTATAGACTGTTCCACCTCTCATGTACATGTATGTTAATAGACTGTTCCACCTCTCATGTACATGTATGTTGATAGACTGTTCCACCTCTCATGTACATGTATGTTGATGGACTGTTCCACTTCTCATGTACATGTATGTTAATAGACTGTTCCACCTCTCATTGTGTTCAGCAACATCATATAATGGTCACTGGGGTAAAAATCTGCTTAAAGGAGAACTGTTTAACCCTTTCCCTTATAGAAGCACATCTTTATGCCATTACCAATACGACATACATTGACAATGTAGTAGCCAAACCAATGTTCATAATAAAGGCCAGAATCTCATGTAGTCCCAGTAATATCTACGGCGACTACTTATCCACTGCATGATAGCTAAATGGCTGTCGTTTGTATGGAGATATAATAGTATATTAATCTAAATCTCATGTAGTCCCAGTAATATCTATGGAGGTGGGATAGATATGGCAACTACTTATCCACTGCATGATGGCTAAGTGGCTGTCGTTTGTATGGAGATATAATAGTATATTAACCTAAATCTTAACACTAGTTGGACTTTGTGAAATGGTCTGCTTCTACCGATTAGTGGACATGGGGTGACTGGGCTCAAAGAAGTCGGGTGTGTTTACAGACACCAGCCCTTCTTTTTGGCCGAGTTTGTGGACTTTATTTATCCATTTGTCGGTACATGTACTAGTTGTGCATATTGTTTTGATTTGTTCACTTTACTGATGTTGCTTGTGAACATGACTGCTCTGTACCAGTATTTGGCGTATAACTGAATGAACATTTTGTAACAATATAAAGTTGGGATGTCAACGAAGGGCAAGAACGGTATTTGAATGGTTAGGTATTTGAATATTCGGAACCACATGACTTCATACATGTTGTAGCTTATGGCCCCTACATACATGTCGTAGCTTATGGCCCCTACATACATGTTGTAGCTTATGGCCCCTACATACATGTCGTAGCCTATGGCCCCTACATACATGTTGTAGCTTATGGCCCCTACATACATGTCGTAGCTTATGGCCCCTACATACATGTTGTAGCTTATGGCCCCTACATACATGTCGTAGCTTATGGCCCCTACATACATGTGTTTGTGTCGTAGCTTATGGCCCCTACATACATGTCGTAGCTTATGGCCCCTACATACATGTCGTAGCTTATGGCCCCTACATACATGTCGTAGCTTATGGCCCCTACATACATGTCGTAGCCTATGGCCCCTACATACATGTCGTAGCTTATGGCCCCTACATACATGTCGTAGCCTATGGCCCCTACATACATGTCGTAGCTTATGGCCCCTACATACATGTCGTAGCCTATGGCCCCTACATACATGTCGTAGCTTATGGCCCCTACATACATGTCGTAGCCTATGGCCCCTACATACATGTCGTAGCTTATGGCCCCTACATACATGTCGTAGCCTATGGCCCCTACATACATGTCGTAGCTTATGGCCCCTACATACATGTCGTAGCCTATGGCCCCTACATACATGTAGTAGCTTATGGCCCCTACATATATGTCGTAGCCTATGGCCCCTACATACATGTCGTAGCTTATGGCCCCTACATACATGTCGTAGCTTATGGCCCCTACATACATGTCGTAGCCTATGGCCCCTACATACATGTTGTAGCTTATGGCCCCTACATACATGTTGTAGCTTATGGCCCCTACATACATGTTGTAGCTTATGGCCCCTACATACATGTCGTAGCCTATGGCCCCTACATACATGTCGTAGCTTATGGCCCCTACATACATGTCGTAGCTTATGGCCCCTACATACATGTTGTAGCCTATGGCCCCTACATACATGTTGTAGCTTATGGCCCCTACATACATGTTGTAGCTTATGGCACGTCCTCTTGCGCTTCGCATCGAGGAAGCTGTTCATAACGTAGATTTTGACATCGACAATGTTCATGAAACTTTTATATCAGATATAGCTCCTTTTGACCTGACTAAACCCAACGTTATTTTACAACTTCACGATAACCTGAAATCATATACTAACCCTCTAATGTTTAAATCAAAATTAAATGAAATCAGAACCATGTTTTCAGATTATACACCAATATACACAGATGGATCTAAAGCTGACAACAAAGTTGGCTGTGCTGCTGTCAGTAATTTACATAATTCTAAATTACGACTACCTGATCATGCGTCTATATTTTCAGCAGAAATAGAGGCTATTGATTTAGCTTTGAATTTTGCTGATGCATCACGTGATAGGAAATTTATGATTCTTTCAGATTCCTTATCTGTACTACAATCAGTAGACAACATGAACTTTAAAAACCCCCTTATCCACAAATTACTTATTAAGCACGCAGATATTACATCGACTAAACATGTTATATATTGCTGGATACCAAGTCATATTGGTATTCGTGGCAATGAAATGGCTGATCAAAGTGCAAAAGATGCACTTAAACTAGACTGTATAAATCCTAAAATACATGTACCATACACCGATGCTAGGCAATCGATTCTTTCTTACATTACTTCAAAATGGCAATCCACTTGGAATAACATACAATTCAATAAACTACAACCAATTAAGCCAAACATTGGCAAATCATCTTGTATTTATCACTCCAACCGTAGAGAGGAAACAGTAATGTCACGGTTGAGACTTGGACATACCCGTTTTACACACTCATTTTTATTGAAAAGAGAGGATCCACCATGGTGTATACCATGCCATTCCTCTATAAATGTTGAACACATCTTAATTCAATGTGTAGATTTAGCCCTCATTCGTCAAAAATATTATACAGTTGTGACAATGAAGGAGCTTTTCGACACTGTCGATTTTAAATACATTATTGCATTTTTAAAAGAATCACATATTTTCCATAAATTGTAGGTTTTACAATTGACGTTTTATTATCATTTTTACAGCTTGATAAATGTTGTTGCAATTGACCTTTCGTCATTGCAATTTAATGCATACAGAATGTTATCTACATAGTAGTTTTAGTTGTAGATATCTTGTATACAATGTACTTAACCCGGCGCGATATAGCCTGAACTGTGCTGATGCGCCGTTAAACCAAATAAAATAGAAAAAATAGTAGCTTATGGCCCCTACATACATGTTGTAGCTTATGGCCCCTACATACATGTCGTAGCCTATGGCCCCTACATACATGTCGTAGCTTATGGCCCCTACATACATGTCGTAGCTTATGGCCCCTACATACATGTTGTAGCTTATGGCCCCTACATACATGTCATAGCTTATGGCCCCTACATACATGTTGTAGCCTATGGCCCCTACATACATGTCGTAGCTTATGGCCCCTACATACATGTCGTAGCTTATGGGCCCCTACATACATGTCATAGCTTATGGCCCCTACATACATGTCGTAGCCTATGGCCCCTACATACATGTTGTAGCTTATGGCCCCTACATACATGTCGTAGCCTATGGCCCCTACATACATGTCGTAGCTTATGGCCCCTACATACATGTTGTAGCCTATGGCCCCTACATACATGTCGTAGCTTATGGCCCCTACATACATGTCGTAGCCTATGGCCCCTACATACATGTCGTAGCTTATGGCCCCTACATACATGTCGTAGCTTATGGCCCCTACATACATGTCGTAGCCTATGGCCCCTACATACATGTTGTAGCTTATGGCCCCTACATACATGTTGTAGCTTATGGCCCCTACATACATGTTGTAGCTTATGGCCCCTACATACATGTCGTAGCTTATGGCCCCTACATACATGTTGTAGCTTATGGCCCCTACATACATGTCGTAGCTTATGGCCCCTACATACATGTCGTAGCTTATGGCCCCTACATACATGTCGTAGCTTATGGCCCCTACATACATGTCATAGCTTATGGCCCCTACATACATGTCGTAGCTTATGGCCCCTACATACATGTCGTAGCTTATGGCCCCTACATACATGTAGCTTATGGCCCCTACATACATGTTGTAGCTTATGGCCCCTACACACACAACTTGAACTTTGAATACTCACCCCCACCTCCCTCACCTCTAGTTTCACTTAAATTTGATCTAGTACATCCATACATCTTGTCTATATTTTTCAGTTAATTCCAAAGTGGAAATGAGGTTCAAAGTAGATGATTCTACTTGGATTCCAGACTGGATCAAACCCAAACTGAAAGAACAGGTAAGGCTTCCTTTGGAAGGAATAGGCAAGCAACATAGATTCACATCAGCTGAGGCGTAGCGCTGCGTCTGATCACGATCTATGTTCATTGCTATGAAAAAGTTTAAACTTTATTTATTTTACAACGATTGTGAAGCAAGTTTTAACAAATTATATTAATCACTCTCGTTGGCGCGGATAAAAGCATATATGTGGTCATTCGTGTGGGAGGAAACAGGAGTACCCAGAGAAAAACCACCTGTCTGATCTGGTGACCACCGTACCATCTCACATACTTCATTCGAGGATAACCCAGGTTGCATTGGTGAGAAGCGAGTACACTAACCACTGCGATAATCGGACAGCCCAAAAATATATGTGCACGTGTTTGTGATTACATGGTTCCTAGTGTAGTGGGTATGATTTACATCTCGTTAGGTAGTTTCATGTTGTACTTTGCAGCAACAGAACCGGGTAAATAAGGAAGGGGAGTTGGTGGTGAAGTCGGAGAAGACTCGGAAACAGATGCTGAACCAAGCCGACTGTCTCGACAAGATAAGACACATGATCTTCCAGGCATCCATTCTACCGAAGGAACTCACCGCAGAACAATTAGCATCCATTAAACATAGGTATGATGCTCACACCTCATTTGTCTACCTGCCCATAATACAGCTTGCACCTGTGGTACCTAGCCGCTACATGTTGAAATGCTGTCAATGCAAACGTTTTTCAGCCTAAAATGTGAACGATGGAATAATATTTCACTCATGAGAAAGTTATTATCACTTGTGGCATTAAGTCCTGATAATATTGCTTTCAATGTTCATTCGGTGAATTATAATTTGATCTTTCACTGAAACAAACAAATATGCTCTTATTATTATAGTCTGATTAGCGCATTGGTTAGCACGCTCACTATTCACCAATGCAACCCGGGTCGATCCTCGGACAGGGATGCATTTGAGGTATGGTGGTCGCCAGATCGGACAGGTGGGTTTTCTCCTGGTACTCCGGTTTCCTCCCACACGAATGACCACATATATGCTTTCATCCGCGCCGAGAGTGATTAATACAAGTTGTTAGAACTTGTGTCTCAATCGTTGTAAAATAAATATAGTTTAAACTTTATTTATTTTACATCAGTAAACAATCCCAGAAGAGATAGAGGATTGTGTTTATTAGTAATGCCACTCGTGGAAATACAAATTTCGATGATCACGAGATGAAATAATAGGCTATCTTACACTAATAAACACAATTTGTGGCTTGACCCATTTTTGCTTTCTTTGCATAATTATATTGTAATAGAGCAAAATAAAATATGATTAAACTAATTAATAAACACAAATCTTCTTTTTCTTTTATGATTTCCAATGACTTTGGCTAATATAATATTTGTTTTCAAATTTTATTAATTTTAACTGCCCTGTCTGGAGCCTCATTGCACTACGTGACACAACCACTTCTGAATACATCTAACCGCGCAGGAATACGAAACGCAATCAGTGGATGAAAAAATGCCATCTTTCACTGTTTCAAAGCGGTGTAAGATGGAGTTTTCTTTCACTGAGAAAACTCTATCATTCATTGGAAAGCATAACACCTTTATTCTGTCAATAAACTGTTCTGCAGCTCCACAGCAAACAAATAAAGGAAATAACCTGAAATGAGGCAATTTTCAATTACTGTATGGACACTGTTGTATGACAAGTTTAACCGTTTCCCTCATAGAAGCACCTCTTGACGCCATTACAAATGTGCCATACATTGACAAAATTGCCAAACCAATGTTTATAATAAAGGTCAGAATCTCATGTAGTCCCAGTAATATCTATGGCGGTGGGATAGATATGGCAACTACTTATCCACTGCATGATAGCTAAATGGCGATATAATAGTATATTAACCTAAATCTCTATGAAGGAAATGATTAATAACCAGCTGTATTGAATCAGGAACACCAGAGTTATGGCCCTTAGATTGTTTAAATTGATGATGATTTCTTTCTAACATCCAAAACCTATTATCTACCGTACTGTAATCTTCATGAAATATGCTGGACATGTATATACAGTCAAATCTGCCTTAAGCAGCCAGCCAAGGGAATCACAGAAAGTGGCTTAGCACAGGTGGCTGCTTAATGGAGGTGACCATTAACACAGGTTTGACTGTATGTTACATGGCTATGGAAAGTATGAGATATTTATTCATGCCTTAAATTCCACCTTCCAAATAGGGTGTAGTTTTAGGCATATTAGGAAAGGTTTGTGGACTCGCCCGAGTTTTCTCTATATATATTGTATATATGACAAAACTTTCCTCCGAGCTGAACATGCATGTAGGGAGCTACTCAGTGAAACTATATCTCCCAAAACAATCTGTATATTTTGTCACAGTAGCGTTAATCACCCATTCAAAGAAAATGAAATTGGGAGAATCCGTGTTCATTTATCTCTAAGTTTTCCACCGGGCTTCAGTATATAATTGTCAGAAGGTTTGTTTGTAATATTTTGGCTCTGTTTAGTTGCATATAAATTTAATTAGGCATATCAGAATTAGTATAATAATTACGGAACATAGAAGAATACAAATGGACTACAGATCTGTCTGTAATAACTTTAACTGTAAGTACTTTCTGTACACGTTGGAAACATATATGCACATTTGTATTCTTCTGTATATCCGTGTCAAAGTGGTCACTATTTACATATGGCATTTTTAACCAGTTTTGACGGTAACAAGTAACTATAGCTGTTAATATGTTACTCATGACATGACACTCATATCAGAAAATCAGATGCAGGTTCTTTTTCCGCTACTATGAAGTATTGAAATATTACATTGGTAGTGGGTGGGTGGGGTAACTTTACCCCTGAAAAAGTCTTATTTTGTCAACCATTATAGTTTTATTTAAGCAATTTGCATCAAATACCGTATACATGTATGTGTATGTAAAGAAAATCACAAAAATTGAAATAGCAATGCTATGACATGCTTTTATTGCACACCAACTGCACAGAATAAATTACCCAATATTTCGTCAATTTTCTCTTTCTTGGACATTTATTACCAATGTTTGCCAATAGTACAGAGTGCAACGTTTAGTATCCAGAGCATCACATATTATCATAGTCATAACTGCTCAAATTAATTCTTTTGCAATTACATGTAGTTTGCAGCTAGATGCCAATTCCAGCTACCTTGACCACAGGGATTCGGCACGTTTGAGGGTACTAGTATATATATTTAAGTACAGGGATTTTACTCTGTGGGATGTCAGATTTCGCATCGATCAGTAAAATGGCCCTATCTACAATGATACAGAGAGAGACCCATTCCAGAGTCTTCTCTGGTTCTTTTACGTGCACGGTGTAAAGCACCGACAAGAGACCTCATACGGGAGGATCGAACCTGCGATCCCTGGATTACCAGTCCAGCGTGTTACCACTGGACTACATATCTGACATTAATGTACATGTATTTATTTTATTTTACAGGCAGGAAGCAGCTGACAAGCGACGACTAGACGACAAAAGACGTCGGTCATTGCTCAAGCATAATAGACAAAGTGCCGTCTGATAGTTATTGAACTTTTACAACAGACTTACTGTACATAAATTCTTGTCATATAAAGCTGTAAGGTATTTTGTGTTAATTTATTCCCCCGAATTCAAGCACAGTAAACAGATTATTATGTCCACTTGTCCGTCTGTCAATGGTCTTAATTGTAAGTTTATTACTGGCTTTATATTGTTAATGATTTAATTATAATTTTGTTTAATTTGGGTACCAGCAAAACACATTTTGATCAGTCAATGGATAGGTCAACTTGTAGTTTGAAAACAAAACATGGTTCACCTGTATCACTGGTGGGTTGATTGGTTACCCCAACAAGTATTGGACGTCAGAATGCCAGCTCACATTGATGCTAATTGGTAGATTGACCACAACAAGAATAGGATGTCAGGACGTAAAACTCACTGGTATGTCGACTGTTTATTCCAAGAATAGGACGTCAGAATGTAAAGCTCATATCGACGCTCACTGGTATGTTGACCTCAACAAGAATAGGACGTCACAATGCAGTTTATACAAATTTATTTTAGCTTGATTGCAAAACAAGTTCTTACAACTCGTATTGATCATTCGCACGAGGAAGAAAGGAGGTAATGTAATTTAAATGCCTTGCACAATTCGTAATGGCTACAATTGGGCTCGAACTCCAGGCTGTTTGCACCTGAAGCGAACACACTACCACAACTTCCACATGTCAGAATGTAATGCTCATATCGCCGCTCACTGGTAGGGTCGACCGTTGACCCAAACAAGAATAGGACGTTAAAATGTTATGTGCATATTGACGCTCACTGGTAGGTTCTATCGTTAATCCCGAACAAGAATAGGACGCAGAATGTAAAGCTCATATCGCCACTCACTGGTATGTGGACACCAACAAGAATAGGTCATCAGAATGTAAATATCCATAGTTTCTGTGATCTCGAGAGTATCAACCAAAGTACTGTCTGCTGTAAAATGTAATTTATGTAATGATTGCGAAACAAGCTTCAACAACTTGCATTAATCACTCTCATTGGAGCAGATGAAAGTGTATATGTGGTCATTTGTGCGGGAGGAAATCTGAGATAACCATTTTATCATCTCGCATACATCCAGGTTAATAGGATCAAACCCAGGATGTATTGGTGAGAAGCGAGCATGCTAAACATGGCGATGATCAAATAGCCTCTGCTTTAGCCTGTACCAAGTTCACCAATGCAGTTTACTTTCTGTTGGTAGATATTAGTGTACATCTGTCATTCTGGTACCGTCTTGTGATTAGTCATGAAACTATATATAGGCACACAGCCAATTGTTTGTTAGAAGACGAATGTCTTCACGCTACTGATTGTGGGAGGAAGTCAATTTTAGTGAAACAAAAAACATGGTCAGTAGACGACCGTATTGATTCAAGAGACGGTGGATCAAAAGCACAGTGGAACAGAGCTTTCATCGAAATATAAACTCTGGTCAAAAGTAGTTACAACCTATTTCTTTAATCCGACGTAGCTTTATTATGAAATGCCAATTCTCGAAAGAAACCAATTTCTTTTATGCTTTCCAATGAATGATACCGAGTTTTCTCAGTGAAAAAACTTATGATGATGTTTGTGTTTATTAGTGTAAGATAAGAGAATATGTGTTTGTTTCAGTGAATGATCATTATATTTCACAGAACGACCATTGAAAGCATTATTATCACGAGTGGCTCTAGCTTTCTATGCGAGTGAAATATTATTCGATCATTCACATAAACAAAGATATATTCTTTTTATTTTAGGCTGAAAAACGTGTGCGGCTAGGTATCACAGGTGCAACGCTGATCAATTTTTATATTTCATTGGAATGCGTAAAATAAAGGAATTTATTTTATCGAGTGAATTCCCGAATTTGTATGTCCATAGCAAGATCACGAGATGAAATAAAATCCTGTCTTACTTAATAAACACAAATCTGTTTCTTTTATGATTTTGGCTAATATAATATGTTATCAAACTTTATTTTAACTGCCCCTGCTGGGAGCCTCATTTCACTACAATACACAACCCCCTATGTTAGTTTGAATGTTTCATTAAAATATAGTTTCGGTATAATTATCAATTAAGTTTCTGTCTGCTGTCAATATTGAAAACTACAGACTAAACAAATTCATTAGAACATAAAATTATTACCGTTATAATTAACTGTTCACGATTGTCAGAAAATAGCTAAAATATAACTGCAGAGGAATACGAAACGCAAGCAGCTGAAGAGAAAATTCCATCTTTCACCGCTTCAGAACGATAGCATTTTCTTTCACTGAGAAGACTAAAATCATACAAACAAAATGCTATTTTCACCATTTTGAAACTGGGATATCCAGACGGATCTGTAGTCCAGTGGTAACACGCTCGACTGGTAATCCAGGTTCGATCCCCCCGTCTGACAACAAAATTAAGTCTTTCAGATGGGACTTTAAACCGAGATCTTGTGTAGGTGCTTTACACTGTGCACGTAAAAGAACCAGAGGAGACTCTGGAATGGGTCTCGGTCTGTATCATTGCACTATCACCCAAAATGACTAATCTCTTCAGGAGGCGTCGCTCATATGGGCAACCGGTAGCGACAATCTTCCACTTTTAAACAAATAGTCTCCATCACTCATTCTACGGCATACTCTGCTGCGGTATTAATAGTCAATATTGTTGCTAGTGTCGCCCATAACCTCAGTCCATTCTATGGCGAGACTTGAATGCCGCACAGAAGTGTTGTCATTTTTATTTCACAAAAGATAATTCAAAATCATTTTTGTTTTGTATCGGAATATGTTTTATTTCACTCATTAATATTTATAAATGTACATCAGGAAGAAGTTAGTATAGAAGAGAAATGTACCACAGTAGGAGAGATGTGTACCACAGTAGAAGTGTAGGTGAGATGTGTACCACAATAGGTGTGTACCACAGTAGGAGAGATGTGTACCACAGTAGGGGAGATGTGTACCACAGTAGAAGTGTAGGTGAGATGTGTACCACAGTAAACCCACTGCTCACAACACCCTTAGGCAATGCCTAAAATCATTGTTACGTGCAAGTACACATATATACTTGTGAGAATGTAAAGTAATTGTGAAATAGTCTGGCAGAGATGAGACATACATGAAAAGATAGAGCTTAGCAGGAATCAGTTGGACATGGCAATATATACACACTCGTCACCCAGTATACTAGCAATACGCAGCTATACATTATATTCACAGCCACATTTGACTACTAAGGTAATGATATTTAGAAAAATATGACCGACTGGTGTATTACAGTAAATATGTACTGATATACGACCAACTGATGTACTACAATAAGAATGTACTGATATGCCATTATATGCAGTAATTGTATCATACAACCTGTAATCAAGGCACTGTCAAAGATATAAACGAGCAAATTGATCGAGGGCCAGGATGTCCCTGTATCGCTAGCAAGAATATATGGTTTTCCCATCACCAAGTTATCGATTCCATTTAAACAGGTTTGATAGGGGTAACCCATTATTGTAGGACGTTCAATATGGATTCTAGGGAGGACATTTTTCTACCAATGGTTCATGAGAAGTTACTTAAAATTGAGACAATTACTGTACAGACATGATTGATGCAGGCAGGCAGTCTCACTGTGTCGAGCTGCAAGCAGGCAGTCTCTCTGTGTCGAGATGCAGGCAGGCAGTCTCACTGTTTCGAGATGCAGGCACAGGAAGTCTTACTGTGTCGAGATGCAGGCACAGGAAGTCTTACTATGTCGAGATGCAGGAAGGCAGTCTCACTGTGTCGAGATGCAGACAGGCAGTCGAGCTGCAGGCAGGCAGTCTCACTGTGTCGAGCTGCAGGCAGGCAGTCTCACTGTGTCGAGCTGCAAGCAGGCAGTCTCACTGTGTCGAGATGCAGTCTCACTGTGTCGAGCTGCAGGCAGGCTGTCTCACTGTGTCGAGCTGCAGGCAGGCAGTCTCACTGTGTCGAGATGCAGACAGACAGTCTCACTGTGTCGAGATGCAGGCAGTCTCACTGTGTCGAGATGCAGACAGGCAGTCTCACTGTGTTGAACACGTTATTATTGTAGCAACACATTGCAGAATACCCATAAACCTTGCACGGACAATAACTTATGCTATCTCATTGTGCAGAACACTAACCAATTTTCATCATTGTATGGACAATACCGTATACTATCTCATTGAATAAAATGTCCTCCAAGACCTACCTTATCACTGACCATGCAGGTATACATAGTACCTCCTCATTGTGCTCAATACTCCTGCGAGATGTCACAACATTACTAGCAGTATTCATCATAAAACAAGTTGCACAACGGAAACTGTATGCTCTCAAATTCCGAGAAACATAAAAAAATCAATCGGCAATAAAATAATAATATTTTGTTTAGAAACTAGCGGTACAAGTACCCAGGTATCGAACGTTATCACAGTAGCACAATCCTGAACACACACTCGCAGGCAAACAATGTACCACACAAATTGAACACATGATTGCTAGTGGTTATTCTAAATCTCTATAAATAACTTTCATATTACTTTTTCATACAACACCGAATGGACAGAAAGGTACCTTGGAAATAAAATATCAACTATCTGTTGATTAGGTATTTTATCATTTCTATATTTAATCAATACTTCCTAAGCACTTCACTACTATAGATATTTTATTGTTGATCATACTAAATAAGCTACCATCATATTTTCATGACATTGTTGAAACCATCATACATGTGACATCATTTATTCATAATATACCATATTATGGTAATATACATTTTTGTATTCCATATATTCATTAAAATTGTAGCAATTTGGAAATCGTAAATAGTTTGTCAAACCAAACATTTAAAGACATGATGAAGATGGCGCACGCAGGGTGAAATGCAATAATTTTCACTTGAATAGTGAGAAAATGTGAGCATTTCATTGTCCGCCAACATTACAGTCAATCATATACAAAGAAGTGCTATGTTTAATATTGAAGTACATATTCCAAGGTACCTTTTTGCCCATTTGTCCCCATACACTTGATGAAGGACACGGTTTAGTGATTTAACTTTTTGTGGTATTCTGGTGGACGTTTATTACTTTTTTACAAGGATTTTAGTACAAAATAAGTATGCTCTGGATTGAAAATGACCGTAAATAGCTTTGCTGCTACTTATTGTTCCGAAATGATTTTAAATAGTTATTTTCCATAAATGATCGGTGTTTTTGTGATCTAGTCTCAAAAGTATAAAAATTTCTGAAAATGGTTACCCACAATCCAACATTGTTTATTATTTGATTCTGCTGTACAATGGAGGTAAGTAGGAAAATTAATTATATTAAGAGGTAATTAGATTCTATATAAATTCCCTTTGTTTCCTATTCTCCGCGACATTTAAGGCTATAAAAGAAAGTCTTACTCTTTCATTGAAATCTTGTTTAGAAAGTAGTACATGATCTATATCGTTGGATTCCAAAACGTTATACCACCAAAACGTTATACCATCAAAATGTTATACCACCAAAACGTTATACCACCAAAACAAAGCTAACACTCCATGATGTTGCAACCATTAACAAAGTAGTTTATTGTTATTGTCACAGTTCTCGGCAGCTCTTGACAAGAGACTGTTCTGGTTTGGTGTTAGGGTCTTACTGACAAGAGAATATTCTTCAATTGTGTTAGGATCTTGCTGGCAGGGCAGATTTGTCAAGGTTTGCGAAGTATGGATGACTGAGAGCCTCTCTGGCGGATAGTCTCAAAGCCGGGTCGTAGATCAACATTTGCTGAAATAGATACAAGATAGTCTCAAGGCCGGGTCGTATATCAACATTTGCTGAAATAGATACAAGATAGTCTCAAGGTTGGGTTAAGTCACAAACCATCACAGGTCAAACATAGAAATGAAGAATTGTCGTGCAACACATCTCTGTGTCATGCTGAGCACTGTCGTGCAACACATCTGTGTGTCATGCTGAGCACTGCCGTGCACCACATCTCTGTGTCATGCTGAGCAGTGAGCATTGTCGTGCAACACATCTGTGTGTCATGCTGAGCACTGTCGTGCAACACATCTGTGTCATGCTGAGCAGTGAGCATTGTCGTGCAACACATCTCTATGTCATGCTGAGCACTGTCGTGCAACACATCTCTTGTGTCATGCTGAGCACTGTCGTGCAACACATCTCTGTGTCATGCTGAGCACTGCCGTGCACCACATCTCTGTGTCATGCTGAGCGGTGAGCATTGTCGTGCAACACATCTCTGTGTCATGCTGAGCACTGTCGTGCAACACATCTGTGTCATGCTGAGCAGTGAGCATTGTCGTGCAACACATCTCTATGTCATGCTGAGCACTGTCGTGCAACACATCTCTTGTGTCATGCTGAGCACTGTCGTGCAACACATCTCTGTGTCATGCTGAGCACTGCCGTGCACCACATCTCTGTGTCATGCTGAGCGGTGAGCATTGTCGTGCAACACATCTCTGTGTCATGCTGAGCACTGTCGTGCAACACATCTGTGTTATGCTGAGCAGTGAGCATTGTCGTGCAACACATCTCTATGTCATGCTGAGCACTGTCGTGCAACACATCTCAATGTCATGCTGAGCACTGTCGTGCAACACATCTCTTGTGTCATGCTGAGCACTGTTGTGCAACACATCTCTTGTGTCATGCTGAGCACTGTCGTGCAACACATCCCTGTGTCATGCTGAGCACTGTCGTGCAACACATCTCTGTGTCATGCTGAGCATTGTCGTGCAACACATCTCTGTGTCATGCTGAGCACGGTCGAGCAACACATCTCCATGTCATGCTGAGCACACAGACAAGTGTGACATTGAACAAAGATGGAGCGACACACATTCATGTCATGCTGAAAACTAGTATGCATTTATTTGAAAAACTTATCTATATATACTATCCAATAACGGTCTTCGAATGTGACGGTCTTGTAAAGCTTGTTTTTTTATTTGACCCGTGATCTTTAGAAACTGTCGACAAACTTGTTGAATGTTCCATACCGGACAGCTCACATGTGACCTTGATGTTAGAAGTAACCGCCTGGGATTGGGCAGAATTAATGTCATGTACATTTCTTTGAAAACGGGTATGCGACTTCCCGAAATCAGTAGCAGACTAGGGAATGTTATCTTCCATACAGCAAGGATCATAGTACAAGTCAGGTGTGATGCTTTACAAATGTACAACAATAATATGCAAGTGGGTGTAAGAAACCTGTAGGAAATCCAGTCCCTGACTGTCAAGTTGTTTTACACTGCCTTGTAGCTGATTGGTCTTCCAGCACGGGAATGTTGGTTTATAATCTGGCATACTGGTCACACCAGGCCATGTTTCCTCCGTCGGTGTGGTAAGTGTTCTGAAGGATAAAACAAGAGACTTGTTGAAAAATGTGATTTAATGTTGTTTGAGCATCAGTGTATGGTAACACAGTCCTGTCGCAGAAGACCTGTCACAGCATAAAATAAAAAGAACATTGTGTACTTTAAGCAGGGCGTAAGCTAGCAACTCAAGTTGCTCCAACTAAATTCTCATAAAACGTCTCCCTCGAGTTGCAAGAAAGGAGATTATTTCTCACAAGTCTTCTGCTTGCATAGGCCCTGCTATTAGAGTATGGTTGAATATATAATTATAATCATGATAACATTGCTTACAGCAATTATAATTAGCACAGTCGCTTCCCACCAATATTCTCGTACATAGGAAGTTTGCGAGATGAGGTGGTTGCCAGATTGTCCAGGTACACCGATTTCACACACACGCACACCACCTAATTGCTGGACAGTTCCAGACAAGATGAGATAATGGGTATTTAAGAATTAAAATTTAGTAAATCAGATCTTAAAGGGGTAAACTGTCCGTACTCTGACATTTGAAACAGTAACATCAGCAGTTTATGATGAATGATTGACATGTAAATTCACTGGTTTTGTATATATTATATACCAGAGTGAAAACTCCTCGCTGGGTGTCAAAATAATCAATGAATGACAATCCGAAGTGCATGCCACTATATGGAAGATGTCAATGCTTTATATCTATAAAATTATAAAGACAACCCGTGAAGGGATATGAAAATTAATGATGAAAGTTGACGCATGTCATAAAGACTTAATAGGACCAGAGTTCTCAGAGTTTTGACAGGGGAAGAATGATTCCTGTGATGCTCATGACAAGGTGATTTCAATATAAACAACCCGGGTACTAGCTGGAAACAAGTATAATTGCCTGAATATTCGGAAGAGCTGATCAATCTCTGAATCGCCATGAAAGAGGGGTCGTTTGGTGACCATTTCTGCAAAGATACAGCCAACGCTCCATACATCTACTGGGGTGGAATATCGTTGCGAACCTAGCAGAATCTCGGGTGCTCTGTACCACAACGTAACGACCTGCAACATGTCCGTATATACATTATTTTATGGATTCCCGAGCTTGTCTAAAATCTGCAACTACCATGTTGTCAGCACAATGAATAGAAATAGCAACACATATACATAGCGACACATATACATGGCAACACATATACATGGCGACACATATACATAGCAACATATATACATGGCAACACATATACATGGCGACACATATACATGGCGACACATATACATGGTGACACATATACATGGCAACACATATACATAGCGACACATACATGGCAACACATATACATAGTGACACATATATATAGCGACACATATACATAGCGACACATATACATGGCGACACATATACAAAGCAACACATATACAATTAGATTCATTTGAATAGTTTGTTTATGGTGATTAGAAAGGTTTCATGCCTTATCTACATGTCATTAAAGGCTGGGTGACCGTTTTGTTTATACTGGGTCATTGATGGATGTGATATATGTCTAATCTGGTGATATCCAACCAGGACAGAAAAATACCGTAAACAGCCTGTACAAAGAAATGTCTTAATAAACAATTTTATCTTCTTGCTTTAGGTGTACCATAGGCTCTAACATTACCCACATACCTCATGTGTATATACTCTGACTGGTGTACCAAAGGCTCTAACATTACCCACATACCTTGTGTGTATATACCCTGACTGGTGTACCATAGGCTCTAACATTACCCACATACCTTGTGTGTATATACCCCGACTGGTGTACCATAGGCTCTAACATTACCCACATACCTTGTGTGTATATACCCTGACTGGTGTACCATAGGCTCTAACATTACCCACATACCTCATGTGTATATACTCTGACTGGTGTACCATAGGCTCTAACATTACCCACATACCTCATGTGTATATACTCTGACTGGTGTACCATAGGCTCTAACATTACCCACATACATCATGTGTATATACTCTGGCTGGTGTACCATAGGCTCTAACATTACCCACATACCTCATGTGTATATACTCTGACTGGAATACCAAAGGCTCTAGCGAGACCAAAATCAGCAAGCTTAATCACTCCATTGTTATCTATGAGCAGATTCTGAGGTTTGAGATCACGATGTAAAACACGTCGCTGGTGGCAGAATACGATTCCCTGTGTAATCTGATATGTGTAGCTCTGAAATACATGATATTCACGATGTAATAAACGTCGCTGGTGGCAGAACAAGATTCCCTGTTTAAAATTAGATGTGTGTAATATGATAGGACCCAGAATTTGCACAGACGGACGTAACCAAAATTGTATATTAAGTGGCTATTCCATTGATCTCTATAGCCACATATAAGACACCTAATCCTAGACCAATTGACAGTAAACCTATTGTTCTTTAGGCCATGGAGCTCCCATTTCATAGGTGCAGACAACACAGGCTGGGGAAACTGATACAGTTCAATCTTGCGACAGTGGGGAAACTTATACAGTTCAATAAACTACAATTATGGACCCTAAACAATATTACTCACATACAGCTGAATGGAGAGACAGATTACTTAATGTCAGCTTATTGGTAAAGCCAGTTGTAATGTGGCCAATTTCTTTACAAACATTTCTACAAAAGACGAGCAGACGTGAAGCAGCAAAAAGACATATTTAACCTTCAACACAGAACAACCAATGATATTCAATGTTCACATTTCACACAAAATGTCTGTTATGGGGTTTAGTCGCAGAAACAGCTTAGATTATACGGCGACTCTCCAGCTATTATTGACTTGAGAGGAGGATCCCGGGTGCCCCTCCGAGCAGCCAGGTAGAACCACCGACCTACCGTAAGTCAGCTGGATAGCTTCCACACATGAAAGAATTTTAAGATTCGAACCTACAGCAGCAAGTGAATTGAAGTAAACAACCGTAACCACTGGGCCACAACAAATGCTGTATGTGGTCCATTCAGCTGTATGTGTACACTTTGTTACACAATGCCCGACTATATTTGGAATAGCAAGCAATGGAGTCTCTCACCTTTACAAGCATTTTATCCAAGTACTGTCCGCTCGGTATTGTATCCATGTATTTTTTCAAGTCCATAGAGAGAAATTCAAACACGAGGTATAATTTGTTCTCCTGCATTAACACATCTTCCAAACTGTAAAATACATTGAGACATACTTCTATTAAACACGTGATTTCATTACTTTAATAATACATCGAGACATACTTCTATTAAACACGTGATTTCATTACTTTAATAATACATCGAGACATACTTCTATTAAACACGTGATTTCATTACTTTAATAATACATCGAGACATACTTCTATTAAACACGTGATTTCATTACTTTAATAATACATCGAGACATACTCCTATTAAACACGTGATTTCATTACTTTAATAATACATCGAGACATACTTCTATTAAACACGTGATTTTTCATTACTTTAATAATACATCGAGACATACTTCTATTAAACACGTGATTTCATTACTTTAATAATACATCGAGACATACTTCTATTAAACACGTGATTTCATTACTTTAATAATACATCGAGACATACTCCTATTAAACACGTGATTTCATTACTTTAATAATACATCGAGACATACTTCTATTAAACACGTGATTTCATTACTTTAATAATACATCGAGACATACTTCTATTAAACACGTGATTTCATTACTTTAATAATACATCGAGACATACTTCTATTAAACACGTGATTTCATTACTTTAATAATACATAGAGACATATCTCTATTAAACACGTGATTTCATTACTTTAATAATACATCGAGACATACTTCTATAAACACGTTATTTCATTACTTTAACAATACATCGAGACAGACATACTTCTATAAACACTTGATTTCATTACTTTAATAATACATCGAGACATACTCTATAAACACGTTATTTCATTACTTTAACAATACATTGAGACATACTTCTATAAACACGTTATTTCATTACGTTAATAATACATCGAGACATACTTCTATAAACACGTTATTTCATTACTTTAATAATACATCGAGACATACTTCTATAAACACGTTATTTCATTACGTTAATAATACATCGAGACATACTTCTATAAACACGTTATTTCATTACTTTAATAATACACCGAGACATACTTCTATAAACACGTTATTTCATTACTTTAAAACCAGTGATAGGTTCTAGTTCATAAAATTCAATACACATTTGTTATAATATTTGTTATGTTACCATAAGCATCATAACGTTATAACACTGGTTCTAAAAATGCGACTGACAGAAAAGAGTTTCTGTAGTTTCATGGAAGTTGTGATAGTGCAGTGGTGGCTGTTTGGATAGTTGATGGACTTGGTTAGGAAATATTGTCTACTGATTAATTTCAGCCCTGATATTAAAGTACATGTACACAATTTATCAAAATCGAACTGAAATTGAGACTTATATAATGGCGTTTGGTTAGTTGAGGATCCACGACACTAAAATAAAATAGTTTATCACCCTCCCCAAACTTGTTTTGTCTTAATTAATTGGATGAATACTTTTGAAGTCACGGCTACATGGTTTAGATTCGCTAAATATTGTAAAATTGCTAAGTATAATAACTGTTAAGAATGGGACATATTCAGATGCAACAGGACAATGGCAGGAATAACCGGACAATACGCACGTACCCCTTGATATATATCAAGTTTCATTTGTATTGGATGATAGCTGTAACAGTTGACACACTATTTGCCACTGGTGCTGCTAAAAGTGGGGCAGGTATACAGACAGTTTGATGGGACTATGTGAAACTATTCTAATCCAGTGAATGAATTGGGAAAGCCAAGGTATACATGTGTTAGATCATACCACACTATGTTTGGATGCTGCAATTCCTTCAGAAGTGAGATTTCTCGTATTGCTGTAGATGGCACCCCTTCATCTTCGCTCTCTAATCGGATCTTCTTCAGGGCCACAGATTTATTGGTCTTCTTATTCTTGCCCTTGTACACAACACCATATGTACCTATATATTCCAAATAATATCATATAAATATCACATCATAGTTCTGACCACAAAATATACACTACCATAATTATGTACCGGATGATCTTCTATATCAATAATATATGTGCCAAGAATATAATCAGTTGTTTGGTTGATTTGATACATTTCCCTCATAAATATCTCAATCTTCTCTATATTCTGAAGTTCTACAGCCATATATACACTATATTGTATATGTCAGCCAAGGATGGGAGGACACACCCTTGCCAGCGGGACACAAGTTAATTCTCATAAAGGAAATCCAAAGTAATAATTTACTCAAAATTTCAAATACCCATTCACCCTCCCATAAAGTGCGAAATCATTAAATTAACGATAATACAATGGTATACACACCTTCTCCAATTTTTTCTATTTTCACATAGTCATCCATGACTGCTTTCTGAAAGGTAAATTGCAGCATTGTTAGCAATACAACAAGTATATACATTGACCAAGGCAGGTAAATAAAGGACTTCAAACAAACATCTATTGGTATATGGAGTGAAGGACTTCAAACAAGCATCTATTGGTACATGGAGTGAAGGACTTCAAACAAGCATCTATTGGTATATGGAGTGAAGGACTACAAACAAACATCTATTGGTATATGGAGTGAAGGACTTCAAACAAGCATCTATTGGTATATGGAGTGAAGGACTTCAAACAAACATCTATTGGTACATGGAGTGAAGGACTTCAAACAAACATCTATTGGTATATGGAGTGATTGACTTCAAACAAACATATATTGGTATATGGAGTGAAGGACTTCAAACAAACATCTATTGGTATATGGAGTGAAGTACTTCAAACAAGCATCTATTGGTATATGAAGTGATTGACTTCAAACAAACATATATTGGTATATGGAGTGAAGGACTTCAAACAAACATCTATTGGTATATGGAGTGAAGGACTTCAAACAAGCATATATTGGTATATGGAGTGAAGGACTTCAAACAAGCATCTATTGGTATATGAAGTGAAGGACTTCAAACAAGCATATATTGCAATATGGACTTTACTTTACAATTACTGGAATATGGATGTAAAATTGACTACAGAAGTGTGTACTGTGTCAACATTTAGAAATATCATTAGCTAATAAGCTAATTTTCCAAAATGTTTCAGACTTTGCACAACACATACTGGTTGGCACCTCATTTTCCCACCCACCCTCAAATACTTGATATTACAGTTGCACGTGCAATTTTTATTCTCGATCATTCCAGTTCATGTTTCCAATGGACAAATGTGAATATTTTCAAGACAGGCGAGTTTAAACACATTAAATTTAAATTTGATTACTTCAACTTTAAATTCTCTATGAATTGCGTATGAGGTTGAATTTAGGAGGCACAAATTAATTTTTGGTCTGATGCAATCAACATCATACAAAGTAATAGTGTTCTAGTTCTAAGCATGATAAAACTACAAATACAAAATAAATAAATAACAAACGTGTAATATTATGGAAAATGTTAATCAATATCAAAACGACAAGACACGGTTATGTAGTAAATTTTGCTATTTACTATTTGACAGTGCTACCAGACTGAAAAACGGGCAGGGCTCAGGTAGAGAAATCAACATTTTTTCAAGTTGTAATGTAAGCCACACAATAACATTAAAAATGCAGTTACAATTATAACGGCATACATGCAATTGACACAATTTTCACCGGGGGGGGGGGGGGGGGGGGGGGGGGGGGGGGAGATATTATACTTCCATCCACGTGCTGCTATAATATGTTAGGGGGACTGGGAGGAATTTCAACAAAAACAAAGTCACTTCAACTTGTTACTGCAGTCTAGAACAGTCTGTTAATCTAAAATGTTATGTACAAATTAAAAAGATAAAGGGAGTACAAGTCTAGACTGCCAACAAAAGTCGACAGACTGGGACTCAAATGTATATATGTCGGTAGACTGTTCCATAAACGGATTGTTCTTGGGGAAATTAGTTGGCATGATATTGGGTTATTGACAGTGGGATTAGATAGCTAAGGTTTCTTGTAGGTGCTAGGTGATCTACAGCAACTAGTAGTTCATTTCTTATTTTGTAAAACATGAGGCTTGATTTCGTTTATGTTCTAAAGTTTTCTAATTGAGGGTGGATACCATTTGTGATACAAAAGTGTAGCTGTAATCATTGAATATAACAGCTGCAGATCTTTGGACCACTTCTAGTTAGTTTGTAGGTAAGGTGTTTCTGCAAGGGATTCCAGACTGTGAAGTGTTTAATCTGTGGGCGGACAGAAGCGGTATATGCGTTTTCTTTGACCCTGTTTGTTATTTGTTTTGACATTCCTTTTGATGATGCGGAGGGTGTTGTTAGCTTTTGATGTAATATTATTGATGTGTTGGGCCCAGTTAATCTCACTAATGGTGACTCCGAGATATTGGGAGTGTTCAGTTGACCTTAATTGTGTGTTATGTAACATGTATGGGTAAATGATGGGGTTTCTTTTCCTATGGATTCTAAAATATTTCGCATTTATCAGGGTTGAATTCCATTGACCATTCCTTTTCCCAAGATTCTAAGAGGTGTAGGTCACGTTGTCTTCTGCTGAGGACTGGAATTTGATGGTAAGGTAGACGATGGTGTTGTCAGCAGAGGCGGGACTGACTTTTGATGCTGTTTGATAGGCCATTTATATGAGATAGAAAGAGACAGGGCCCCAGAACAGAAGCTTGAAGGACACCTGAGAGAACTGGTAACCTGTCAGCATTTACCTTTGACGAGCACCTGTTTTTGAGAAGTGTATCCATGATGTGGCTTTACCATTTATAACAAACTTTTACAAAGTGTTTGAATTTATGGATGAGCTTGTGGTGATCTACTTTGTGGAATGCTTTTACTGAAATCCATTACAATGACATATGTCAGGTCTGATCTTTAAAATTAATGATATGCACAATACCCAATAAAAGACGTGATTTAAATGAGAGACGATCAAACATATTAAATATCAATAGCACAAAGTTTTTTCCATAATTGCCAAAGGCTGACATAATCACCCCCCCCCCCTCATAAAAAGGCTATTTGTCCTTTGTTAAAAAACATTGTGTGTGGGGGGATTTGTCCGTATCACACACAAATAAGGATTAAACAATTCAAAAGCCATGGTCATTCTGTACTTCTGCTGCACTTGTATCATAGCAGTCCTCTGCTTCAATTAATCTTTGACGGAGGTTTGTGTGTGTCCGCTACTAAGGTTTGAAGTTGAACGGCTACTGAGTTTTCTGCAAGTCTAAACATGTTGAATTTTGAGGAAAGATAATAACATAATACATAATCAAGATACGACAACTTCACTTGTGTTCAACGCACACATAAGTGAATGTGCATGAACAACAGGAATCAAAATGCAGGTTTGCCAGCATGTGGAGCAAATGTCATCACTTTCCGCGATCTTCTATTAAACAGCGTCACACAGACATACAGGATATCATGGTTGCCTATTTAGTTAAAAATGTGGTTATAGTAATAAACAGCGGGTTCCTATAAACACAACCATGGTAAAACAGTACAGCTATGTAAAATTACATTGATATTATTGTTGGTTATTTTTCTTTGCCGCTTTGTCTGGTTGTGTTCGAATTGACCAATCCGGTGATAATAAAGGGTACTTGGCTGATTCGGACCATGGCTGACTCGGACCAGATCATTTTTTTTTTTTTTTTGAGTGAGCTTATTTACCCTCGCCGCCGGCGAACCATATGGGCGAGCGTACTAAGAAGTTTAGTTATTACTCATAGATTATAAACTAAGGTGATTAAGTTACCAGATCAGTGGCTGATTCGGACCAGCCTCGTTACAAAGGTAAACAAGACTAGTACATTTCAAAGGGGTGCCACCAGCAAAATAACAAAACAATCACAAGGGTATGTATGCTGATTAGTGTATGAAAGTAATTAGGAATATACAAACATCAATCGTAATAAGAGGTATATCTATAAAAACATTTAAATGATCTACGGCTTTTAAAACATAATAATAAGTGAGACTTTATACCTGCTTATATAATAGAGTAATCTATAGGATATGTGTAAAAGTTGAGTAAGTTCATCGGACGAGTTACATTTTAGTAGTGAGAATCCTATCATCGGATTAGATACCAAATAAATAAATAAAGATAAAAAGAAAATGCATTCCAATGTTGCAATTTGTAATAAACTTGGGAGAATGTGTGTATTTTACGTTTATTTATCGTCGCTACCAGTTGCCCATATGTGCGACGCCTCCTGAGGAGATTAGTCATTTTAGATTGTTGGAGGATAGTAGACAGAGACCAATTCCAAGATCTCCTCTTGTTCATTGACGTGCACGGTGTGCAGCACCGACACGAGCCCTTGGTTTAAAGTCTCATCTAAAAGACTGTTATTTTATGAGAGTCAGACGGGGAATCGAACCTTCGATCCCTGGATTACCAGTCCAACATGAGGACCACTGAACTACAGATCAGTCTGTGAGGAGAATGCCCTTCTTATGAAGTACAAAACACCTATGTATGTTCGTGGTCTTTCCATAGCCCTTCCGTGATGTGGTTGTCGTGTATGCTCCTGCTGGTTCTATGAGCTGAGTATGTGTACTGGGTCCAATCAATTTTACGTATCGACTCTTAGTACGGATGTCAAACCCGTCCAGAATTACTAAAGGCTATCGACTGTCAAATCACCAGTATGACAACATATATTTTCGTCAATTCCGGGCATAATGAGGCAATTTTTACTGCTACAAAAATCTCCAACACTTGCCAGAATGGATTCGGCTTCCAAATGGCTGAATGGCTTCCAGTCGGAGAATTAATATTGCAAGTACTGTATCGTCTTGCATGACATCAGTAATGATGACGTCTAGGTAACTAAAATAGCTCTCAGATCATGTCTCTTTATATGAAAAAGTTGGCAGTTTCTTACGGACGTTCGTGCACCAAGTACTGGTTAACCGCTAGAGCCTGCCCAGGAAATGTGTTGTTAGGTAAACTGCCAATGGCTCAAATGGGCAACTGGTAGCGACGTTAAATAAACTTAAATAATAAAAAAAACTGTGTGGACTAGCGATACATAATATGGTGACACTGATGCTCTGTACCGTGTTAAATCAATGTTATTATAATTAGATGCATTCTCTTTTAGCTGCTTTTAATTGTGCACTAGTTTATATTGGTTTGTCGGAATAATAACTCTGGTATGTGTATTTTGTTGTCATATCCGATGTAAACGAACATTTCTTGTATCTTGTAATTGGTCTAATATTACCAGCTTCTTCTCCGTCTATGTATATTCATTCCACCAGTGGTGCACCCGGTTGTATCCGGTAGTAGTTGAGTTAGTAGTATGGGTGTACTTATTGATCATTAACACTTTACTAATACTGGCGTATTCATAAATCAAAATGACCAATTTGGATGACAGCCATTATTTAATTGTATTGCTTAATTGTAAGCATACGGATTGTTTTTGCCTGCTGCAGACGACTGACGTGCAGTTTGTGACAGAGTCTTCTTAAGAGGATCTCAATTCTCGTAAGGATGTATTCGTTGTTTGACAATAATTTCACTTTCACCAGGCTAGTACAGTCTATGATGAGAGACGTCAAAACGGACCTCGAAGCGTTTTTTTCCATACAGCCACACCCATCTGGTCAATTATTGTGAGATGAATGCATTTGGTGAGTCTCGTTCTTGTGACCATGCATTCCATGCTCTCTGGTTCGATTCTGCAGAGTGGACATGTAATTAAATGTTACTTTATGTGTTTGGAAAAAAATAGGTCCCATTGAGAATGCGTGTCTTTGTAATGCACATTTTGACGTGAGTTTCATTTGATTTTACGGTATTCCATACTGAGTGAGTTTTCCTATGTGTAGACCTGCTATGTTTCATACAGTTAGTGTTGAGCGATGCTCTGCATCCCCCGAGTCTGTCGTAAAGGGAGTAATTTATGTTTTGGAAACCGGCGTGCAACCAGACTGTACACATGTCACACTGCTTTGCATTTCCAGGCGATTGGCTGTTGACAATTTCCACACGGAAAGATTGTGGAGTTTCTTTCCAAATAGAGTGCGTACATCCCACATATAATGACAAGTATAAAATGTTAATTGCACTTGCCGTATATGGTTATTTTCTTAAGTTGTGAAAGCAACTTTCAAAAAACTCTTGTTGACAGTTTTAGCTTCATCACGTGACCTTGCTGCTCAATACAGCTATCACAACGGTATCGGTTCGGCACCAGTTTATATGCGGAACTCAAGACTTCAGAGCACTTATGTACGGCGTACTTGTTATTTTTTTTTATTTATCCACCATAACTTGTTGAATATCTTATTTTGATATAGCACATCATTGAATAAAAACACGTATTGGTCTTAATCAGAAATGGTATAGAAACTATTTTTGTGTTAGGTGTAGATTTTAAAATTCGGATAACTACCTGAATTGCTCATGCACCCTAGATCAGTTTTGATGAAAATATTCGCCCACTGATTTGTTTGTTTATATTCGTCTGCTGGACCAGTCACGTGACAGTTGCATCATGCGCCCGATACACGCAACGGAACGCTATTGAACCATGCTTCAGTTCTGTCAGCAATATTAGCCTAGAACTTTATAAATAGTTTAAATACGGATGTAAATGGACAAATATGCCGAGCATAGGAATACGCCGAGCATAGCGACACCCCTCTATATGTCCCTTTGGGTGGACATAGGTTGCTCTCGATATCATGGGATGGTTGCAACATTTCTACTATATGTTATGTCAATAATCTTTATTTTGGAAACTATTATATTATATGACACGACAGCCCACTCTATCAATATGATTAAATTTAAACTTATTAATCCATCTACTATCATATTGGAATGGAAGTCGACAGAGTACATTTTGTCAGTAAATTAGGCAACGCCCAAATTGTGTTCGGTCAACCTCGGTTGTTTTCATCAAAATGGCAGCCACAGGAGTTTTGCCATTTGTTCGAGGGATTGATTTGACGAAAAATGATTTCCTGGTGAACAACTTTCATTCTTATATTCTCAGGACACTTCCATAGTTCAATACAATTACACATACTGATAGTTCACATGCATTTGTCAGTATAATTGACCAATAAACCTGCTATAATAATTTCTCAAATTATCGTAGGTTGTATATTCTCGACTGTCGCTGTCAGACACTTCGACCCCAGGACATCTCGACCCCAAAGACATCTCGACGCCAGGACATTTCGACCATATAATCAGTACTACTAGGCGGTGATAATATTATTTAATTAGTTGGGAAGAGTAGTTCAACAAACAACGCCAATGTTATTGAGTTAATTTAATCATATGCATTTTATGCAATTGTAACCCGTGCTGCTATTTTGTTGAAAGTATTGGTATGTCATACATATATTATATATATGTATATAAATATTTATTATCATTAATGTTATCCGTGAAATCAGCCGCAATATATGCACGTGGTAAGGGATGTCAAATTCTAATAGAATAGACGTGCATTAATAGTTGTATACTGTTTTGTTTTTTTATACATAATGGGGATACTGAATAAATAGAACAACAACAATATAAAACTTTTATTTAATCATAATTATATACAATTATAAAATTTGCTATCAGCAAGTGTTGATACGTGTTGGTTTTGATTTCATTAGGCCACTTCAAACAGGTAAATGTGCTAGTGTTATTCACACATTCAATTAAAACAAGCATTATTACCAATCATCAATTGATTACAACTGACTAACAAACAAATAAAACATTTTATTTTACTTAAGCAGGGCGTTCACTAGACTGAAACTCAAGAGTCAATGACCCTTGAGGTCAAAATCTCAAGAGTCAAACAGGAATTTTCAAGAGTCAAGCTCAAGCTGGAATTTTCAAGTCAAATATATGCATGTTGGTACTTTACGTACATGTAATTTTTGTAGGTTCGTGCTACCACTGTTAGCGAAGGGATTTTTCTTTTTAGCATCTCTACACCAAGTACAATACAACAGAATCTGATCATCAGTTTGTTTCATTTCCAGCCACTCAAATTCATTAAGCCACTCAGACCTGAATTTTCTTTTCACTTTAGACTTAGGAGTGTCACAGTCTACTTTATGGCGTTTAGGTGTCCCAGGTTCACTAACACTATCACTCAGCTTACGTTTGCTGGGTGTGCCAATTGCGAAGTGACTAAGGCTTTTCTGAACCATATTTAAGATTTAATTTTTAAAACTGATACTCTTTAATTTTTTATCTCCGATCTGATTGAAAATATAACTAAGAATGATTTAGGAATATTCTCCAGAAAATGAAGGAATAAAAATACCCCATAGAAATCTGTAACAAACAATAGCAAAAGTACTTTTACTCACCGACATCATCAAACGATTCCGGCGTATAATTTCTATATCAGTGGCCCACTATAAGCTTAATAGCAGACAACTTATTATTGACAATACACGTGTTACAAAAACACCGTTTTATCTATGCCGATTGTACATTGACAATACACATAATGTCAACACCTACTTAAACTTCTCAGTTCTCATGATTAGCAGCACATATGATGGCAAACAACACAAACGGTAATTGGTTGTTTGCAAAACTTGCTAAAGGTGACAATCAATAATAATTGTCTTTTGATAAAAACTAATTTTTACCGGAAAAATACCGAGCCGTACAGGTATTAGAGAAACGTTATTAAAGATTTATTTCCCTTTGATACTAAAGTTTGGGTAAGCCTTTTTTTCTCAACCACCCAACTGAATAATGACATCAACCACGCGTTTTGAACCTAACCCTGGGCGGCGCAAGTGATGAAGGCGCTTTATGCGTGGTTGATACTATATTCTGATCGGCTGGTTGAGATAAAGATTTTACGTAAAGTTTGCCTAGACGCCATTTGTCCGATTGTGAGTCCCTCATAAATCACGATCGTGTTCATAACGAGATGCAGCAGACTTTTGATGAAAATAACTGCGTTTTATATATGAACGATTACGGTCTTCGACCTCGTAGACAGACATATTTTGACAATTACTCCGCTGAGAAAATATTTGATGACGCATGACCGATCAACGCCCCGGGTCAAAGTTGACTCTCAGGGCATTTTCACCAAGAGTCAAACATGCGTCTTTATCAATTTTCTTGCGTCAAAAACCGGGAGCTCGGGTCAAATGAACGCCCTGACTTAAGACATGTATACATATCAAAATGAGCAAAATATCACCAAAAACACACTTTAATAATAGTTGAAGGAAATAGTACATATAGCACATATACAAAATAAATAAATGGGGTCGAGTTGTCCAAGGTGTGGGCCGAGATGTCCTGGGGCGAGATGTCCAAAGGGGTCGAGATGTCTTGGGGTCGAGATGTCCTGTACCCATATTCTCGATGTAAAATGTATTTTCACATTGTTTTGTACTTTACAACTGTGAATTATTGAAGTTTAACTGCCGTAAACTTTATCCGAAATGGCAAGCTATTACCGGTAGTACTGAACAGCTGAAAAGAGGAAGTATTTAAAATACTTATCCTGGGTATATACAGTTATTTGGACACTGTTCTGTTTACGCGAACAATACAATTGTCGATACGTCATCATATGTTTACTCGCTTGTAAACGCTATCATGAAATGCCCGATCATTGCAAATTTCAAAACTGTTGGTAATTTAGTGTATTTCGGCGTGGGTAGAACATCGCCCGGATAGCTCAAGGGCTTATGGGCAAAGTAGGGGTGCAGCTCCAGGAACCGGAGTGTCTCCTAAAAGAATAAAAGAGGGAAGAGTGTAGTGTATTCCAGCGTTGGTAGAACATTTTAGAACACAGCCCTGCTAGCTCAGTTGGTAGAGCTGTCCGACTAGTGTTCGGGAGGTCGTAGGTTTGAGTCCCACGTCGGGTCACTAACTTTTCCGATCTTTCTTTGCTTGGTCACTTTAGTAAGTTATCATTACCGAAAGTTACTAAATTAGAAGGAATATGAAATGTTTTAGTGTTGCTTAATATGAATATATGTTACTAAATCTTTTGAAAAGATTCTTTTCCAAATCTTTTGTAAGCTGTTAATATGGCAAACATGTCATTAATAACTTATTTACCCACAATTGGTTGATTTACAATACAAATATATAATAAAATGTTGTTTGTTGTTGTATGTTCGCTGATAGTAACACCATCCAAGACATCATAGCCTCGAGAATAACATCAAATGTATATTCAGGGGTGTGGAAATCTATCCCGACTCGTACAATTTGCTGAACGGACAAGTGGAATTCTGCATCTTAGTTGTCCACTGACAAGTAGCCTAGATAATTATAATATGTTGGACTATCATAGAAACTACTCTGAGAAAAGATAATTTCACAGTATGCATGCCTACTACCAGTACCAGGGCTCACGCTAGAGGGCGATTTGGGCGAAGTGGTCGCTTTATTTCCCACCACGTCGCCGACAGTAGACGTCAGGGCGACATCCATTTTGCCTTATTTCTGGAGGATATAATTGCTAATTAATGGTAATACGTTTTGTCATTTGTCAGCTTGGAAATTCACGCCACGAGACATATTAAGCTAATCTCCTCCCCGACATCCGGATACTTGCCGTAATCAATCAACTTAATATCATTAATACGCATAGCCAATCAGCGACACACCGAAGCAAACATATTTACTTAATTCCCAGCCTAATTAACATAACTAGCCGGATGATCTTTATCCAAATTATCGATGTTGTATGACACAAGATACCAATTTATAACAATCAGTGTTGAAATACAGGTAAGTGCTAAAATTTAGTCATTGTCGAAAATATGTGAAAATTGACTAATATTAAATTGACTAATAAAAAATTAATTTTCTGAAAATTGGAATGTCCCAAAGCTTTTTAACGGAAAATGTAAACATTCCACTATGATGATTATGTATAAACATTTACCAGACGAAAGCAATTTGTCAAAGTTTTATTTTATGGATATTTTACTTGATTCAGTGCAGTGACTGATCATTTTTAATCCAAGCCCTGCAATTTCAAGTAACAAAAATCTCAGTAGCAAAAGAACATCAAAGTCTGATAGACCAGACAAAGACTATGTCTAAAAAACAACAACAATGAAAACGTGGTATTGTTGATTCCTGGATTACGGAGTTTCCGTTTATCCTGATCAAATTACAAGTGGCATATGCACATTACTAGTACCCACAATTAGCAGACAAAATATCCAGTTTATATGTCGGCAAGAAAGTTGAAATGCGAGACACATTTATAGCACATCAAATATCTGCTAAGCATGTTATGTGTATGTCAGAACCTGAATCAAAGTGCAAGTCCACTTTGGAAGGTTGGCCATAATTTTTGTGAGAAATGGATTCAGCGACGGACAAGTCAATTTTTGCTGTCTACTTGTACACGGACGGACAAGTGAACAATTTGGAGATTTCTACACGCCTGAATAATGTAAACAAGGCTGAAGCTTGCCATATGGAAAATAATCAATGTTGTCTAAGAAATGTTCTGGAATTGTAGCAATAAAAGTTTAAATTTAATGAAGACAAAATATATTTGAAAATGTAAGTTTTGATGAATGAGCTAGTGCTGATTAAATCTTAGTACATGGAGAACTAGGTACACCAGTCTACCGCTAGTACATGGAGAACTAGGTACACCAGTCTACCGCTAGTACATGGAGAACTAGGTACACCAGTCTACCGCTAGTACATGGAGAACTAGGTACACCAGTCTACCGCTAGTACATGGAGAACTAGGTACACCAGTCTACTGCTAGTACATGGAGAACTAGGTACACCAGTCTACCGCTAGTACATGGAGAACTAGGTACACCAGTCTACCGCTATGGCTTAGTGTTTTATTTACCCCTGCGTCGTGCCTCAAATATGCATAAGTTTTAAATATGATGCATATAAATTGCCAGTGGTGAGGTCAAATGACCCATGAAATATTTGGTACAAACAGTGGTTAGGTAAGGCTGTGATATTATTTGCAACACTTATGTGATTGGTTAATTTAGAGTCCATCTGTGCAGGGTTGGCTTTCTTCCGGGAAGAAAGGTATTTCTTCCCTTCCGTGGGAAGAAACATGGGAAAAAAGGGAAGAAACACCTTTCTTCCCGGAAGAAATGGGAGAAACTAGGAAGAAACTGGGACTAAAGTGTGATATTTTTATTGCATCACTGTCAGCAACTATAAGAGAATAATATTTACATATATACATTAGCACAATGTTCTCACAATTAGCAGTCTTCACATCAGGTAGATAAGCACACTGTTCATGTAAAAAAAACAGCAGTTAATAATCAATCTCAAGATCACCTCTCAGGAGCCGGAAACAGAACACTAACTTTCCTGCAGTTTGATTTCCTAGTCTGTTCCTAATTTTACTGTGGATCTGTCCAAAGTTGGAAAATATACGCTCTACTGACGCTGAGGAAGCTGGTGCCTGTAGAAGACATACCACAAAGTCTACAAAGTCAGAATTTACACCACTGGATTTAGCTGCTTTCCACCAGGTAACTGGATCCATCCGAAGTGCTGCCTCATTGAAAAATGCAGCAGGGTATGGTGTGGATTTGGCTTGAAAGGCAATCAGTTCAGTGATGAAGGCAGGACTCTTGGACATAATAAAGTCATTAACAATCTCCAATTGCCAAGCAGATAGTTTAACACCCTGATATGCTGGATGTAGTTTGTAAGCTGTAAAGTGTTCTGGTATGATTGCTTGCTTAAACCATTTTGTGACAAGGGTCTTGTGCGCTGGTGACTGAAGATTGGGATTATCCAGAAGAGACAGCCATGTATGGCACGCTGATGCCAGAGAGGAGTAGTCTGCCTGGCAAGCATCAATAGCAGTTGCTACAGGGCGAAGCAGCTCTGCCATGTCCTTGGAATTCCTATAGATATTGATATCCTGTATCTTTTTGGCAATGGTTTGGTCAATCTCATCCTCATGGTCCTGAACAATCTTCATGTAGCTGGTTCTGTTGGCAATATAGCTGTCCAAACAGGTGAGTTGAGACTTCCATCGTGTTTCTCCAGAGAGCTGTGGTTTCTTACTTTCGGCACACTCAGACAGCCAAGCACATGGCTTATGGTGGTTGCGAAAATACTTCTGTACTTCCACAACATGCTTCATCACTGACTGTGAAGTTAGATCCAGCCCAAGTAAGTTGAGCCAGTGGGCAGAGCAGCCATACACAGTGAGGTCTGGGTCATCTTCTTGTAAGGCAGCACGCATTTTTTCCATGTTCTTAGCATTGTCAGTACATACTCCAGATACAGTGCAGTTGTAGTTTTCCCTTGCCTTTTTGATGGACTCCTGACACAACATCTTGCAATTGTCCCCTGTTTTTGACATAGATCCAGTAGGGTGGCTATCTAAAAGATAGGATTTGTTCTCAACCTGGAGGCAACTTGCAATTATAGGTTCGTTGTGGCAATTACTCCAGCCGTCTTGTACAAGAGTTGCAGTTTTTCCGCCAATGACATGCTTCATATCCTGGAGTTGATCATACACAGTGTCTAGGAGTTTTCCGGCTATCTGCTTCCTGTTAGGTGGCTGATATCCTGCTCGTAGTGTACTCATCATCTTTTTGTACTGTGGATGGTCAGCGGCATTGAATGGTATATTGCATGCGTAGAAGAATTTGGCAATCTCCAAGTCAATGGCATTTTTCTGGTTTAGAGATGTCTTCACAACACAACTATCCATGTCTGGTTGGATTGAGATAGCTTGTCGTTTGGTTGGTGGAGGAGATCTCCGTCTTTTTACTGACATAGGCTGCTCAGGGATCTCTTTTTCTGCTGGTAAGTGATATGCTGCACTGCATTTCGCATAATGGAGTTTTAGACGGCAAGCTTTAGGAAGCTGCTGGTTCTCACAAAGTTTGCACTTAGCATACTCTTTTCCAGCCACTGTCACAGAAACAAAGTGTTCCCAAATAGTGTCACGAGGTCTGCCACCCCTATACATTATGATTTAAATAGAACTGATGAGAAAAATAAATGTCAACTTGGTGATAATGGTTCCCAGTTTAACGCAAAGGCACTGTCAGTTTCTGAATTTAAATTACTTCTCTCGCTTGGTTATATAGTGAAAATGTAATCAATGGGATGCCTTTGAATAAAATGAAGCCATGGTAAAAGTTGTTTAATAAGGGGCATGCCATTGTCGTGTATTGTATTTTAATAGGAAACCCCTGAACAAAAATGAAGCCATATCACATGTTTGCCACTTTTAGAAGTCAATAACCTGTCAATTGAAACATATAACAATAGCTAGTAATTATAACAGGTTGGTTGGTGTGACCCAGCTTATGGGACTTCACTATACAATCTAATTGACACCTGTCAATTGGACTTGATCAACAGATGTTATTGTTGAAGCACTATTAATCATAATATATACATTTTATCTATATTTTGCGCATATATTACTAAACAAATTGACAAAAAGGAGGTTTCTTCCATTTCTTCCCAGTAGTTGGGAAGAAACGTATTTCTTCCGTATCGGAAAAAACCACGGTTTTTTCCCTATAGGGAAGAAACCTGACAACCCTGCATCTGTGTATAGTGGTTTATCCAATCACTGACGGCGATCTAGCTTATCTTACAGGGCTCAGTCTAGGTCATAATGTTTGGGAGAAGTGAGACAGCGCACATTGACACCCTTAAATTGTGTTAATTTGACAATTTCGAATAGAAGGAGTGTGTTATAATGGGCCAGTGTCTCTTACTGGACAATATTTTGTATGAAAATTGTAAAATTATTATTTTTTTAGGGAGAAGTGGTATCCCAGGGGGTGAAGTCAGAGTCCCTATGGCGACTAATTCACCCCAGTCACCTTCTAGAATGAGCCCTGGGTTATGGAAAATGCCTTATGGTTCCTAAATCGAAGAGAAAACGACATGTAAATCTCAAACATTCCTTTCGTTTCGCAAATCAGACGATGTTGACGATAAACAACATGGCCAAATACAAAACATACCCATTCATCCCCTGGTCGCCATGGCGAATAATAAACCGGCCGAAGCTTAGAAACAGGATTTCACATCTAACATCAACAACAAATAATTGTTGTTGATTGATAACGGTTTACAGGTTTTCAGACCTACAATGTAACTTATGTTAAGCAGAATGATTACGTTCAATTAGATTGTTCTTGGAGCAGAAGTTGATACAGGTCTTCACACATAGCTTACATCAAACAGACTGTAGGGTGTTCTTCATCTAAGCCTGTGCCGACGGACCTATCAAGAGTCCTGCTAGTCCAACATGTAGAGTGCTTCCTGCTAGGAAACCATTGCTCAAGTAGTAGCTTTGAGCCTGTTCCATCGGGCAGATTGCTAGTATACAGGAATTTCTGTTGCACCAAATTAGTAAATAGGTTTGTTATTGAACATTAAATTTGATGAGCATTAATGTTTACTTGTATTAAACATTTCAGGAGAACAAATTCCCAGTTCATGTGGCAGATATGACAGGATTGAGATGGCTGAAACTAAATAAAACTGGTCTCAAAGAAATGCCTGCAGAAATGGGCAATTTGAAAAAATTGGTATGTTTAACATTTGCAGTTTGTTAATCAAATGTACTGTCCTCCTTGTAAGAGAATTACATTTGTATGTGTCTATTGTCATGTGAAATGATTTTCCCGGAATTCTCTAGTGCTGTGCATTCTCGTGTGTGTTTCACATTTATTTATCGTCGCTACCTGTTGCCCATATGTGCGACGCCTCCTGAAGAGATTAGTCATTTTAGATTTTTTGAGGATAGTGCAATTATACAGATAGAGACCCATTCCAGAGTCTCCTCTGGTTCTTTTAAGTGCACAGTGTACAGCACCAACACGAGACCTTGGTTTAAAGTCCCATCTGAAAGACTGTTAATTTTATTAGGGTCAGACAGGGGATCGAACCTGCGATCCCTGGATTACCAGTCCAGCATGTTACCACTGAACAATAGATCCACCTGTCTAAAACTAGGTCCTGAGAGATGAAAGAGAAGTTCCACTGTCGATGCTTTACTGTTCTTACTGATGCTGTGTTTTAAATGCTGTTGTTTCCAGGAGCATCTGTCCTTGATAAAGAACAATATATCGTGTTTGGGGAATGACATAGAGAACCTGCCTGCGTTGAGAACGATCAACTGTAGACACAATAACCTGTCAGACAAAGGCATCTCAGATAAAATATTCCAGCTCCAAGATCTATCTGTTGTGGTAAGCTATATAATGCATCCCAGCCAGGAAATCGAGGGTTTGGAGTAATATTCTTGTCTAATTATGATTGCTGTTCGTTGCACAGGGATTCGGCACGTTTGGGGCTACTAGTATATATATTTAAGTATATATACTAGTACCCCCAAACGTGCCGAATCCCTGTGGTTCGTTGTTTATGCCAGATATACGGGGCAGTTCATGAACGCTGTTCTCTGTTTATGCCAGATATACGGGGCAGTTCATCACTGTTTGCACCGCCATATATACAGGGCAGTTCGTGAATGATGTTCTCTGTTTATTCCCGATATACAGGGCAGTTCATGATCACTGTTTGTGCCAGATATACGGGGCGGTTCATGAACGCTGTTCTCTATTTATGCCAGATTTACGGACCAGTTCATGAATGTTGTTCTCTGTTTATGCCAGAGATATGGGGCAGTTCATGAATGTTGTTCTCTGTTTATGCCAGATATACGGGGCAGTTCATGATTACTGTTTGTGCCAGATATACGGGGAAGTTCATGATTACTGTTTGTGCCAGATATACGGGGAAGTTCATGATTACTGTTTATGCCAGATATATGGGGCAGGGCATGATTGCTGTTCTCTGTTTATGCCAGAGATATGGGGCAGTTCATGATTGCTGTTCTCTGTTTATGCCAGAGATATGGGGCAGTTCATGATTGCTGTTCTCTGTTTATGCCAGAAATATGGGGCAGTTCATGATTGCTGTTCTCTGTTTATGCCAGAGATATGGGGCAGTTCATGATTGCTGTTCTCTGTTTATGCCAGAGATATGGGGCAGTTCATGATTACTGTTCTCTGTTTATACCAGATATATGGGGCAGTTCATGATTGCTGTTCTCTGTTTATGCCAGAGATATGGGGCAGGGCATGATTACTGTTCTCTGTTTATGCCAGAGATATGGGGCAGTTCATGATTGCTGTTCTCTGTTTATGCCAGATATATGGGGCAGTTCATGATTACTGTTTATACCAGAGATATGGGGCAGTTCATGATTGCTGTTCTCTGTTTATGCCAGAGATATGGGGCAGTTCATGATTACTGTTCTCTGTTTATGCCAGATATATGGGGCTGTTCATGATTGCTGTTTATGCCAGAGTTATGGGGCAGTTCATGATTGCTGTTTATGCCAGATATACCGGACAGTTCATGATTGCTGTTTGTGCCAGATATACGGGACAGTTCATGATTGCTGTTTATGCCAGAGATATGGGACAGTTCATGATTGCTGTTTGTGCCAGATATACGGGACAGTTCATGATTGCTGTTTATGCCAGATATATGGGGCAGTTCATGATTGCTGTTTATGCCAGAGATATGGGGCAGTTCATGATTGCTGTTTATGCCAGAGATATGGGACAGTTCATGATTACTGTTTATGCCAGAGATATGGAGCAGTTCATGATTACTGTTTATGCCAGAGATATGGGGCAGTTCATGATTGCTGTTTATGCCAGAGATATGGGGCAGTTCATGATTACTGTTTATGCCAGAGATATGGGGCAGTTCATGATTACTGTTTATGCCAGAGATATGGGGCAGTTCATGATTACTGTTTATGCCAGAGATATGGGGCAGTTCATGATTACTGTTTATGCCAGAGATATGGGGCAGTTCATGATTGCTGTTCTCTGTTTATACCAGATATATGGGGCAGTTCATGATTGCTGTTCTCTGTTTATGCCAGAGATATGGGGCAGTTCATGATTGCTGTTCTCTGGTTATACCAGATATATGGGGCAGTTCATGATTACTGTTTATGCCAGAGATATGGGGCAGTTCATGATTACTGTTCTCTGTTTATACCAGATATATGGGGCAGTTCATGATTGCTGTTCTCTGTTTATGCCAGAGATATGGGGCAGTTCATGATTACTGTTCTCTGTTATGCCAGAGATATGGGGGCAGTTCATGATTGCTGTTCTCTGTTTATGCCAGAGATATGGGGCAGTTCATGATTACTGTTCTCTGTTTATGCCAGAGATATGGGGCAGGGCATGATTGCTGTTCTCTGTTTATGCCAGATATATGGGGCAGTTCATGATTGCTGTTCTCTGTTTATGCCAGAGATATGGGGCAGTTCATGATTGCTGTTCTCTGTTTATGCCAGAGATATGGGGCAGTTCATGATTACTGTTCTCTGTTATGCCAGAGATATGGGGCAGTTCATGATTGCTGTTCTCTGTTTATGCCAGAGATATGGGGCAGTTCATGATTACTGTTCTCTGTTTATGCCAGAGATATGGGGCAGGGCATGATTGCTGTTCTCTGGTTATGCCAGAGATATGGGGCAGTTCATGATTACTGTTCTCTGTTTATACCAGATATATGGGGCAGTTCATGATTGCTTTTCTCTGTTTATGCCAGAGATATGGGGCAGTTCATGATTACTGTTCTCTGTTTATGCCAGATATATGGGGCAGTTCATGATTACTGTTCTCTGTTTATGCCAGAGATATGGGGCAGTTCATGATTGCTGTTCTCTGTTTATGCCAGATATATGGGGCAGTTCATGATTACTGTTCTCTGTTTATGCCAGAGATATGGGGCAGTTCATGAACGCTGTTTATGCCAGATATACCGGGAAGTTCATGATTACTCAAGTTTTCTATGAGTAGTTTTAAACATAATATTTGTAGTTTAGTTTTATCATATTTTATTACATTTGAAATATTCAAATTAGATTACAAAACAAACATAGATATATTACGATTCATGACATTGTTTGGACAATATACAAACGTGTATGTTATGGAATATAGATCAGGCCACAAGTTTGAACAACACTAGTTATGGCACTCACAGAATATTTGTAGGCTACAGTAAATATGATGAAGCCATTTACCTAGAATTTCTGAAGAATAAGGAGGGCTCATTTACGGTTTAATTTTGATTAATAATCTTCATCCATGTATGTATATGTTATATTCGAGAGGCATAAGTTTCTAGGACCCATGACCCCTTTTAAGATATAATTTGTCTATACAAATACATCTAATGCTCTCCCCCCTTGGGAAGTCGAACAATGTATTATTCCGGTATCATGACCAAATCCGATGTCAGTGTGAAGACTGTAAGAATGATTGTGTTTTACGTTTGTTTATTGTCACTACTGGTTGCCCATATGAGCGTCGCCTCCTGAAGAGATTAGTCACTGCAATGATACAGACAGAGACCCATTCCAGAATCTCCTCTGGTTCTTTTACGTGCATGGTGTAAAGCACCGACATGAAACCTCGGTTAAAGTCCCATCTGAAAGACAGTTAATATTATTAGGGTCATTAGGGTCATTAACCACTGGACTAGTGACCCGTTTGTGTAAGAACGATTGTGTTTATTTGTCTTGTTTTCTCTTGAAGGATTTCAGTCACAACCAGTTAAATGAGGTTCCCCCTGAGCTAGAGAATGCTAAAGGTGTGATAGTCCTCAATCTTAGTAGTAACAAGTAAGTAACACAACAGGTAATAATTGGACCTCGATCCAACAAGGCTATAAAAATTGGGCCCCAGTCCAATAAGGCAGTAAGAATTGGGCCCCAGTCCAATAAGGCAGTAAGAATTGGGCCCCAGTCCAATAAGGCAGTAAGAATTGGGCCCCAGTCCAATAAGGCAGTAAGAATTGGGCACTAGTCCAATAAGGCAGTAAGAATTGGGCCCCAGTCCAATAAGGCAGTAAGAATTGGGCCCCGGCCCAATAAGGCAGTGAAGATTAGGATCTGTCCAATAAGGAAGTAAACATTCGGCCCAGTTCAATAAGGAAGTAACAATCCTCCTACAGAATTCATATCTTAATTAATTGTCATGTATAAATCACAGGGATTCGGCACGTTTGGGGGTACTAGTATATATATTTAAGTACAGGGATTCTACTCTGTGGGATGTCAGATTTCGCATCGATCAGTAAAATGGCCCTATCTGAAACAAGTTTGTACAAATCTGTCCAAATATAACGCCTATCCCGAATCTTTATATTGTTCTTCAAATAAAACACAACTTTAAGCTGCATGCATGTATACTTTGCAAACAATTGCCACATACATTGGCCATAGCAGGTCACATTTCCATACTAGGACACGGGTTCTGTCAGCAACAACAAAAAATCTTCGACAGGAGAGTTTTAACTGTGAATAACATTATCAATAAAATGTGTTTCCACTAACCTGTATGTTTATTTGGCAAAAATGTACGTCAAAAAGAGATTTCGTAGCATTTTCAATTTGTTTTGAAAAATTCTAAAGCGGCGCAATTCGCGTTGAAACCAGCGTTGAAACGAGCGTTCTGATTGGATTATGATTGTTCTTCATATATAAAAAAGCATCTTGTTACATTCTAATAATCCAATCAGAACGCTCGTTTCAACGCTGGTTTCAACGCGAATTGCACCGCTTTAGAAATTTTCAAAACAAATTGAAAATGCTACGAAATCTCTTTTTGACATACATTTTTGCCGAATAAACCTACACGTTAGTGGAAACACATTTTATTGATAATGTTATTCACAGTTAAAACTCTCCCGTCGAAGATTTTTTTTGTTGCTGACAGAACCCGTGTCCTAGTATGGAAATGTGACCTGCTATGGCCAATGTATGTGGCAATTGTTTGCGAAGTATACATGCATGCAGCTTAAAGTTGTGTTTTATTTGAAGAACAATATAAAGACTCGGGATAGGCGTTATATTTGGACAGCTTTGTACAAAATTGTTTCAGATATGGCCATTTTACTGATCGATGCGAAATCTGACATCCCACAGAGTAGAATCCCTGTACTTAAATATATATACTAGTACCCCCAAACGTGCCGAATCCCTGTGGTATAAATAACAGTTATTGTCATGTATAAATAACAATTAATTGTCATGTATAAATAACAATTGTCATGTATAAATAACAAATTATTGTCATGTATAAATAACAGTTTGAAATGAAATAATGATTCAAAACATGTAACAAAATAAATTGAACAAATGCTAAATTTGTTTTCCAGCATGTAATGAACATAATTTTGCTGGCGACATTGCATATAATTAATATATAAAAAGGCAGTTTTTTATGTATGGGATTAAACACCTATATAAACCCCTATTGGTAGTATTGTTTTTATTTCAGAATCGAGATGTTGCCAAACCAAATGTTCATCAACCTTCTAGATCTTACATACCTAGACCTGAGCAACAACAGCCTCGGTAATGGATCCTGCTTTATCATTCTCCATATATGTACATGCCTATCCTCGGTAGCATATCCTGCTTTATCATTCTCCATATATGTACATGCCTATCCTCGGTAGCATTTCCAGCTTTATCATTCCCCATATATGTACATGCCTATCCTCGGTAGCATATCTACTTGATCATTCTCCATATATGTACATGCCTATCCTCGGTAGCATATCTACTTTATCATTCCCCATATATGTACATGCCTATCCTCGGTAGCATATCCTCATTTATCATTCCCCATATATGTACATGCCTATCCTCGGTAGCATATCCAGCTTTATCATTCTCCATATATGTACATGCTTATCCTCGGTAGCATTTCTACTTTATCATTCCCCATATATGTACATGCCTATCCTCGGTAGCATATCCTCATTTATCATTCCCCATATATGTACATGCCTATCCTCGGTAGCATATCCAGCTTTATCATTCTCCATATATGTACATGCCTATCCTCGGTAGCATATCTACTTGATCATTCTCCATATATGTACATGCCTATCCTCGGTAGCATATCTACTTTATCATTCCCCATATATGTACATGCCTATCCTCGGTAGCATATCCTCATTTATCATTCCCCATATATGTACATGCCTATCCTCGGTAGCATATCCAGCTTTATCATTCTCCATATATGTACATGCCTATCCTCGGTAGCATTTCCAGCTTTATCATTCCCCATATATGTACATGCCTATCCTCGGTAGCATATCTACTTGATCATTCTCCATATATGTACATGCCTATCCTCGGTAGCATATCTACTTTATCATTCCCCATATATGTACATGCCTATCCTCGGTAGCATATCCTCATTTATCATTCCCCATATATGTACATGCCTATCCTCGGTAGCATATCCAGCTTTATCATTCTCCATATATGTACATGCTTATCCTCGGTAGCATATCCTGCTTTATCATTCCCCATATATGTACATGCCTCTCCTCGATAATGGATCCTGCTTTATCATTCTCCATATATGTACATGCCTATCCTCGGTAATGGATCTTGCTTTATCATTCTCCATATATGTACATGCCTATCCTCGGTAGCATATCTTGCTTTATCATTCCCCATATATGTACATGCCTATCCTCGGTAGCAGATCCAGCTCTATCATTCTCCATATATGTACATGCCTATCCTCGGTAGCATATCTTACTTTATCATTCCCCATATATGTACATGCCTATCCTCGGTAGCATATCTTACTTTATCATTCCCCATATATGTACATGCCTATCCTCTGTAGCATATCCAGCTTTATCATTCCCCATATATGTACATGCCTATCCTCGGTAGCATATCTTACTTTATCATTCCCCATATATGTACATGCCTATCCTCGGTAGCATATCTACTTTATCATTCTCCATATATGTACATGCCTATCCTCGGTAGCATATCCTGCGTTATCATTCCCCATATATGTACATGCCTATCCTCGGTAGCAGATCCTACTTTATCATTCTCCATATATGTACATGCCTATCCTCGGTAGCGGATCCTGCTTTATCATTCCCCATATATGTAAACTAGTAGCTTGCAAGTTAGTCAGTACCTCGGTATGTTGATGGTTTAACTACCTCTAAGCTACCTCTATATTATGTATGGTGGGTATCTACACTATTCAGTCAATTATAATTATATTCTCCCACAGAAACATTGCCACCCCAGATGCGACGGTTAACGAGCTTACAGACATTGATATTGAGCAATAATCCATTGATACATGCCCAGCTACGTCAGCTTCCTGCCATGACATCACTACAGATGTTACACATGAGGGACACACAGAGAACTCTCGCCAACTTCCCCTCCGCACTAGACTCACTTAACTTTCTTCAAGGTTAGTAGTACCCTCTATTGTAAGGTCAGTTTTTGGTTTGATGTGAGGCAGCGACAGACATTAACAAATAAAAATATAATGTAATATTCTCTGCTTGCCAATTATGTAGGTAAATAGTTGTTTCATATAAATAATATATATATAAAATATATATTTATTCTCGAAATGTGATACCTTTTTTCAGTAAATGAGAAAATAGATTTAAAACAAGAAAAGAGTTTATGACCTTCATGTCACAAATACTGACCTTTCTGTTACAGACCTTAATACATTTATTGACCTTCATGTCACGGATACTGACCTTTCTGTTACATATATTGACCTTCATGTCACAGATACTGACCTTTCTGTTACAGACCTTAATACATTTATTGACCTTCATGTCACGGATACTGACCTTTCTATTACAGACCTTAACACATATATTGACCTTGTTATGGATGCATAACTTCTTGTTACAGATATTGATCTTTCCCATAATGATCTTCCGAGAGTACCAGAGCCTCTGTATAAACTGAGCTCGCTGACACATCTCAACATGTCTGACAACCTCATCACCGAACTCTCCTTGCTTATAGGTATGTATGTATGTATTTCAGCATTAACATACTTATTTATGTCCTGTTCTGTTCATATCCAATGTGTACATCCATACTACATGTACTTGCATAATATACCCCAGTAGTTATAAGTATAACCAGTAGTTGAATAAATTACACAATACAGTGGAACAACCGTGGTGTCATGGGTATGGTGTCCGCCACATAACTGACGTGTTGCAAGTACATAATATACATAGGTACCGTAATCGTTTGTATATAGGTCGCACCAGAGTATAGTGTTCCCCCATGAGAAAGGGACAGGGCGCAGGGTTATTTTTTCATGTTACCTGTCTTGAAATGGGCAGAATTGACACAATCTAATGTGTTGCACTATTTGCAATTGTCATGGTTACGAATCTTGCAGAGGATGATTCGACCTGGCCACATATTGCAAATGTAAACCATAGGGGAACAAAGAAGAAAAAGAATGAACAGAAATTTCAGCGAAAAAGCTTATTTTATGGATACAGCCAGCGCACATGATGTTAGAGCAAAGAAAATGAACAACACTCGTGAAAAGAAGCAATAATATATAAACTGGATGTAATGCTTTCTGTAATTCATAAGCATTACGAAATCGTGATTGTTCTCTTTGTGTATAGACCACTAAATCATCAATATGCCATATTCTTGTCCTGCTTCTCTGTTCCCATGTGCTTTGGCATAGGCGACGGCGGCTAAGATCTCACATGCTATATACGATAATCAACATCTGCCCACGACTTTATTCAATCAGTATCATAGTTGTTTGACATGTGTCAGTAAGTGATGAGTAAATCTCGAAAAGCTCTAGTATTTAAAGTGACTTCATTTCATCATGTCAACACCAACTCAAATTTCTGATTCTCAACACATTATCAAGGTTCTCCGATTAGCGCAGTGGTTAGCACGCTCGCTTCTCACCAATGCAACCCGGGTTTGATCCTCGGACCGGGAAGTATGTGAGATGGTACAGTGGTCGCCAGATCGGACAGGTGGGTTTTCTCCGGTACTCCAGTTTCCTCCCACATGAATGACCATATTTACACTTTCATCCGCGCCAACGAGAGCGATTAATATAAGTTGTTAAAACTTGCTTCGCAATTGTGAACCGTCATTAATTGTCTTTCAATAAAATAATTTGTTTTCGCCGATAGGCTATATATAACACTTTTTATTATTTACATCTACGTTTATCGTTATTTCACGTTGCTCTAGCAGGCTCGTAATATTTCAGATACATGGGTTAATCTACAGACGCTGAACCTGTCTAGGAACAAGATACAAAACCTACCAGTAAGTCTAGCATGTCTCACAATCGGGTCGAATAGCAGTCCCTTGGTTAACTTCACTAGTTACATGACAACTTGTTATCTTCACTAGTTACACAATGACTGGTTATCTTCACTAGTTACACAATGACTGGTTATCTTCACTTGTTACATGATGATGTGGTTATCTTCACTAGTTACATGATGATGTGGTTATCTTCACTTGTTACATGATGATGTGGTTATCTTCACTAGTTACACAATGACTGGTTATCTTCACTAGTTATACAATGACTGGTTATCTTAACTAGTTACATGACAACTTGTTATCTTAATTAGTTACATGACAACTTGTTATCTTAACTAGTTACATGACAACTTGTTATCTTAACTAGTTACATGACAACTTGTTATCTTCACTAGTTACACAATGACTGGTTATCTTCACTAGTTACATGATGATGTGGTTATCTTCATTTGTTACATGATGATGTGGTTATCTTCACTGGTTACATGATGACTGGTTATCTTCACTAGTTACATGATGACTGGTTATCTTCACTAGTTACATGATGACTGGTTATCTTCACTAGTTACATGACAACTTGTTATCTTCACTAGTTACATGACAACTTGTTATCTTCACTAGTTACATGACAACTTGTTATCTTCACTAGTTACACAATGACTGGTTATCTTCACTAGTTACACAATGACTGCTTCACTAGTTACACAATGACTGGTTATCTTCACTAGTTACATGACAACTTGTTATCTTCACTAGTTACACAATGACTGGTTATCTTCACTAGTTACATGATGATGTGGTTATCTTCACTAGTTACATGATGATGTGGTTATCTTCACTTGTTACATGATGATGTGGTTATCTTCACTAGTTACACAATGACTGGTTATCTTCACTAGTTACACAATGACTGGTTATCTTCACTAGTTACATGATGATGTGGTTATCTTCACTAGTTACATGATGTCTGGTTATCTTCACTAGTTACATGATGACTGGTTATCTTCACTAGTTACACAATGACTGGTTATCTTCACTAGTTACATAATGACTGCTTCACTAGTTACACAATGACTTGTTATCTTCACTAGTTACACAATGACTGGTTATCTTCACTTGTTACATGATGATGTGGTTATCTTCACTAGTTACACAATGACTGGTTATCTTCACTAGTTACACAATGACTGGTTATCTTCACTAGTTACATGATGATGTGGTTATCTTCACTAGTTACATGATGTGTGGTTATCTTCACTAGTTACATGATGACTGGTTATCTTCACTAGTTACATGATGACTGGTTATCTTCACTAGTTACATAATGACTGCTTCACTAGTTACACAATGACTTGTTATCTTCACTAGTTACACAATGACTGGTTATCTTCACTTGTTACATGATGATGTGGTTATCTTCACTAGTTACACAATGACTGGTTATCTTCACTAGTTACACAATGACTGGTTATCTTCACTAGTTACATGATGATGTGGTTATCTTCACTTGTTACATGATGATGTGGTTATCTTCACTAGTTACACAATGACTGCTTCACTAGTTACACAATGACTGGTTATCTTCACTAGTTACACAATGACTGGTTATCTTCACTAGTTACACAATGACTGGTTATCTTCACTAGTTACATGATGATGTGGTTATCTTCACTTGTTACATGATGATGTGGTTATCTTCACTTGTTACATGATGATGTGGTTATCTTCACTTGTTACATGATGATGTGGTTATCTTCACTTGTTACATGATGATGTGGTTATCTTCACTAGTTACATGATGACCTGTTATCTTCACTAGTTACATGATGACTGGTTATCTTCACTTGTTACATGATGATGTGGTTATCTTCACTAGTTACATGATGATGTGGTTATCTTCACTAGTTACATGATGATGTGGTTATCTTCACTAGTTACATGATGACTGGTTATCTTCACTAGTTACATGATGACTGGTTGATTGCACAAGCTGCAGTGTGTACATGATCACTTATAATATTGTGTTTATTTACGGCATCGCTTCACAAGCTGCAGTGTGTACATGATCACTTGTAATATTGTGTTTATTTAAGGCATCGCTTCACAAGCTGCAGTGTGTACATGATCACTTGTAATATTGTGTTTATTTAAGGCATCGCTTCACAAGCTGCAGTGTGTACATGATCACTTGTAATATTGTGTTTATTTAAGGCATCCATTCACAAGCTGCAGTGTGTACATGATCACTTGTAATATTGTGTTTATTTAAGGCATCCATTCACAAGCTGCAGTGTGTACATGATCACTTGTAATATTGTGTTTATTTATGGCATCCCTCCACAAGCTGCAGTGTGTACATGATCACTTGTAATATTGTGTTTATTTAAGGCATCCCTCCACAAGCTGCAGTGTGTACATGATCACTTGTAATATTGTGTTTATTTATGGCATCCATTCACAAGCTGCAGTGTGTACATGATCACTTGTAATATTGTGTTTATTTAAGGCATCCCTCCACAAGCTGCAGTGTGTACATGATCACTTGTAATATTGTGTTTATTTAAGGCATCCCTCCACAAGCTGCAGTGTGTACATGATCACTTGTAATATTGTGTTTATTTAAGGCATCCCTCCACAAGCTGCAGTCATTGAAGAGGTTGTATATCAACACTAACCAACTCGACTTCGAGGGTATCCCATCTAATATAGGCAAGCTACATAACCTTGAGATCTTCAGTGCGGCCAATAACAATATTGAGATGATCCCCGAGGGACTCTGTAGGTATGTAAGCAACATATGTAACTATGTGAGAGTTGGGGACTCCTTGGCCGAGTTGTTAACAGTTGTTGACTTAAAATCACTTGTCTGCAGTAGGTTTGAATCCCACTGAAGGTGTCAACATTATTTCATGTGTGGATGCTATCCAACTGGCTTGAGGAAGATCGATGGTTGTATCTGGGTACCAATCCATTCCTGGAATACTGCTCTGAGGGCAATTCAGGGTCTTCTTCCACCAATAATAGCTGGTTGTGACTTCAAACCCCAGAAACAAACAACATATATATAGTGTATAAAGTGTGTATCATACAGGAGTGTGCGGTGCCGTCTATGGAACAGACTTGGATGCAGAAGTTTTGATGCCTTAGTCAAGTGTATTATATAGCCACGTGTCCTATATATTCCATATGAAAAACTGCCTGAACTCAAACTAGGAAGTGAGGCAGAAGGTCACTGTACGTCTATCAGGTTGCCCTCTAGCACCTACAACTGCTCGTTAATTAGAATCTGCCTATAAGTATTTACTATTGTATCGGATCTCGAGTGTGGGGCCTGGAAGGGGCTAGGACTGAGTTTATGACAGCGAGGGAATTCTTCCTTTTATTCCATTTTAGTATCTTCATTTCATTGAATTATTTATGGATTATTGAAATTATTATCGTTTTCTTGTTTCTCATTTTCCGTTTCATTAATATTACATCTATTATTTGTATTTTCCATTAATCAATATCAACGTTGCCTGTTCTCTCTCCCTCGTGGCGATGGATTCCATCAGGAATGAGGTCTCGAAAGTGATTAATATAAGTTGTAACAACTTGTTTCGGAATTGAGCTAAAATAAATTTGTCTAATCTAACATAGATAAAATACAACTGACAGCACTGAGCTGATATTGCAACTTTTTGCTTTATAATGTTTGATTATTGAAAAGGGCCGTTTCAATGCCAGTATGTTATATAAGTCTGTTAGTCCTTTGAACAATTTATAAATCAAGTATAGTTCCTAATTTTATTTGGTTATTATTTTGGCATATATCTGGATATACAAAACAAGTAATAGTTTTTCATATATATTTGTGCAAGACAGGTTAGCTGACCTTGATGTGTTGTAGACAGGTTAGCTGACCTTGATGTGTTGTAGACAGGTTAGCTGACCTTGATGTGTTGTAGACAGGTTATGTGTTGTAGACAGGTTAGCTGACCTTGATGTGTTGTAGACAGGTTAGCTGACCTTGATGTGTTGTATGTTGTATGTTGTAGACAGGTTAGCTGACCTTGATGTGTTGTAGACAGGTTAGCTGACCTTGATGTGTTGTATGTTGTAGACAGGTTAGCTGACCTTGATGTGTTGTAGACAGGTTAGCTGACCTTGATGTGTTGTAGACAGGTTAGCTGACCTTGATGTGTTGTATGTTGTAGACAGGTTAGCTGACCTTGATGTGTTGTAGACAGGTTAGCTGACCTTGATGTGTTGTAGACAGGTTAGCTGACCTTGATGTGTTGTAGACAGGCTAGCTGACCTTGATGTGTTGTATGTTGTAGACAGGTTAGCTGACCTTGATGTGTTGTAGACAGGTTAGCTGACCTTGATGTGTTGTATGTTGTAGACAGGCTAGCTGACCTTGATGTGTTATATGTTGTAGACAGGCTAGCTGACCTTGATGTGTTGTATGTTGTAGACAGGTTAGCTGACCTTGATGTGTTATATGTTGTAGACAGGCTAGCTGACCTTGATGTGTTGTATTTTGTAGACAGGCTAGCTTTCCTTGATGTGTTATATGTTGTAGACAGGCTAGCTGACCTTGATGTGTTGTATGTTGTAGACAGGCTAGCTGACCTTGATGTGTTGTATGTTGTAGACAGGCTAGCTGACCTTGATGTGTTGTATGTTGTAGACAGGCTAGCTGACCTTGATGTGTTATATGTTGTAGATGTGGAAAGCTGAAGAAACTTTTACTCAACAGCAACAGGTTGATAACCTTGCCAGACATTCTACATCTTCTGCCACAGTTAGAGGTACGTGGGATTGTACCACTGAAACAAACGATATACTAAATGTCCTTGTTGTACACAGTCTGATAGGAGCAAGTACCACTGAGACAAATGATATACTGAATGACCTTGTTGTCCACAGTCAGACAGGAGCCAGTACCACCGAGACAGATGATATACTAAATGACCTTGTTGTACACAGTCTGATAGGAGCAAGTACCACTGAGACAAATGATATACTGAATGACCTTGTTGTCCACAGTCAGACAGGAGCAAGTACCACCGAGACAGATGATATACTAAATGACCTTGTTGTACACAGTCTGATAGGAGCAAGTACCACTGAGACAAATGATATACTGAATGACCTTGTTGTCCACAGTCAGACAGGAGCAAGTACCACTGAGACAAATGATATACTGAATGACCTTGTTGTCCACAGTCAGACAGGAGAAGTACCACCGAGACAAATGATATACTAAATGACCTTGTTGTCCACAGTCTGATAGGAGCAAGTACCACAGAGACAACTGATATACTAAATGACCTTGTTGTCCACAGTCAGACAGGAGCAAGTACCACTGAGACAGATGATATACTAAATGACCTTGTTGTCCACAGTCTGATAGGAGCAAGTACCACTGAGACAGATGATATACTAAATGACCTTGTTGTCCACAGTCTGATAGGAGCAAGTACCACCGAGACAGATGATACACTAAATGACCTTGTTTTCCACAGTCAGACAGGAGCAAGTACCACCGAGACAGATGATATACTAAATGACCTTGTTGTCCACAGTCAGACAGGAGCAAGTACCACCGAGACAGATGATATACTAAATGACCTTGTTGTACACAGTCTGATAGGAGCAAGTACCACTGAGACAAATGATATACTAAATGACCGTGTTGTCCACAGTCAGACAGGAGCAAGTACCACCGAGACAGATGATATACTAAATGACCTTGTTGTACACAGTCTGATAGGAGCAAGTACCACTGAGACAAATGATATACTAAATGACCTTGTTGTCCACAGTCAGACAGGAGCAAGTACCACCGAGACAGATGATATACTTAATGACCTTGTTGTCCACAGTCAGACAGGAGCAAGTACCACCGAGACAGATGATACACTAAATGACCTTGTTGTCCACAGTCAGACAGGAGCAAGTACCACTGAGACAAATGATACACTAAATGACCTTGTCCACAGTCAGACAGGAGCAAGTACCACTGAGACAAATGATACACTAAATGACCTTGTTGTACACAGTCAGACAGGAGCAAGTACCACTGAGACAAATGATACACTAAATGACCTTGTTGTACACAGTCTGACAGGAAGTACCACTGAGACAAATGATACACTAAATGACCTTGTTGTCCACAGTCTGATAGGAGCAAGTACCACTGAGACAAATGATACACTAAATGACCTTGTTGTCCACAGTCAGACAGGAGCAAGTACCACTGAGACAAATGATACACTAAATGACCTTGTTGTACACAGTCAGACAGGAGCAAGTACCACTGAGACAAATGATACACTAAATGACCTTGTCCACAGTCAGACAGGAGCAAGTACCACTGAGACAAATGATACACTAAATGACCTTGTTGTACACAGTCAGACAGGAGCAAGTACCACTGAGACAAATGATACACTAAATGACCTTGTTGTACACAGTCTGACAGGAAGTACCACTGAGACAAATGATACACTAAATGACCTTGTTGTCCACAGTCTGATAGGAGCAAGTACCACTGAGACAAATGATACACTAAATGACCTTGTTATCCACAGTCTGACGGGAAGTACCACTGAGACAAATGATACACTAAATGACCTTGTTATCCACAGTCTGATAGGAGCAAGTACCACTGAGACAAATGCTATACTAAATGACCTTGTTGTCCACAGTCTGACAGGAAGTACCACTGAGACAAATGATACACTAAATGACCTTCTTGTACACAGTCTAACAGGAGCAAGTACCACTGAGACAAATGATACACTAAATGACCTTGTTGTACACAGTCTGACAGGAAGTACCACTGAGACAAATGATACACTAAATGACCTTGTTGTCCACAGTCTGATAGGAGCAAGTACCACTGAGACAAATGATACACTAAATGACCTTGTTGTCCACAGTCAGACAGGAGCAAGTACCACTGAGACAAATGATACACTAAATGACCTTGTTGTACACAGTCTGACAGGAAGTACCACTGAGACAAATGATACACTAAATGACCTTGTTATCCACAGTCTGATAGGAGCAAGTACCACTGAGACAAATGCTATACTAAATGACCTTGTTGTCCACAGTCTGACAGGAAGTACCACTGAGACAAATGATACACTAAATGACCTTGTTATCCACAGTCTAATAGGAGCAAGTACCACTGAGACAAATGCTATACTAAATGACCTTGTTGTCCACAGTCTGACAGGAAGTACCACTGAGACAAATGATACACTAAATGACCTTGTTGTACACAGTCTAACAGGAGCAAGTACCACTGAGACAAATGATACACTAAATGACCTTGTTGTACACAGTCTGATAGGAAGTACCACTGAGACAAATGATACACTAAATGACCTTGTTGTCCACAGTCAGACAGGAGCAAGTACCACTGAGACAAATGATACACTAAATGACCTTGTTGTCCACAGTCTGACGGGAAGTACCACTGAGACAAATGATACACTAAATGACCTTGTTATCCACAGTCTGACGGGAAGTACCACTGAGACAAATGATACACTAAATGACCTTGTTATCCACAGTCTGATAGGAGCAAGTACCACTGAGACAAATGCTATACTAAATGACCTTGTTGTCCACAGTCTGACAGGAAGTACCACTGAGACAAATGATACACTAAATGACCTTGTTGTACACAGTCTAACAGGAGCAAGTACCACTGAGACAAATGATACACTAAATGACCTTGTTGTACACAGTCTGACAGGAAGTACCACTGAGACAAATGATACACTAAATGACCTTGTTGTCCACAGTCTGATAGGAGCAAGTACCACTGAGACAAATGATACACTAAATGACCTTGTTGTCCACAGTCAGACAGGAGCAAGTACCACTGAGACAAATGATACACTAAATGACCTTGTTGTACACAGTCTGACAGGAAGTACCACTGAGACAAATGATACACTAAATGACCTTGTTATCCACAGTCTGATAGGAGCAAGTACCACTGAGACAAATGCTATACTAAATGACCTTGTTGTCCACAGTCTGACAGGAAGTACCACTGAGACAAATGATACACTAAATGACCTTGTTATCCACAGTCTAATAGGAGCAAGTACCACTGAGACAAATGCTATACTAAATGACCTTGTTGTCCACAGTCTGACAGGAAGTACCACTGAGACAAATGATACACTAAATGACCTTGTTGTACACAGTCTAACAGGAGCAAGTACCACTGAGACAAATGATACACTAAATGACCTTGTTGTCCACAGTCAGACAGGAGCAAGTACCACCGAGACAGATGATATACTTAATGACCTTGTTGTCCACAGTCAGACAGGAGCAAGTACCACCGAGACAGATGATACACTAAATGACCTTGTTGTCCACAGTCAGACAGGAGCAAGTACCACTGAGACAAATGATACACTAAATGACCTTGTTGTCCACAGTCAGACAGGAGCAAGTACCACTGAGACAAATGATACACTAAATGACCTTGTTGTACACAGTCAGACAGGAGCAAGTACCACTGAGACAAATGATACACTAAATGACCTTGTTGTACACAGTCTGACAGGAAGTACCACTGAGACAAATGATACACTAAATGACCTTGTTGTCCACAGTCTGATAGGAGCAAGTACCACTGAGACAAATGATACACTAAATGACCTTGTTATCCACAGTCTGACGGGAAGTACCACTGAGACAAATGATACACTAAATGACCTTGTTATCCACAGTCTGATAGGAGCAAGTACCACTGAGACAAATGCTATACTAAATGACCTTGTTGTCCACAGTCTGACAGGAAGTACCACTGAGACAAATGATTCACTAAATGACCTTCTTGTACACAGTCTAACAGGAGCAAGTACCACTGAGACAAATGATACACTAAATGACCTTGTTGTACACAGTCTGACAGGAAGTACCACTGAGACAAATGATACACTAAATGACCTTGTTGTCCACAGTCTGATAGGAGCAAGTACCACTGAGACAAATGATACACTAAATGACCTTGTTGTCCACAGTCAGACAGGAGCAAGTACCACTGAGACAAATGATACACTAAATGACCTTGTTGTACACAGTCTGACAGGAAGTACCACTGAGACAAATGATACACTAAATGACCTTGTTATCCACAGTCTGATAGGAGCAAGTACCACTGAGACAAATGCTATACTAAATGACCTTGTTGTCCACAGTCTGACAGGAAGTACCACTGAGACAAATGATACACTAAATGACCTTGTTATCCACAGTCTAATAGGAGCAAGTACCACTGAGACAAATGCTATACTAAATGACCTTGTTGTCCACAGTCTGACAGGAAGTACCACTGAGACAAATGATACACTAAATGACCTTGTTGTACACAGTCTAACAGGAGCAAGTACCACTGAGACAAATGATACACTAAATGACCTTGTTGTACACAGTCTGATAGGAAGTACCACTGAGACAAATGATACACTAAATGACCTTGTTGTCCACAGTCAGACAGGAGCAAGTACCACTGAGACAAATGATACACTAAATGACCTTGTTGTCCACAGTCTGACGGGAAGTACCACTGAGACAAATGATACACTAAATGACCTTGTTATCCACAGTCTGACGGGAAGTACCACTGAGACAAATGATACACTAAATGACCTTGTTGTCCACAGTCTGACGGGAAGTACCACTGAGACAAATGATACACTAAATGACCTTGTTGTACACAGTCTGACGGGAAGTACCACTGAGACAAATGATACACTAAATGACCTTGTTATCTAATGGAGCTATTGTTCCTATAGCGTTACAATGTTTGGTAGTTCTCACCATTTCTATTGCTGTTGTATTGTGTGCATGATTCTGTATTCATTGAAGCATTATCTCTGAAGGAACGTATTGTTATTAATTTCCTGCAAACTTTGTAAGAGTTTTATGATTAGTATAAATCGGCACACATTCCTATAGTGTTCAAAAAGTATGCATAAACATTTCATTAGATTAAAGTCAATTCTCTAATGTTTGATCCGAAATATGTTTTGTGATTTCACCTTATCAATGGATATATTTGTGTTAGACAAGTAGAATTATTATCATTAATGTTGTTATACAGTTAGAATTATTATCATTAAACACTCCACATTTTGTTTATGCAATATTTAGCTCGCTTGCGAAACAACTTTTTACAACATTAGATTAATCACTCTCGAGACCTCATTCCTTATAGACCGTATCACCATGAGGGAGAGGGAGAGAGAAGAGGCAATGTGGATTTAAATGTTTTGTCCAAGGACACCACCTCCGTGGTTCTGACGGGGCTCAAACTCACAACCTCTCGGCTACCAGGCAGACACGATATCCATTACACCACGGGTATGAGTGTGGGAGGAAGAAACCATATATTTCTGTTATCCGGTCATCTTTGACTGCTTTAAGTTAAAAAGTAAGTATTTTGTATTGTAGACATTGGATGTGCGGGACAACCCTGATCTGATCATGCCACCCAAGCCAGCAGAGCTACGTCGAGACAAGGAGTACTACAATATAGACTTCTCACTAAACAACCAATTACGTCTGGCTGGTGCTCCATCTGCACAGACAGCCACTTCACCACTGCGTACGTGTTGCTTCATCACTATATTCTCTAGGCACATTATTTTTATGATACATATCTGGGTGTCCTATTAGCGCAGTGGTTAGCACGCTCACTTCTCACAAATGCAACCTGGGTTCGATCCTCGGACCGGGAAGTATGTGAGATGATACGGTGGTCGCCAGATCGGACAGGTTTGTTTTCTCCGGGTACTCCGGTTTCCTTCCACACAAATGACCACATATATGCTTTCATCCATGCCAACAAGAGTGATTAATATAACTTGTTAGAACGTGCTTCGAAATCTTTGTAAAATAAATAAAGTTTAAACTTATGATACATATCCCGTGTAATGAAGGTACCATGAGTTTATAGATAGTTATTGTACTACACATATATGTGACTCTCTGACAAAATGGGGCCTCCAGAAAGCTGATGGTATTACTTTGATCCCAAAACACATAAATGGACCGAATGTGGTATTATAGATGATCAGATATAAGTGCTTGTAAAACTATTTCACAAAATAAACAAAATTATGAGTATCTTAAATTGTTGTCACTTGTGCATATCTAATCACACGTGTATTGAACTTTATGAAAGTATATGTATGATGACAAAGAAAATTAATTGTGTTGCCATAGCAACCTGTGTTAGTTAAGCTGCCTATAGACAGGCCTTTCTTGCAGTTTTTTGGGGGGAGGTGAGACAAATCTGTCTAACCTGGTAGACAAGGGGACTACTTTATGCTAATTAGATATCACAAACAAGTCCAGTAGCTTCCTATATTTCCGCGTCCAAATGTACATCATTTCATTGCATAATGGTAAGATCCAAACACTGCCGAGAAATTACGTAATTATAATAACAGCGATATGTCATCGATGATGCAATCAATGACGTAGCGCTACCATTCATATGTTGTTCACGTGTCTACTATTACCATTTGACCCACAATGCACTTGCATTGTTTGTAAGCATCCCGCCTCTAATCACAGTGACACTTATCTCCCTTTATACCGTACCTTGTTATTTATTAGTTCCTTTAGTATGATGGTGACAGTCATAGATTATTTGAATCTTTACCCGTGTTTGATGTAAAGGATTAGCATTAAAGAAATGATAAGTCGCCCTAGGGCCCCTGACTTCGCCCTCTGGGGGCCCCACTTCTCCCTAAAAAAAATAAAAATATTTTTGGTGTTTACGATTTTCAAATAAAATTTTGTCTAGTAAGATAGATACTGGCCCATTATAAATCACGCCTTCTATTCAAATGTTATATTTAATGGTTGTACTGTGCATTTTAACCCTATTTTTCAGAAGTATATTAAAGAACACCATTTTAGGAAGCGATCACACGCTTTCTCACTTCTCCCAAAAATTCTGACCTAAAATGAACCCTGCATGTACATGGTGTTTACTTTTAAATGACAACCAATCAACAGTAATGTGAGTAAATTGTCACATTCCAATGACCTCATCACTTTATAGTAAATTCATACACCATTCATGCATGTTTATAGGCTGGAATAATTCATAAAATGTTTCAAAAGCATAAGAAAGGTGAGAATATAAATCTACAACCTCCATAGAGTTCCAGTTAAGGAAACTTCAGCCCTTGGGTGGGATTTCCTTATCTGCAACTCTTGGAGGTGCTAGATTCACTTTGTCTGGAGTTTTTAATTTTGCTCAATTGGACCCGTTTTCCTAATAGACAAAAGACAGTCTTTTACAATTACCATAAGTTGTTACTTTACCGGTAGTAAGTTGTTATATTACCTGTAGTAAGTTGTTATATTATCTGTAGTAAGTTGTTATATTATCTGTAGTAAGTTGTTATATTACCGGTAGTAAGTTGTTATATTATCTGTAGTAAGTTGTTATATTGCCGGTAGTAAGTTGTTATATTACCGGCAGTAAGTTGTTATATTACCGGTAGTAAGTTGTTATATTACCTGTAGTAAGTTGTTATATTACCGGTAGTAAGTTGTTATATTACTGGTAGTAAGTTGTTATATTACCTGTAGTAAGTTGTTATATTACTGGTAGTAAGTTGTTATATTACTGGTAGTAAGTTGTTATATTACTGGTAGTAAGTTGTTATATTACTGGTAGTAAGTTGTTATATTACTGGTAGTAAGTTGTTATATTACCGGTAGTAAGTTGTTATATTACCTGTAGTAAGTTGTTATATTACCGGTAGTAAGTTGTTATATTACCGGTAGTAAGTTGTTATATTATCTGTAGTAAGTTGTTATATTACCGGTAGTAAGTTGTTATATTACCGGTAGTAAGTTGTTATATTACCTGTAGTAAGTTGTTATATTACCGGTAGTAAGTTGTTATATTACCGGTAGTAAGTTGTTATATTACTGGTAGTAAGTTGTTATATTACCGGTAGTAAGTTGTTATATTACCGGTAGTAAGTTGTTATATTACCGGTAGTAAGTTGTTATATTACCGGTAGTAAGTTGTTATATTACCTGTAGTAAGTTGTTATATTACCGGTAGTAAGTTGTTATATTACCTGTAGTAAGTTGTTATATTACCTGTAGTAAGTTGTTATATTATCTGTAGTAAGTTGTTATATTACCGGTAGTAAGTTGTTATATTACCGGTAGTAAGTTGTTATATTACCGGTAGTAAGTTGTTATATTACCGGTAGTAAGTTGTTATATTACCTGTAGTAAGTTGTTATATTACCGGTAGTAAGTTGTTATATTACCTGTAGTAAGTTGTTATATTACCTGTAGTAAGTTGTTATATTACCGGTAGTAAGTTGTTATATTACCTGTAGTAAGTTGTTATATTATCTGTAGTAAGTTGTTATATTACCGGTAGTAAGTTGTTATATTACCGGTAGTAAGTTGTTATATTACCTGTAGTAAGTTGTTATATTACCGGTAGTAAGTTGTTATATTACCTGTAGTAAGTTGTTATATTACTGGTAGTAAGTTGTTATATTACCTGTAGTAAGTTGTTATATTATCTGTAGTAAGTTGTTATATTACCGGTAGTAAGTTGTTATATTACTGGTAGTAAGTTGTTATATTACCGGTAGTAAGTTGTTATATTACCTGTAGTAAGTTGTTATATTACCGGTAGTAAGTTGTTATATTACGGTAGTAAGTTGTTATATTACCTGTAGTAAGTTGTTATATTACCTGTAGTAAGTTGTTATATTACCTGTAGTAAGTTGTTATATTACCTGTAGTAAGTTGTTATATTACCGGTAGTAAGTTGTTATATTACCGGTAGTAAGTTGTTATATTATCTGTAGTAAGTTGTTATATTATCTGTAGTAAGTTGTTATATTACTGGTAGTAAGTTGTTATATTACCTGTAGTAAGTTGTTATATTACCGGTAGTAAGTTGTTATATTACTGGTAGTAAGTTGTTATATTACCTGTAGTAAGTTGTTATATTACCTGTAGTAAGTTGTTATATTACCGGTAGTAAGTTGTTATATTACCGGTAGTAAGTTGTTATATTACCTGTAGTAAGTTGTTATATTACCTGTAGTAAGTTGTTATATTACCGGTAGTAAGTTGTTATATTACCTGTAGTAAGTTGTTATATTACCTGTAGTAAGTTGTTATATTACCTGTAGTAAGTTGTTATATTACCGGTAGTAAGTTGTTATATTACCGGTAGTAAGTTGTTATATTACCGGTAGTAAGTTGTTATATTACCGGTAGTAAGTTGTTATATTACCGGTAGTAAGTTGTTATATTACCTGTAGTAAGTTGTTATATTACCGGTAGTAAGTTGTTATATTACCTGTAGTAAGTTGTTATATTACCTGTAGTAAGTTGTTATATTACCTGTAGTAAGTTGTTATATTACCGGTAGTAAGTTGTTATATTACCTGTAGTAAGTTGTTATATTACCGGTAGTAAGTTGTTATATTACCGGTAGTAAGTGTTATATTACTGGTAAGTTGTTATATTACCTGTAGTAAGTTGTTATATTACTGGTAGTAAGTTGTTATATTACCGGTAGTAAGTTGTTATATTACTGGTAGTAAGTTGTTATATTACCTGTAGTAAGTTGTTATATTACCGGTAGTAAGTTGTTATATTACCTGTAGTAAGTTGTTATATTACCGGTAGTAAGTTGTTATATTACCGGTAGTAAGTTGTTATATTACCGGTAGTAAGTTGTTATATTACCGGTAGTAAGTTGTTATATTACCTGTAGTAAGTTGTTATATTACCTGTAGTAAGTTGTTATATTACTGGTAGTAAGTTGTTATATTACCTGTAGTAAGTTGTTATATTCGGTAGTAAGTTGTTATATTACTGTAGTAAGTTGTTATATTACCTGTAGTAAGTTGTTATATTACGGTAGTAAGTTGTTATATTACTGTAGTAAGTTGTTATATTACCTGTAGTAAGTTGTTATATTACCGGTAGTAAGTTGTTATATTACGGTAGTAAGTGTTATATTACCTGTAGTAAGTGTTATATTACCTGTAGTAAGTTGTTATATTACCTGTAGTAAGTTGTTATATTACGGTAGTAAGTTGTTATATTACCTGTAGTAAGTTGTTATATTACCTGTAGTAAGTTGTTATATTACTGGTAGTAAGTTGTTATATTACCGGTAGTAAGTTGTTATATTACTGGTAGTAAGTTGTTATATTACCGGTAGTAAGTTGTTATATTACTGGTAGTAAGTTGTTATATTACCTGTAGTAAGTTGTTATATTACTGGTAGTAAGTTGTTATATTACCTGTAGTAAGTTGTTATATTACCGGTAGTAAGTTGTTATATTACCGGTAGTAAGTTGTTATATTATCTGTAGTAAGTTGTTATATTACCGTAGTAAGTTGTTATATTACCGGTAGTAAGTTGTTATATTACTGTAGTAAGTTGTTATATTACCGGTAGTAAGTTGTTATATTACCTGTAGTAAGTTGTTATATTACCTGTAGTAAGTTGTTATATTATCTGTAGTAAGTTGTTATATTACCGGTAGTAAGTTGTTATATTACCGGTAGTAAGTTGTTATATTACCGGTAGTAAGTTGTTATATTACCTGTAGTAAGTTGTTATATTACCTGTAGTAAGTTGTTATATTACCTGTAGTAAGTTGTTATATTATCTGTAGTAAGTTGTTATATTACTGGTAGTAAGTTGTTATATTACCTGTAGTAAGTTGTTATATTACTGTAGTAAGTTGTTATATTACCGGTAGTAAGTTGTTATATTACCTGTAGTAAGTTGTTATATTACCGGTAGTAAGTTGTTATATTACCTGTAGTAAGTTGTTATATTACCTGTAGTAAGTTGTTATATTACCTGTAGTAAGTTGTTATATTATCTGTAGTAAGTTGTTATATTACCGGTAGTAAGTTGTTATATTACCTGTAGTAAGTTGTTATATTACCTGTAGTAAGTTGTTATATTACCGGTAGTAAGTTGTTATATTACTGGTAGTAAGTTGTTATATTACCGGTAGTAAGTTGTTATATTACCGGTAGTAAGTTGTTATATTACTGGTAGTAAGTTGTTATATTACCGGTAGTAAGTTGTTATATTACCGGTAGTAAGTTGTTATATTACCGGTAGTAAGTTGTTATATTACCGGTAGTAAGTTGTTATATTACCTGTAGTAAGTTGTTATATTACCTGTAGTAAGTTGTTATATTACCGGTAGTAAGTTGTTATATTATCTGTAGTAAGTTGTTAT
>CM026390.1:99878186-99896204 GCA_014843695.1 Archivesica marissinica | reverse complement strand
GTGTAGTGGTCAAGGGGTACTTTTTGGTCGGGTACCCCTCCCCATGGTAGAACAAGACACAGCCTATTTTTTCTTGAAGAGGGTGGTCTGGGGAGTTGGAAAATGATGGTTGTGAATCTGAGATCATTGTAGGTCATTATGAAAATCTCATTTATATATGTGTAGATGAGGACCCCGAGAATCAATTTGACGATATATGTTTTTTCCAAGTATATCAGTTAATATTCAAGCTATATGCACAAATTGTGTATCAAAATGTGCAGGATGACAATACACACTCACTACAATTGCATTTAATCAGAAAATATATCTCATACTTGGCATAAAAGCCAAAATAATGCAATTTATTGCTGAAAATCGACTACAGATTCACTGAATTACCGACCTTAATGACTACATAACTTTACACATACCAGCTCCATGTTGATAAATATTATACCTAAATGTATCCTGTACATATATGTATTCAATAGAAGGTTCCAAAGTGTAATATAGCTCCTGCTGAGAATTGTATTATCAAAACATAGCACTTTACCGAAATATCCAAAATACCTTAAATTCGCGTATTCCACGAAATATCATGTTTTCATTAGTTTACACCATGCTGCATTGGCAATATACTTTTGTTATATTTAGATACATATATCAGCACATTCACAATATGGTGAACTAGCATTTATGACTACCCCAGAAATACATGCACAGAACAGTTACTCAGAGTTTTCTTCTAAAAACATACCCCCCCGCCTAGTACGTCTATGCGTCAGCAACTGCAAGACTTATGCTCGAAGGGAAGCAGGTGTCCAGAGGAAATAGGAGCATGAAACTGGTGCTAGAGGCCTTGTATCGGTTGTATCAGGAAGCATTTTTGGCATGGCTACAACAACAGGTTCAGACAGATCTTCGACAAGATGACATGGATAAGCTTGTGAGCGATATCCAACAGGCTTTCAAATCAGGAGACAACGAATCAGCTCGAAAACTAACCGAACAGCTAGAGTCCGAACACATCACAACCTTACAAGCGTTACATCAGGAGTTCACAGCCGCTGGACGAACACAATCAGCTACCTTTGCTTACTGGGACACATTCATGCAGGGAGTGGGAACTTTGTTGCGACTTCTGAGATCAGAGCGGGATGGTTTATTCGAGCTGCATCTCATCGCTGTCTGTGAGGCCATCTCCTGGTGTTGAGCTGCCGACAGAGGCAACTATGTCCGATATTTGCCTGGATATCTGAATGATATGATAAGCCTCAAGCAGAAACAACCAAAATCTTACCAATACCTGCAAGAAGGTGGATTCGTAGTCCGGAGGTCGTCCAGACGGTTCAATGCAGTTGCCAGTGACCAAGCACTTGAACAGACAATAAACCGTGAGGGGAAGAGCAAGGGAGGTGTCATCGGATTTACCTTGCGGAAGGGCGCTCTCACACGCTGGATGGTGACTCGACACATCACTGCGGAGTACACAGATGCCTTCAAGGAACTGTGCCATAGTAACAAACAAACACAAACGAGAAACCACACTGAGCATGGCAAGACTAGGATGGCAAGGGATGAACAGGACGTCATAAATATACAGGAATATGTATCAGGCTTACAGAATCCCTTCGACCTTGATACTGTGCCCGATGAACTCGTCAATATCACCACTGGACAGGTCGCATCACTGGAAGTTGCCAATGGACTGATAAATTTTCTGGAAGTTGCACAGACACGGAACACTACCTTTGTGGAGAAGCGGCTCATGGTTGACAGGACACTCAGTTTCTGGGAGACAGACACACGGACGAAGACTCCAACATTTGCCAACATGTCCAAATATTTGACATCCAAGAAAACAGACAAGATCATGGTAGATTCTGAAGTCTTATTCCGAAGGCTGCTGGCTGTGTCGAAGCAGAGGGATGTCAGCTTAGAAGAGGTTCTGACACACGAGCTAGCACCTGTACCACCTTCTCTGTTCAACGATGATGGCACGATGCGCAAGACGACCAAGGCTGATTTAGCCAAGAAGTTAGAATCGAATTGGATGAAATACAGGTGTTGGAAGAGACAGATGATCGTCACACTGCATACATCATTGATGGGATGGCACTACTTCAAGCAATGGATGAATCCAAGTTTGACACATTCGATGATTTGGGACTTGTCGTAATGCAGAGAATTCAGTCACTGCTGGCTGGTAACTTAGGTGTGATATCAGTCACTCTGGTCTTTGATCAATATGATTCGGAGATATCCATCAAGCAGCTGGAACGAGACCGTCGTACAGGTAGAGAAACAGGCCCTACGTATGTCATCAATGGTCGACGTAGGGTTCCAAACTACCGAACATTTATGACAAATGCCACAAACAAATCAGCACTGGCAGAGTTTGTCTGTGTATATTTGACACAAACCGCTCCACAGCTCCTCAAGGAACACCAATCAATCACACTGGCAGGAAGTTTTGAAGATGGTCAGCTTGTGAAAGTTATTCAGCGCACAGAGGTACAAGAAAAACCTGAACTGTTCAGCACACACGAGGAGGCCGACACACGAATCCTGCTACATGCCATCAATCTTGCTCAATCACACTCAAGAATCATTGTCCGATGCGATGATACTGATGTATTAGTCCTTCTAATATACTACTGTGGCAAGGGTGTGTTTGGAGACTGCAAAGTTTACATGAATGCTGGTCATTGCAGCAAAGCAACACACCGCCAGAGGTTCATTCCTGTCAACACCATAACTGATCAAATTAGAGAAGATGTTTCACTCTGCTTACCAGCGTCACATGCTATTAGTGGATGCGATACAACATCTTCCCTCTTCAAAATAGGTAAGCGCACTGCCTATAGCAAGCTCTTGTTGAATATTGGAGACTTGCTGCCACTGGCACAGTTAGGCCAATCCAGTGACATAACTAATGAACTCCCCACAGCCACGAAGTATGCATTGCTTCTGTATGGATCGAAGAGCAACTCGTGCACGTCTCTGGATCAGCTACGCTATGATTATGCGTGTAAAAGTGACAAGGTTGCATCACTTTTCCCGCCAACAGATGATGCTTTTCAACAGCATATCAGACGTGTGAATTAACAGGTGGCGATTTGGATTCACAGTCATGAAGCAAAGCCAGTTCTTTGGAGACCTGATGGCAATGGATGGCAGCTAAGGGACAACAAACTCGAACCTGTCATGTTCGAAAAAGATGCGGCCCCAAAGAGGTTCGAGACCTGACACATCTCTATTGCACCGATGAGAACTGCTCACAAACTAGAGCCTGTCACTGCCTGACCGCGGGACTGAGATGCACGTAGTTATGTTCCTGTGTTGGTGATTGCCAAAACACAGATAATGCTCTTGTGCTAAGTGACAGCAGCAATGACGACAGTGATTGACTGATTACATGAACATCAATCATTTGGATTAAATTACCACTGCTGTATCAATAACTTCCAATTCAATAAATATGTATATCATTTACATGTGCGTGTATTTCTGGGGTAGTCATAAATGCTAGTTCACCATATTGTGAATGTGCTGATATATGTATCTAAATATAACAAAAGTATATTGCCAATGCAGCATGGTGTAAACTAATGAAAACATGATATTTCGTGGAATACGCGAATTTAAGGTATGTTGGATATTTCGGTAAAGTGCTATGTTTTTGATAATACAATTCTCAGCAGGAGCTATATTACACTTTGGAACCTTCTATTGAATACATATATGTACAGGATACATTTAGGTATAATATTTATCAACATGGAGCTGGTATGTGTAAAGTTATGTAGTCATTAAGGTCGGTAATTCAGTGAATCTGTAGTCGATTTTCAGCAATAAATTGCATTATTTTGGCTTTTATGCCAAGTATGAGATATATTTTCTGATTAAATGCAATTGTAGTGAGTGTGTATTGTCATCCTGCACATTTTGATACATAATGTGTGCATATAGCTTGAATATTAACTGATATACTTGGAAAAAACATATATCGTCAAATTTATTCTCGGAGTCCTCATCTACACATATATAAATGAGATTTTCATAATGACCTACAATGATCTCAGATTCACAACCATCATTTTCCTACTCCCCAGACCACCCTCTTCAAGAAAAAATAGGTTGTGTCTTGTTCTACCATGGGGAGGGGTTGCACCCATTTTTAAGCCCCTTTTGAGATATTGCCACTACAATTTGAATTGGTACATAATGTAAATGGTAAGACAAACTACGATTTAAAGAAATCTTGACACAGTTATAATGCTGTCTTATTGACCAGGATACATGCGTTACCAGGTCTGGGAGAAATAGTTGTTCATATGTTGTTTGTTTCAGACCCAAAAAATGGAATGAGAGTCTGGCGCGACCACATCTAGACTACAGTGAAATATTTGAAGAAGAAGTGGGTCAAATACCAGGTATAGCAGATACACACCTTCATCCCGTCAACAATAATATCACCAGTACTGCACATGTCTCTATATAGGAACTACACTTTCTGCTGTGTAAAGCTGTCTGCTACTGTTAGTAACCCATGTGTGTGGGTGCATCTAGGTAATATAGAATTGGTCTGTCTGTAACCCATGTGTGTGGGAGCATCCAGGTAATATAGAATTGGTCTGTCTGTAACCCATGTGTGTGGGAGCATCCAGGTAATATAGAACTGGTCTGTTAGTAACCCATGGGTGTGGGAGCATCCAGGTAATATAGAATTGGTCTGTCTGTAACCCATGTGTGTGGGAGCATCCAGGTAATATAGAATTGGTCTGTCTGTAACCCATGTGTGTGGGAGCATCCAGGTAATATAGAATTGGTCTGTCAGTAACCCATGTGTGTGGGAGCATCCAGGTAATATTGAATTGGTCTGTCTGTAACCCATGTGTGTTGGAGCATCCAGGTAATATAGAATTGGTCTGTTAGTAACCCATGTGTGTGTGGGAGCATCCAGGTAATATAGAATTGGTCTCTTAGTAACCCATGGGTGTGGGAGCATCCAGGTAATATAGAATTGGTCTGTCAGTAACCCATGTGTGTGGGAGCATCCAGGTAATATAGAATTGGTCTGTCTGTAACCCATGTGTGTTGGAGTATCCAGGTAATATAGAACTGGTCTGTTAGTAACCCATGTGTGTGGGAGCATCCAGGTAATATAGAATTGGTCTGTCTGTAACCCATGTGTGTTGGAGCATCCAGGTAATATAGATCTGGTCTGTCAGTAACCCATGTGTGTGGGTGCATCCAGGTAATATAGAATTGGTCTGTCAGTAACCCGTGTGTGTTGGAGCATTCAGGTAATATAGAATTGGTCTGTCTGTAACCCATGTATGGGGGAGCATTCAGGTAATATAGAATTGGTCTGTTAGTAACCCATGTGTGTGGGAGCATCCAGGTAATATAGAATTGGTCTGTCAGTAACCCGTGTGTGTTGGAGCATTCAGGTAATATAGAATTGGTCTGTCAGTAACCCATGTGTGTGGGGGCATCCAGGTAATATAGAATTGGTCTGTCAGTAACCCATGTGTATGGGGGCATCCAGGCAATATAGAATTCGTCTGTTAGTAACCCATGTGTGTGGGAGCATCCAGGTAATATAGAATTGGTATGTTAGTAACCCATGTGTGTGGGAGCATCCAGGTAATATAGAATTGGTCTGTTAGTAACCCATGTGTGTGGGAGCATCCAGGTAATATAGAATTGGTCTGTAGTAACCCATGTGTGTGGGAGCATCAGTAATATAGAATTGGTTGTTAGTAACCCATGTGTGTGGGAGCATCTAGGTAATATAGAATTGGTCTGTTAGTAGCCCATGTGTGTGGGAGCATCTAGGTAATATAGAATTGGTCTGTCTGTAACCCATGTGTGTGGGAGCATCTAGGTAATATAGAATTGGTCTGTCAGTAACCCATGTGTGTGGGAGCATCTAGGTAATATAGAATTGGTCTGTCAGTAACCCATGTTGGGGACATCAGGTAATATAGAATTGGTCTGTCGTAACCCATGTGTGTGGGAGCATCCAGGTAATATAGAATTGGTCTGTTAGTAACCCATGTGTGTGGGAGCATCCAGGTAATATAGAATTGGTCTGTCAGTAACCCATGTGTGTGGGAGCATCCAGGTAATATAGAATTGGTCTGTTAGTAACCCATGTGTGTGGGAGCATCCAGGTAATATAGAATTGGTCTGTCAGTAACCCATGTGTGTGGGAGCATCCAGGTAATATAGAATTGGTCTGTTAGTAACCCATGTGTGTGGGAGCATCCAGGTAATATAGAATTGGTCTGTCAGTAACCCATGTGTGTGGGAGCATCCAGGTAATATAGAATTGGTCTGTTAGTAACCCATGTGTGTGGGAGCATCCAGGTAATATAGAATTGGTCTGTCAGTAACCCATGTGTGTGGGAGCATCCAGGTAATATAGAATTGGTCTGTCAGTAACCCATGTGTGTGGGAGCATCCAGGTAATATAGAATTGGTCTGTCAGTAACCCATGTGTGTGGGAGCATCCAGGTAATATAGAATTGGTCTGTCAGTAACCCATGTGTGTGGGAGCATCCAGGTAATATAGAATTGGTCTGTCAGTAACCCATGTGTGTGGGAGCATCCAGGTAATATAGAATTGGTATGTCAGTAACCCATGTGTGTGGGAGCATCCAGGTAATATAGAATTGGTCTGTCAGTAACCCATGTGTGTGGGAGCATCCAGGTAATATAGAATTGGTCTGTTAGTAACCCATGTGTGTGGGAGCATCCAGGTAATATAGAATTGGTATGTTAGTAACCCATGTGTGTGGGAGCATCCAGGTAATATAGAATTGGTATGTTAGTAACCCATGTGTGTGTGAGCATCCAGGTAATATAGAATTGGTCTGTCAGTAACCCATGTGTGTGGGAGCATCTAGGTAATATAGAATTGGTCTGTTAGTAGCCCATGTGTGTGGGAGCATCTATGTAATATAGAATTGGTCTGTCTGTAACCCATGTGTGTGGGAGCATCCAGGTAATATAGAATTGGTATGTTAGTAACCCATGTGTGTGGGAGCATCCAGGTAATATAGAATTGGTATGTCAGTAACCCATGTGTGTGGGAGCATCCAGGTAATATAGAATTGGTCTGTTAGTAACCCATGTGTGTGGGAGCATCTAGGTAATATAGAATTGGTCTGTCTGTAACCCATGTGTGTGGGAGCATCTAGGTAATATAGAATTGGTATGTCAGTAACCCATGTGTGTGGGAGCATCTAGGTAATATAGAATTGGTCTGTCAGTAACCCATGTGTGCGGGAACATCCAGGTAATGTAGAATTGGTCTGTCTGTAACCCATGTGTGTGGGAGCATCCAGGTAATATAGAATTGGTCTGTTAGTAACCCATGTGTGTGGGAGCATCCAGGTAATATAGAATTGGTCTGTCAGTAACCCATGTGTGTGGGAGCATCTAGGTAATATAGAATTGGTCTCTTAGTAACCCATGGGTGTGGGAGCATCTAGGTAATATAGAATTGGTCTGTCAGTAACCCATGTGTGTGGGAGCATCCAGGTAATATAGAATTGGTCTGTTAGTAACCCATGTGTGTGGGAGCATCTAGGTAATATAGAATTGGTCTGTCAGTAACCCATGTGTGTGGGAACATCCAGGTAATATAGAATTGGTCTGTTAGTAACCCATGTGTGTGGGAGCATCCAGGTAATATAGAATTGGTCTGTTAGTAACCCATGTGTGTGGGAGCATCCAGGTAATATAGAATTGGTCTGTTAGTAACCCATGTGTGTGGGAGCATCCAGGTAATATAGAATTGGTCTGTCAGTAACCCATGTGTGTGGGAGCATCCAGGTAATATAGAATTGGTCTGTCAGTAACCCATGTGTGTGGGAGCATCCAGGTAATATAGAATTGGTCTGTCAGTAACCCATGTGTGTGGGAGCATTCAGGTAATATATAATTGGTCTGTCAGTAACCCATGTGTGTGGGGGCATCCAGGTAATATAGAATTGGTATGTCAGTAACCCATGTGTGTGGGAGCATTCAGGTAATATATAATTGGTCTGTCAGTAACCCATGTGTGTGGGAGCATCCAGGTAATATAGAATTGGTATGTCAGTAACCCATGTGTGTGGGGGCATCCAGGTAATATAGAATTGGTCTGTTAATAACCCATGTGTGTGGGAGCATCCAGGTAATATAGAATTGGTCTGTCTGTTACCGATGTGTGTGGGGGCATCCAGGTAATATAGAATTGGTCTGTCTGTTACCGATGTGTGTGGGGGCATCCAGGTAATATAGAATTGGTCTGTCTGTTACCGATGTGTGTGGGAGCATCCAGGTAATATAGAATTGGTATGTCAGTAACCCATGTGTGTGGGGGCATCCAGGTAATATAGAATTGGTCTGTCTGTTACCGATGTGTGTGGGAGCATCCAGGTAATATAGAATTGGTCTGTCTGTAACCCATGTGTGTGGGAGCATCCAGGTAATATAGAATTGGTCTGTCTGTTACCGATGTGTGTGGGAGCATCCAGGTAATATAGAATTGGTATGTCAGTAACCCATGTGTGTGGGGGCATCCAGGTAATATAGAATTGGTTTGTTAGTAACCCATGTGTGTGGGAGCATCCAGGTAATATAGAATTGGTCTGTCTGTAACCCATGTGTGTGGGAGCATCCAGGTAATATAGAATTGGTCTGTCAGTAACCCATGTGTGTGGGAGCATTCAGGTAATATATAATTGGTATGTCAGTAACCCATGTGTGTGGGGGCATCCAGGTAATATAGAATTGGTTTGTTAGTAACCCATGTGTGTGGGAGCATCCAGGTAATATAGAATTGGTCTGTCTGTTACCGATGTGTGTGGGAGCATCCAGGTAATGTAGAATTGGTCTGTCAGTAACCTGTGTGTGTGGGAGCATCCAGGTAATATAGAATTGGTCTGTCTGTAACCCTTGTGTGTGGGAGCATCCAGGTAATATAGAATTGGTATGTCAGTAACCCATGTGTGTGGGGGCATCCAGGTAATATAGAATTGGTATGTTAGTAACCCATGTGTGTGGGAGCATCCAGGTAATATAGAATTGGTCTGTCAGTAACCCATGTGTGTGGGAGCATCCAGGTAATATAGAATTGGTCTGTCAGTAACCCATGGATGTGGCAGCATCCAGGTAATATAGAATTGGTCTGTTAGTAACCCATGTGTGTGGGAGCATCCAGGTAATATAGAATTGGTCTGTCAGTAACCCATGTGTGTGGGAGCATCCAGGTAATATAGAATTGGTCTGTCTGTTACCGATGTGTGTGGGAGCATCCAGGTAATATTGTATTCAATCATTTGGTGCTGCTATGTCTTTCTGTTTCCAGCCAAGGTTTATTTGGATGTAAATGTGATGGGTAAGGGAACTAAATGGCCTGGTTTGATATTAAATCCCAATTCAACTGTCAGTAGGGACATGATCTATATGCTTGAAAGCTTGTCAGTAGTTCTTGACATTTATGTTGTTAACTGATTTATTTGTGTTGCAGGTGTGTCTTGCTGGGAGATTGAAAACTTCCTACCTAACCAAGTAGATGAAGGTATGTTATATATTGATGTACTGATTTAGGTAAAGATTCCTAAATTAACACGGCATCATTCACCTGACAATTAAACCACACCATTACAGATACTCGTCAGTTACCCCTTACCTTATGGATTATGTCCCATTTAATTCTTCAATTGCAATTCAGCAATCTATCTAATTGACTGTGAGACTGACTTGTATACAGTCTACATCCGTTATGTCGCATTCCGTCGGACCGAACATAATACTTTGACATAACCGAAGTTTGAATTAACGAAATTCGATATGAACAGATCCAGTTATATGTAAAATGATAGTGTCGGAAACAGGACTTTTATCCAGCTTCGAGATAACCAGAGAATTCGACATATAACTGGATCTGTTTATATCGAATTTCGTTAATTCAAACTTCGGTTATGTCAAAGTCTTTTGTTCGGTCCGACGGAATTCAACATTCGAATGTAGACTGTCTAATCAAGCTAGACTTGAATTTAACAGTGGTTGTAAGATAATGAAGATTCACGTTGACTGTAGAGCAGTATATACCAGAAGATGTTGTGTGTATTTCAGCTCTCATTGGAAAGTTTTACGAGGCCGATTGTTACATCATACTGAAGACGTACATAGACGAGTCCAGCAGTCTCAACTGGCAGATCTATTTCTGGATTGGATCATTAGCTACGGTAAGACATGCCTGCTACTAATTACAGTCATACTTTAGCTAGCGACCATTTATTATAAGTGACCTCCCTCTGTAAGTGACCATGTTGAATTCCTCATGACAAATGTTAAGTAATAACAGATATGCAACAAGCGACCACTGCATTGTTGCGACTAGCGACCACTGTGATCAGTTAGGGATTAATTAATAAAGAATTAATAAATCGGTTATTGTTGATTTCATTGTTAATGTATGGTGGAGGATGGATTTCATTGCTAATGTATGGTGGATGTATTTCATTGTTAATGTATGGTGGATGTATTTCATTGTTAATGTTTGGTGGAGGATGGATTTCATTGCTAATGTATGGAGGATGGATTTCATTGTTAATGTATGGTGGAGGATGGATTTCATTGTTAATGTATGGTGGATGTATTTCATTGTTAATGTATGATGGATGTATTTCATTGTTAATGTTTGTTGGTGGATGGATTTCATTGTTAATGTATGGTGGAGGATGGATTTCATTGCTAATGTTTGGTGGAGGATGGATTTCATTGTTAATGTATGGTGGAGGATGTATTTCATTGTTAATGTATGATGGATGTATTTCATTGTTAATGTTTGTTGGTGGATGGATTTCATTGCTAATGTTTGGTGGAGGATGGATTTCATTACTAATGTATGGTGGAGGATGTATTTCATTGTTAATGTATGATGGATGTATTTCATTGTTAATGTATGGTGATGGATGGATTTCATTGCTAATGTTTGGTGGAGGATGGATTTCATTACTAATGTTTGGTGGAGGATGGATTTCATTGCTAATGTTTGGTGGAGGATGGATTTCATTACTAATATATGGTGGAGGATGGATTTCATTGTTAATGTATGGTGGAGGATGGATTTCATTGTTAATGTATGGTGGAGGATGGATTTCATTGTTAATGTATGGTGGAGGATGGATTTCATTGTTAATGTATGGTGGAGGATGGATTTCATTGCTAATGTATGGTGATGGATGGATTTCATTGTTAATGTATGGTGGAGGATGGATTTCATTGCTAATGTTTGGTGGAGGATGGATTTCATTGCTAATGTTTGGTGGAGGATGGATTTCATTGCTAATGTTTGGTGGAGGATGGATTTCATTGTTAATGTTTGTTGGTGGATGGATTTCATTGCTAATGTTTGGTGGAGGATGGATTTTGTTGCTAATGTTTGGTGGAGGATGGATTTCATTGTTAATGTTTGGTGGAGGATGGATTTCATTGTTAATGTTTGGTGGAGGATGGATTTCATTGTTAATGTTTGGTGGTGGATTGGATTGTATTGTTAATGTATATACACTGTACTATTGTATTGGTAACGTATATACACTGTACTATTGTATGGTTAATGTATATACACTGTACTATTGTATTGTTAATGTATATACACTGTACTATTGTATTGTTAATGTATATACACTGTACTATTGTATTGTTAATGTATATACACTGTACTATTGTATTGTTAACGTATATACACTGTACTATTGTATTGTTAACGTATATACACTGTACTAGTGTATTGTTAATGTATATACACTGTACTATTGTATTGTTAACGTATATACACTGTACTATTGTATTGTTAATGTATATACACTGTACTATTGTATTGTTAATGTATATACACTGTACTATTGTATTGTTAATGTATATACACTGTACTATTGTATTGTTAATGTATATACACTGTACTATTGTATTGTTAACGTATATACACTGTACTATTGTATTGTTAATGTATATACACTGTACTATTGTATTGTTAATGTATATACACTGTACTATTGTATGGTTAATGTATATACACTGTACTATTGTATTGTTAATGTATATACACTGTACTATTGTATTGTTAATGTATATACACTGTACTAGTGTATTGTTAATGTATATACACTGTACTATTGTATTGTTAATGTATATACACTGTACTAGTGTATTGTTAATGTATATACACTGTACTAGTGTATTGTTAATGTATATACACTGTACTATTGTATTGTTAATGTATATACACTGTACTATTGTATTGTTAACGTATATACACTGTACATATTGTATTGTTAATGTATATACACTGTACTATTGTATTGTTAATGTATATACACTGTACTATTGTATTGTTAATGTATATACACTGTACTATTGTATTGTTAACGTATATACACTGTACTATTGTATTGTTAATGTATATACACTGTACTATTGTATTGTTAACGTATATACACTGTACTAGTGTATTGTTAATGTATATACACTGTACTATTGTATTGTTAACGTATATACACTGTACTATTGTATTGTTAATGTATATACACTGTACTATTGTATTGTTAATGTATATACACTGTACTATTGTATGTTAATGTATATACACTGTACTATTGTATTGTTAATGTATATACACTGTACTATTGTATTGTTAATGTATATACACTGTACTATTGTATTGTTAATGTATATACACTGTACTAGTATTGTTATTATATACACTGTACTAGTGTATGTTAACGTATATACACTGTACATTGTATTGTTAATGTATATACACTGTACTATTGTATTGTTAACGTATATACACTGTACTATTGTATTGTTAACGTATATACACTGTACTAGTGTATTGTTAATGTATATACACTGTACTATTGTATTGTTAATGTATATACACTGTACTATTGTATTGTTAATGTATATACACTGTACTATTGTATTGTTAATGTATATACACTGTACTATTGTATTGTTAATGTATATACACTGTACTATTGTATTGTTAACGTATATACACTGTACTAGTGTATTGTTAATGTATATACACTGTACTATTGTATTGTTAATGTATATACACTGTACTAGTGTATTGTTAATGTATATACACTGTACTAGTGTATTGTTAATGTATATACACTGTACTATTGTATTGTTAACGTATATACACTGTACTATTGTATTGTTAACGTATATACACTGTACTATTTATTGTATTGTTAATGTATATACACTGTACTATTGTATTGTTATTGTATATACACTGTACTATTGTATTGTTAACGTATATACACTGTACTATTGTATTGTTAATGTATATACTATGTCATGTCATGTAGTTGGATAAGAAGGCGTGTTCTGCCATCCATGCTGTGAATTTGAGGAACTTGCTCGGTGCTGACTGTCGTTCTATACGAGAAGAAATGAATGATGAGTCGGACGAGTTCTTGGACTTGTTTGAGAATGGAGTGTCATACATTGAAGGAGGAAGGACCTCGAGTGGATTTTATACAGTGGAAGAATTGGTATGAATCTTGTATTTAATAATCACAGAATTCAGAACTTGTCTGATCTGAGCTATGTCTGGCTGGCTGGCTGGCTGGCTGGCTGGCTGGCTGGCTGGCTGGCTGTCTGGCTGGCTGGTAGAGGGTAACCCAGTACCATTCTTCCTTAGGGCCCTCTTTAAAGGGACATATTATTTACACAAATATGAAACATACACAATGACTAAAATTAAACATGAGTTGCTAGCAGAGAATGGAGACCTTATCCAGTGACTAGTACAGCTCCAACTCGGTATGCCTATAGTAGATACAGTGTTAGAGAAATGCCACATGTATTCGGTGAGTTGAATCTGTCTGGGTCATGGATGTCCCCGATTGTACGCCAGTGGCTCATGAATGAATCATTTTCTAAAGAAATTCTATCATGGCTAATTCTCTGAACAATGTAGGCTCATAAATCAGTCCCTGCATGAAGCTCCCGACTCTGAACCTGACTTGTGTAATGTACTTGATCAAGACAAAGGCTGTCTGATTAGCGCAATGGTTAGCACGCTCTCTTCTCACCAATGCAAGCCGGGTTCGATCCTCAGACCGGGAAGTATGTGAGATGGTAAGGTGGTCGCCAGATCGGACAGGTGGGTTTTCTCCGGGTACTCCGGTTTCCTCCCACACGAATGACCACATATACTCTTTCATCCGCTCCAACAGAAGTGATTAATATAAGTTGTTAGAACTTGCTTCGCAATCGTTGTAAAATAAATAAAGATTAAACTTATAAAGACCAAATACTTACATTGAAGCCATCATTCTTAAAATGTATTCATTCAGCATTCTATATAGAAGAGTATCTTTTGCTATATGCAAAGTACACTGAATAAATACATCTATAGCATTTATTAATTCATTACATGCATGAAATTTGGATATTTTTGTTTCAGATGTATGAAGTGAAAGTGTATCGGGCTATTGGAGTGCAGTCGGTGCACATGGAAAGGGTAGGTGACCTGATCCGGTACGAGCTTATAAAACATTCTTCATGTTGCATACTAAATCAGCGACGGAGAAAAATTAATATAAGTTGTCATTGTCCGGTAGTAGCTTATAAAACATTCTTCATATTGCATACTTAATCAGCGAAGGAGAAAAATTAATATAAGTTGTCATTATGTAGTATGTCCCTAATCATATTGATGTCAAAGAAATAAACTATTGTTTTAAGATAAACACAGTTAAAGGCTTTCTGATTGGTTCAGCTGAGTGTAAGTAAATCTCACTTCAGTTTAACATTGAAAGCATTGTATGATAACCTTTGAGACTTGCCATATTTACCCTCTCAGTTGTTACACATCCTTCGTTTAATAGTGAATTCCCTCCAAGGCTTCCTCATATGCCATAAGCTCACTAATATTGAAGTTTCATACCAACAGATCTCCTATAAGGTTAAACATTGACATCTATCTATATCAGGAATGCTTAAATATGGAAGTTTTCATACCAACAGATCTCCTATAAGGTTAAACATTGACATCTATTTATATCAGAAATGCTTAAATATGGAAGTTTTTCTGCTGCAAGTCCAAATTGTGTTTTTATGCTATCCAAACAATAGTACAATTATAGAAACCTTGTACCGAAATAACAATACCCTGAAATAACAATACCCTGAAATAACAATACCCTGAAATAACAATACCCTGAAATAACAATACCCTGAAATAACAATACCCTGAAATAACAATACCCTGAAATAACAATACAATACCCTGAAATAACAATACCCTGAAATAACAATACCCTGAAATAACAATACAATACCCTGAAATAACAATACCAAATAACAAACCCTGAATCCATGCCCGACTACATTCAGCATCTTTTGACTTTTCATCCATTACTTCAGTGTCCAGTCACGATGGCGTCCCTTGATCCGAGGTTTGTCTACATGGTGGACACGAGCCAGGTGATCTATATCTGGGTCGGAAAGAAGTCCAAAGGTGTCACCAAAACTAAATCAAGGTAGGTGTCAGAAACATTGTTCAGTTTGACATATTTAGTTTACTAACAATAGGTTTTTTTTCTAGAGCAGAATGGCCCTGTAGCCCTGCCCTTTTGCCTGTTTTTAAAAAAAATTGTTGTTTAATATTTGTTTCATATATAAGCTTCAACAGGTGAGTTCCTTCTGGTTGGCAGACCTATATATATAACTTGGAACTCGTCAACAGGTGAGTTCCTTCTGGCGGGCAGACCTATATATATAACTTGGAACTCGTCAACAGGTGAGTTCCTTCTGGCTGGCAGACTATATATATATAACTTGGAACTCGTCAACAAGTGAGTTCCTTCTGGCGGGCAGACCTATATATATAACTTGGAACTCGTCAACAGGTGAGTTCCTTCTGGCGGGCAGACCTATATATATAACTTGGAACTCGTCAACAAGTGAGTTCCTTCTGGCTGGCAGACCTATATTAATATAACTTGGAACTCGTCAACAGGTGAGTTCCTTCTGGTTGGCAGACCTATATATATAAACTTGGAACTCGTCAACAGGTGAGTTCCTTCTGGCTGGCAGACCTATATATATAACTTGGAACTCGTCAACAGGTGAGTTCCTTCTGGTTGGCAGACCTATATATAACTTGGAACTCGTCAACAGGTGAGTTCCTTCTGGCGGGCAGACCTATATATATAACTTGGAACTCGTCAACAGGTGAGTTCCTTCTGGCTGGCAGACCTATATATATAACTTGGAACTCGTCAACAGGTGAGTTCCTTCTGGCTGGCAGACCTATATATATAACTTGGAACTCGTCAACAGGTGAGTTCCTTCTGGCGGGCAGACCTATATATATAACTTGGAACTCGTCAACAGGTGAGTTCCTTCTGGCTGGCAGACCTATATATATATAACTTGGAACTCGTCAACAGGTGAGTTCCTTCTGGCTGGCAGACCTATATATATATATAACTTGGAACTCGTCAACAGGTGAGTTCCTTCTGGCGGGCAGACCTATATATATAACTTGGAACTCGTCAACAGGTGAGTTCCTTCTGGCTGGCAGACCTATATATATAACTTGGAACTCGTCAACAGGTGAGTTCCTTCTGGTGGGCAGACCTATATATATAACTTGGAACTCGTCAACAGGTGAGTTCCTTCTGGCGGGCAGACCTATATATATAACTTGGAACTCGTCAACAGGTGAGTTCCTTCTGGCGGGCAGACCTATATATATAACTTGGAACTCGTCAACAGGTGAGTTCCTTCTGGCTGGCAGACCTATATATATAACTTGGAACTCGTCAACAGGTGAGTTCCTTCTGGCGGGCAGACCTATATATATAACTTGGAACTCGTCAACAGGTGAGTTCCTTCTGGCTGGCAGACCTATATATATATATAACTTGGAACTCGTCAACAGGTGAGTTCCTTCTGGCTGGCAGACCTATATATATAACTTGGAACTCGTCAACAGGTGAGTTCCTTCTGGCGGGCAGACCTATATATATAACTTGGAACTCGTCAACAGGTGAGTTCCTTCTGGCTGGCAGACCTATATATATATAACTTGGAACTCGTCAACAGGTGAGTTCCTTCTGGCGGGCAGACCTATATATAACTTGGAACTCGTCAACAGGTGAGTTCCTTCTGGCGGGCAGACCTATATATATATAACTTGGAACTCGTCAACAGGTGAGTTCCTTCTGGCTGGCAGACCTATATATATAACTTGGAACTCGTCAACAGGTGAGTTCCTTCTGGCTGGCAGACCTATTATATAACTTGGAACTCGTCAACAGGTGAGTTCCTTCTGGCTGGCAGACCTATATATATAACTTGGAACTCGTCAACAGGTGAGTTCCTTCTGGCTGGCAGACCTATATATATAACTTGGAACTCGTCAACAGGTGAGTTCCTTCTGGCGGGCAGACCTATATATATAACTTGGAACTCGTCAACAGGTGAGTTCCTTCTGGCTGGCAGACCTATATATATATAACTTGGAACTCGTCAACAGGTGAGTTCCTTCTGGCTGGCAGACCTATATATATAACTTGGAACTCGTCAACAGGTGAGTTCCTTCTGGTGGGCAGACCTATATATATATATAACTTGGAACTCGTCAACAGGTGAGTTCCTTCTGGCGGGCAGACCTATATATATAACTTGGAACTCGTCAACAGGTGAGTTCCTTCTGGCTGGCAGACCTATATATATAACTTGGAACTCGTCAACAGGTGAGTTCCTTCTGGTGGGCAGACCTATATATATATACTTGGAACTCGTCAACAGGTGAGTTCCTTCTGGCGGGCAGACATATATATATAACTTGGAACTCGTCAACAGGTGAGTTCCTTCTGGCTGGCAGACCTATATATATAACTTGGAACTCGTCAACAGGTGAGTTCCTTCTGGTGGGCAGACCTATATATATATATAACTTGGAACTCGTCAACAGGTGAGTTCCTTCTGGCGGGC
>CM026390.1:99853379-99877186 GCA_014843695.1 Archivesica marissinica | reverse complement strand
CTCACCAGGGCTCCTATAGATAGTCATGCATACCCGCTCACCAGGGCTCCTATAGATAGTCATGCATACCCACTCACCAGGGCTCCTATAGATAGTCATGCATACCCACTCACCAGGGCTCCTATAGATAGTCATGCATACCCACTCACCAGGGCTCATTCTAGAGGGCGACAATGACATACATTGTAAAGCTCTCCTTCTATTCTAATGCTGTATATAATGGTGATATTGTGTATTTTAACCCTATTTTGTTTTAAATTTATTCAATAATACTATTTAAGGGCACAATCACTTTCTCACTTCTCCCAACAATTCGGAGCTAGGATGAACCCTGCAGATTTCAGTTTCCAAGCATTCTCTATTTTGTATTTTAAAACTAGGAAATTGAGGAAAAAGCAGGGTTCCCTCTGTCTGAATGTTTGTCTGCGCCACTTCTGTCGCCAATTAAAAAACACTGGAGCCAATTTAAAAAACTTGGAGCCAACTAACAGCCATATACAAATGTAGTTCACAAATAAATATTTCAAGCCATGTATTTGACAAAACATGTGCCCAAAAAAAAATTAATTAAAAAACAAGTTGCGCCAAATATTTTCGCCAATTCACAAAATATAGCGCCAATATTGTTTTTTGTCACAACTGGCGCCATTGGCGACCGACAGCGGGAACCCTGAAAGGGTATATTTGTACAGAATGCAAGTTCCTATTTACATTGTATTATTTTTCTACATATTCGGGACAGACAAAATAATTCATATACAGTCAAACCTGTGTTAGTGGTCACCTCCATTAAGCAGCCAACCTGTATTATACAGTCAAACCTGTGTTAGTGGTCACCTCCATTAAGCAGCCAACCTGTATTATACAGTCAAACCTGTGTTAGTGGTCACCTCCATTAAGCAGCCAATCTGTATTATACAGTCAAACCTGTGTTAGTGGTCACCTCCATTAAGCAGCCAACCTGTATTATACAGTCAAACCTGTGTTAGTGGTCACCTCCATTAAGCAGCCAACCTGTATTATACAGTCAAACCTGTGTTAGTGGTCACCTCCATTAAGCAGCCAATCTGTATTATACAGTCAAACCTGTGTTAGTGGTCACCTCCATTAAGCAGCCAACCTGTATTATACAGTCAAACCTGTGTTAGCGGTCACCTCCATTAAGCAGCCAACCTGTATTATACAGTCAAACCTGTGTTAGTGGTCACCTCCATTAAGCAGCCAACCTGTATTATACAGTCAAACCTGTGTTAGCGGTCACCTCCATTAAGCAGCCAACCTGTATTAAGCAACCAGTTTCCAGATTCACAATCCGTTGTTTTATTATATATTTGACCTCTATTAAGCAGCCACCTGTGCTAAGCAGCCACTTTCTCTGACTCCCTTGGCTGGCTGCTTAAGACAGGTTTGACTGTAATTAACAAACGTCCAATACAACATTTGTTATTGTACAGATATACCATTGCAGCTCACCCATTACACATGCTTATACCGTACAATAAACTACCCCGCTGTATAGTCAATGCTCACTATAAGTTTGGCAGTCGTGATATCGCAGTGGTAGCGTGTCCTCTTCAGGTGTGAAAGCCCAGAGGTGCGCGCCCAGTTATAATCATTACGAGTGTGCCCTTAGGGAAGGCACATAAACTCCACATTGCCCCTTCTTCTCTCTCCCTCATGGCGATGGGTTCCATCAGGAATGACTTATCGAGAGCGTTTAATCTAATGTTGTAAAAACCTGTTTCTCAATAGAGCTAAAATAAATTTGTATAAACAAAGTAAAATTTTGAAGAATTTAGCACAAAATTAATAAACTGCTTGAGGTAAAGCTCTGCGCCAATTCTGATCTGGCTCTACGGCGGTTGCAAAGGCAACTTTAGTTGTGATTAGCAGGTATAAACTAAATTAGAAATGTTCGTACAAATTTACCGTTATATCTCACTCATTACGCCGACACATTGTACTTATTTTCAGATTAATCTGATTTAAATATGTGTAAACAGCAGTATCCCCACGATTACATGCGTTGTATAATTGAAGAATAATTTATACAAATTTATTTTAGCTCGATTGCGAAACAAGTTCTTTCAACTTATATTAATCACTCTCGAGACCTCATCGTAACGGCTCCAGCGGGGTTCGAACTCCGGACCTTTCGCACCTGAAGCAAACGCGCATCCACTGCGCTATCACGACTTCCACAATTGAAGAATAAACTTCCCGTCTCGATGCTACTACGAATTATCAGAAATTTCTACTTTCCATATTGAGTTTGTGTATCGTTTAGTGGTGAGAAATAGTTGTTCAAATTATTTCAAATGATATGTACATTGTAATACCAATGATATTTATAAACGAAAACATTTCTTTATTTGGTAACCCTCTCCGCCTCCGTGGTCGAGTGGTTACAGTCGCTGACTTGTATACCACTGTAACCTATCATCACTGATGGTCACGGGTTCGAGCCCCGCTCAGCCGTGTCTCATTTATATGAAAAAGTTGGCAGTTTCTTACGGAGGTTGGTGCACCCAAGTACTGGTTAACTGCTGGAGCCTGCCCAGGAAAGGTGTTGTTAGGTAAACTGCCCGCCGGCGATATAGCCCAAAATGGTGCTGATGCAGTAAAACCCGAAATATAACATTATTTGGTAACCAACAGTATACTATTTTTTTAAGTTTATTTAACGGTTGCCCATATGAGCGACGGTAAGTTTACCCAACAACAACCTGATCTGGCCAGGCTGATGCGGTTAACCAATACTTGGTGCACCAACCTCCGTAAGAAACTGCCAACTTTTTCATATAAATAGACACGGTCTGAGCATGGATCGATCCTGTCACGGTGATGATAGGTTACAGTGGTATACAAGTCAGTGACCGTAACCACTTGACCACAGAGGTGGATACAGTGTGTGTGTTTTATGTTTATTTATCGTCGCTACCGGTTGCCCATATGAGCGACGACTCCTGAAGAGATTAGTTATTTTGGAGGATAGTGCATGATACAGACAGAGACCCATTCCAGAATCTCCTCTGGTTCTTTTATGTGCACGGTGTAAAGCACCGACACGAGACCTCAGTTTAACGTCCCATCTGAAAGACTGTTAATTTTATTATGGTCAGACGGGGGATCGAACCTGCGATCCCTGGATTACCAGTCCAGCGTGTTACCACTAGACTACATATCCGTCTGTTATGGTGGATACAGTATCCTGACTTTATCTTTATATATCTTCAGGTTGAAATTATAGAAGGTGACCTGGTGTGTCCAGAAAGCGGTAGAAAGTTTCCCGTAACTAACGGTATCCCGAACATGCTGCTCAATGAAGATGAAGTATGAGGATGTAAATAAACGGTTTAGTGCGCTAATGGCAGGACATTCACTAAACAGTTTAGTGCACTAATGGCAGGACATTCACTGAACAGTTTAGTGCGCTAATGGCAGGACATTCAATGAACAGTTTAGTGCACTAATGGCAGGACATTCAATGAACAGTTTAGTGAGCTAATGGCAGGACATTCAATAAACAGTTTAGTGCGCTAATGGTAGGACATTCAATGAACAGTTTAGTGCGCTAATGGCAGGAGCAGGACATTCAATGAACAGTTTAGTGCACTAATGGTAGGACATTCAATAAACAGTTTAGTGCACTAATGGCAGGACAGTTTAGTGCACTAATGGTAGGACAGTCAATAAACAGTTTAGTGCATTAATGGCAGGACATTCAATAAACAGTTTAGTGCACTAATGGTAGGACAGTCAATAAACAGTTTAGTGCACTAATGGCAGGACATTCAATAGCTGTGAGAGCCATTCTAGATGTGGACAGAGTTTATGAAGCAGAACAGGGTTTAAATATAGTGTGTTGTAAATATAACGTGTAGCCAGCAGATGCTCTGTTGTCAGAATTGGCTGTCCGATTAGCGCAGTGGTTAGTGCGCTCGCTTCTCACCAATGCAACCCGGGTTCGATCCTCGAAGTATGTGAGATGGTACAGTGGTCGCCAGATTGGACAAGTGGGTTTTCTCCGGGTACTCCGATTTCCTCCCACACGAATGACCACATATACGCTTTCATCCGCACCAATGAAAGTGATTAATATAAGTTGTTAGAACTTGCTTCGCAATCGTTGTAAAATAAATAAAGTGTAAACTTCATACAATACAGTGTATTACTTGTGAGTACTTCATCATTTTTCCGCTGATAAATAATCGGAAATTAATATTAAAGTCCCTAAGAATGGTTAGTTAGAATGTGCTGACCACTAGATATTCTAATGAGTGGATGATTAGAAATCCTCTTATATTTACATTTTTCAATACTAATTTACTCAGAATTATAAGCCAAGAAGAAATTTACCATGTTTAACCCTTTCAACCCCACAGGCCTCTAAATAGGCTTATGAAAAGTGTAGATCCAGATGAGCCGGCTCGTGACGAGCCGTCTCATCAGGATCTGCACTTTTTTGCCAGTAATAATTATTACTATTTTTAGATAAAATTACCCATTTTGATAAATGAACTGGTCCAAAGGTAATTTTCTTATTAATTTATTGGTCTGAAAATATCACGCACCAATCCATGTCAGTTACTTGGGGTTGAAAGGGTTAAATGATAAAATGTGCAATAAAACATAGCTTGTAGTTTTGTGACGTCATTTAAGCACTCTAAAAAATAATACCAATTATTTTTGAGCTTTTTTGAATATTTTGGTCATGTTAGAATCGAAATAATATTTCAAGTTTGTGTGTTTTACGTTTATTTATCGTTGCTACCGGTTGCCCATATGAGCGACGCCTCCTGAAGAGATTAGTCATTTTAGATTTTTGGAGAATAGTGCAATGATACAGGGAGAGACCCATTCCAGAGTCTCCTCTGATTCTTTTACGTGCACGGTGTAAAGCACCGACATGAGACCTCGGTTTAACGTCCTATATTTCAATTTTGTATTTGTGGTATTTATAGCCCAACTGAAAAAGCCCAACTGAAAGGCAAATATTATATCTTAATTGAAGCAACATTTTGAAGATCTGCCAGCAAATGAAATCATTACTGTGAAGATATTAATTGCTAAAAATTAAGATTACCTCCCTTGATGAATATTGGGGATATGTTAAAGTTAACACTTTAACCCATTCAACACCAAGTAACTCACATTGACTGCTCCATGATATTCATAAACCAATAAATGAATCAGAAAATCACATTTGGACAAGTTCATTTATCAAAATGGGTAATTATGTCTAAAAATAGTCATATCACTGGCAAAAAATGCAGATCCTGATGAGACGGCTCGTCACGAGTCGGCTCATCTGGATCTACACTTTTTGTAAGCCTATTTAGAGGTCTGTGGTGTTGAAAGGGTTAAGGAAGGATCTGGGGTGAGGATGGAGCACCTGTGGACCTCTGAAAATATTGTTAAGTTGGAGTATCTCCATTGGACGTTGAAGACAGTAAATATATTTAAATGTTCTCTGCGTTCATGTCTGTATTGTCCATTAGATATATAATGTGACCTAATATTATTATTTTGTTGGTTCTTGGCGTTTAATGTTGCACCAACAGTTTATCATATATATATGTTTGTTTGTTTGGGTTTTACGCTGTCATCAGCACCATTTACGCACCAACAGTTTATCATATATATATGTTTGTTTGTTTGGGTTTTACGCTGTCATCAGCACCATTTTCGCACCAACAGTTTATCATATATATATATTTGTTTGTTTGGGTTTTACACTGTCATCAGCACCATTTTCGCACCAACAGTTTATCATATATATATATTTGTTTGTTTGGGTTTTACGCTGTCATCAGCACCATTTACGCACCAACAGTTTATCATATATATATGTTTGTTTGTTTGGGTTTTACACTGTCATCAGCACCATTTACGCACCAACAGTTTATCATATATATATGTTTGTTTGTTTGGGTTTTACACTGTCATCAGCACCATTTACGCACCAACAGTTTATCATATATATATGTTTGTTTGTTTGGGTTTTACGCTGTCATCAGCACCATTTTCGCACCAACAGTTTATCATATATATATTGTTTGTTTGGGTTTTACACTGTCATCAGCACCATTTTCGCACCAACAGTTTATCATATATATATATTTGTTTGTTTGGGTTTTACGCTGTCATCAGCACCATTTACGCACCAACAGTTTATCATATATATATGTTTGTTTGTTTGGGTTTTACACTGTCATCAGCACCATTTACGCACCAACAGTTTATCATATATATATGTTTGTTTGTTTGGGTTTTACACTGTCATCAGCACCATTTACGCACCAACAGTTTATCATATATATATGTTTGTTTGTTTGGGTTTTACGCTGTCATCAGCACCATTTTCGCACCAACAGTTTATCATATATATATATTTGTTTGTTTGGGTTTTACACTGTCATCAGCACCATTTTCGCACCAACAGTTTATCATATATATATATTTGTTTGTTTGGGTTTTACGCTGTCATCAGCACCATTTACGCACCAACAGTTTATCATATATATATGTTTGTTTGTTTGGGTTTTACACTGTCATCAGCACCATTTACGCAGCAACAGTTTATCATATATATATATTTGTTTGTTTGGGTTTTACGCTGTCATCAGCACCATTTACGCACCAACAGTTTATCATATATATATGTTTGTTTGTTTGGGTTTTACACTGTCATCAGCACCATTTACGCACCAACAGTTTATCATATATATATGTTTGTTTGCTTGGGTTTTACGCTGTCATCAGCACCATTTACGCACCAACAGTTTATCATATATATTGTTTGTTTGTTTGGGTTTTACACTGTCATCAGCACCATTTTCGCACCAACAGTTTATCATATATATATATTTGTTTGTTTGGGTTTTACACTATCATCAGCACCATTTTCGCACCAACAGTTTATCATATATATATATTTGTTTGTTTGGGTTTTACGCTGTCATCAGCACCATTTACGCACCAACAGTTTATCATATATATGTTTGTTTGTTTGGGTTTTACACTGTCATCAGCACCATTTACGCACCAACAGTTTATCATATATATATATTTGTTTGTTTGGGTTTTACGCTGTCATCAGCACCATTTACGCACCAACAGTTTATCATATATATATGTTTGTTTGTTTGGGTTTTACACTGTCATCAGCACCATTTACGCACCAACAGTTTATCATATATATATATTTGTTTGTTTGGGTTTTACGCTATCATCAGCACCATTTACGCACCAACAGTTTATCATATATATATATTTGTTTGTTTGGGTTTTACGCTATCATCAGCACCATTTACGCACCAACAGTTTATCATATATATATATTTGTTTGTTTGGGTTTTACGCTATCATCAGCACCATTTACGCACCAACAGTTTATCATATATATATATTTGTTTGTTTGGGTTTTACGCTATCATCAGCACCATTTACGCACCAACAGTTTATCATATATATATATTTGTTTGTTTGGGTTTTACGCTGTCATCAGCACCATTTTTAGCTATATCACAGTTTACCTAACAACACCGTTCCTGGGCAAGCTCCAGCAGTTAACCAGTACTTGGTGCACCAACCTCCGTAAGAAACTGCCAACGAATTGCTAATTACCGTACCCTTCAATCCATCATCATTTGAATCATTCGAGCATACTACATGTTTCTGTAGAGGATTTCACGACTGGTAATGTACCCTGGAAGAACGCCATAATGAATCCTGGGTATCACCGATATTGTGTGTTCTCACAGTCATCCAGACCTTGTTCTCACAGTCATCCAGACCTTGTTCTCACAATCATCCAGACCATGTTCTCACAATCATCCAGACCTTGTTCTCACAGTCATCCAGACCGTGTTCTCACAATCCTCCAGATCTTGTTCTCACAGTCATCCAGACCTTGTTCTCACAGTCATCCAGACCTTGTTCTCACAATCATCCAGACCTTGTTCTCACAATCATCCAGACCGTGTTCTCACAATCATCCAGACCTTGTTCTCGCAGTCATCCAGACCTTGTTCTCACAGTCATCCAGACCTTGTTCTCACAGTCATCCAGACCTTGTTCTCACAGTCATCCAGACCTTGTTCTCACAATCATCCAGACCTTGTTCTCACAGTCATCCACACCTTGTTCTCACAGCCATCCAGATCTTGTTCTCACAGCCATCCAGATCTTGTTCACACAGCCATCCAGACCTTGTTCTCACAGTCATCCAGACCTTGTTCTCACAATCATCCAGACCTTGTTCTCACAATCCTCCAGACCTTGTTCTCACAGCCATCCAGACATTGTTCTCACAATCCTCCAGACCGTGTTCTCACAATCCTCCAGATCTTGTTCTCACAGCCATCCAGACCTTGTTCTCACAGTCATCCAGACCTTGTTCTCACAATCATCCAGACCTTGTTCTCACAATCCTCCAGACCTTGTTCTCACAGCCATCCAGACATTGTTCTCACAATCCTCCAGACCGTGTTCTCACAATCCTCCAGATCTTGTTCTCACAGCCATCCAGACCTTGTTCTCACAATCCTCCAGATCTTGTTCTCACAATCCTCCAGACCTTGTTCTCACAATCCTCCAGATCTTGTTCTCACAGCCATCCAGATCATGTTCTCATAGTCATCCAGACCTTGTTCTCACAATCCTCCAGACCTTGTTCTCACAGCCATCCAGACCTTGTTCTCACAATCCTCCAGATATTGTTCTCACAGTCATCCAGACCTTGTTCTCACAATCCTCCATACCTTGTTCTCACAGTCATCCAGACCTTGTTCTCACAATCCTCCAGACCTTGTTCTCACAGTCATCCAGACCTTGTTCTCACAATCATCCAGACTTGTTCTCACAATCCTCCAGACCTTGTTCTCACAATCATCCAGACCTTGTTCTCACAATCCTCCAGACCTTGTTCTCAGTCATCCAGACCTTGTTCTCACAATCCTCCAGACCGTGTTCTCACAATCCTCTAGACCTTGTTCTCACAATCACCCAGACCTTGTTCTCACAATCACCCAGACCTTGTTCTCACAATCCTCCATACCTTGTTCTCACAGTCATCCAGACCTTGTTCTCACAATCCTCTAGACCTTGTTCTCACAATCATCCAGACCTTGTTCTCACAATCCTCCAGATCTTGTTCTCACAATCATCCAGACCTTGTTCTCACAATCCTCCAGACCTTGTTCTCACAATCATCCAGACCTTGTTCTCAGTCATCCAGACCTTGTTCTCACAATCATCCAGACCTTGTTCTCACAATCCTCCAGATCTTGTTCTCACAGTCATCCAGACCTTGTTCTCACAATCCTCCAGATCTTGTTCTCACAATCACCCAGACCTTGTTCTCACAATACCCAGACCGTGTTCTCACAATCACCCAGACCTTGTTCTCACAATCACCCAGACCTTGTTCTCACAATCCTCCAGATCTTGTTCTCACAGTCATCCAGACCTTGTTCTCACAATCCTCCAGATCTTGTTCTCACAATCATCCAGACCTTGTTCTCACAATCACCCAGACCTTGTTCTCACAATCCTCCAGATCTTGTTCTCACAGTCATCCAGACCTTGTTCTCACAATCCTCCAGACCTTGTTCTCACAGTCATCCAGACCTTGTTCTCACAATCCTCCAGATCTTGTTCTCACAGTCATCCAGACCTTGTTCTCACAATCCTCCAGACCTTGTTCTCACAGTCATCCAGACCTTGTTCTCACAATCCTCCAGACCTTGTTCTCACAGTCATCCAGATCTTGTTCTCACAATCCTCCAGACCGTGTTCTCAGTCATCCAGACCTTGTTCTCACAATCACCCAGACCTTGTTCTCACAATCCTCCAGACCTTGTTCTCACAGTCATCCAGACCTTGTTCTCACAATCCTCCAGATCTTGTTCTCACAATCATCCATTGTTTGTGTTTTCATCCAGACCTTGTTCTCACAATCATCCAGACCTTGTTCTCACAATCCTCCAGATCTTGTTCTCACAGTCATCCAGACCTTGTTCTCACAATCCTCCAGATCTTGTTCTCACAATCATCCAGACCTTGTTCTCACAATCTGTTGTTTTTATCCAGACCTTGTTCTCACAATCCTCCAGATCTTGTTCTCACAGTCATCCAGATCTTGTTCTCACAGTCATCCAGACCTTGTTCTCACAATCCTCCAGACCTTGTTCTCACCATCCTCCAGATATTGTTCTCACAGTCATCCAGACCTTGTTCTCACATCCTCCAGACCTTGTTCTCACAATCCTCCAGATCTTGTTCTCACACTCACCCAGACCTTGTTCTCACAGTCATCCAGACCTTGTTCTCACTATCCCACAATCACCCAGACCATGGTCTCACAATCATCCAGACCTTGTTCTCACAATCCTCCAGATCTTGTTCTCACAGTTATCCAGACCTTGTTTTCACAGTCATCCAGACCTTGTTCTCACAATCACCCAGACCTTGTTCTCACAGTCATCCAGACCTTGTTCTCACAATCACCCAGACCTTGTTCTCACAATCATCCAGACCTTGTTCTCACAATCCTCCAGATCTTGTTCTCACAGTCATCCAGACCTTGTTCTCAGTCATCCAGACCTTGTTCTCACAATCACCCAGACCATGGTCTCACAATCCTCCAGACCGTGTTCTCACAATCATTGGAGATGCGGACAGGAATGCTACATGTAGCACACCATCGCTTTGCACTCAACACTGGCATGAAGTTATTGCTGAAATAAGATATGACCTTTACCTCTGAGGTACAATCCCAAGTTGCACACAATAAACCGTCTTGCTATGCTGAATGTCAAGTTTCCTGTCCAAACAGTATGATATGTGATTGTAATATTGGTTCTACATTATGGGACTTTAATTAGTTCAGTTGAGGTTATTCGGTCAAGTGCTAGATTTCATAATACTGGGAAATCACAGTAATATATTATAAAATCTGCTTTGATCACATTGGAACCAAGAGATAGCTGCGATTTTGGGATTTGAGAAGAGAAGCCGGACATATTCCAGTTGGGCCAGTTAAGCCCAGTTGCTGGGGATGGATATTTGAATATGATTAATGGGGGCAGATACATGTAGTAGTAGCCAAACCAACATGCATTGACATTGTAGAAGTCAAACCAACATACATTGACAATGTAGAAGCCAAACCAACATACATTGACAATGTAGAAGTCAAACCAACATACATTGACAATGTAGTAGCCAAACCAACATACATTGACATTGTAGAAGTCAAACCAACATACATTGACAATGTACAAGTCAAACCAACATACATTGACATTGTAGAAGTCAAACCAACATACATTGACAATGTAGAAGTCAAACCAACATACATTGACATTGTAGTAGCCAAACCAACATACATTGACATTGTAGTAGCCAAACCAACATACATTGACATTGTAGAAGCCAAACCAACATACATTGACATTGTAGAAGCCAAACCAACATACATTGACAATGTAGTAGCCAAACCAACATACATTGACATTGTAGTAGCCAAACCAACATACATTGTAGTAGCCAAACCAACATACATTGACATTGTAGAAGCCAAACCAACATACATTGACATTGTAGTAGCCAAACCAACATACATTGTAGTAGCCAAACCAACATACATTGACATTGTAGTAGCCAAACCAACATACATTGACATTGTAGTAGCCAAACCAACATACATTGACAATGTAGTAGCCAAACCAACATACATTGTAGTAGCCAAACCAACATACATTGACATTGTAGTAGCCAAACCAACATACATTGACAATGCAGTAGCCAAACCAACATACATTGTAGAAGTCAAACCAACATACATTGAAAATGCAGTAGCCAAACCAACATACATTGACATTGTAGTAGCCAAACCAACATACATTGAAAATGTAGTAGCCAAACCAACATACATTGACATTGTAGAAGTCAAACCAACATACATTGACAATGTAGTAGCCAAACCAACATACATTGACATTGTAGAAGTCAAACCAACATACATTGACATTGTAGAAGTCAAACCAACATACATTGACAATGTAGTGTTTGTGTGTTTGTGTGGTTTTGTGTGTGTTTGTGCCAAACCAACATACATTGACATTGTAGAAGTCAAACCAACATACATTGACATTGTAGAAGTCAAACCAACATACATTGACATTGTAGAAGTCAAAACCAACATACATTGGCATTGTAGAAGTCAAAACCAACATACATTGACAATGTAGTAGCCAAACCAACATACATTGACATTGTAGAAGTCAACCAACATACATTGACATTGTAGAAGTCAAAATCAACATACATTGACAATGTAGTAGCCAAACCACATATATATATTGACAATAGGCTCTTCCTTATGTATACAATTCATAATGAGCTGATTTCTATCCACCATCGACCTAGTTCCCCTTTCCAATCCCGCACGTCACTGCCATTCCTTAAGCTATAGATTAATTACAGCAACTACAGACTATTAAATGTTTACCTTTTTTCCAAGAATAATTTATCATTGGAACCATCTCCCCCGGGATATTGCCCATCTCCCTACCATAGAGTAATTCAATGTGGCTCTTTGCTGTGTTGATCATGCCAGCTCCTAATTGTTTTGCCCAGCTGCTTTTAAACTTTTAACCCAACTAATTGTTCAGTAATTTCTTTTATTTTGGTTTTAACTACTCATCCTTTTAAATTCTATGCGGTTTGAAGGGAAACATGTCTACATCCCCATGGGGGTTTGATATTAGAGGAAGACATACAGACAGACAGATAGACAGGCAGGGCAGGGCAGCTGTAAGAGATAAAGAATTATTGCTTTGTTAATTAAACGTGTAAATAAATTATACTAAAATATATGGATTATATTCACATATTGTCTCGAAAAATGTACTTATATTTGAGTAAGCCTGTTGTAGAAACGAAACGTCTCTGTATCTTGAAGGTGTCTTGAACTAAGCCATTCAATAATGTAACACAGAACGGTTTGAACCTGGCTTGTAATGCTACACTCTGGATTCCAGACAGAACGGTTTGAACCTGGCTTGTAATGTTACACTCTGGATTCCAGACAGAACGGTTAGAACCTGGCTTGTAATGTTACACTCTGGATTCCAGACAGAACGGTTTGAACCTGGCTTCTAATGTTACACTCTGGATTCCAGACAGAACGTGGCTTGTAATGCTACACTCTGGATTCCAGACAGACTGGTTAGAACCTGGCTTGTAATGTTACACTCTGGATTCCAGACAGAATGGTTAGAACCTGGCTTGTAATGTTACACTCGGATTCCATACAGACCGGTTAGAACGTGGCTTGTAATGTTACACTCTGGATTCCAGACAGAATGGTTAGAACCTAGCTTGTAATGTTACACTCTGGATTCCAGACAGAATGGTTAGAACCTGGCTTGTAATGTTACACTCTGGATTCCAGACAGAATGGTTAGAACCTGGCTTGTAATGTTACACTCTGGATTCCAGACAGACTGGTTAGAACCTGGCTTGTAATGCTACACTCTGGATTCCAGACAGAATGGTTAGAACCTGGTTTGTAATGTTACACTCTGGATTCCAGACACAACGGTTAGAACCTGGCTTGTAATGTTACACTCTGGATTCCAGACAGACTGGTTAGAACCTGGCTTGTAATGCTACACTCTGGATTCCAGACAGAATGGTTAGAACCTGGTTTGTAATGTTACACTCTGGATTCCAGACAGAATGGTTAGAACCTGGCTTGTAATGTTACACTCTGGATTCCAGACAGAATGGTTAGAACCTGGCTTGTAATGTTACACTCTGGATTCCATACAGACCGGTTAGAACGTGGCTTGTAATGTTACACTCTGGATTCCAGACAGAATGGTTAGAACCTGGCGTGTAATGTTACACTCTGGATTCCAGACAGAATGGTTAGAACCTGGCTTGTAATGTTACACTATGAATCCATACAGGACGGTTAGAACGTGGCTTGTAATGTTACACTCTGGATTCCAGACAGAACGGTTAGAACGTGGCTTGTAATGTTACACTCTGGATTCCAGACAGAATGGTTAGAACCTGGCTTGTAATGTTACACTCTGGATTCCATACAGATCGGTTAGAACCTGGCTTGTAATGTTACACTCTGGATTCCGGACAGAATGGTTAGAACCTGGCTTGTAATGTTACACTCTGGATTCCATACAGACCGGTTAGAACCTGGCTTGTAATGTTACACTCTGGATTCCAGACAGAATGGTTAGAACCTGGCTTGTAATGTTACACTCTGGATTCCATACAGACCGGTTAGAACCTGGCTTGTAATGTTACACTCTGGATTCCAGAAAGAATGGTTAGAACCTGGCTTGTAATGTTACACTATGAATCCATACAGGACGGTTAGAACCTGGCTTGTAATGTTACACTCTGGATTCCAGACAGAATGGTTAGAACATGGCTTGTAATGTTACACTCTGGATTCCAGAAAGAATGGTTAGAACCTGGCTTGTAATGTTACACTCTGGATTCCAGACAGAATGGTTAGAACCTGGCTTGTAATGTTACACTATGAATCCATACAGGACGGTTAGAACCTGGCTTGTAATGTTACACTCTGGATTCCAGACAGAATGGTTAGAACATGGCTTGTAATGTTACACTCTGGATTCCAGAAAGAATGGTTAGAACCTGGCTTGTAATGTTACACTCTGGGTTCCAGACAGAATGGTTTGAACCTGGCTTGTAATGCTACACTCTGGATTCCAGACAGAATGGTTAGAACGTGGCTTGTAATGTTACACTCTGGATTCCAGACAGAATGGTTAGAACCTGGCTTGTAATGCTACACTCTGGATTCCAGACAGAATGGTTAGAACCTGGCTTGTAATGCTACACCCTGATTCTAGGACTTGTAGATGGACTCTGAACAGCTTGAATCCTCATTTACCGGTGCATTTTATTTCCATTTCATTATGTAAAAACACTACTACCATAAAAACGTATAAAACATTTTGAATTTTTAGAGGATTTATTATTACATTATAATAAAATAATAAAACGGTATTACATATTGAAATAAATAACGTACAATATATTTTGATAAAAAATGGCTAAGATCACCCTACAGATTTCAACACAACAAACTCGAAGGAATAATATCAAATCTCAATCATAACATTTTATGTTTCTCAGTTTGGGTCTCCGTCTGTATCATTGCACTATCCTGTCGGTGCTGTACACCGAGGTCTCGTGTCGGTGCTTTACACCGTGGTCTTGTGTCGGTGCTTTACACCGTGGTCTCGTGTCGGTGCTTTACACCGTGGTCTCGTGTCGGTGCTTTACACCGTGGTCTCCTGTCGGTGCTTTACACCGTGGTCTCGTGTCGGTGCTTTACACCGTGGTCTCGTGTCGGTGCTTTACACCGTGGTCTCCTGTCGGTGCTTTACACCGTGGTCTCGTGTCGGTGCTTTACACCGTGGTCTCGTGTCGGTGCTTTACACCGTGGTCTCGTGTCGGTGCTTTACACCGTGGTCTCGTGTCGGTGCTTTACACCGTGGTCTCGTGTCGGTGCTTTACACCGTGGTCTCATGTCGGTGCTTTACACCGTGGTCTCGTGTCGGTGCTTTACACCGTGGTCTCGTGTCGGTGCTTTACACCGTGCACGTAAAAGAACCAGAGGAGACTGGAATGGGTCTCTCTCTGTATCTTGCACTATCCTCCAAAAATCTAAAATGACTAATCTCTTCAGGAGGCGTCGCTCATATGGGCAACCGGTAGCCACGATAAATAAACGTAAAACACACAAATTTGACTGCATACAACTCTAATACAATAACGTATAGGAAAGACGATCACACATGTCTATATAGCTGTGATGAGCAGATTGGCGTCGTTCGGACCTTGTCTTATGTTTAACTGGGGTCCACAATGCAGGGAACTGTCTGGGCCCATGGCTCCCTGGGATCCCTGCACACGGCTCGGATCAGGTCCTTGTCTCAGATCTGGATTCGGACCCTTAGCAGACGTATATTCAGATCTGAAAAAATATACATGTACAGGGCATATTTTAGTTATTTTTTTAATTCATACATACAAATGTACTTATATTATCAACATTGCATAATTAATTTTCTGGAATAATACCAGTGTACCAAGCATTATTTTATTTTATCCTACCTTCATGCGAAATAACGTACAAAAACGGCCTGCCTAATAAATTTTGCTTTATTAGTCAGTGCCTAATAAAGCTTTCGTGACGTCATAGGGCTAACCGTAGATATAAATAGAAATATCAATGCGCAACATATTACCAAGTGCGTAGCGAGTTTGTAAGCTGTCATGGCTAGTTTGTTTGTTTTTGTGTCGGGTGCACACTCAGAATGTAGGATAAATAGAATATTAGGTTACGGTCTTATAAAAAAATTTAATTTTAATTTATTAGGCGAGTCGGAGAAAAAATACAAGGCGAGGTTCGCCTTGTATTTTTTCTCCGACTCGCCTAATAAATTAAAATTAAATTAAAAATAAAAAATTTATAAGACAGTAACCTAATATTATCTATATGCTTTGAGAGTAACCGAGAGGTTGTGAGTTCGATGCCAGTTAAGACCAAGGTGGTGATGTCCTTAGGCAAGACATTTAAAGCCACATAGCCTACTCTCTCTCGCTCATGGCGATAGGTCCATCAGGTATGAAATCTCGATTGATCTAACGTTGTATAATCTTGTTTCACGACAAGCTACAATAAATGTGTATAAAGCCACTGAGAGTAATGCAAGTTGTACAAACATTAACATAATTCTTCAGCAATATTAACCCATTCAACACCAAGTAACTGACATGGACTGGTGCCTGATATTTTTAGACCAGTAGATTAATAAGAAAATTTACATTTGGACCAGTTTATTTATCAAAACGGGTAATTTTGTCTAAAAATAGTAAAATTACTGGCAAAAAGTGCAGATCCTGATGAGACGGCTCGTCATGAGCCGGCTCATCTGGATCTACACTTTCCAGGTAACAGTTAACGTATTACGCTAATTTCTAACATGCTAAACGCGAGCTTTATCACTATACACATGACCAGGGCTTCTAAGATGTTCAAAACCAAATCGGATCAGGCCGAAATCGACAGTCAGGACCCGCCCACGTCCTATTATTTTTGCACCCCCCCAGAGTTGGAGCCCTGACGATTGTGCCCTTAGGCAAGGCATTTAAATTCCACGTTGCCTCTTCTCTCTCCCTCGTGGCGATGGATTCCATCAGGAATGAGGTCTCGAGAGTGATTAATATAAGTTGTAAGAACTTGTTTCGCAATCGAGCTAATATAAATTTGTATAAACTAACACATTTATGATAAATTTCTATATTTCACTGGTAAATTTCCAAATGTCATTGGACAGCATTAATTAAAAATATTTTTCCTATCTACAGTTTCCTATTATCTACAGTTTCCTATTATCTACAGTTTCCTATCTACAGTTTCCTATTATCTACAGTTTCCTATTATCTAGTTTCCTATCTACAGTTTCCTATTATCTACAGTTTCCTATCTACAGTTTCCTATCCACAGTTTCCTATTATCTACAGTTTCCTATCTACAGTTTCCTATCCACAGTTTCCTATTATCTACAGTTTCCTATCCACAGTTTCCTGTTATCTACAGTTTCCTATTATCTACAGCTTCCTATCTACACCCAGTTTCCTATCTACAGTTTTCTATCATCTACAGTTTCCTATTATCTACAGTTTCCTATCTACACCCAGTCACCTATTATCTACAGTCACCTATCTACACCCAGTTTCCTATCTACAGTTTCCTATTATCTACAGTTTCCTATATACAGTTTCCTATTATCTACACTGTCCTATCTACAGTTTCCTATTATCTACACTGTCCTATCTACACTGTCCTATCTACAGTTTCCTGTCTACAGTTTCCTATCTACAGTTTCCTATTATCTACAGTTTCCTATCCACAGTTTCCTATTATCTACAGTTTCCTATCCACAGTTTCCTGTTATCTACAGTTTCCTATCTACAGTTTCCTATTATCTACAGTTTCCTATTATCTACAGCTTCCTATCTACACCCAGTTTCCTATCTACAGTTTCCTATTATCTACAGTTTCCTATCTACACCCAGTCACCTATTATCTACAGTCACTTATCTACACCCAGTTTCCTATCTACAGTTTCCTATCATCTACAGTTTCCTATTAGCTACAGTTTCCTATCTACAGTTTCCTATTATCTACACTGTCCTATCTACAGTTTCCTATTATCTACACTGTCCTATCTACAGTTTCCTATCTACAGTTTCCTGTCTACAGTTTCCTATCTACAGTTTCCTATCTACAGATTCCTATCTACAGTTTCCTATCTACAGTTTCCTATTATCTACAGTTTCCTATTATCTACAGTTTCCTATCTACAGTTTCCTATCTACCGTTTCCCATCTACAGTTTCCTATCTACAGATTCCTCTATACAGTTTCCTATCTACAGTTTCCTATCTACAGTTTCCTATTATCTACAGTTTCCTATCTACAGTTTCCTATTATCTACAGTTTCCTATCGACAGTTTCCTATTATCTACAGATTCCTATTATCTACAGTTTCCTATTTACAGTTTCCTATCTACACCCAGTCACCTATTATCTACAGTCACCTATCTACACCCAGTTTCCTATCTACAGTTTCCTATTATCTACAGTTTCCTATCTACAGTTTCCTATTATCTACACTGTCCTATCTACAGTTTCCTATTATCTACACTGTCCTATCTACAGTTTCCTATCTACAGTTTCCTGAATACAGTTTCCTATCTACAGTTTCCTATCTACACCCAGTTTCCTATCTACAGATTCATATCTACAGTTTCCTATCTACAGTTTCCTATTATCTACAGTTTCCTATCTACAGTTTCCTATTATCTACAGTTTCCTATCTACAGTTTCCTATCTACTACTTACAGCAGTAGATTTTTGTTAGGGCCCACACAATGAGATGGGTCTGGACCTTTAGCTTCTGTCCTGTACTGTGACACATACACTTGTCTAGCCTGTGGTTGCTGGGATACAACTGTCTCACCATGACCTCTACTATAAATAGAACATACATTCGGATAAAGGACAATATGATACATACATGTACAATGCACATGCAAATCAAGGTTCACCAATTTCCACTCATTAACCCTTTCAACCCCACAGGCCTCTAAATAGGCTTATGAAAAGTGTAGATCCAGATGAGCCGGCTCGTAACGAGCCGTCTCATCAGGATCTGCACTTTTTTGCCAGTAATAATTATTACTATTTTTAGATAAAATTACCCATTTTGATAAATGAACTGGTCCAAATGTAATTTTCTTATTAATTTATTGGTCTAAAAATAGCATGCACCAGTCCATGTCAGTTACTTGGGGTTGAAAGGGTTAAACCCTAATGTACAATCAAACAATAATAACTCCCAACTCTCGGTCGGAGGGTATAAAACTTGTCTCAAATCACCAGCTCCAGTGAGTTGATTGGTTGATTCCCTAGATTTGCTCTCAGTTGAATCAATCGGAAGTTTAAGACTGAGTTTGAGATGGAAAACTGAGTCCCTGAAACATCTGCCTTGTATCCCTGGATTGTCTCCCCTGTTTCCCTGATACATCTCACTGGTATACCTGAAACATCTCCCCTGTATCCCTGAAACATCTCCCTTGTATCCCTGAAACATTTCCCTTGTATCCCTGAAACATTTCCCTTGTATCCCTGAAACATCTCCCTTGTATCCCTGGACTGTCACTCTGGTATCCATGAAACATCTCCCTGGTATCCCTGAAACATCTCCCCTGTATCCCTGAAATATCTCCCTTGTATCCCTGGATTGTCTCCCTTGTATCCCTGGACTGTCTCCCTGGTATCCCTGAAACATCTCCCTTGTATTCCCGGACTGTCTCCCTTTTATATATTAAGCTTCTCCTTTATATCCCTAAAAATTCACCTGAAAAACCTCCCTTGTATACCGAGGAGATGTCCTTAGAAGAAATTGCAGATAGATGAACAAATAATGGAAATGGGAGCTTCCATGAACAAGGAACATAAGATAGTGTACAAACACTGCCTAGATAGATGAACAAATAATGGAAATGGAAGCTTCCATGAACAAGGAACATAAGATAGATAGTGTACAAACACTGCCTAGATAGATGAACAAGTAATGGAAATGGAAGCTTCCATGAACAAGGAACATAAGATAGATAGTGTACAAACACTGCCTAGATAGATGAACAAGTAATGGAAATGGAAGCTTCCATGAACAAGGAACATAAGATAGATAGTGTACAAACACTGCCTAGATAGATGAACAAGTAATGGAAATGGAAGCTTCCATGAACAAGGAACATAAGATAGATAGTGTACAAACACTGCCTAGATAGATGAACAAGTAATGGAAATGGAAGCTTCCATGAACAAGGAACATAAGATAGATAGTGTACAAACACTGCCTAGATAGATGAACAAGTAATGGAAATGGGAGCTTCCATGAACAAGGAACATAAGATAGATAGTGTACAAACACTGCCTAGATAGATGAACAAGTAATGGAAATGGGAGCTTCCATGAACAAGGAACATAAGATAGATAGTGTACAAACACTGCCTAGATAGATGAACAAGTAATGGAAATGGAAGCTTCCATGAACAAGGAACATAAGATAGATAGTGTACAAACACTGCCTAGATAGATGAACAAATAATGGAAATGGGAGCTTCCATGAACAAGGAACATAAGATAGATAGTGTACAAACACTGCCTAGATAGATGAACAAGTAATGGAAATGGGAGCTTCCATGAACAAGGAACATAAGATAGATAGTGTACAAACACTGCCTAGATAGATGAACAAGTAATGGAAATGGGAGCTTCCATGAACAAGGAACATAAGATAGATAGTGTAAAAACACTGCCTAGATAGATGAACAAGTAATGGAAATGGGAGCTTCCATGAACAAGGAACATAAGATAGTGTACAAACACTGCCTAGATAGATGAACAAGTAATGGAAATGGGAGCTTCCATGAACAAGGAACATAAGATAGATAGTGTACAAACACTGCCTAGATAGATGAACAAATAATGGAAATGGGAGCTTCCATGAACAAGGAACATAAGATAGATAGTGTACAAACACTGCCTAGATGATGAACAAGTAATGGAAATGGGAGCTTCCATGAACAAGGAATATAAGATAGATAGTGTACAAACACTGCCTAGATAGATGAACAAATAATGGAAATGGGAGCTTCCATGAACAAGGAACATAAGATAGATAGTGTACAAACACTGCCTAGATAGATGAACAAGTAATGGAAATGGGAGCTTCCATGAACAAGGAACATAAGATAGTGTAAAAACACTGCCTAGATAGATGAACAAATAATGGAAATGGGAGCTTCCATGAACAAGGAACATAAGATAGATAGTGTACAAACACTGCCTAGATAGATGAACAAGTAATGGAAATGGGAGCTTCCATGAACAAGGAACATAAGATAGATAGTGTAAAAACACTGCCTAGATAGATGAACAAGCAATGGAAATGGGAGCTTCCATGAACAAGGAACATAAGATAGATAGTGTACAAACACTGCCTAGATAGATGAACAAGCAATGGAAATGGGAGCTTCCATGAACAAGGAACATAAGATAGATAGTGTACAAACACTGCCTAGATAGATGAACAAGCAATGGAAATGGGAGCTTCCATGAACAAGGAACATAAGATAGATAGTGTACAAACACTGCCTAGATGGATGAACAAGCAATGGAAATGGGAGCTTCCATGAACAAGGAACATAAGATAGATAGTGTACAAACACTGCCTAGATAGATGAACAAGCAATGGAAATGGGAGCTTCCATGAACAAGGAACATAAGATAGATAGTGTACAAACACTGCCTAGATAGATGAACAAGCAATGGAAATGGGAGCTTCCATGAACAAGGAACATAAGATAGATAGTGTACAAACACTGCCTAGATAGATGAACAAGCAATGGAAATGGGAGCTTCCATGAACAAGGAACATAAGATAGATAGTGTACAAACACTGCCTAGATGGATGAACAAGCAATGGAAATGGGAGCTTCCATGAACAAGGAACATAAGATAGATAGTGTACAAACACTGCCTAGATAGATGAACAAGCAATGGAAATGGGAGCTTCCATGAACAAGGAACATAAGATAGATAGTGTACAAACACTGCCTAGATGGATACAAATAATGGAAATGGGAGCTTCCATGAACAAGGAACATAAGATAGATAGTGTACAACACTGCCTAGATGGATAAACAATAATGGAAATGGGAGCTTCCATGAACAAGGAACATAAGATAGATAGTGTACAAACACTGCCTAGATAGATGAACAAGTAATGGAAATGGGAGCTTCCATGAACAAGGAACATAAGATAGATAGTGTACAAACACTGCCTAGATGGATAAACAAATAATGGAAATGGGAGCTTCCATGAACAAGGAACATAAGATAGATAGTGTACAAACACTGCCTAGATAGATGAACAAGCAATGGAAATGGGAGCTTCCATGAACAAGGAACATAAGATAGATAGTGTACAAACACTGCCTAGATAGATGAACAGGTAATGGAAATGGGAGCTTCCATGAACAAGGAACATAAGATAGATAGTGTACAAACACTGCCTGGATAGATGAACAAGTAATGGAAATGGGAGCTTCCATGAACAAGGAACATAAGATAGATAGTGTACAAACACTGCCTTGTATTTGTCCTGATCACAAAGTGTGACAATGAACATTTGGCACAGGTTAGCTTTTCAGAGTCTTATAAACAAATACAATTACACATTAAGCTGTAGGAGTTAGAAATAACTGGACATGGTGCAGAATAAACATTTAATACAGAGGCTTAATGTGCACACAATATCAAAGATACAGGCGTATGTGAAGAATATTCACGATTTACAACATCGATATTTAATTATAATGAACATCTCAGAATTATTTTGGGACATGTTTTGGATCCATCTCATGTGGAAGCATATGATCACTTTGCATTATAACCAAAGGAGATAGTTTATACAAATTTATGTTAGCTCGATTGCGAAACAAGTTCTTACAACTTATACTAATCACTCTCGAGATCTCATTCCTGATGGAATCCATCGCCATGAGGGAGAGAGAAGAGGCAACGTGGAATTTAAATGCCTTGCCTAAGGGCACAATCACAACGGCTCCAGCAGGGCTCGAACTCCAGATCTTTCGCACCTGAAGCGAATGCGTATCCACTGAGATGTAACGACTTCCGTTTCTCTTTGTAAGCAGGATAGAGGTCTCATCTTTTGTGTAATCAACATGGATCCTGTTTTTTCCCCTAACTATGGTGTTATTGGGCTAGTCCAATGTCAAACTCATCCGAGATCTTGTGGCTACACGCATTATGCGCAAGTTTGGTCAAGACTGCTAAACAATGTCACAGCTAGAATGCATCTAGGATTGAACGTACATATTCCAATAGATCAATAAATTGAATTCAACTATTTGTCAATGTTGGACTTCTTCAGGAATAGCTAGAGTGGTAATAAGGAAATTACCGATGCATAGACGATGGGTGATCACAATAGTTAAGCTGAGCACTTTGTTCTCAAGTTTATTTAACGTCACTACCGGTTGCCCATTTGAGTGACGGGCAGTTTTACCTAACAACACCTTTCCTGGGCAGGCTCTAGCGGTTAACCAGTACTTGGTGTACCAACCTCCGTAAGA
>CM026390.1:99706283-99852379 GCA_014843695.1 Archivesica marissinica | reverse complement strand
TCTATACATTCTCAAGGTACAACATGTATATTTACTGATACAGTTCTATACACTCTCAAGGTATGACATGTATATTTACTGATACAGTTCTATACATTCTCAAGGTACAACATGTATATTCTATACATTCTCAAGGTATGACATGTATATTTACTGATACAGTTCTATACATTCTCAAGGTATGACATGTATATTCTATACATTCTCAAGGTATGACATGTATATTTACTGATACAGTTCTATACATTCTCAAGGTATGACATGTATATTTACTGATACAGTTCTATACACTCTCAAGGTATGACATGTATATTTACTGATACAGTCCTATACACTCTCAAGGTATGACATGTATATTTACTGATACAGTTCTATACACTCTCAAGGTATGACATGTATATTTACTGATACAGTTCTATACATTCTCAAGGTATGACATGTATATTTACCGATACAGTTCTATACATTCTCAAGGTATGACATGTATATTTACTGATACAGTTCTATACATTCTCAAGGTATGACATGTATATTTACCGATACAGTTCTATACACTCTCAAGGTATGACATGTATATTTACCGATACAGTTCTATACACTCTCAATGTATGACATGTATATTTACCGATACAGTTCTACACATTCTCAAGGTACAATATGTATATTTACTGATACAGTTCTATACACTCTCAAGGTATGACATGTATATTTACTGATACAGTTCTATACATTCTCAAGGTATGACATGTATATTCTATACATTCTCAAGGTACAACATGTATATTTACTGATACAGTTCTATACACTCTCAAGGTATGACATGTATATTTACTGATACAGTTCTATACATTCTCAAGGTATGACATGTATATTTACTGATACAGTTCTATACATTCTCAAGGTATGACATGTATATTCTATACATTCTCAAGGTATGACATGTATATTTACTGATACAGTTCTATACATTCTCAAGGTATGACATGTATATTTACTGATACAGTTCTATACACTCTCAAGGTACAACATGTATATTTACTGATACAGTTCTATACACTCTCAAGGTATGACATGTATATTTACTGATACAGTTCTATACATTCTCAAGGTATGACATGTATATTTACTGATACAGTTCTATACATTCTCAAGGTATGACATGTATATTTACTGATACAGTTCTATACATTCTCAAGGTATGACATGTATATTTACTGATACAGTTCTATACATCTCAAGGTACAACATGTATATTTACTGATACAGTTCTATACATTCTCAAGGTACAACATGTATATTTACTGATACAGTTCTATACACTCTCAAGGTATGACATGTATATTTACTGATACAGTTCTATACATTCTCAAGGTATGACATGTATATTTACTGATACAGTTCTATACATTCTCAAGGTATGACATGTATATTTACTGATACAGTTCTATACATTCTCAATGTAACATGTATATTCTATACATTCTCAAGGTATGACATGTATATTTACTGATACAGTTCTATACATTCTCAAGGTACAACATGTATATTTACTGATACAGTTCTATACACTCTCAAGGTATGACATGTATATTTACTGATACAGTTCTATACATTCTCAAGGTATGACATGTATATTCTATACATTCTCAAGGTACAACATGTATATTTACTGATACAGTTCTATACACTCTCAAGGTATGACATGTATATTTACTGATACAGTTCTATACACTCTCAAGGTATGACATGTATATTTACTGATACAGTTCTATACATTCTCAATGTACAACATGTATATTCTATACATTCTCAAGGTATAACATGTATATTTACTGATACAGTTCTATACATTCTCAATGTACAACATGTATATTCTATACATTCTCAAGGTACAACATGTATATTTACCGATACAGTTCTATACACTCTCAAGGTATGACATGTATATTTACTGATACAGTTCTATACATTCTCAAGGTACAACATGTATATTTACCGATACAGTTCTATACACTCTCAAGGTATGACATGTATATTTACTGATACAGTTCTATACATTCTCAAGGTACAACATGTATATTCTATACATTCTCAAGGTATGACATGTATATTTACTGATACAGTTCTATACATTCTCAAGGTACAACATGTATATTCTATACATTCTCAAGGTATGACATGTATATTTACTGATACAGTTCTATACATTCTCAAGTACAACATGTATATTCTATACATTCTCAAGGTATGACATGTATATTTACTGATACAGTTCTATACATTCTCAAGGTAACATGTATATTCTATACATTCTCAAGGTACAACATGTATATTCTATACATTCTCAAGGTACAACATGTATATTTACTGATACAGTTCTATACACTCTCAAGGTATGACATGTATATTTACTGATACAGTCCTACACATTCTCAAGGTACAACATGTATATTCTATACATTCTCAAGGTATGACATGTATATTTACTGATACAGTTCTATACATTCTCAAGGTATGACATGTATATTCTATACATTCTCAAGGTATGACATGTATATTTACTGATACAGTTCTATACATTCTCAAGGTATGACATGTATATTTACTGATACAGTTCTATACACTCTCAAGGTATGACATGTATATTTACTGATACAGTTCTATACACTCTCAAGGTATGACATGTATATTTACTGATACAGTTCTATACACTCTCAAGGTATGACATGTATATTTACTGATACAGTTCTATACATTCTCAAGGTATGACATGTATATTTACGATACAGTTCTATACATTCTCAAGGTATGACATGTATATTTACTGATACAGTTCTATACATTCTCAAGGTATGACATGTATATTTACCGATACAGTTCTATACACTCTCAAGGTATGACATGTATATTTACCGATACAGTTCTATACACTCTCAAGGTATGACATGTATATTTACCGATACAGTTCTACACATTCTCAAGGTACAATATGTATATTTACTGATACAGTTCTATACACTCTCAAGGTATGACATGTATATTTACTGATACAGTTCTATACATTCTCAAGGTATGACATGTATATTTACTGATACAGTTCTATACATTCTCAAGGTATGACATGTATATTTACTGATACAGTTCTATACACTCTCAAGGTATGACATGTATATTTACTGATACAGTTCTATACATTCTCAAGGTATGACATGTATATTTACTGATACAGTTCTATACACTCTCAAGGTATGACATGTATATTTACCGATACAGTTCTACACATTCTCAAGGTACAATATGTATATTTACCGATACAGTTCTATACACTCTCAAGGTATGACATGTATATTTACTGATACAGTTCTATACATTCTCAAGGTATGACATGTATATTTACTGATACAGTTCTATACACTCTCAAGGTATGACATGTATATTTACTGATACAGTTCTATACACTCTCAAGGTATGACATGTATATTTACTGATACAGTTCTATACACTCTCAAGGTATGACATGTATATTTACCGATACAGTTCTATACACTCTCAATGTATGACATGTATATTTACCGATACAGTTCTACACATTCTCAAGGTACAATATGTATATTTACCGATACAGTTCTATACACTCTCAAGGTATGACATGTATATTTACTGATACAGTTCTACACATTCTCAAGGTACAACATGCATATTTACTGATACAGTTCTATACATTCTCAAGGTACAATATGTATATTTACCGATACAGTTCTATACACTCTCAAGGTATGACATGTATATTTACTGATACAGTTCTATACACTCTCAAGGTATGACATGTATATTTACTGATACAGTTCTACACATTCTCAAGGTATGACATGTATATTTACTGATACAGTTCTACACATTCTCAAGGTACAACATGTATATTTACTGATACAGTTCTATACATTCTCAAGGTATGACATGTATATTTACTGATACAGTTCTATACATTCTCAAGGTATGACATGTATATTTACTGATACAGTTCTATACATTCTCAAGGTATGACATGTATATTTACTGATACAGTTCTATACATTCTCAAGGTATGACATGTATATTTACTGATACAGTTCTATACACTCTCAAGGTATGACATGTATATTTACTGATACAGTTCTATACACTCTCAAGGTATGACATGTATATTTACTGATACAGTTCTATACATTCTCAAGGTATGACATGTATATTTACTGATACAGTTCTATACATTCTCAAGGTATGACATGTATATTTACTGATACAGTTCTATACATTCTCAAGGTATGACATGTATATTTACTGATACAGTTCTATACATTCTCAAGGTATGACATGTATATTTACTGATACAGTTCTATACACTCTCAAGGTATGACATGTATATTTACCGATACAGTTCTATACATTCTCAAGGTACAACATGTATATTTACTGATACAGTTCTATACATTCTCAAGGTATGACATGTATATTTACTGATACAGTTCTATACACTCTCAAGGTATGACATGTATATTTACTGATACAGTTCTATACATTCTCAAGGTATGACATGTATATTCTATACATTCTCAAGGTACAACATGTATATTTACTGATACAGTTCTATACACTCTCAAGGTATGACATGTATATTTACTGATACAGTTCTATACATTCTCAAGGTATGACATGTATATTTACTGATACAGTTCTATACATTCTCAAGGTATGACATGTATATTCTATACATTCTCAAGGTATGACATGTATATTTACTGATACAGTTCTATACATTCTCAAGGTATGACATGTATATTTACTGATACAGTTCTATACACTCTCAAGGTATGACATGTATATTTACTGATACAGTTCTATACACTCTCAAGGTATGACATGTATATTTACCGATACAGTTCTATACACTCTCAAGGTATGACATGTATATTTACCGATACAGTTCTATACATTCTCAAGGTACAACATGTATATTTACCGATACAGTTCTATACACTCTCAAGGTATGACATGTATATTTACTGATACAGTTCTATACATTCTCAAGGTACAACATGTATATTTACTGATACAGTTCTATACATTCTCAAGGTACAACATGTATATTTACCGATACAGTTCTATACACTCTCAAGGTATGACATGTATATTTACTGATACAGTTCTATACACTCTCAAGGTATGACATGTATATTTACTGATACAGTTCTACACATTCTCAAGGTATGACATGTATATTTACTGATACAGTTCTATACATTCTCAAGGTACAACATGTATATTTACTGATACAGTTCTATACATTCTCAAGGTACAACATGTATATTTACTGATACAGTTCTATACATTCTCAAGGTATGACATGTATATTTACTGATACAGTTCTATACATTCTCAAGGTACAACATGTATATTTACTGATACAGTTCTATACATTCTCAAGGTAACATGTATATTCTATACATTCTCAAGGTATGACATGTATATTTACTGATACAGTTCTATACATTCTCAAGGTATGACATGTATATTTACTGATACAGTTCTATACATTCTCAAGGTATGACATGTATATTTACTGATACAGTTCTATACATTCTCAAGGTATAACATGTATATTTACTGATACAGTTCTATACATTCTCAAGGTACAACATGTATATTTACTGATACAGTTCTATACACTCTCAAGGTATGACATGTATATTTACTGATACAGTTCTATACATTCTCAAGGTAACTGTATATTCTATACATTCTCAAGTATACATATATTCTATACATCTCAAGGTATGACATGTATATTTACTGATACAGTTCTATACATTCTCAAGGTATGACATGTATATTCTATACATTCTCAAGGTATGACATGTATATTCTATACATTCTCAAGGTATAACATGTATATTTACTGATACAGTTCTATACATTCTCAAGTACAACATGTATATTCTATACATTCTCAAGGTATGACATGTATATTTACTGATACAGTTCTATACATTCTCAAGGTACAACATGTATATTTACCGATACAGTTCTATACATTCTCAAGGTATGACATGTATATTTACTGATACAGTTCTATACATTCTCAAGGTATAACATGTATATTCTATACATTCTCAAGGTACAACATGTATATTTACTGATACAGTTCTATACATTCTCAAGGTACAACATGTATATTTACTGATACAGTTCTATACATTCTCAAGGTACAACATGTATATTTACTGATACAGTTCTATACATTCTCAAGGTACAACATGTATATTTACTGATACAGTTCTATACATTCTCAAGGTACAACATGTATATTTACTGATACAGTTCTATACATTCTCAAGGTATGACATGTATATTCTATACATTCTCAAGGTATGACATGTATATTTACTGATACAGTTCTATACACTCTCAAGGTATGACATGTATATTTACTGATACAGTTCTATACACTCTCAAGGTATGACATGTATATTTACTGATACAGTTCTATACACTCTCAAGGTATGACATGTATATTTACCGATACAGTTCTATACACTCTCAATGTATGACATGTATATTTACCGATACAGTTCTACACATTCTCAAGGTACAATATGTATATTTACCGATACAGTTCTATACACTCTCAAGGTATGACATGTATATTTACTGATACAGTTCTATACATTCTCAAGGTATGACATGTATATTCTATACATTCTCAAGGTACAACATGTATATTTACTGATACAGTTCTATACACTCTCAAGGTATGACATGTATATTTACTGATACAGTTCTATACACTCTCAAGGTATGACATGTATATTTACTGATACAGTTCTATACATTCTCAAGGTATGACATGTATATTTACTGATACAGTTCTACACATTCTCAAGGTACAACATGTATATTTACTGATACAGTTCTATACATTCTCAAGGTATGACATGTATATTTACTGATACAGTTCTATACATTCTCAAGGTATGACATGTATATTTACTGATACAGTTCTACACATTCTCAAGGTACAACATGTATATTTACTGATACAGTTCTACACATTCTCAAGGTATGACATGTATATTTACTGATACAGTTCTATACACTCTCAAGGTATGACATGTATATTTACTGATACAGTTCTATACATTCTCAAGGTATGACATGTATATTTACTGATACAGTTCTATACATTCTCAAGGTACAACATGTATATTTACCGATACAGTTCTATACACTCTCAAGGTATGACATGTATATTTACTGATACAGTTCTATACACTCTCAAGGTATGACATGTATATTTACTGATACAGTCCTATACATTCTCAAGGTATGACATGTATATTTACTGATACAGTTCTATACATTCTCAATGTATGACATGTATATTTACTGATACAGTTCTATACATTCTCAAGGTACAACATGTATATTTACTGATACAGTTCTACACATTCTCAAGGTACAACATGTATATTTACTGATACAGTTCTATACACTCTCAAGGTATGACATGTATATTTACTGATACAGTTCTATACATTCTCAAGGTATGACATGTATATTCTATACATTCTCAAGGTATGACATGTATATTCTATACATTCTCAAGGTATAACATGTATATTTACTGATACAGTTCTATACATTCTCAAGGTATGACATGTATATTCTATACATTCTCAAGGTATGACATGTATATTCTATACATTCTCAATGTACAACATGTATATTTACTGATACAGTTCTATACATTCTCAATGTACAACATGTATATTCTATACATTCTCAAGGTATGACATGTATATTTACTGATACAGTTCTACACATTCTCAAGGTACAACATGTATATTTACCAATACAGTTCTATACATTCTCAAGGTATGACATGCATATTTACTGATACAGTTCTATACATTCTCAAGGTATAACATGTATATTCTATACATTCTCAAGGTACAGCATGTATATTTACTGATACAGTTCTATACATTCTCAAGGTACAACATGTATATTTACTGATACAGTTCTACACATTCTCAAGGTACAACATGTATATTTACTGATACAGTTCTATACATTCTCAAGGTACAACATGTATATTTACTGATACAGTTCTACACATTCTCAAGGTACAACATGTATATTTACTGATACAGTTCTATACATTCTCAATGTACAACATGTATATTCTATACATTCTCAAGGTACAACATGTATATTTACCGATACAGTGCTATACATTCTCAAGGTATGACATGCATATTTACTGATACAGTTCTATACATTCTCAAGGTACAACATGTATATTTACTGATACAGTTCTATACATTCTCAAGGTATAACATGTATATTCTATATTTTCTCAAGGTACAACATGTATATTTACTGATACAGTTCTATACATTCTCAAGGTATGACATGTATATTCTATACATTCTCAAGGTATGACATGTATATTTACTGATACAGTTCTATACATTCTCAAGGTATGACATGTATATTTACTGATACAGTTCTATACATTCTCAAGGTACAACATGTATATTTACTGATACAGTTCTATACACTCTCAAGGTATGACATGTATATTTACTGATACAGTTCTATACACTCTCAAGGTATGACATGTATATTTACTGATACAGTTCTATACATTCTCAAGGTATGACATGTATATTTACTGATACAGTTCTATACATTCTCAAGGTATGACATGTATATTTACTGATACAGTTCTATACATTCTCAAGGTACAACATGTATATTTACTGATACAGTTCTATACATTCTCAAGGTACAACATGTATATTTACTGATACAGTTCTATACACTCTCAAGGTATGACATGTATATTTACTGATACAGTTCTATACATTCTCAAGGTATGACATGTATATTCTATACATTCTCAAGGTATGACATGTATATTCTATACATTCTCAAGGTATAACATGTATATTTACTGATACAGTTCTATACATTCTCAAGGTATGACATGTATATTCTATACATTCTCAAGGTATGACATGTATATTCTATACATTCTCAATGTACAACATGTATATTTACTGATACAGTTCTATACATTCTCAATGTACAACATGTATATTCTATACATTCTCAAGGTATGACATGTATATTTACTGATACAGTTCTACACATTCTCAAGGTACAACATGTATATTTACCAATACAGTTCTATACATTCTCAAGGTATGACATGCATATTTACTGATACAGTTCTATACATTCTCAAGGTATAACATGTATATTCTATACATTCTCAAGGTACAGCATGTATATTTACTGATACAGTTCTATACATTCTCAAGGTACAACATGTATATTTACTGATACAGTTCTACACATTCTCAAGGTACAACATGTATATTTACTGATACAGTTCTATACATTCTCAAGGTACAACATGTATATTTACTGATACAGTTCTACACATTCTCAAGGTACAACATGTATATTTACTGATACAGTTCTATACATTCTCAATGTACAACATGTATATTCTATACATTCTCAAGGTACAACATGTATATTTACCGATACAGTGCTATACATTCTCAAGGTATGACATGCATATTTACTGATACAGTTCTATACATTCTCAAGGTACAACATGTATATTTACTGATACAGTTCTATACATTCTCAAGGTATAACATGTATATTCTATATTTTCTCAAGGTACAACATGTATATTTACTGATACAGTTCTATACATTCTCAAGGTACAACATGTATATTTACTGATACAGTTCTATACACTCTCATGGTATGACATGTATATTTACTGATACAGTTCTATACATTCTCAAGGTATGACATGTATATTTACTGATACAGTTCTATACATTCTCAAGGTATAACATGTATATTTACTGATACAGTTCTATACATTCTCAAGTACAACATGTATATTCTATACATTCTCAAGGTATGACATGTATATTTACTGATACAGTTCTATACATTCTCAAGGTACAACATGTATATTTACCGATACAGTTCTATACACTCTCAAGGTATGACATGTATATTTACTGATACAGTTCTATACATTCTCAAGGTACAACATGTATATTTACGATACAGTTCTATACATTCTCAAGGTATGACATGTATATTTACTGATACAGTTCTATACATTCTCAAGGTACAACATGTATATTTACTGATACAGTTCTATACATTCTCAATGTACAACATGTATATTCTATACATTCTCAAGGTACAACATGTATATTTACCGATACAGTTCTATACATTCTCAAGGTATGACATGTATATTTACTGATACAGTTCTATACATTCTCAAGGTACAACATGTATATTTACTGATACAGTTCTATACATTCTCAAGGTATAACATGTATATTCTATACATTCTCAAGGTACAACATGTATATTTACTGATACAGTTCTATACATTCTCAAGGTACAACATGTATATTTACTGATACAGTTCTATACACTCTCAAGGTATGACATGTATATTTACTGATACAGTTCTATACATTCTCAAGGTATGACATGTATATTTACTGATACAGTTCTATACATTCTCAAGGTATAACATGTATATTTACTGATACAGTTCTATACATTCTCAAGGTACAACATGTATATTCTATACATTCTCAAGGTATGACATGTATATTTACTGATACAGTTCTATACATTCTCAAGGTATAACATGTATATTTACCGATACAGTTCTATACACTCTCAAGGTACAACATGTATATTTACTGATACAGTTCTATACACTCTCAAGGTACAACATGTATATTTACCGATACAGTTCTATACACTCTCAAGGTATGACATGTATATTTACTGATACAGTTCTACACATTCTCAAGGTATGACATGTATATTTACTGATACAGTTCTATACATTCTCAAGGTACAACATGTATATTCTATACATTCTCAAGGTATGACATGTATATTTACTGATACAGTTCTATACATTCTCAAGTACAACATGTATATTCTATACATTCTCAAGGTATAACATGTATATTTACTGATACAGTTCTATACATTCTCAAGGTACAACATGTATATTTACTGATACAGTTCTATACATTCTCAAGGTATAACATGTATATTTACTGATACAGTTCTATACATTCTCAAGGTACAACATGTATATTTACCGATACAGTTCTATACATTCTCAAGGTACAACATGTATATTTACCGATACAGTTCTATACATTCTCAAGGTATGACATGTATATTTACTGATACAGTTCTATACATTCTCAAGGTACAACATGTATATTTATCGATACATTTCTATACATTCTCAAGGTATGACATGTATATTTACTCACTCAAATTTTCATTGTATCTCATCAAGATTTACATGTATAACATTATACCTACCACAAGTAACACCACTCAGCACATCTCCACCGCTTGTGTCTACTTGACCTCTGTCGTCTTCTCCCATGTAGCATACCACTCCTGCATCTTCACCATGCCCACAGTTACTGTTATGCCAGCCAGCATGACTACATTCTAACAGCGAAGTTTCTGTTCCAGCACAATCGACATCATCCAGTAAAATACTGATACTATCACTGCCTGGTCCATACAACCCTTGTATAGGTGCCACACCAAATCTATAATTGTAACATAATCATTAATTGTGGATTGACACGGTCACTGTCTGGTCCATACAACCCTTGTATAGGTGCTACACCAAATCTATAATTGTAACATAATCATTAATTGTGGATTGACACTGTCACTGTCTGGTCCATACAACCCTTGTATAGGTGCTACACCAAATCTATAATTGTAACATAATCATTAATTGTGGATTGACACTGTCACTGCCTGGTCCATACAACCCTTGTATAGGTGCTACACCAAATCTATAATTGTAACATAATCATTAATTGTGGATTGACACTGTCACTGCCTGGTCCATACAACCCTTGTATAGGTGCTACACCAAATCTATAATTGTAACATAATCATTAATTGTGGATTGACACTGTCACTGCCTGGTCCATACAACCCTTGTATAGGTGCTACACCAAATCTATAATTGTAACATAATCATTAATTGTGGATTGACACTGTCACTGCCTGGTCCATACAACCCTTGTATAGGTGCTACACCAAATCTATAATTGTAACATAATCATTAATTGTGGATTGACACTGTCACTGCCTGGTCCATACAACCCTTGTATAGGTGCTACACCAAATCTATAATTGTAACATAATCATTAATTGTGGATTGACACCATCACTGCGTGGTCCATACACCCCTTGTATAGGTGCTACACCAAATCTATAATTGTGGATTGACACCGTCACTGCCTGGATTAAGATAATTACTGTGTTTATTGAACATTGAAAGGAACACTTGGCATTGATTTACATCTGACGCCACATATAGACTGTTAGTTTTTATCAGCCAGAATTTTCCGGAATACTCGATTATTATTTTGATATTCGATAATCGGACATTCTTCTGAGCACTCATTGCCATCCTTAATTATTTATGTTATATGTTATGTTATATTTCGGGTTTAACGCCTGCATCAGCACCATTTTGGGCTATATCGCTGGCGGGCAGTTTACCTAACAACACCTTTCCTGGGCAGGCTCCAGCGGTTAACCAGTACTTGGGTGCACCAACCTCCGTAAAGAAACTGCCAACTTTTTCATATAAATGAGACACGGCCTGAGCAGGGCTCGAACCCGTGACCATCAGAGATGATAGGTTACAGTGGTATACAAGTCAGCGACCTTAACCACTCGACCACAGAGGCGGACCCATCCTTAATTAATACCAATTATCAACAAAGACATTTACAGACATTATCAAAAGAATAAGAAGTTCAATATTTACTTGTATCCGAGCATCGTACAGATAACAGTAGCGTCATTATCATCCCAATCATCATCACAGATGGTACCCTGCTCTCCATTATATACCACCTCAACACGACCCTCTTCTGGAGAGGAACCATCCACTAACACAATCTCAAGTGTACCAGTTTCAACTGGAAAATCAAGGAAGTGGTTGTTAATAAATACAAGACTACTGCCGCATGATTGTCTCATCACTGCGTTATCACGACTCCCACTCTTAGGGGCGGGACTATCTAGTGGGGCAGAGAACAACCCTTAGAAATAGTGTGCAAGTCATCAATGCATTATATTTGACGGTGATTGCTTAGTCTTGTTTCTACTGAAGTGACAAAACAATAAAATACAATGTGATGACAAACAATTGCAATATCACCATACATGGTTAAATGACACTGACATGGTGGGCTCTTTCAATGCTCTAACCTGGAAATGTGGCATAAAATAGGAACAAATCTTTGTAATAAATTTGTATAACATGTTCTATTTGTTTCAATGTCAACATTGAGGAGATCTTGCGGACATTATTTACTTTTTCTGGTAAATAGTATGTACCTTGTGGCATCTCAATTGAGTGACGTGTGTGGTCAGTTATCTATCTTGAGGAATGTCTGTTTGTGGTCAGTTACCTACCTTGTGGAATCTCTGTTTGTGGACAGTTACCCACCTTGTGGAATCTCTGTTTGTGGACAGTTACCTACCTTGTGAAATATCTGTTTGTGGACAGTTACCCACCTTGTGGAATCTCTGTTTGTGGCCAGTTACCTACCTTGTGGAATCTCTGTTTGTGGTCAGTTACCCACCTTGTGGAATCTCTGTTTGTGGACAGTTACCTACCTTGTGGAATATCTGTTTGTGGTCAGTTACCTACCTTGTTGAATCTCTGTTTGTGGTCAGTTATCTACCTTGTGGAATCTCTGTTTGTGAACAGTTACCTACCTTGTTGAATCTCTGTTTGTGGACAGTTACCTACCTTGTGGAATCTCTGTTTGTGGACAGTTACCTACCTTGTTGAATCTCTGTTTGTGGACCGTTACCTACCTTGTGGAATCTCTGTTTGTGGACAGTTACCTACCTTGTGGAATCTCTGTTTGTGGACAGTTACCTACCTTGTGGAATCTCTGTTTGTGGACAGTTATCTACCTTGAGGAATCTGTGTTTGTGGACAGTTATCTACCTTGAGGAATCTGTTTGTGGTCAGTTATCTACCTTGTAGAATATCTGTTTGTGGTCAGTTACCTACCCTGTATAATCTCTGTTTGTGGTCAGTTACCCACCTTGTGTAATCTCTGTTTGTGGACAGTTATCTACCTTGTAGAATCTCTGTTTGTGGTCAGTTACCCACCTTGTGGAATCTCTGTTTGTGGCCAGTTATCTACCTTGTAGAATCTCTGTTTGTGGCCAGTTATCTACCTTGTGGAATCTGTTTGTGGACAGTTAGCTACCTTGTTGAATCTCTGTTTGTGGACAGTTACCTACCTTGAGGAATCTCTATTTGTGGACAGTTACCTACCCTGTTGAATCTCTGTTTGTGGACAGTTACCTACCCTGTTGAATCTCTGTTTGTGGACAGTTACCCACCTTGTGGAATCTCTGTTTGTGGTCAGTTACCTACCTTGTAGAATCTCTGTTTGTGGTCAGTTATCTACCTTGTAGAATCTCTGTTTGTGGTCAGTTACCTACCTTGTGGAATCTCTGTTTGTGGTCAGTTATCTACCTTGTAGAATCTCTGTTTGTGGTCAGTTACCTACCCTGTATAATCTCTGTTTGTGGACAGTTACCCACCTTGTGGAATCTCTGTTTGTGGTGGTATGTTTGAGCAGATGACACCAGCATCTTCTGAATGAATACAATCACTCACTCCCCAATTGCTCATTTTACAGGCAGACAGTGACGTCTCTGCTCCTGTACATTCAATATCATCTAACCAAATGGCCCCAGTCCCTTGTCCATACGTTCCACCCATCACAGCTTCCCCAAATCTACAATAAAGCACTGACATATGGTAAGTCATGCAGTAAGTATTTATTGAATCCAATGTCAATTGGTGACAGATAACAATATCCACACAGAATAACAATATAAATGAACTCACTTAGCACTCATGATGTATAGAAATAAAAACAATGTATCTGAATAGGGTTGAAATAACTGTTCAATCTTGACGATGATGTTCCCAGCATAGTGTTGATAGTGACTTGATCTACATCAAGACTACCAAGAACATTGTGTGTATATTACTGGTCATTGTTTGTATATTACTGGTCATTGTTTGTACCATACTGGTCATTGTTTGTACCATACTGGTCATTGTTTGTACTGGTCATTGTTTGTACCATACTGATCATTGTTTGTATATTACTGGTCATTGTTTGTATATTACTGGTCATTGTTTGTATATTACTGGTCATTGTTTGTACTGTATTGGTCATTGTTTGTATATTACTGGTTATTGTTTGTACTGTATTGGTCATTGTTTGTACCATACTGGTCATTGTTTGTACCATACTGGTCATTGTTTGTATATTACTGGTCATTGTTTGTATATTACTGGTCATTGTTTGTATATTACTGGTCATTGTTTGTATATTACTGGTCATTGTTTGTATATTACTGGTCATTGTTTGTACCATACTGGTCATTGTTTGTACCATACTGATCAGGGATGGATCGGTAGTCCAGTGGTAACACGCTGGACTGGTAATCAAGGGATCGCAGGTTCGAGGTTTTGTATTCACATGTATAATTTACATGCAAAACTGAATTGAGCATTAAAATATTATCATACTACATGTGTACTAATACAGACAGGAACTTACATAAGCTCTCAGCTTGTTTTCCAATCCATTTCAGATATCCTGTTGTATTTATATACCGTATACATATTGAATGAACTGAATAAAATATGTTTAAACTAATACAGACAGATCTGTAGTCCAGTGGTAATACGCTGGACTGGTAATCCAAGGATCGCAGGTTCGATCCCCCGTCTGACCCTAATAAAATTAACAGTTTTTCAGATGGGACGTTAAACCAAGGTCTTGTGTCAGTGCTTTACACTGTGCACGTAAAAGAACCAGAGGAGAACCAGAGGAGACTCTGGAATGGGTCTCTGTCTGTATCATACACTATCCTCCAAAATCTAAAATGACTAATCTCTTCAGGAGGCATCACTCATATGGGCAACCGGTAGCGACGATAAATAAACGTAAAACACATACACAGTACTGATCATTGTTTGTACCATAATCAATTACTGAAATAGATATTATAGAAGGAATAGGACTACTTCCCTGTGAGAGGTTTGATATTTAAGGAAGAGGATATTTGCTTGTTTCAGTATATGAATAATAATGATCAAATTACATTTTATCGAATGAACATTAAAAGCGTTATTATCACGAGTGACGCTAGCCACAAGTGATAATACCGGTAATGGCTTTCTATGTTCATTTCTGAAATATTATTCGATCATTCACTTTACTTTAGGCTGAGAAGTGTTAGATAAGGATGCAATCATGCTCTAAATGGAGTGACAGTGTCATGTTTAGATGACCAAAAATAATATTTATATGTCAGAATAGACGTCATGAATGATGTCCCTAACAGCTTCAGTCTGCAATCATTGGTCAATTCATCATTACGTATTCCTCGTATTATAATTATGTCTTATTTGGCTCTGGCAAAAATATTATTCTACTGTAAATGCAGTTTATTCTGCGTCCTCGCCCTATGACAGTATACTTGAGCATTAAAGCTACAATAGATATTGCACACATACATGCATACACGTACACATACCTATATCCAACCATTTTGCAAACAACAGTAGCATCGTTGTTATCCCAGGAATCATCACAGATGGTTCCCCTTAAACCATTTCGTACTACTTCTACACGTCCAGAGCCAGTTTCAGGGCCATCCACAATTTCTAATGCTGCCGCTAAAAATCATAATACAGGCCACATATATTCTCACACGTTATCTACATACTTCCAACACTCAATACTGTGTATGACTGGGAGGCACTTGTCAGGGACAGTTGTTAGTCCTTGATTGTTTAGTCTGTGACACTATGTAATGGTGGTTCACATTCTACATACATGCTACATACATGCTACATACATGCTACATACATTCTACATACATGCTACATACATGCTACATACATTCTACATACAATCTACATACATGCTACATACATTCTACATACATGCTACATACATGCTACATACAATCTACATACATGCTACATACATGCTACATACATTCTACATACATGCTACATACATTCTACATACATGCTACATACATTCTACATACATGCTACATACATGCTACATACAATCTACATACATGCTACATACATGCTACATACATTCTACATACATGCTACATACATTCTACATACATGCTACATACATGCTACATACATGCTACATACATTCTACATACAATCTACATACATGCTACATACATTCTACATACAATCTACATACATTCTACATACAATCTACATACATGCTACATACAATCTACATACATTCTACATACATGCTACATACATGCTACATACATTCGACATACATGCTACATACAATCTACATACATGCTACATACATGCTACACACATGCTACACACATGCTACATACATGCTACATACATTCTCATAGGTTTATTGATTACGGTAGTCTGTGACTAGGTAATGGTGTTTGGTCCGCATGACACATACATTCGTACAGGTTCATTGATTACGGTAGTCTGTGACTAGGTAATGGTGTTTGGTCCACATGACACATACATTCTCACAGGTTCATTGATTACGGTAGTCTGTGACAATGGGTAATGGTGTTTGGTCCACATGACACATACATTCTCACAGGTTCATTGATTACGGTAGTCTGTGACAATGGGTAATGGTGTTTGGTCCGCATGACACATACATTCGTACAGGTTCATTGATTACGGTAGTCTGTGACAATGGGTAATGGTGTTTGGTCCACATGACACATACATTCGTACAGGTTCATTGATTACGGTAGTCTGTGACAATGGGTAATGGTGTTTGGTCCACATGACACATACATTCTCACAGGTTCATTGATTACGGTAGTCTGTGACAATGGGTAATGGTGTTTGGTCCACATGACACATACATTCTCACAAGTTTATTGATTACGGTAGTCTGTGACAATGGGTAATGGGCCACATGACACATACAATTTCACATGTTATTGTTTAGTCACTGACAATAGACAATGGTGTTTGGCCCACACTGTAGCACAGCCACCTGTGTACATAAGACCATGTATATATATATATTAGTTTACCGGTACATAATAGTATACATCTACAGTCACATTCACCATCTCAATGTATCACACACCTGACTGAATGCTAAAAACAACTACATCTACAGTCACATTCACCATCTCAATGTATCACACACCTGACTGAATGCTATATAATGTACATGATGCTTACATCTACAGTCACATTCACCATCTCAATGTATCACACACCTGACTGAATGCTATATAATGTACATGATGCTTACATCTACAGTCACATTCACCATCTCAATGTATCACACACCTGACTGAATGCTATATAATGTACATGATGCTTACATCTACAGTCACATTCACCATCTCAATGTATCACACACCTGACTGAATGCTATATAATGTACATGATGCTTACAGCTACAGTCACATTCACCATCTCAATGTATCACACACCTGACTGAATGCTATATAATGTACATGATGCTTACATCTACAGTCACATTTACTATCTCCATTTATCACACATCTAACTGAACATTATACACAATCCATGATACTTACATCTACAGTCAGATTCACCATCACCATTTTCGTCTGAACAGTCTGGATTGCAGTGACACGTTCCATCACACACTTTACTGGCCTCTATACAATGTCCATTATTACAAGAATACTGGTAGCTGCCACATGCTGAATCATACATAACTGCAGTCTGAGAGACAACAATATCCCCTGTTGCTTTATTGAATCCAATAATATGCTGATAGACAGACAGACGGATGTACCATTATTTTGATTATGGGCTAAAATGATTTATCCAGAAGGGGCTTAAAATCTAAAATTAGCCCCTCAACCTAATAACGTAGGGGTTATTCAACAGTTTTCAACTGGAAAAAAAAGAAAGGGAAAAAAAAAAAAAGTTACAGATGAATGATACTAGTATTCTTCTGGACCCCGTTTTATCAACGGTCGTAAGTCAGTCTTAGTTAAGATTATTGCTTAAGACCGAGTTACGACGTCGTAACGTCTTAGTTAAGACCACGGTCCGTTTTATCAACAAATTCGCAGCTAAGATATCGTAAATAAAGTCTTAACATTACGACTGGTTCGATGCAGTCGCAACTTCGGAAAACGGGGCCCTGATATTTTCACTACCAGGTTGATGTGTGCCGCTGGTTTCTAATCACATGGTAACTGCAATTTTTGTTACACAAGTAAATGTTGCCAATGCTGTAGTTTGAATAAAATAAAATACTGACCTTCCTCGATAGATAAATCAGGTGAGCATTTAGTCCAATAGTCAGGATTAGTGGCAAACATTAACACACAAATAAAACCAACTATTGTATTCCTAGCTTATTAAACCCATACCATGTTCCAAAATGTCTGAATATAATATATATGAAGCTTGGTGTAAACAATAGCACTAAGGATACCATCAACTTACTTGCCTACGTATATACTTATACATATATATTTAAGGAATAAATCATTGGTTAATTGGCTAGTTTCCATCGGGTTATGAACTACATTGGGCATGCTTAAAAGTGTATGGAGGTCGAATGCCTCTACGCCAACATTAAAAATGCCCAATGTAGTTCATACCCTGATTTAAACTATTTACTTATATTTACATTATTTGTACTTGTATTTAAAGTGTATTTTGGATATATTTGCGAATTACCGTGTGTGGAGTAGGTAATAATTAGATCATCGTTGGAACGCCATAAACTGTAAAACACGCTTTTTCTCGCGAAACAAGCTGCCCAGTGTTATGTCATTGACTTGTCAGTATATCCAAGTAAGGGTTCGAGACCCAATATGAATAACGCTTTGATATTTTACTACAGTTTAATCTACATGATACAAGTACAACGACAGTATTCAATACAATGCATACTATAACAATGGGACATGCTTATTATATAGCGCAGTAACAGTAACTCATGTACTAACAGTGTTGCTGAAGCAGCATTGTTGTGTCCCTTGGTATGTATATAATTCAGATACACAACACCCAGCACTGCGAATGCACATGCCCGTAACTTTGAGTGCACATGTCAGCTGCATATCATTAGTGAGGAAATTCATACGAAAATAAATACATATACGTTCATCGAGAGAAATACAATAGTGATGTAAATATACGGGTAAAAATTGATAATAAAATGGTGAACATATTCATAAAATGGGAGAAGATGCTCCGACTAGGGTTCAGAATACCTCGGTGAATTAAGGGTCATTTTGAGAGACACTGATTACCCAGCATGCATCCACATACATGGTTATAGACACTGATTACCCAGCATGCATCCACATACATGGTTGAAGACACTGATTACCCAGCATGCATCCACATACATGGTTGAAGACACTGATTACCCAGCATGCATCCACATACATGGTTGAAACACACAAAACATCATCCTAATTGTCAAGTCATACCTTTTTGAGCCTTACACTCAACTCCAGCGACCTCAAATGATCTACAGTTGTGAACCTTCCATCCATCATGATCACACTCCGATATCGAGTCTTCTATACCAAGACATTTCACCTCATCCAGCAGGAAAACACCATTTCCAACACCAAACTTAGAGTGACTGGTAGCAACAGCTGTGGCCCTGCATCATACATAAACATGTAAAACTTACAGCTTGTATCTCAGCAAGTCACGGATAACTGCAGAATCACATATTTACCGTTGTATTCCAGCATGCTACACTTACCCCTTGTATCCCAGCATGTTACACTTACCCCTTCTATCCCAGTATGTTACACTTACCCCTTGTATCCCAGCATGTTACACTTACCCCTTGTATCCCAGCATGTTACACTTACCCCTTGTATCCCAGCATGCTATACTTACCCCTTCTATCCCAGCATGCTATACTTACCCCTTCTATCCCAGTATGTTACACTTACCCCTTGTATTCCAGCATGCTACACTTACCCCTTCTATCCCAGCATGTTACACTTACCCCTTGTATCCCAGCATGCTACACTTACCCCTTGTATCCCAGCATGTTCCACTTACCCCTTGTATCCCAGCATGTTACACTTACCCCTTGTATCCCAGCATGCTACACTTACCCCTTGAATCACAGCATGCTACACTTACCCCTTCTATCCCAGCATGTTACACTTACCCCTTGTATCCCGCATGTTACACTTACCCCTGTATCCCAGCATGTTACACTTACCCCTTGTATCCCAGCATGTTACACTTACCTTTATCCCAGCATGTTACACTTACCCCTTGTATCCCAGCATGCTACACTTACCCCTTCTATCCCAGCATGCTACACTTACCCCTTGTATCCCAGCATGCTACACTTACCCCTTCTATCCCAGCATGCTACACTTACCCCTTGTATCCCAGCATGTTACACTTACCCCTTGTATCCCAGCATGTTACACTTACCCCTTCTATCCCAGCATGTTACACTTACCACTTGTATCCCAGCATGTTACACTTACCACTTGTATCCCAGCATGCTACACTTACCCCTTGTATCCCAGCATGTTACACTTACCCCTTGTATCCCAGCATGTTACACTTACCCCTTGTATCCCAGCATGCTACACTTACCCTTGTATCCCAGCATGTACACTTACCCCTTGTATCCCAGCATGTTACACTTACCCCTTGTATCCCAGCATGTTACACTTACCCCTTGTATCCCAGCATGCTACACTTACCCCTTGTATCCCAGCATGTTACACTTACCCCTTGTATCACAGCATGTTACACTTACCCCTTGTATCCCAGCATGTTACACTTACCCCTTGTATCCCAGCATGTTACACTTACCCCTTCTATCCCAGCATGCTACACTTACCCCTTGTATCCCAGCATGTTACACTTACCACTTCTATCCCAGCATGTTACACTTACCCCTTGTATCCCAGCATGCTACACTTACCCCTTGTATCCCAGCATGCTACACTTACCCCTTGTATCCCAGCATGTACACTTACCCCTTGTATCCCAGCATGTTCACTTACCCCTTGTATCCCAGCATGCTACACTTACCCCTTCTATCCCAGCATGCTACACTTACCCCTTGTATCCCAGCATGCTACACTTACCCCTTGTATCCCAGCATGCTACACTTACCCCTTGTATCCCAGCATGCTACACTTACCCCTTCTATCCCAGCATGTTACACTTACCCCTTGTATCCCAGCATGCTACACTTACCCCTTGTATCCCAGCATGCTACACTTACCCCTTGTATCCCAGCATGCTACACTTACCCCTTGTATCCCAGCATGTTACACTTACCCCTTCTATCCCAGCATGCTACACTTACCCCTTCTATCCCAGCATGCTACACTTACCCCTTCTATCCCAGCATGTTACACTTACCCCTTGTATCCCAGCATGCTACACTTACCCCTTGTATCCGAGCATGTTACAAATAACTACAGCATCATTGTTGTCCCACTGATCATCACAGACTAGGCCCCATTCCCCGAGGTACTTGATCTCAACACGTCCAGACTGCTCATCACCGTCTACAAGCCTCACTTCCACATGCTCGTTCAACCCTAAAAACAAGAATGGTAACTCTATCAAGACATACTTGCGTGAATGTTGTACAGCTCTACACAGTTTATAATGGCCTTCATGAAACATATCCATAAAGTGTTTGTTTATTATAGTGTCACCCCTATTTATAAAGGGACATCCATTTCTGACTTATGAGACACCTCTTTTTATGAACATCAGTACTTCCCGAATCCTATGCTTTTATGCCAGGCTCCAGGCTGGTAGGCAATAGGTAACCATTATTTAACTAGCTGGCGGCTCACCAACCGGCCATATCAGAACGAACCGCTGACAAGGTTCGAACCTTCGACCTTCCGCTCCTTAGGCAGACGCCTTAACCACTAGGCCACAGAGACGGTTATCCATATGAAGCCCATTTCTGGCTACCTATATGTGTCCTTGATCGTTTGTACATCCGACTACTAATCTTGAACTACTCATGTGGTAAACATAGCCATTTTTATAAAAGCCAGCACTTACTGGGTAAAATAAATGCTATATATAGTTCAAATAATTGTAGCAGCCGATAATTCCGTAATCAGTTTTTATTATATGTAACTGAAAACTCTGAAAATATGTCGTGGAATTTAGTTATAATTGTGGCGTTACAACACAATTCTAATGAAAGTGCATGACATATTTGAATAGTATCCTCTCTTTGTATAGGTCATGAGAAATTAAGCAGATCATTTGATGCATAACAACAAAACAACTGCTTTTGATATTTAAGTGTAATATTGACCCTAAAGGCGACATTTTTTAAACATATCTGCCACACCTGACCACACCTGACACTCAAACACATCCTCCACACCTGACACATCTGCCACAACTGACATCGAAACACATTCTCCACACCTGACACATCATTCACACCTGACACCCAAACACATCCTCCACACCTGACATGCCAACACATCTACCACACCTGACATCCAAACACATCTGGAACATCTGACATCCAAACACCTCCTCCACATCTGACACCTAAACACACCTGACATATTGTCCACACCTGGCACCCAAACACATCCTCCACACCTGACACACACAAACACACCTGACACCCAAACACATTCGCCATGCCTGACACCCAAGCACATCCTCCACACCTGACACCCAAACACACCTGACACCCAAACACATCCGCCATACCTGACATTTGTACAAGATGACTAACATACTACAAGCGTCTGTATCCAACTGTTCATCACTGCCATCTCCACAGTCATTCTGCTGGTCACACAGGTGATATTTCTCTATACAGTGCCCATTGTTACAGGTAAATCTTCCGTCACAGGACTCTATAATACAACATACATTACAAGTATATAACATTGTGTAGATCTCTCTATACAGTGCCCATTGTTACAGGTAAATCTTCCTTCACAGGACTCTATAATACAACATACATTACAAGTATATAACTGTGTAGATCTCTCTATACAGCGTCCATTGTTACAGGTAAATCTTCCTTCTCAAGACTCTATAATACAACATACACTACAAGTATATAACATTGTGTAGATCTCTCTATACATCGCCCATTGTTACAGGTAAATCTTCCTTCACATTAAGACTCAATACTACAGGATACTCGGACAGACGCAAAGCCCAGCGCAGTTATTTCACACACGTATATATGTTTGATTACAGTGGTATACATTCATGGGGTATGGTTTATTTGAATGGTCGTATAAAGTGTTGCATTGGAACTATATTGCTTCACATGCAAGAATAGTTTACAATGGAAATTAGTGGAAGTCAGTGGAAATCAGTGGAAGTCAATGGAAATCAGTGGAAGTCAGTGTACGTCAATGGAAGTCAATGGAAGTCAGTGGAAGTCAATGGAAGTCAATGAAAGTCAGTGGAAGTCAATTGAAGTAAATGGAAGTCAATGGAAGTCAATTGAAGTCAATGGAAGTCAGTGGAAGTCTATGGAAGTCAGTGGAAGTCAATGGAAGTCAGTGGAAGTCAATTGAAGTCAATGGAAGTCAATGGAAGTCAGTGGAAGTCAATGGAAATCAGTGGAAGTCAGTGTACGTCAATGGAAGTCAATGGAAGTCAGTGGAAGTCAATGAAAGTCAGTGGAAGTCAATGGAAGTCAATTGAAGTCAATGGAAGTCAGTGGAAGTCAATTGAAGTCAATGGAAGTCAGTGGAAGTCTATGGAAGTCAGTGGAAGTCAATGGAAATCAGTGGAAGTCAGTGGAAGTCAGTGGAAATCAACAGGTCACTGCAACTACAATCACGTGGGATAACTTTCTCCTAGACCAACCCTCTACATATCCACAATGTTTCATCCAAATCCATACCAACCGAGTTATCCTGTCCGCACATACAGAGACAGTCAACATCAACAACCGCTATTCCTAATGGTGGGGTTAAATATAAGTGCCCACATGTGATGACTTGTATTTCTACATACATTTATAGGATACTGAACTGACCTGTTTGTGATACGAGTTCATACACATTTGACCCATATTTCCATCTGTACGCTAATATAGATGATTGTGAGTTGACCATAGATAATTCGCATCTACGGTCTCCAGGAGCAAAGGAAAATGAGAGGCAGACATACGACTCTTTGGACAAACACAGCTTAGCGCACTGAAAGTACATACATGTACAGTATAAAACATCAATATTCCTCCCATACAGTCAAACCTGCGTTAGTGGTCACCTCCATTAAGCAACCAACCTGTATTAAGCAGCCAGTTTACATATTCCCAATTGTTTTATTATATATTTGACCTCTATTAAGCAGCCACCTGTGCTAAGCAACCACTTTTCCCAACTCCCTTGGCTGGCTGCTTAAGACAGGTTTGACTGTATATACAATTAAGTTTTTAATACTAAATATGCATATGGTATACAGTCAAACTTGTGTTTGTTGTCACCTCTATTAAGTAGCCAACCCATTGAACATCATAGTTGATGGAATGATCCAATTATATTATAATGATAGAGGAAAACAAGCGGTGACCCCTTGAACATCATAATTTATGGAATGATCCAATTATATTATAATGATAGAGGAAAACAAGCGGTGACCCCTTGAACATCATAGTTGATGGAACAATCCAATTTGTATTTGGTACATAGTCACACAAACAACATTTGTGAGAAATTATTTTCAAACTGGATCAGTAGTTTCAGAGATAATGTTCTGATAAAACTGGCACCTTTGGTTGCTATGGCACCACAATTCTGGGTAGATCATGACCATTTACATAAGCTTGATAAGGAATCACCTCAGGGTCATTCCATTGATGTAGCAGACATTAATTGGGGATGACCAATGTACAAAGTGATTTCAGTATAAAATCTCACCTCAGATTTCGTATGCTATGTGTTATTTGTAAAAACCATTACAACATTAAATACAAAATCCCAGTAAACAAACCGTAGACAACACTGTCATGGTATAGCATACAAATTGAGTAACATATATGTAGTAACTGATGTGGTCCAAATTGTAGGAGAAATCCACGAATAACATTAATTATTATTATGTAACAAAGCAAACTGTTTCATACATACACGCACACACACACACACGCGCATGCGCATGCACGCACACACACACACGCGCATGCGCATGTACGCACACACACACACACGCATGCGCATGCACGCACACACACACACACACACACACACGCATGCGCATGCACGCACACAGTGAGAGTATGTTTATCATAGGTATTTATTTCAGTATATTTACATGTAATCAAGAAATGAACATTTTACTTATAATTTAACAGCAGTAGACTGAAAGGGATTAGAACGAAAGAAAACTTATATAGTTCTTCTCCCTATCAATTGATTGAAGTTGTGATAGCGCAGTGGATGTGCGTTCGCTTCAGGTGCGAAGGGTCCGGAGTTCAAGCCCCGCTGGAGCTGTTACGATTGTGCCCTTAGGCAAGGCAATTCCACATTGCTTTTTCGCTCTCCTTCTAGACAATAGAAGGATTTCACAGAAGGAGCAATCCATAAAAGCAGAAATCCACAAAAGGATCAATCTATGGAAGGAGCCATATGTGGAAGGAGCCATCTGTGGAAGGACCAATCCATAGAAGGGTCAATCTATGGAAGGAGCCATCTGTGGAAGGAGCAATCCATAGAAGGGTCAATCTATGGAAGGAGCCATCTGTGGAAGGAGCAATCCATAGAAGGGTCAATCTATGGAAGGAGCCACCTGTGGAAGGAGCAATCCATCGAAGAATCAATATATGGAAGGAGCCATCTGTGGAAGGAGCAATCCATAGAAGGGTCAATCTATGGAAGGAGCCATATGTGGAAGGAGCAATCCATAGAAGGATCAATCTATGGAAGGAGCCACCTGTGGAAGGAGCAATCCATCGAAGAATCAATCTATGGAAGGAGCCATCTGTGGAAGGAGCAATCCATAGAAGGATCAATCTATGGAAGGAGCCACCTGTGGAAGGAGCAATCCATCGAAGAATCAATATATGGAAAGAGCCATCTGTGGAAGGAGCAATCCATAGAAGTATCAATCTATGGAAGGAGCCATCTGTGGAAGGAGCAATCCATAGAAGGATCAATCTATGGAAGGAGCCATCTGTGGAAGGAGCAATCCATGGAAGGATCAATCTATGGAAGGAGCCATCTGTGGAAGGAGCGATCCATGAAAGGATCAATCTATGGAAGGAGCAATCCATAGAAGGATCAATCTATGGAAGGAGCCATCTGTGGAAGGAGTGATCCATGAAAGGATCAATCTATGGAAGGAGCCATCTGTGGAAGGAGCAATGCATAGAAGGATCAATCAATGGAAGGAGGTATCTGTGGAAGGAGCAATCCATTGAAGGATCAATCTATGGAAGGAGCCATCCATAGAAGGATCAATCTATGGAAGGAGCCATATGTAAAAGGAGCAATCCATGAAAGGATCAACCTATGGAAGGAGCCATCTGTGGAAGGAGCAATCCATAGAAGGATCAATCAATGGAAGGAGCCATCTGTGGAAGGAGCAATCCATAGAAGGATCAATATATGGAAGAAGCCATCTGTGGAAGGAACAATCCATAGAGGGATCAATCTATGGAAGGAGACATCTGTGGAAGGAGCAATCCATGAAAGGATCAATATATGGAAGGAGCCATCTGTGGAAGGAGCAATCCATGGATGGATCTATCTATGGAAGGAGCAATCCATAGAAGGATCAATCTATGGAAGGAGCCATCTGTGGAAAGAGCAATCCATAGAAGGATCAATCTATGGAAGGAGCCATCTGTGGAAGGAGCCATCTATAAAATGAGCCATATGTGGAAGGAGCAATCCATTACAGGACAGGTAAGTACTTGACTGGATTGTGAGGATCAGATCTTCAATCAAGCACTCATCAGCCCTGCGAAATACATCAAATATATATTTCGCAACAGTTATTATAATTTCGTTGAAGCTAAATTCTGTGTATAACCATCAGCTTACAATCAAAGTGAACAATATATTGACATGGCAATATAACCAGGGTTATATTCTGGTTAGAACACATGAATAACCTTGTGATATCCACACTTCGGAAACCATCCATCATAATATATTCAAAGTACAACACATACACATTGTGGGCCGACATTGCAGGACCTATGAACTCATGTGTGGATAGAATGAGTCAGGCATTGTTTGCCCTTTTGAGTTACCTTTGCATACTTGCCAATGTTTTTGACCACCAAGAGAGAGTTCAAGATTTCCATTGGGGACTTTAAGACGGAGATATTTCACAGCACATTAAGGCAGCATTATTCAATGATTAAATACTCTTTGTTTTAGGCTACATATAAAAATCAACAGATTCAATTATTGAACTATTTATAGCCTTTTTTTTACCCAGCATGCAAAGAGTTAAACAAAATTGGCATATATTTATTTATATTTCAGGTTTTACGCCTGCATCAGCACCATAAATTGGCATATAACTCAGCAATTAATGTAGTATATAGCAAAAGGAATACACTTCCAGTCTCGTTTGTGATACCCACAGCAATTAATGTAGTATATAGCAAAAGGAATACACTTACAGTCTCGTTTGTGATACCCATAAACGTTTCTTTGATCAGATCATCAGCTATTCGTCTGTTTTTTACCAACTCAAATTGTAATATTTTGTAATCTAAAAAAAGTAAACATGATGTATGTATGTTCCTTTAATGTCAAACCCCTCGCGGGGACTTAGACATGTTTTCCTGGGCAGGCGTAGCCGACCTAAGCGATTAACCAGTACTAAGCAATGTGTGTGAGGTGCCTTGCTCAATGACACTACATACGTGGCCTGACCGAGTATCGAACCCGGGACCGATTGATTCCAAATCCGACGCTCTACTACTGACGCCACACATGATTAAATCTAGATTAAAATTGTTTCCATAAAGGAACATGAACTTGTGTTCAAAAGAAAACCCTTGTTATTGGGATTAGCAGTAAACAATATTCTTAGAACTTGTTGTCCGACCTGCTTGCTGTTCTTTATGTTTTGTATTCACATGTATAATTTACATGCAAAACTGAATTGAGCATTAACATATTATCATACATGTGTACTAATACAGACAGATCTGTAGTCCAGTGGTAACACGCTGGACTGGTAATCCAGGGATCGCAGGTTCGATCCCCCGTCTGACCCTAATAAAATTAACAGTCTTTCAGATGGGACGTTAAACCGAGGTCTCGTGTCGGTGCTTTACACTGTGCACATAAAAGAACCAGAGGAGACTCTGGAATGGGTCTCTTGTCTGTATCATTGCACTATCCTCCAAATCGCTCATATGGGCAACCGGTAGCAACGATAAATAAACGTAAAAACACATGTGTACTAATCATGGAAATAATTCAAATGACCTTCACTCTGTCAAAAATCACTGGGCCAGAACCTGACAATAACAAAACAAGCATGTGACAACTTTTTTTCCAGGAAATGCAACATGTCATGTGAAATTATTTTCAAGACATTAATACTGTAACGTATCTGATCATTTCTACATAGTTTTAAACAATTGGAAAGGGACCACTGTGGACGAGTGCATATGGTTGTTGCCTCTCATTGTTGTATGCTAAAATACAATCAGGGCTGCCAAATTCTTTCATGAACTGCTTACAAACGTTTAGTGGTTCGACCTTGGTGTCTGCCCATGCCAGAATTGCCATCCACTGGAGTACCTGGGGGTCTTCTTCCATAAATAAAAGCTCTGCAGTCACCAATGCAATCCGGGTTCGATCCTGCTATGTGACCTAAGCTGTCATTGTGACATGAAATCCCAAAAATAACAAACAAAAATAACCAATTGTTTTGGTTTATACAAATTTATTTTAGCTCGATTGCGAAACAAGTTCTTACAACTTATATTAATCACTCTCGAGACCTCATTCCTGATGGAATGCATCGCCACGAGGGAGAGAGAAGAGGCATGTGGAATTTAAATGCCTTGCCTAAGGGCACAATCGTAACGGCTCCAGCAGGGAGCAAACTGCGGCCCTTTCGCACCTGAAGCGCACGCGCTACGACTGCACTTTCATGACTAGCTATGACCATAATCCAACAACTCTTCATCAGCTGAGGAGCACTTCAGCGTGCAAATCATTTATATGTTAAAATAAGCCAGTAAAATATTCTGCACACCTGATTGATTGATGTTCAGGATAATATATACTAATATATCATAAAAACGACATAGATGATACAAAGGAACTTATTACCACAGCCAATTTCATCTTCTCCACTCAAACAGTCATTCTCGTAGTCGCAGTGCCATTGTTTACCGATACACCTGTAAAACAACAATCATATTCAGTGTGTGAGTGTGTTTTACGTTTATTTATTGTCGGTACCGGTTGCCCATATGAGCGACACCTCCTGAAGAGATTAGTCATTTTAGATTTTTGGAGGATAGTGCAATGATACAGACAGAGACCCATTCCAGAGTCTCCTCTGGTTCTTTTACGTGCACAGTGTACAGCACCGACATGAGACCTCGGTTTAAAGTCCCATATGGGCAACCGGTAGCGATGATAAAAAACTGTAAAACACACACACACACACCCTATATCATTCACTTGACTTTAAACCTGTGATAGTAACCTACAGTTGGTTCATCAGAAAATGTGCTGGCTTCTCCTTAACAGTATTATTTGTTATACCAGTGACCCCATCAACAACATTGTTAGAGGTTGTTGTAACGATGATACTGACCAACTTTGGTAACTGTACCACCAAGAGAAGAAGTTGCTTGACAGATTCTCTTTAACCCTTTCCCTCATAGAAGCACCTCTTGACGCCATTACCAATATGACATACATTAACAATGTAGTAGCCAAACCAATGTTCATAATAAAGGCCAGAATCTCATGTAGTCCCAGTAATATCTATGGAGGTGGGATAGATATGGCGACTACTTATCCAATGCATGATAGCTAAATGGCTGTTGTTTGTATGGAGATATAATAGTATATTAACCTAAATCTCTATGTAGTCCAAGTAATATCTATGGAGGTGGGATAGATATGGCGACTACTTATCCACTGCATGATAGCTAAATGGCTGTCGTTTGTATGGAGATAAAATAGTATATTAACCTAAATCTCTATGTAGTCCCAGTAATATCTATGGAGGTGGGATAGATATGGCGACTACTTATCCACTGCATGATAGCTAAATGGCTGTTGTTTGTATGGAGATAAAATAGTATATTAACCTAAATCGCTATGAAGGAAAGGGTTAACTAAAACCATATGACCGTGTGACCTAGTTTTTGATACTTTGACCCTATTTGAACAAATGTGGTAGAGGTTGTTGCAAGGATGTTACTGACCACCTTTGCCAACATTCTCATACTGGTAACTGGTCCATGTGATAAATTTGTCAACAGTTTCCTTATATTAAGAGCTATAACTATAAGTTAACCTCAATACATAATATATTATATGCTAATAAACATTCCGCCTGTAAAGTTTCATCACTCTATGCAAGATACATTTCGAGTTATGGGTGACACAAGTGACAAGTTTGCAAACAGCACATCATACTTGGTCAAAGGTAATAACTCTAATCACAATACATGGAAAAGTAAGTGAAACAGCAGGTATGCAACTGCACATGCTGGGAAACATTTCTCAAAAGTTTCATGATCTTAGGCAATGTAAATTCTGAGACACATATGAAACGCAATTGGAAAGTGGAAATTTTATGAAGTCAAGAGTCGTGAATTGGTGGGGAAATGGTTGAAACCCAAGTTGAGCAACTTCACACACTGACGAACCTTACTGTAAAATTTCATTAATTAAACTTGATTTATTTTACAATGATTGCGAAGCAAGTTTTAACGACTTATAATATCACTCTCATTAGTTTAAACTTTATTTATTTTACAACGATTGCGTAGCATGTTTTAACATCTTATATTAATCACTCTCAATGGCACGGATGAAAGCGTGAATGTGGTCATTTGTAAGTCTATTGCCAAGTTACTTTGGAGCTACATGCGACAAGATTTTGTGACGGATGGGCGGATATCATTTCTACATCCCAAACTCTGCCTCTATGTTGTGGAAGTCGTGATAGCGTGGTTGATGCACGTTCGCTTCAGGTGTGAATGGTCCGGAGTTCGAGCCCTGCTGGAGCAGTTACGATTGTGCCCTTAGGCAAGGCATTTAAATTCCACGTTGCCTCTTCTCTTTCCCTCATGGCGATGGATTCCATCAGGAATGAGGTCTCAAGAGTGATTAATATAAGTTGTAATAACTTGTTTCACAATCGAGCTAAAATCAATTTGTATAAACTATGTTGCCAAGGAAAATAACAAAAATGTGATACAACAACAACAACAACAACAACAACAATATTTATTCAACATTAAGCAAAATTACAGTGCTTCTAGTCTATTATAAATAGGTATATAAATATAACTTGTAATGTAATGACAACATGTAACATGAGTCCACAGTGAAGATTATCATAATTATCTTAAAGAGAAGCTTAGTTTGTTTTAGTATTCATTAGTATTATAGTTCAAGGAATATTATTGATTTGATCTAACTCTTTTCGGACTTTACTGGCAAAATATATGTATTTTGATAAGTTTGAGATTTCCTTTTTATTTCTTGACATCATAAGTTTATCAAATTTATTTAAAGTTGGCCAACTGCAATAATACGGCTTTATGTATTTTTTTCGTATATCGGTGTACACTGTGCATATTAAGAGAAAGTGATACTCATTTTCGATTGTTCTTAAGTTACAAAATTTGCATATTCTCTGATACACACTGTGATACACACCCTCTGTCAGACTTATTGAACAGGATCTGACCCTTCAACATGTAAATTCTGACTAAGTTCTAAGACCAGGCAGGTCATGCAGTATTTATTACAGTAAGTTTCTGTATTATTATTTACTTACGTGGAACTTAGAGCACAGTAAAACTTATCGTCTGGGCACTCGGCAGCATCTGAAAGTACACAGGACATAAAACATAAATGCTGAATTAGAGCACAAGGAAACATTAGGGAATATAGAAACATAAATAGGTAACATAGAACATAGTGATACACAATCCATAACCAAGGAGTGAATACACAATCCATAACAGAGGTGTGAATACACAATCCATAACAGAGGAGTGAATACACAATCCATAACAGAGGAGTGAATACACAATCCATAAGAGAGGAGTGAATACACAATCCATAACCAAGGAGTGAATACACAATCCATAACAGAGGAGTGAATACACAATCCATAACAGAGGAGTGAATACACAATCCATAACAGAGGAGTGAATACACAATCCATAACAGAGGAGTGAATACACAATCCATAACAGAGGAGTGAATACACAATCCATAACAGAGGAGTGAATACACAATCCATAACAGAGGAGTGAATACACAATCCATAACAGAGGAGTGAATACACAATCCATAACAGAGGAGTGAATACACAATCCATAAGAGAGGAGTGAATACACAATCCATAACAGAGGAGTGAATACACAATCCATAACAGAGAAGTGAATACACAATCCATAAGAGAGGAGTGAATACACAATCCATCACAGAGGGGTATGAATACACAATCCATAACAGAGGTGTGTGAATACACAATCCATAAGAGAGGAGTGAATACACAATCCATAACAGAGGAGTGAATACACAGTCCATAACAGAGGAATGAATACACAATCCATAACAGAGGAGTGAATACACAATCCATAACAGAGGAGTGAATACACAATCCATAACAGAGGTGTGTGAATACACAATCCATAACAGAGGTGTGTGAATACACAATCCATAAGAGAGGAGTGAATACACAATCCATAACAGAGGTGTGTGAATACACAATCCATAACAGAGGTGTGTGAATACACAATCCATAAGAGAGGAGTGAATACACAATCTATAAGAGAGGAGTGAATACACAATCTATAAGAGAGGAGTGAATACACAATCCATAACAGAGGAGTGAATACACAATCCATAACAGAGGAGTGAATACACAATCCATAACAGAGGAGTGAATACACAATCCATAACAGAGGAGTGAATACACAATCCATAACAGAGGAGTGAATACACAATCCATAACAGAGAAGTGAATACACAATCCATAAGAGAGGAGTGAATACACAATCCATCACAGAGGGGTATGAATACACAATCCATAACAGAGGTGTGTGAATACACAATCCATAAGAGAGGAGTGAATACACAATCCATAACAGAGGAGTGAATACACAGTCCATAACAGAGGAATGAATACACAATCCATAACAGAGGAGTGAATACACAATCCATAACAGAGGAGTGAATACACAATCCATAACAGAGGTGTGTGAATACACAATCCATAACAGAGGTGTGTGAATACACAATCCATAAGAGAGGAGTGAATACACAATCCATAACAGAGGTGTGTGAATACACAATCCATAACAGAGGTGTGTGAATACACAATCCATAAGAGAGGAGTGAATACACAATCTATAAGAGAGGAGTGAATACACAATCTATAAGAGAGGAGTGAATACACAATCTATAAGAGAGGAGTGAATACACAATCTATAAGAGAGGAGTGAATACACAATCTATAAGAGAGGAGTGAATACACAATCCATAACAGAGGAGTGAATACACAATCCATAACAGAGGTGTGAATACACAATCCATAACAGAGGAGTGAATACACAATCCATAACAGAGGAGTGAATACACAATCCATAACAGAGGAGTGAATACACAATCCATAACAGAGGTATGAATACCTCGCCTCGACCTTGGGTGTTAATTGACACTCCGCAAGGTAATTGAGTAATTACAGTAGGTGCTATGGTAGGTACAGAGTTTGATTTAATGTTATAAACTGATATTATAATAAATTTATTTGCAAACTATTGCTGCTTGATGAAAATCAGCAGTTGTGTACATGTATATATTTTATAAACATTTAGCATATTAACAACGGTCTAACACATAATGGTAATTAAAGACAATTTAGACAATTGATTTTTATGTCAAGTCAAGTTATGTCAAAACACATTTTATTCTCTCATTTCACATGCATACATGAACGAATGATGCTTACGTTAACAAATATTTACGAGGCTTGAATAACATGATATGTTGCAAATACTAAACATTATAGTACTATTATTGTTGAGATAGAGAATTATTTATTTATAATTTATAGATTGAACTGTTCCAACGTTACAAACTAATTTGTTTAGACAAAAAATTTACTTTGATATATTACAGGAAGTTTGCAACATCATTCATGCCAATGTTAACTACTCAATATGGCTGTCCGATTAGCACAGTGGTTAGCTTCTCACCAATGCAACCCAGGTTCGATCCTCGGACCGGGAAGTATGTGAGATGGTACGGTGGTCGCCAGATCGGACAGGTGGGTTTTCTCCGGGTACTCCGGTTTCCTCCCACATGAATGACTACATATACGCTTTCATCCACGCCAACGAGATGTATTAATATAAGTTGTTAGAAATTGTTTGGCAATCGTAAAAATAAGTAAATTTTAAACTAACTACTCAATATTACAAAATGTCAACATACTATTCAAAGCACGAATTGTACCCAGAAGTCACACTGAACCAAACTATATGTTAATTTAGCAATATTTATTCAATTTTCATAATCGAATATTTTCGAATACTTTCTCAACTGAATATTCGAATAGCAAAATCGGTATTTGGTGCCATCACTAATTTAAAGCATACCTGTACTTGTAACCTGTGGTGCATGTGTCGTCATGGCATCCGATTCATTAACACATTGTGAGATAGGACAGAATCCAAACTTCCCCTCTTTGTTAACATAGCACCAAGGTCTCACATCATCGTCAGGGTTACGACAATAGCTGTGGCCTTCCAAACCCTGTTATATAACAATTACTAGCTATAGCTGGTTAGTAGTACAGATGTCGTCCAGTGGTTAACACGCTGGACTGGTAATCCAGGGGTCGCAGGTTTGATCCCCAGTCTAACCCTAATAAAAGTCAGATGTGACTTTAAACCGAGGTCTCCGTGCACGTAAAATAACCAGTGGAGATTCTGGAATGAGTCTCTGTCTGTATCATTGCACTATTCTCCAAAAATCTAAAATGACTAATCACTTCAGGAGGCGTCGCTCATATGGGCAACCGATAGTGACGATAAATAAACGGTAAAACACAAACACTAGCTGGGTAGTAGGGGCGAGTTAGATGAGCATATATAACATTAAATTAGACATTTTATACCGTCTTATGCTCAATCTACAATGTATGAAACACTGCCACTTACGTACGTCAAATTGGCCAACGATTCTTGAGTACCAGTAGCAGTTGAAAAAAGAATTTTTTTAAAAAAAAATTAAAAAAGAAAGAAAAAAATGAAAATAGAATTTCAATTTTAAATGTATCCAATGTCCAGGACCAAAGTTGACCAAGCAGTTTGAGAGATGTAGATATATTTTCAAGATGGCGGCCATCTTGTACTTTGGATCAGAATGATCTTAGCTATTTTTGATATAGTAACTATCCCGATGCTCAATATGAAGTGTTCTCAATATTGACTAAGCCATTTCAACGGAGATAACATTGTGAAATTGTGGACAGAAACACAGACAGACATTCCTACGAATAGGTATATGTTGGGTATTTCTTTTGCTAAACATACACGACAAATGAAAATACATGTATAAGCAACTGGAGTATTAGTAAGTGCATGATACTACATGTCTATGGTAATAAAGTACCCAATATATGTCTATTTGTTGACTCTTATGTACATATGGATGGATGAACGTATTGACAAAAGTGATTCGAACATAGCCCCCCCCATCACGCCCTATCCTCACCCCCACAAGCACAGTGTGGATGGAGTTATATACAGTTGTATATCAATCAATGTTTACAATGTGTGAATGATTTTGTCTATTGAATGAAGTTTAAACTTTATTTATTTTACAACGATTGCGAAACAAGTTCTAACAACTTATATTAATCACTCTCGTTTGCGCGGATGAAAGCGTGTATGTGGTCATTCATGTGGGAGAAAACCGGAGTACCCGGAGAAAACCCACCTGTCCGATCTGGCGACCACTGTACCATCTCACATACTTCCCGGTCTGAGGATCAAACCCGGGTTGCATTTGTGAGAAGCGAATGTGCTAACCACTGCGCTAATCGGACAGCCAATGTCTATTGAATGACTTAGTTTATACAAATTTATTTTAGCTCGATTGCGAAACAAGTTCTTTCAACTTATATAAATCACTCTCGAGACCTCATTCCTGATGGAATCCATCGCCACGAGGGAGAGAGAAGAGGCAACGTGGAATTTAAATGCCTTGCCTAAGGACATAATCGTAACGGCTCCAGCGGGGCTCGAACTCCAGACCTTTCGCACCTGAAGCGAACGCGCATCCACTGCGCCATCACGACTTCCACAGCATGACTTAAATGACTTAGTGAAGTGAGTGAGTTGTCTATGAAATGCATTTATGAAGTGAGTGAGTTGTCTATTGCATGACTTAGTGAAGTGAGTGAGTTATTTATTGCATGACTTAGTGAAGTGAGTGAGTTGTCTATTGAATGACTTAGTGAAGTGAGTGAGTTGTCTATTGCATGACTTAGTGAAGTGAGTGAGTTGTCTATTGCATGACTTAGTGAAGTGAGTGAGTTATCTATTGCATGACTTAGTGAAGTGAGTGAGTTGTCTATTGAATGACTTAGTGAAGTGAGTGAGTTGTCTATTGCATGACTTAGTGAAGTGAGTGAGTTGTCTATTGAATGACTTAGTGAAGTGAGTGAGTTGTCTATTGAATGACTTAGTGAAGTGAGTGAGTTGTCTATTGCATGACTTAGTGAAGTGAGTGAGTTGTCTATTGAATGACTTAGTGAAGTGAGTGAGTTGTCTATTGAATGACTTAGTGAAGTGAGTGAGTTGTCTATTGAATGACTTAGTGAAGTGAGTGAGTTGTCTATTGAATGACTTAGTGAAGTGAGTGAGTTGTCTATTGAATGACTTAGTGAAGTGAGTGAGTTGTCTATTGCATGACTTAGTGAAGTGAGTGAGTTGTCTATTGAATGACTTAGTGAAGTGAGTGAGTTGTCTATTGCATGACTTAGTGAAGTGAGTGAGTTGTCTATTGCATGACTTAGTGAAGTGAGTGAGTTGTCTATTGCATGACTTAGTGAAGTGAGTGAGTTGTCTATTCAATGCCTTAGAGTGAAATGGAACATTTTGAACCTCATGTAGGTCAATGAGTCATATTGTTGTTGTTGTTGTTATCTCTGCACTTACATTTGATTCATAACTCCCAAAATAAACAAATTTAATGACTATATAGAAAGGAGGATGGCAGTTTCCAGAGTTGATGACTTCACAAGTAGAAGCACATTGGAGAATCAGGAAAATATGACTCGCTGATTCATCACACTCTATAGTGATACAAAATATAGCAGTCCTCATTGTGAGTTGATTATGAAGCAATGTCGAGGCAAAGACCCCAGACTTAGGAAGAGAACGCAAGATACTCGCTCCAGTTTAGACAGAAATACACAAGATTTAGGAATTAACCTATTGTGTATCCTTTTAAACTCATTCAAATGCATTGTGCAGTTACCATGGTTACTCTGTTATCTTAATCCTTGCTCATATAATAAAAATAAAATTGATCATCATGACACATTCATTCAAATGCTGAGTTATGTCCAAATGAAGTGCTGTGATTGAAGGCATCAGATTGTAGCACAGGCACAAGACACACAATATTTTTTTTGCCCTATGCTCATATAGTAAGTAATGTTTATAGTAAACATTGCTTACTGTATGACCATAGGGCAAAAAATAAATATTTTGTGTCTTGTGCCTGTGGATTGTAGCATTAATTCACACCTTGTCAGGAAACCTTTCAGGTGTATGCTTGCTTGAATCTGCCCATTGGATGCAAGGTGTACCCTTCTCTGTATTAGACTGGACGCCCCGGTAAGATGCACCATTTTCTCTGTAACACTCTGTAAGAAGAAATATGGGGGATTGATCAATGAATTCAGATGAGAAACATTGCATTATATTTGCATAGACACATGTAGCTGTGTAGTCTACTTGTTATGTCCTTTGCTGAACATTCATTTTTCTCTACTCATTACCTACCTAAATAAACATCAATTCAAAATCCACTTTAATATTAGTGGTTCATCTTCTGAAATAAGGATACATGATTTTGTTAATGTCGGCCATAGGGACGGGACGGGATTTGTTTTTTGGCTGCGTCTGCTTGTGGGCAGGATAACTCCAAATTGTCTGGTGGATTTTGATAAAACTCTGTGGACACATAGAGGATTGGTCTAGTAGCAACCCCGAGTATCATGTATTGGGGAGGGCCATTTCATAATGTGGAAAGCACTTGTGGCTCAAACCAAATTGCTATGTACATTTTGGCAATAAATTATGTTTAAACTAAAAGGCCTGTGGTCAGCGAAGTGCCCACACCCATTGACATCTAGTAAACAATGCATGATTGTAGCGAGAAAATGAAGCAAGATATACATATAGTTTCAGTGGAACATATAGGAAACCTCATATGACCTTTCAAATAAGTCATACCATGTGACCTTGAGGCTGACCTTTCAAGGTCATATCAAGGTCATGTGAAATAAATCATTCTTGTGTTCTTGTGGCAAATACCAGCACAGGGGCTTGCATCTCTCTGAGTATTCGGCATTCTCTAGTTTTGTTCTTTGAGTCTGATCAACGGCTAAGGTTATATAGTAACTTCCAGGTATTCCGGGTATGGGGGAGTACTTAGGTAGAACTACAGACCACAGCATCCGCTGCTAAATAATTTGCTCACTTCTAAGTTACCTGACCTCAGTAGTGGTTGATCCTGCAATAGTGAATGTCTAGTGACTGACAGTCCGAGACATTAACCATTCAGCCAAGGATGCCACAAAAACTAAATACGAACCTTCCTTATAACTACATAATGATCACAAGAATTACATTGTGATTAAGCATAGATACAATATTGTAAACAATTAAACTAATTACTTATGAACCAAACAAACACAAACATGGTTTGCTGAAAAGGCACAAGACACAAATTATTATTTTTTTGCCCTATGGTCATATACATGTAGTAAACATTTCTTACTATATGACCATAGGGCAAACAAAAATAATTTGTGTCTTGTGCCTGTGGTTTGCTGTGCTTGTACTACATTAACCCTTTCCCTCATAGAAGCACCTCTTGACGCCATTACGAATACGACATACATTGATAATGTAGTAGCCAAACCAATGTTCATAAACCCTTTCCCTCATAGAAGCACCCCTTGACGTCATTACCAATACGACATACATCGACAATGTAGTAGTCAAACCAATGTTCATAGTAAAGGCCAGAATCTCATGTAGTCCCAGAAATATATATGGAGGTGGGATAGATATGGCCACTACTTATCCACTGCATGATAGCTAAATGGCTGTTGTTTGTATGGAGATATAATAGTATATTAACCTAAATCTCTATGAAGTCCCTGTAATATCTATGGAGGTGGGATAGATATGGCGACTACTTATCCACTGCATGATAGCTAAATGGCTGTCGTTTGTATGGAGATAAAATAGTATATTAACCTAAATCTCTATGTAGTCCCAGTAATATCTATGGAGGTGGGATAGATATGGCGACTACTTATCCACTGCATGATAGCTAAATGGCTGTCGTTTGTATTGAGATATAATAGTATATTAACCTAAATCTCTATGTAGTCCAAGTAATACCTATGGAGGTGGGATATATATGGCGACTACTTATCCACTGCATGATAGCTAAATGGCTGTCGTTTGTATGGAGATATAATAGTACATGTATTAACCTAAATCTCTATGAAAGAAAGGGTTAATTACCTTCACTAGAATTTGTTGTGATCCTACCACCAGTACTGACCTCCTCATGCGGTCTCTCACAGAGGTAGCGGAAACCTGTCCATGGTCTCTTATTCTTATGGAAGCAAACATCGTCATCCCAGTACAAATACCCAACATTTACCTCCCCTTGTGATTTGTCAGGATGCTTAAATAAACTCTTCAAATAGAGACACTTTTCTTTCTTTTTTCTTGATGGTTCGGCACTCTTATTCCCTGGTATCCAACCTGAAATTATGAAGAAATGCTGAGCATTAATTGCCTTGTATATAAGGAGGCAATATGGAATAATCATACATATATAATATTAGAGGGGTATGGTTACAATATTAGAGGGGTATGGTTACAATATTAGAGGGGTATGGTTACAATATTAGAGGGGTATGGTTACAATATTAGAGGGGTATGGTTACAATATTAGAGGGGTATGGTTACAATATTAGAGGGGTATGGTTACAAAACAATATTTCAGCTTCTGATTTATCATAATCTTAGATTAACCCAGTCATGATAGCATAGTGGATGCGCGTTCGCTTCAGGTGCGAAAGGTCCGGAGTTCGAGCCCCGCTGGAGCCGTTATGATTGTACCCTTAGGCAAGGCATTTACATTCCATGTTGCCTCTTCTCTCTCCCTCGTGGCGATGGATTCCATCAGGAATGAGGTCTCGAGAGTGATTAGTATAAGTTGTAAGAACTTGTTTCGCAATCGAGCTAAAATAAATTTGTATAAACTAAACTAATCTTAGATTATGAATTAATTTGCTGATTTCTTAAGTTGCCGAGTGCTTCATATTGCTAGATTAGTTTATATAAATTTAATTTAGATTGATTGCGAAACAAGTTCTCGAGATACGAGACCTCGGTTTAAAGTCCCATCTGAAAGACTGTTAATTTTATTAGGGTCAGACGGGGGATCAAACCCGCGATCCCTGGATTACCAGTCCAGCGTGTTAACCACTGGACTACAGATCCGTCTGTGATTGACTGATGCAATCTATCCTCTTACTTTTAAAGGAGGTGTGAAATGAGAAGTAATTGCAGTTACCTGGAAACCACTTGAAGTAATCTATAGACACCTGTGTTATTCTTTCATAACTACTACTACTGGAGGTGCGGCTACGAGAGTGGGACCCTGGATGCCTTGCCTTGGATCGGGAACCATGTTCTCTGCGGGCTCGCTTTCTTCTGTAGTTCGCCACTGATGATGATCTTTCAACCTTTTCCCACATCCATATTGACCCTTTCTTCACAGCACCAATTATGATTGGCTCTAATAAATTAATATTAGCTAAAATACTTTACATTGCAATTATTATAATAAATAAATATATATATAATGTTATGTTATATTTCGGGTTTTACGCCTGCATCAGCACCATTTTGGGCTATATCGCCGGCGGGCAGTTTACCTAACAACACCTTTCCTGGGCAGGCTTCAGCGGTTAACCAGTACTTGGGTACACCAACCTCCATAAGAAACTGCCAACTTTTTCATATAAATGAGACACGGCCTAAGTGGGGCTCGAACCCGTGACCATCAGTGATGATAGGTTACAGTGGTATACAAGTCAGCGACCTTAACCACTCGACCACGGAGGTGGACTAAATAAATATATATATAAATAAATCATAAAAGAATCATTTGTTGTTGAGAGTTGAATATGTACAGTTCCTGATGTTGGTCGACAATGGCGCCAATTGCGACAAAAAACAATTATATGTTATATTTCGGGTTTTACGCCTGCAGCAGCACCATTTTGGGCTATATCGCCAGCGGGCAGTTTACCTAACAACACCTTTCCTGGGCAGGCTCCAGCGGTTAACCAGTACTTGGGTGCACCAACCTCCGTAAGAAACTGCCAACTTTTTCATATAAATGAGACACGGCCGGAGCGGGGCTCGAACCCGTGACCATCAGTGATGATAAGTTACAGTGGTATACAAGTCAGCGACCTTAACCACTCGACCACGGAGGCGGACAGGAGGTGGGATAGATATGGTGATTACTTATCCACTGCATAATAACTAAATGGCTGTCGTTTGTATGGAGATATGATAGTATATTAACCTAAATCTCTATGTAGGAAAGGGTTAACTAAGATAATATGTAGGGTGAGGTTTAACCCTTTCCCTCATAGAAGCACCTCTTCATGCCATTACCAATACGACATACATTGACAATGTAGTAGCCAAATCAATGTTCATAATAAAGGTCAGAATCTCATGTAGTCCCAGTAATATCTTATGGAGGTGGGATAGATATGGCGACTACTTATCCACTGCATGATAGCTAAATGGCTGTCGTTTGTATGGAGATATAATAGTATATTAACCTAAATCTCTATGAAGGAAAGGGTTAATTAAAATCTATGTAGGGTGAGGTTTAACTAACATCATATGTAGGGTGAGGTTTAACTAACATCATATGTAGGGTGAGGTTTAACTAACATCATATGTAGGGTAAGGTTTAACTAACATCATATGTAGGGTGAGGTTTAACCAAGATCATATGTAGGGTGAGGTTTAACTAAAATCATATGTAGGGTGAGGTTTAACTAAAATCATATGTAGGGTGAGGTTTAACTAACATCATATGTAGGTGACGTTTAAATAAAATCGAACAAAATTATTGAAATATGAGGCCATTTTTTTCGTTCCTCTATTTTGGGAAAGGCTCCTTGATATGTAGCATAAAATAGGGAAATTGTCAATGAACTAACCATTTTAGGATTTGTTTCTAACAATTACTACATGTACTTTAAAAGATTGCAAATTGTGCAAACTATAGATCTACATGGAAAATCATTTTGTGATATCAAATTATGACAAATACAGTCTGCCAAGTCCAAGTACCACACTAATGATAGTTTCTAAGCATAACATCCTGAACTACAAGGAAATAACAACTTGGTCTATGTCAGATGTCACCTTCAAAGCATTGACGGGATCATGCTGAGGAGGAGACTCTGGGACGACTGTAAATTTAATGATTTGGATATGGTTTGTTAATCTACATCCAAAGTAGTATGTTGTTGATCTGAGGGGTGTGAATCCTAAGAATCAGGATTAACTGTAAGGCAGACAACACTACAGATGTCGCAGAGTTATCATCCACCTCATCAAATAATTTATATATATTGTGACAGTTTATTCAGTCTCTTCTTCAAAGTTTTCCACAGTATTATTTGCTATTGTGTGAATAATGTGACATTTCCGGAGATAAGTGGCTAGATCTCGCTAAATCATTCATTCAGCAATGCTGGGCTCAAAACTATCCATTTCAAGGATAAACCAACACTAATCAGTGCATATACTATTTGTCTCTGTGTCAATGCTATTTCGCAGCACCCATTTGCCAAACTTCAGCAAACACGGGTGCCACATTAATTTCTACGTCGGAATGTAGAATTGGGAATAATTTTTTTCAAATTTGGAAAAATGACAATAATTGGCATTGTCAATGGGACCGGATAGAGGAAAATATCCCTGAATATATAATCATAGTTACCTTTCAATGTATAAAAAACAACATTTCAGTGTACCTTTTTAAATAGACACTATTACAACAGCAACCATCAAACTGTAACAGTCTTATCTTCTGCCTCCAGAAAAGGACAATCAACTAATCTAAAAACAACCACATTCCTGCGACAGCTAATTCCAAGCCTTAGTGGCTGTAGATGCAGTACTGTAATAGTTGCATACCTTTGGAAACATTGGCATATAGTGCTGACAGGAAGTGGTTCTCAGCCTCAGTTTCAATATGTGCAAGATGGCCGCCAATTTTGGCACACTTGTTCACAGCATATTCACTCTGTGTTGTGGTAATGTTGGAGAGGAAATAGCAGCTTTCAGGTCCAGCTATCCAGCCATCAGGACAACCTGGCAAGGAAACAAAAAATAAAAATAATATTTTATACTTCTGTGGCACATTTTTCTTTCAGTAACATTTTTGTCCAGTAACTCAATTAGTTTATTTGGAGCTGGTCTTCCGTAGTTGTATCTGGTTTTCCGTAGTTGTATCTGGTTTTCCGTAGTTGTATCTGGTTTTCCACAGTTGGATACAATTTGTTTCAGTTTGACAAGGTTTTCATCCAGTGTACGTGATTTTCCTACAATGGACCTGGTTTTCCTCACACGATTGTAAATCACTACAAATCAAATGCATAATCATTTTAGAACAGTATGGGTATACGAACGTGGCATTAACCCTTTCCCTCATAGAAGCACCTCTTGACGCCATTACAAATATGCCATACATTGACAAATGCCAAACCAATGTTCATAATAAAGGCCAGAATCTCATGTAGTCCCAGTAATATCTATGGATGTGGGATAGATATGGCAACTACTTATCCACTGCATGATAGCTAAATCGCTGTCGTTTGTATGGAGATATAATAGTATATTAACCTAAATCTCTATGAAGGAAAGGGTTAAAATAATCAACTTTCCTGGTGATGGTTATTAGTACAGTAATAGCTGTAGGAATTGGCAACCTTGACCTAGTGAGGCATACAAGTAAACCATGTGACACTGACCATCTGTTACAGCCACAAGATACCAATACATATTTACAACGTATCCTGTACAAGATGTCTGATATATTACCTGTATTCTGTCCACAAATAACACCAGCAGATTCACTCGGAGCACAGTTGCTTGGATACACATAGCTACATCCCAGAAGGCTCTGTTCATTACCATGGCAACCAACATCATCCATGAGAATATTGGTACCAGATCCGGCTCCGAACTGTGAATTGTGAGTAAATTGCACTGCACCGCTGCAATATAAACTGGGTATAGATTTCATTACATCAACAAAAACAAACAATAAATATGTTGTAAATACATTATAAATCTAAGAGCTCTATTAATCTCTCTCATTTATAAATATACTGGTACATTGGTATGTGCAAGTAGCTGTATATAACAGGATGTCTAATCCATATTATATTACATAGCAGTATCGTAAATCATCCCGTTTTCATACTCAGCCTGTTTTCGAATTTGTCATCGCTGTCGGTAACTTGCTTTATGGTACATGAAATTTGATTGCTTGTCTGAAAACAGGTCCTGTTTTTGACAACATGTGGAATTCCCATGTGAGTGATATTGTAGTTTTAGTTTAAAAGATGGTATGCAATCTGAGTTTAGTCAGGCGCATTAAATGCAAAAATTATCACTTTACAGTCATATTATTTCATCTGCAATAAAGGAGACTGACAAAGTTATTCACCGACAAACCTTAGAGGTCCGTAAAACCGGTACGCCCATTATAATTCATTTTTTTATCTAGTATCAAATGTGTCTTTAGCTTGTTTACAATATAGCTGGCTACGCCTAGTTGTGTGGCTTCTTCAAAGCGTACTTACCTACGTTTTAAACAAAAATTTGTTTCTCAGAAATTTATACGGGGTTTGGTTTAATTATTTGGTTACATACATGTATTATCATCCTCAAGCACAAAAATACAAACATATCATTACTTTCAAACCAAAATGGCGGAATGTTGCTGATATATCCAAGTATAAACTGATAATGTCATTTTGCCAGAAGTAAATTGGTAAAAATCGACAGACTGGAACCCAGGCTACACTAAAGCAGGTAACAAAAATGTGCAGTTAATTAATGAATCTCTGGACCAAATATGGTATCTTATGTAACAGTTAACTTTATGTCAATAGTTTACACAGTTAGTGTTGTGTCAATATCTAGTGTTTAATACTTTGAATTGTTTGTATCTATTGGACCATGTTTGCCCTTCAAAGTTCAAAAATGTGCCCCTTAAAACAAACTCGATTCAAACATGCTTTCAGTGAATGTGTGTAAAATAGTGACATAATTAAATGTTATGGTCCATGAGTGGGGACAAACATCCGGACTCCATAATAAATAATTTGGTTTGGGAAGAGAATTTGAAAATGTATCTTCAGATATCCGCCATTACGGATTTAGGATCAAAACAATTTGAGCTTATTATGATCTACTCAATACCATGCATACATCAATCATGGTTTGGGGGAAGTTGCAAATAGATTATCAAGATGGCTACCATGGGAGACATTTTGAATAAGTATAGTTTGTTCTACTAGTTGCATCGTGGCTCGACCCCAATTTACATAAAAAAATTGACCAAGCAGTTCTGGAGGTCAACATGAATTTCAAGATTGCTGCCTTGATGACCATTTCGGAGTTAGGATAGGAACAAATTCATCTATTTTTGACCTACTGGTTAGTTACCCATGAACCTCCACACCATATGTCATCAAAGATGTCAGTCATTTGGAAGTAGATTTTCAAGATGGCCACTGTGGTGGTCATTTGAATTTCGAATCGGAATTAGCTAGTTTTGATCTACTACTACTCAAAGATGCTCCATATAAACTTTCATCAGCTTGAAGCAGTTCAGGAGCAGTCAATGCTCAAGAAGATAACCATGACGGCCATCTTGGATTTCCAATCACAATGATTTTAATTATCCTGAAAGATATCCTGAAAGCAGATTGCTTTCGCCTCAATCCTACATGTATGTACATACATATAACCATACAAGCAGATTGCTTTCTCCTCAATCCTACATGTATGTACATACATATAACCATACAAGCAGATTGCTTTCTCCTCAATCCTACATGTATGTACATATAACCATACAAGCAGATTGCTTTCTCCTCAATCCTACATGTATGTATATATAACCATACAAGCAGATTGCTTTCTCCTCAATCCTACATGTATGTACATATAACCATACAAACAGATTGCTTTCTCCTCAATCCTACATGTATGTACATATAACCATACAAGCAGATTGCTTTCTCCTCAATCCTACATGTATGTACATAGGAAAGAGGTAACCATACAAGCAGATTGCTTTCTCCTCAATCCTACATGTATGTACACAGGAAAGAGGTAACCATACAAGCAGATTGCTTTCTCCTCAATCCTACATGTATGTACATAGGAAAGAGGTAACCATACAAGCAGATTGCTTTCTCCTCAATCCTACATGTATGTACATATAACCATACAAGCAGATTGCTTTCTCCTCAATCCTACATGTATGTACATAATATGTATACTTGACTATGTTTATTCAAAGAAAGAAATGTTGTTTAAACTAATTATCCTGAAGTTTTCAAACCAAGTTTCATCAAAATTGACCAAGTTGTTTTAGAGTTGGCATTTGACAGATGTAAATAGGTTACCCAAAGAAGCATATGACCAGCTGTAAAATGCTATGCATGACACCACTGCATTCCACCACTGCATGTCACCATTGCATGACACCACTACATTCCACCACTGCATGACACCACTGCATGACACCACTACATGACACCATTGCATGACACCACTACATGACACCACTGTATGCCACCACTGCATGACACCACTGTATGCCACCACTGCATGACACCACTGTATGCCACCACTGCATGACACCACTGCATGACACCACTGTATGCCACCACTGCATGACACCATTGCATGACACCACTACATGACACCACTGCATGCCACCACTGCATGACACCATTGCATGACACCACTGCATGACACCACTGCATGCCACCATTGATGCCGTGTGTGTATTACGTTTATTTATCGTCGCTACCGTTTGCCCATATGAGCGACACCTCATGAAGAGATTAGTCATTTTAGATTGTTGGGAGGATAGTGCAATGATACAGACAGAATCTCCTCTGATTCTTTTACGTGCACAGTGTAAAGCACTGACACAAGACCTTGGTTTAATGTCACATCTGAAAGACTGTTAATTTTATTAGGGTCAGACGGGGGATCGAACCTGCGATCCCTGGATTACTAGTCCAGCGTGTTACCACTGGACTACAGATCCGTCTGTCCCCAGCTGCGATTCTATCAAACCTTTGATATGTCAAGCCTAAATCGAGGAGTCTCAAGAAAGAATTGAAGTATATACCGACTGAATCCCATCTGCCTGCAGGCTACGCTAGCATCTATGATGTCCCAGTCATCATCACACACACTACCCCAGTTATTCCGTACGTAAACTTCTACATTGCCACTTAATAATGGTCTACTTTCATTTCCTCCAAGTCTGAAAATATAACAATGTAGGTAATTCTAGATATTACTGCAAAATGTATATTGATCACAATAGTAACCACAGGCACAAGACACAAATTATTTTTGTTTGCCCTATGGTCAGTAAACATTACTTACTATATGACCATAGGGCAAACAATAATTTGTGTCTTGTGCCTGTGATAGTAGCATAAATCCAAACATCTCACTTAACCTTTAAAATGGAAGGACTGTGCAAACAACATAGATCCAGATAGCCGTAGCTCAACATCGTGTTTGATTTGGTGAAATTGGTTGATATTCATCCAAGTTATTTAGTTCCACTTTCCGAATAGCAAACAGTATAGAGCCTGATCAGTCGGTACGTTCTGTGCTATCTGATCTGGACACATTCTGTGCCGTCTGATCTGGCTCTTATGCTGTCTCCAAAAGCAACTTTAGTTGTGATAGGCAGGTTAACCCTTTCAACACCACAGACCTCTAAATAGGCGTACAAAAAGTGTAGATCCAGATGAGCCGGTTCGTGACGAGCCGTCTCATCAGGATCTGCACCTTTTGCCAGTAATATTACTATTTTTAGAGAAAAATTACCCATTTTGATAAATGAACTGGTCCAAATGTAAGTTTCTTATTCATTTATTGGTCTAAGAATATCATGGACCAGTCCATGTCAGTTACTTGGTGTTGAAAGAGTTAAGATTTAAAATTAAATGACAAAAAATGTTCACCAAAGAATACAATCTATATTTAAGGCCTTGTTGGCCTAATGGTTATGGCATCTCTTTACAGAGCAGAGGTCAGTCACATTAGGGGTTCATTCTAATATGGCTGGTTGGTGAGCTGCCCGCTAATTAAATAATGGAAACCAATTGCATAACAGCCATGCATCGCCGATAGAACTCGGGGAAATACTGATGTTCATGATTAGAGGTGTCTCATAAGTTATAAATAGCTGGTCATTTCAACATAGGCGACACTATAATGTAAGAGTACAAAAATGTTCCTTACTCTTACAAGTACCGTAGTGAATTCTGACCACTGACTAGAGGGGGGGGGGGGTAAATATTGTGACCTAGCTTACACACCTTTAATATCTGCTGACCACGAACACTGACGTGGGGCAAGTACTATTGTTGCCAACATACCTTATTCTCTGACCACTGACTGGGGGTATATACTTGGTCCCAGCTCGTCCTCGATCTCTGTTATTATTGCGATTCCCTCGAACATGCTGCAAGGTACATTTAAATGCTTAATTCTGGTGCAGGCCATTATCTAATGTCGTCAAAACTTGTGGCCCAAACCATTTGCATTTTCATACTATGTATTGTATCGTTCTGTGCATAACATTAACTATTGATTTGCAATAAAATATGATTAAACTAAAAGCTTAATTGGCAATGGTCATAATAATTAAATATGGCTTCTCCACCATTTTTTACCAACGGTGTGTATAATAAGCTCCAATATTGGCCACTTAATTTTAAAGCGACATTACATCGCAAAAAGTAAATAAAATGCATTTTTTCGCGTATAAATGCATTGTTACTACAAATTCTTCCGAATACATTCGAATACTAACATTGAATCAATAAACTTTTGTGGTCTACAAACTTTCAAAATTGAAAGTAGGATTTCATATAACGATAAATCTGCACAATGCATCGTGTTGTTCAGGACACACGCATTGTATTACGCATGGATGTCGACCCTATTTTGTTATGTAATCAAACCGCGTATATACTCAGTTTTTGAGCGGAAATATTTGGAAAAAAATTATACCATATAATAGGAAATTACATTTTGCAGAAATTTGCATTTTCATTGATGTAGTGTCGCTTTAAATAAATGAATGTTGTAATATCAGTAGGAATTTATTCTTTTAACTTCATGAAATACATACACAAGTTTTAGCTCATCAAACCATCACTGGCCAGTTGACATAAAATTGATGTTTATAGTCCACTGTCAAGATTTAGTTCGATGAAACCTTTGAAATAATTAGTAGTGTTCATCTTGATAAGTAATAGAAACAGTTGTTGGTATTTATTTGTTAATTAGCTCAAGATGTTCGAAAAAACCCAACATGCTATTAGGCTATAATTCAAATCCAGTTCAATCTATTGTCATTTCAAATTTGTACAAAGTTCCATAACAACTCACTGAATATTTTCCATTTGCTTACCAGTGAAAATATACAATATATTTCATACCTATTTCTCAGTAATTCATTAGAAACTATAAAATAAATGATTAGATGTTTAAACTTTATTTATTTTACAACGATTGAGAAGCAAGTTCTAACAACTTATATTAATCACTCTCATTGGTGCGGATGAAAGCGTATATGTGGTCATTCGTGTGGGAGGAAACCGGAGTACCCGGAGAAAACCCACCTGTCCGATCTGGTGACCACTGTACCATCTCACATATGTCACGGTCCGAGGATCGAACCCAGGTTACACAATATGATTATGAAATGAATGTTAATAAATGGAAACATCTTACCTTCTTTGCATCAAGCTCTGTGCCCAACAAAGTTAGCAACAGCACATATATTAATACTCTGCCAGCAAACATCACTTCCTCAGTAAATGTCGAAATACATATAATTGATATGTTACCATTGACAAACAGGAGCTCTGGTGTACTTGACCGCGTTTGCTTTTACACAAATAAGCCGATAAATGAGTTAAAAAAAAATAACGACAAGTGGAATATAAAATCCAGCAATTAACAACTAACAGTGCCACCATATGACCTCTACTTGTAGTAAACACTTGATGGAAGTAGGCAAGGATTTAATAATACCACTAACAAGATTGTTTGCATAACTTTCATTGTGTAACATGTTTATCTCGATAATCTGTATTTAATTGAACATACAAGATAAAAGCTATCTAAACACTCAGACTCTAAAAACATGTGTAAGATAAGATACTGAAATATTACAGACGGATCTGTAGTCCAGTGGTAACACGCTGGACTGGTAATCCAGGGATCGCAGGAATCTGCTGTACACTGTGCATGTAAAAGAACCAGAGGAGACTCTGGAATGGGTCTCTGTCTGTATCATTGCACTATCCTCCAAAAATCTAAAATGACTAATCTCTTCAGGAAATGTCGCTCAAATGGGCAACCAGTAGCGATGATAGATAAACGTAAAACACATACTGAAATTTTCAGATGTCCATTAATAAACAGAAGTTGGGCAATGGTCATATGTATGGTAATTTAAGTTTTATGAAACTGGTTAATTGGTAATGGTGAAAATATTTTAATGAATTCAAGTGAATGTTTTAGCATTCAAGGGCAATAACTCTGGTTTTACTATTGCAAATTAGGGTCACACTTGCAGGACAACTCCACACAATGGTGATGTAATGTTGGTTCCAAGCTTGATGACATTCCATACAGTGGTTATTTAGCTATGGCCAATTTATTGAATTTTTAATCAATTAAAGGGCCATAACTCTGGTATTATTGACTCGATCAGGACAAAAGTGTACCTTCATACTATGCTGATACATATTTATTTTCAGTTTCAAAAAATTCCATGAAGCGGCCATTTAGTTAAGGTTAAATTATTGAATTTTTAATCAATTCAAGGGCAATAACTCTGGTTTCATTATTGCAATGTGGGTCAGACATGCAGAACAATGCCGCACAATGGTGGTCTAATTTTATTTTACGCTTATTGACATTCCATACATTGGCTACTTAGTTAGAATTATTAATAAATTAAAGGGCCATAACTTTGGTGTTACTGACCCGATACGAACAAAAGTTAGTGCTCCTGCGCACTATGCTGATACACATTTAATTGGAGTTTCATGAAATACCACCCATTCGTTACAGAGATCTGATTCCGGACGGATGGCAGGACAAGTGTACAGACAATGCCAAACCAATATCCCCCTACCAAGATCATTAGGATCAGGGAGGGATAATATATGAACAGAGCTGGTAGTGAAAAGCCCTGTATCAGATAGTCCTATAAATAAGACCTCTACATAATTATTTTTCAATCTCGATTTTGTTGCTTGTAGCCTAATCTATGGCCGGGATGAGCATGCAAATAATATTATATATCAAACATATTCATACATCTACGAATATGAGATGTGAGACAGTATAGAGTGACTCCTGTACTGACCCTATACATTTTGGTGCTTGTAGCCTAATCTATGGCCGCGATGAGTAGGCAAATAATATTATACATCAAACATATTCATACATCTACGAATATGAGATGTGAGACAGTATAGAGTGACTCCTGTACTGACCCTATACATTTTGGTGCTTGTAACCTAATCTATGGCCGGGCTGAGCATCCAAATCGTATTATTAACGCACACAACTTAGATCACCTTAGTTTATAATATATGAGTGTTAACTAAACTTCTTAGTACGCTCGCCCATATGGTTCGCCAGAGGCGAGGGTAAATAAGCTCAATCATCATCATCATTTTTCAATCTGTTATTTCGAAAAATGCCTTCATAGTAAAATGTTACATTTTTCAATTCTAAATATTTGGACTATGTATCAAAGTGGCAACGATATACATACTAGTATAATATACGCTGTAGATATGACTCGGTCTAGGATGTATTTAAACTAGTCCAATAATAAAAGTTACATACACAGACAGTTTCAACCAAAGGAAACAACGATAAAAACAGAGGAAACAACTTAAAAAGAGGACCTACACACATTTAGAGAGTATTCAGGGGCAGTAACTGACCGATGTCTCTCAATAGTCGTATTGCTGTCCAGAAATACAATATCATACTTCATTGTATGTCAGCAGTTTTATTAAGCTGAATGAAAAACAGATTTGTTGGATTATAATTATATTATTAAAGCAGCATTACATCGTATGAAATAAAATATATTTGAAAAATTCAATTTTTACGTATGGGTAGTAATGCTGCTACACATTCTAATATTATACTTTGTATGCTTATGTTCATTTGGTAAACAGTGTTTTTTTGCGATAAAACAAACTCGAAACCGAAAGTAGGACTTTCCGAGTCGATCGGTCACGCACTTGTTTACAACCGGAACGCATCGTCCGCACTTGTTTACATTCAGAATGCATCGACCCCATTTGTCCCACGTTATCTTTTTTAATTAAATTACTTGATATGTTGATTCATACCTCTGTTAGCTAAGTCTTTTAGGGACATTTCTACATCCCCGCGAGGGGTTCGACATTAGAGGAAGATAGATAGATAGTATTTCATGTTCAAAATATATACGTTGTTTTCTACATCCTCTGTTGTTTCACGCATGCGCGCTGTGCATGTTTATATTTCGTGTGTTGATAAACAAATTCGCGTATACGACTGTTTAAATTTATTGGAATTTTATCGTTTCTGAGCGACTATTTCAATTTTTGTAAAACACACACATGACATTTCCATGACCATATATTTCTCTCCAGCTGATATTGGTGGCAGTCGTTGAAGCACGGGCGAGCACCCGTGTAGAACATGTGGACCTTCTGTAAGCCAGCTTCTTCATAGGAAAGATTTTGCAACACTCCTAGTGGGATTCGAACCTGCAGCAGTTAGGGATAAGTTAAATGATCGAATTACTTCAGTTACACCTACTTGAACTAATCTTTGTTGAAGGTTGTTGTAACATTGTTAGTAATCAAATTTGACAACAAATTATGGTAAATGTTGTTGTACACATAGAGTGTTTTTGGTTTGTGGACCCGAGTGACTGGAGTTGGAAGTCGAATTCCCCGAGTAAGTGAAATGCACATGCTCATAATCACTAATCTACTCGACTCCAGTAACCCCCAGTTTTTTAGGATAACACGAGATCCAAGATGGCGACAGATAAATGAGTAACTCGGGTCCATAAACCGTAAACGCTCTTGTCAATTGTCTCAGTAAAATTATACACTATTGGAATATGTTCACGTTTAATGTTAGCAAATAAAGTCATAGTAATCATATCGACGTTGTTTTCCTTGTCACTGCTATCACACATTCATCGAAGAGTAATAAGGCTGCTAACACACAGCTAGTCGTCACTGTGTTGTTGTTATCCACAACTCGAGACTTGGTTACCCGTTCGACTATGGTTGCTAGTGTCTCGTTACTGAGTAGGCATTCGACTATGGTTGCTAGTGTCTCGCTACTGAGTAGGCGCTCGACTATGGTTGCTAGTGTCTCGCTACTGAGTAGGCGCTCGACAATGGTTGCTAGTGTCTCGCTACTGAGTAGGCGTTCCGACTATTGTTGCTAGTGTCTCGTTACTGAGTAGGCATTCGACTATGGTTGCTAGTGTCTCGCTAATGAGTAGATGTTCGACTATGGTTGCTAGTGTCTCGCTACTGAGTAGGCGTTCCGACTATGGTTGTTAGTGTCTTGCTACTGAGTAGGCGTTCCGACTATGGTTGCTAGTGTCTCGCTACTGAGTAGGCGCTCGACTATGGTTGCTAGTGTCTCGCTACTGAGTACGCATTCGATTATGGTTGCTAGTGTCTCGCTACTGAGTAGGCGCTCGACTATGGTTGCTAGTGTCTCGCTACTGAGTACGCGTTCGACAATAGTCCTACTGGTGATCACATTTAACATCATGTTGGTGGACTCGCGAGTTTCCTCCTCCCACAAACGCTTGCCTGTGATGTCCCACTCGGTCAGCTGAACCAATATTAACATTATTTTCTTGGAATTTTCAATATGATAATGAGATTTATGCCCGTAACTTCATATAACACTTTTTTTTCAATTTCAGTAACCCCATTTATTCTAATACACACATTGTATTATGTGAAATACAGATTCCATAAGGTTCCCAACTTTACTCCGACAAGAATCAGATACTAAGCTCCCATCTGACAGCATAAGTTTCCTCATTTGTTACCAAGAAACCAATTTTTCGGAGTGTATCTGTTCTGCATATTTTTGAAGATTGTTCTGTAAGGGTTCTCATCATGTAGATAATGCATGTTTTTAGGTGCAAAGTGCCTGTCAATAGCAGGATGTAACAAGATGATACGTCCAATCAATGCAGACAACCCGGATATACACCAGTAAAATGTCATTGCCTGTAATACAACAATAATCAACATATAATACACTAACATGTGACATGTTGTAAGCAGCATACATTTATATTTACAACAACATCTTGTATTTTCTATATTTAAATGGATCTAGATTTCATTAAAATTAAAATATGACCAGGTATGAACACATTTTGAACACAAATACACTTACTATGTGATTGTTGGCTTGTGTTGTTTGATCTTGTGTGATTTTGGCTTGTGTTGTTTTATCTTGTGTGATTTGGCTTGTGTTGTTTTATCTTGTGTGGTTTTGGCTTATGTGGTTTTGGCTTGTGTTGTTTTATCTTGTGTGGTTTGTCTTGTGTTGTTTTATCTTGTGTGATTTTGGCTTGTGTTGTTTGATCTTGTGTGATTTTGGCTTGTGTGGTTTTGTTGTGTTGTTTTATCTTGTGTGATTTTGGCTTGTGTTGTTTTTATCTTGTGTGATTTTGGCTTGTGTTGTTTGATCTTGTGTGATTTTGGCTTGTGTTGTTTGATCTTGTGTGGTTTTGGCTTGTGTTGTTTTATCTTGTGTGATTTTGGCTTGTGTTGTTTTTATCTTGTGTCATTTAGTCTTGTGTTGTTTGATCTTGTGTGATTTTGGCTTGTGTTGTTTGATAGTGTGTCATTTAGTCTTGTGTTGTTTTATCTTGTGTGATTTTGGCTTGTGTTGTTTGATCTTGTGTGATTTTGGCTTGTGTTGTTTGATAGTGTGTCATTTAGTCTTGTGTTGTTTTATCTTGTGTGATTTTGGCTTGTGTTGTTTTATCTTGTGTGATTTTGGCTTGTGTTGTTTGATAGTGTGTCATTTAGTCTTGTGTTGTTTTATCTTGTGTGATTTTGGCTTGTGTTGTTTGATCTTGTGTGATTTTGGCTTGTTTTATCTTGTGTCATTTTGTCTTGTATTATTTTCATCTTGTGTTGTTTTATAGTGTCATATGTTGTGCGTTGTTTTATATTGTGTCATTTAGTCTTGTGTTGCTGTGTATCGTGTCATTTAGTCTTGTGTTGCTGTGTCTCGTGTCATTTAGTCTTGTGTTGTTTTGTCTTGTGTAATTTAGTCTTGTGTTGTTTGGTCTTATGTCAATATGCATTGTTTTGTTATCTTGTATGATTTTGTCTCGTGTCATTTTACAGCATGTTGCTTTTGTCTTGTGTAATGTGTTGTGTGTCAGTTGGTCTTTTGCTGTTATATCTTGTGTTGTTATATCTTGTGTTGTTTTTTTCTTGTGTCCTTAAAATTGTTTCATTTTGTCTTGTGTTTTTTTTTCATGTGTTTTATTTTTCTTGTGTTGTTTTATTTTCTGTTGTTAAAATCTTGTGACATTTTATCTTATGTTGTTTTTATCTTGTGTCAGCTTGGGTTGTTTTGTCAATTTGTTAGGTCTTGTTTAATTTTGTGTCATTTTGTGTTAAATGTTCCTTTTCTGCATTTCACCAAGGTATGAAACCACCTGATTTACATAAAAACCGGTTTGTTCTGCAGTGAAGAGAGACTGTGGTCTGCATTGAGGAAAGACTGTAGTCTGCAGTGAAGAGAGGGTGTGGTCTACAGTGAAGAGAGACTGGTCTACAGTGAAGAGAGGCTGTGGTCTACAGTGAAGAGAGGCTGTGGTCTACAGTGAAGAGAGGCTGTGGTATGCAGTGAAGAGAGGCTGTGGTCTACAGTGAAGAGAGGCTGTGGTCTACAGTGAAGAGAGGGTGTGGTCTGCAGTGAAGAGGCTGTGGTCTACAGTGAAGAGAGGCTGTGGTCTACAGTGAAGAGAGGCTGTGGTCTACAGTGAAGAGAGACTGTGGTCTACAGTGAGGAGAGGCTGTGGTCTGCAGTGAAGAGAGGCTGTGGACTGCAGTGAAGAGAGGCTGTGGTCTACAGTGAAGAGAGGCTGTGGTTTGCAGTGAAGAGAGGCTGTGGTCTACAGTGAAGAGAGGCTGTGGTCTGCAGTGAAGAGAGACTGTGGTCTGCAGTGAAGAGAGGGTGTGATCTGCAGTGAAGAGAGGCTGTGGTCTATAGTGAAGAGAGGCTATGGTCTGCAGTGAAGAGAAGCTGTGGTCTGCAGTGAAGAGAAGCTGTGGTCTATAGTGAAGAGAAGCTGTGGTCTGCAGTGAAGAGAGGCTGTGGACTGCAGTCAAGAGAGGCTGTGGTCTGCAGTGAAGAGAGGCTGTGGTCTGCAGTGAAGAGAAGCTGTGGTCTATAGTGAAGAGAGGCTGTGGTCTGCAGTGAAGAGAGGCTGTGGTCTGCAGTGAAGAGAGGCTGTGGTCTGCAGTGAAGAGAGGCTATGGTCTGCAGTGAAGAGAGGCTGTGGTCTGCAGTGAAGAGAGGCTGTGGTCTGCAGTGAAGAGAGGCTGTGGTCTGCAGTGAAGAGAAGCTGTGGTCTACAGTGAAGAGAGGGTATGGACTGCAGTGAAGAGAGGCTGTGGTCTACAGTGAAGAGAAGCTGTGGTCTACAGTGAAGAGAAGCTGTGGTCTGCAGTGAAGAGAAGCTGTGGTCTACAGTGAAGAGAAGCTGTGGTCTGCAGTGAAGAGAGGCTGTGGACTGCAGTGAAGAGAGGCTGTGGTCTGCAGTGAAGAGAGGCTGTGGTCTGCAGTGAAGAGAAGCTGTGGTCTGCAGTGAAGAGAGGCTGTGGTCTGCAGTGAAGAGAGGCTGTGGTCTGCAGTGAAGAGAGGCTATGGTCTGCAGTGAAGAGAGGCTGTGGTCTGCAGTGAAGAGAGGCTATGGTCTGCAGTGAAGAGAGGCTATGGTCTGCAGTGAAGAGAAGCTGTGGTCTGCAGTGAAGAGAAGCTGTGGTCTACAGTGAAGAGAGGCTGTGGTCTGCAGTGAAGAGAGGCTGTGGTCTGCAGTGAAGAGAGGCTGTGGACTGCAGTGAAGAGAGGCTGTGGTCTGCAGTGAAGAGAGGCTGTGGTCTGCAGTGAAGAGAAGCTGTGGTCTGCAGTGAAGAGAGGCTGTGGTCTGCAGTGAAGAGAGGCTGTGGTCTGCAGTGAAGAGAGGCTGTGGTCTGCAGTGAAGAGAGGCTATGGTCTGCAGTGAAGAGAGGGTGTGGTCTGCAGTGAAGAGAGGCTGTGGTCTGCAGTGAAGAGAGGCTGTGGTCTGCAGTGAAGAGAGGCTGTGGTCTGCAGTGAAGAGAGGCTGTGGTCTGCAGTGAAGAGAGGCTGTGGTCTGCAGTGAAGAGAGGCTGTGGTCTGCAGTGAAGAGAGGCTGTGGTCTGCAGTGAAGAGAGGCTGTGGTCTGCAGTGAAGAGAGCTGTGCTAGTGAAGAGGTGTGGTCTGCAGTGAAAGAGGGTGTGGTCTGCAGTGAAGAGAGGCTGTGGTCTGCAGTGAAGAGAGGGTGTGGTCTGCAGTGAAGAGAGGCTGTGGTCTGCAGTGAAGAGAGGGTGTGGTCTGCAGTGAAGAGAGACTGTGGTCTGCAGTGAAGAGAGGGTGTGGTCTGCAGTGAAGAGAGGCTGTGGTCTGCAGTGAAGAGAGGGTGTGGTCTGCAGTGAAGAGAGGCTGTGGTCTGCAGTGAAGAGAGGCTGTGGTCTGCAGTGAAGAGAGGCTGTGGTCTGCAGTGAAGAGAGGGTGTGGTCTGCAGTGAAGAGAGGCTGTGGTCTGCAGTGAAGAGAGGGTGTGGTCTGCAGTGAAGAGAGGCTGTGGTCTGCAGTGAAGAGAGGGTGTGGTCTGCAGTGAAGAGAGGCTGTGGTCTGCAGTGAAGAGAGGGTGTGGTCTGCAGTGAAGAGAGGCTGTGGTCTGCAGTGAAGAGAGGGTGTGGTCTGCAGTGAAGAGAGGCTGTGGTCTGCAGTGAAGAGAGGGTGTGGTCTGCAGTGAAGAGAGGCTGTGGTCTGCAGTGAAGAGAGGGTGTGGTCTGCAGTGAAGAGAGGCTGTGGTCTGCAGTGAAGAGAGGGTGTGGTCTGCAGTGAAGAGAGGCTGTGGTCTGCAGTGAAGAGAGGGTGTGGTCTGCAGTGAAGAGAGGCTGTGGTCTGCAGTGAAGAGAGGGTGTGGTCTGCAGTGAAGAGAGGCTGTGGTCTGCAGTGAAGAGAGGGTGTGGTCTGCAGTGAAGAGAGGCTGTGGTCTGCAGTGAAGAGAGGGTGTGGTCTGCAGTGAAGAGAGGCTGTGGTCTGCAGTGAAGAGAGGGTGTGGTCTGCAGTGAAGAGAGGCTGTGGTCTGCAGTGAAGAGAGGGTGTGGTCTGCAGTGAAGAGAGGCTGTGGTCTGCAGTGAAGAGAGGGTGTGGTCTGCAGTGAAGAGAGGCTGTGGTCTGCAGTGAAGAGAGGCTGTGGTCTGCAGTGAAGAGAGGCTGTGGTCTGCAGTGAAGAGAGGCTGTGGTCTGCAGTGAAGAGAGGCTGTGGTCTGCAGTGAAGAGAGGCTGTGGTCTGCAGTGAAGAGAGGCTGTGGTCTGCAGTGAAGAGAGGGTGTGGACTGCAGTGAAGAGAGGCTGTGGTCTGCAGTGAAGAGAGGCTGTGGTCTGCAGTGAAGAGAGGCTGTGGTCTGCAGTGAAGAGAGGCTGTGGTCTGCAGTGAAGAGAGGCTGTGGTCTGCAGTGAAGAGAGGCTGTGGTCTGCAGTGAAGAGAGGCTGTGGTCTGCAGTGAAGAGAGGCTGTGGTCTGCAGTGAAGAGAGGCTGTGGTCTGCAGTGAAGAGAGGCTGTGGTCTGCAGTGAAGAGAAGCTGTGGTCTACAGTGAAGAGAAGCTGTGGTCTGCAGTGAAGAGAGGCTGTGGACTGCAGTGAAGAGAGGCTGTGGTCTGCAGTGAAGAGAGGCTGTGGTCTGCAGTGAAGAGAAGCTGTGGTCTACAGTGAAGAGAGGCTGTGGTCTGCAGTGAAGAGAGGCTGTGGTCTGCAGTGAAGAGAGGCTGTGGTCTGCAGTGAAGAGAGGGTGTGGACTGCAGTGAAGAGAGGGTGTGGTCTGCAGTGAAGAGAGGCTGTGGTCTGCAGTGAAGAGAGGCTGTGGTCTGCAGTGAAGAGAAGCTGTGGTCTACAGTGAAGAGAGGGTGTGGTCTGCAGTGAAGAGAAGCTGTGGTCTACAGTGAAGAGAGGGTGTGGTCTGCAGTGAAAAGAGGGTGTGGTCTACAGTGAAGAGAGGCTGTGGTCTACAGTGAAGAGAGACTGTGGTCTGCAGTGAAGAGAGGCTGTGGTCTGCAGTGAAGAGAGGATGTGGTCTGCAGTGAAGAGAGGGTGTGGTCTGCAGTGAAGAGAGGTGTGGACTGCAGTGAAGAGAGACTGTGGTCTGCAGTGAAGAGAGGCTGTGGTCTGCAGTGAAGAGAGGCTGTGGTCTGCAGTGAAGAGAGGCTGTGGTCTGCAGTGAAGAGAGGCTGTGGTCTGCAGTGAAGAGAGCTGTGGTCTGCAGTGAAGAGAGCTGTGGTCTCAGTGAAGAGAGGGTGGTCTGCAGTGAAGAGAGGCTGTGGTCTGCAGTGAAGAGAGGCTGTGGTCTGCAGTGAAGAGAGGCTGTGGTCTGCAGTGAAGAGAGGGTGTGGTCTGCAGTGAAGAGAGGCTGTGGTCTGCAGTGAAGAGAGGCTGTGGTCTGCAGTGAAGAGAGGCTGTGGTCTGCAGTGAAGAGAGGCTGTGGTCTGCAGTGAAGAGAGGCTGTGGTCTGCAGTGAAGAGAGGATGTGGACTGCAGTGAAGAGAGACTGTGGTCTGCAGTGAAGAGAGGCTGTGGTCTGCAGTGAAGAGAGGCTGTGGTCTGCAGTGAAGAGAGGCTGTGGTCTGCAGTGAAGAGAGGCTGTGGTCTGCAGTGAAGAGAAGCTGTGGTCTACAGTGAAGAGAAGCTGTGGTCTACAGTGAAGAGAGGCTGTGGTCTGCAGTGAAGAGAGGCTGTGGTCTATAGTGAAGAGAGGCTGTGGTCTGCAGTGAAGAGAGGTTGTGGTCTGCAGTGAAGAGAGGCTGTGGGCTGCAGTGAAGAGAGGCTGTGGTCTATGGTGAATAGAGGCTGTGGTCTATAGTGATGAGAGGCTGTGGTCTGCAGTGAAGAGAGGCTGTGGTCTGAGGTGAAGAGAGGCTGTGGTCTGCAGTGAAGAGAGGCTGTGGACTGCAGTGAAGAGAGGGTGTGGACTGCAGTGAAGAGAGGCTGTGGTCTGCAGTGAAGAGAGACTGTGGTCTGCAGTGAAGAGAGGCTGTGGTCTGCAGTGAAGAGAGGCTGTGGACTGCAGTGAAGAGAGACTGTGGTCTGCAGTGAAGAGAGGATATGGACTGCAGTGAAGAGAGGCTGTGGACTGCAGTGAAGAGATGGTGTGGACTACAGTGAAGAGAGTGTGTGGACTGTAGTGAAGAGAGACTGTGGTCTGCAGTGAAGAGAGACTGTGGTCTGCAGTGAAGAGAGTGTGTGGACTGCAATGAAGAGAGACTGTGGTCTGCAGTGAAGAGAGGGTGTGGACTGCAGTGAAGAGAGACTGTGGTCTGCAGTGAAGAGATGGTGTGGACTGCAGTGAAGAGAGACTGTGGTCTGCAGTGAAGAGGTGAAGAGAGGGTGTGGACTGCAGTGAAGAGAGGCTGTGGTCTGCAATGAAGAGAGGGTGTGGACTGCAGTGAAGAGAGACTGTGGTCTGCAGTGAAGAGAGGGTGTGGACTGCAGTGAAGAGAGGCTGTGGACTGCAGTGAAGAGAGACTGTGGTCTGCAGTGAAGAGAGGGTGTGGACTGCAGTGAAGAGAGGCTGTGGACTGCAGTGAAGAGAGGCTGTGGTCTGCAGTGAAGAGAGGGTGTGGTCTGCAGTGAAGAGAGACTGTGGTCTGCAGTGAAGAGAGGGTGTGGTCTGCAGTGAAGAGAGACTGTGGTCTGCAGTGAAGAGAGGGTGTGGACTGCAGTGAAGAGAGACTGTGGTCTGCAGTGAATAGAGGGTGTGGTCTGCAGTGAAGAGAGACTGTGGTCTGCAGTGAAGAGAGGGTGTGGACTGCAGTGAAGAGAGGCTGTGGTCTGCAGTGAAGAGAGGCTGTGGTCTGCAGTGAAGAGAGGGTGTGGTCTGCAGTGAAGAGAGGCTGTGGTCTGCAGTGAAGAGAGGGTGTGGTCTGCAGTGAAGAGAGGCTGTGGTCTGCAGTGAAGAGAGGGTGTGGTCTGCAGTGAAGAGAGGCTGTGGTCTGCAGTGAAGAGAGGGTGTGGTCTGCAGTGAAGAGAGGCTGTGGTCTGCAGTGAAGAGAGGGTGTGGTCTGCAGTGAAGAGAGGCTGTGGTCTGCAGTGAAGAGAGGGTGTGGTCTGCAGTGAAGAGAGGCTGTGGTCTGCAGTGAAGAGAGGGTGTGGTCTGCAGTGAAGAGAGGCTGTGGTCTGCAGTGAAGAGAGGGTGTGGTCTACAGTGAAGAGAGGCTGTGGTCTGCAGTGAAGAGAGGGTGTGGTCTGCAGTGAAGAGAGACTGTGGTCTGCAGTGAAGAGAGGGTGTGGACTGCAATGAAGAGAGACTGTGGTCTGCAGTGAAGAGAGGGTGTGGACTGCAGTGAAGAGAGACTGTGGTCTGCAGTGAAGAGATGGTGTGGACTGCAGTGAAGAGAGACTGTGGTCTGCAGTGAAGAGAGGGTGTGGACTGCAGTGAAGAGAGGCTGTGGTCTGCAGTGAAGAGAGGGTGTGGACTGCAGTGAAGAGAGACTGTGGTCTGCAGTGAAGAGAGGGTGTGGACTGCAGTGAAGAGAGGCTGTGGACTGCAGTGAAGAGAGACTGTGGTCTGCAGTGAAGAGAGGGTATGGACTGCAGTGAAGAGAGGCTGTGGACTGCAGTGAAGAGAGGGTGTGGACTACAGTGAAGAGAGTGTGTGGACTGCAGTGAAGAGAGACTGTGGTCTGCAGTGAAGAGAGGGTATGGACTGCAGTGAAGAGAGGATGTGGACTGCAGTGAAGAGAGGGTGTGGACTGCAGTGAAGAGAGGCTGTGGACTGCAGTGAAGAGAGGCTGTGGTCTGCAGTGAAGAGAGGGTGTGGTCTGCAGTGAAGAGAGACTGTGGTCTGCAGTGAATATAGGGTGTGGTCTGCAGTGAAGAGAGACTGTGGTCTGCAGTGAAGAGAGGGTGTGGACTGCAGTGAAGAGAGACTGTGGTCTGCAGTGAATAGAGGGTGTGGTCTGCAGTGAAGAGAGACTGTGGTCGGCAGTGAAGAGAGGGTGTGGACTGCAGTGAAGAGAGACTGTGGTCTGCAGTGAAGAGAGGGTGTGGTCTGCAGTGAAGAGAGGCTATGGTCTACAGTGAAGAGAGGGTGTGATCTACAGTGAAGAGAGGCTGTGGTCTGCAGTGAAGAGAGGCTGTGGTCTGCAGTGAAGAGAGGCTGTGGTCTGCAGTGAAGAGAGGGTGTGGTCTGCAGTGAAGAGAGGCTGTGGTCTGCAGTGAAGAGAGGGTGTGGTCTGCAGTGAAGAGAGGCTGTGGTCTGCAGTGAAGAGAGGGTGTGGTCTGCAGTGAAGAGAGGCTGTGGTCTGCAGTGAAGAGAGGGTGTGGTCTGCAGTGAAGAGAGGCTGTGGTCTGCAGTGAAGAGAGGGTGTGGTCTGCAGTGAAGAGAGGCTGTGGTCTGCAGTGAAGAGAGGGTGTGGTCTGCAGTGAAGAGAGGCTGTGGTCTGCAGTGAAGAGAGGGTGTGGTCTGCAGTGAAGAGAGGCTGTGGTCTGCAGTGAAGAGAGGCTGTGGTCTGCAGTGAAGAGAGGGTGTGGTCTGCAGTGAAGAGAGACTGTGGTCTGCAGTGAAAAGGGTGGTCTGCAGTGAAGAGAGACTGTGGTCTGCAGTGAAGAGAGGGTGTGGACTGCAGTGAAGAGAGACTGTGGTCTGCAGTGAAGAGAGGGTGTGGTCTGCAGTGAAGAGAGACTGTGGTCTGCAGTGAAGAGAGGGTGTGGACTGCAGTGAAGAGAGACTGTGGTCTGCAGTGAAGAGAGGGTGTGGTCTGCAGTGAAGAGAGGCTGTGGTCTGCAGTGAAGAGAGGGTGTGGTCTGCAGTGAAGAGAGGCTGTGGTCTGCAGTGAAGAGAGGGTGTGGTCTGCAGTGAAGAGAGGCTGTGGTCTGCAGTGAAGAGAGGGTGTGGTCTGCAGTGAAGAGAGGCTGTGGTCTGCAGTGAAGAGAGGCTGTGGTCTGCAGTGAAGAGAGGCTGTGGTCTGCAGTGAAGAGAGGCTGTGGTCTGCAGTGAAGAGAGGCTGTGGTCTGCAGTGAAGAGAGGGTGTGGTCTGCAGTGAAGAGAGGGTGTGGACTGCAGTGAAGAGAGACTGTGGTCTGCAGTGAAGAGAGGCTGTGGTCTGCAGTGAAGAGAGGCTGTGGTCTGCAGTGAAGAGAGGCTGTGGTCTGCAGTGAAGAGAGGCTGTGGTCTGCAGTGAAGAGAGGCTGTGGTCTGCAGTGAAGAGAGGCTGTGGTCTGCAGTGAAGAGAGGGTGTGGTCTGCAGTGAAGAGAGGCTGTGGTCTGCAGTGAAGAGAGGGTGTGGTCTGCAGTGAAGAGAGGCTGTGGTCTGCAGTGAAGAGAGACTGTGGTCTGCAGTGAAGAGAGGGTGTGGACTGCAGTGAAGAGAGACTGTGGTCTGCAGTGAAGAGAGGGTGTGGTCTGCAGTGAAGAGAGGCTATGGTCTACAGTGAAGAGAGGGTGTGATCTACAGTGAAGAGAGGCTGTGGTCTGCAGTGAAGAGAGGCTGTGGTCTGCAGTGAAGAGAGGCTGTGGTCTGCAGTGAAGAGAGGGTGTGGTCTGCAGTGAAGAGAGGCTGTGGTCTGCAGTGAAGAGAGGGTGTGGTCTGCAGTGAAGAGAGGCTGTGGTCTGCAGTGAAGAGAGGGTGTGGTCTGCAGTGAAGAGAGGCTGTGGTCTGCAGTGAAGAGAGGGTGTGGTCTGCAGTGAAGAGAGGCTGTGGTCTGCAGTGAAGAGAGGGTGTGGTCTGCAGTGAAGAGAGGCTGTGGTCTGCAGTGAAGAGAGGGTGTGGTCTGCAGTGAAGAGAGGCTGTGGTCTGCAGTGAAGAGAGGGTGTGGTCTGCAGTGAAGAGAGGTTATGGTCTGCAGTGAAGAGGGTGTGGTCTATAGTGAAGAGAGGCTGTGGTCTGCAGTGAAGAGAGGCTGTGGTCTGCAAAGAGGGTGTCGTAGGACAATAGGTAAATGAAAGAGCTTACTGCTGATATAAGAGAGATAACTTACTGATGAACGGTCCCATACAATATAAACAAAAAAAATGGTCCAAGCCTTCGTAAAATACTGGAAGAATGTCAGAGTTGAGCCGAATACTTTTGAAGTTAAATTATTAGATTTATGTTTTTGTCCATAATTTCTACTCCCGACCGTGTATAGCTGAAATAGATAAAACAGGGTAATAATTGCTAACATTGAACACATGGGCAGTACAGGGGCATGCTAATGTTCTATGCTGCATCAGTTGGTTGAAGGCATTGAACACATGGGCAGTACAGGGGCATGCTAATGTTCTATGCTGCATCAGTTGGTTGAAGGCATTGAACACATGGGCAGTACAGGGGGCATGCTAATGTTCTATGCTGCATCAGTTGGTTGAAGGCATCGAACACATGGGCAGTACAGGGGCATGCTAATGTTCTATGCTGCATCAGTTGGTTGAATGTATTGAACACATGGGCAGCACAGGGGCATGCTAATGTTCTATGCTGCATCAGTCGGTTGAAGGCATTGAATACATGGGCAGTACAGGGGCATGCTAATGTTCTATGCTGCATCAGTTGGTTGAATGTATTGAACACATGGGCAGCACAGGGGCATGCTAATGTTCTATGCTGCATCAGTCGGTTGAAGGCATTAAACACATGGGCAGTACGTGGGCATGCTAATGTTCTATGCTGCATCAGTTGGTTGAATGTATTGAACACATGGGCAGTACATGGGCATGCTAATGTTCTATGCTGCATCAGTTGGTTGAAGGCACTGAACACATGGGCAGTACAAGGGCATGCTAATGTTCTATGCTGCATCAGTTGGTTGAAGGCACTGAACACATGGGCAGTACAGGGGCATGCTAATGTTCTATGCTGCATCAGTTGGTTGAATGTATTGAACACATGGGCAGCACAGGGGCATGCTAATGTTCTATGCTGCATCAGTCGGTTGAAGGCATTGAATACATGGGCAGTACAGGGGCATGCTAATGTTCTATGCTGCATCAGTTGGTTGAATGTATTGAACACATGGGCAGCACAGGGGCATGCTAATGTTCTATGCTGCATCAGTCGGTTGAAGGCATTAAACACATGGGCAGTACGTGGGCATGCTAATGTTCTATGCTGCATCAGTTGGTTGAATGTATTGAACACATGGGCAGTACAGGGGCATACTAATGTTCTATGCTGCATCAGTTGGTTGAAGGCACTGAACACATGGGCAGTACAAGGGCATGCTAATGTTCTATGCTGCATCAGTTGGTTGAAGGCATTGAACACATGGGCAGTACAGGGGCATGCTAATGTTCTATGCTGCATCAGTTGGTTGAAGGCATTGAACATATACATGTACAGGGGTATGCTGATGTTCTATGCTGCATCAGTTGGTTGAAGGCATTGAACACATGGGCAGTACAGGGGCATGCTAATGTTGGTTGAAGAAGCACATGATGCATGATGAAATGGCCACAAAGAGACAAAAAATGATCAAATATCAATATCTATTGAAAATAGGATAGTTATGATAAATCATACTTCCTGAATATTTCTACTTTATGTTTGATGATATGTCTATTCTTAAGGACAGCAACTCCATTGTAATTATATTTGATGTGTTTATTTTTTGTCTCCCCTGATTAATCGGGGTGATACCTCCAGAACTAGTAACGATAAATGGCTTGTTTATTATAGTGTCACCCCTATTGAAAGGGCCAGCCATCTTTGACTTAAGAGACATCTTTTATGAACATCAGTACTTCTTGAATCGTAAACAATATACAAAACTTACTTTTATACATCACTTTTATCCTATAATGCATCTATTAGTCTCAAAAATCAAGAATGTGAATTTCAAACGAAAGAAGCCCCCACTCCCGATACACTGGGTTTATATTATGGCCATATAGATCCCCAAGGGAAAGTAAAAAAAGGTAGGAGTTGTGTACTCAATGGTAAAAACAACATGTGTCTCAGGGGAGATGTGTTCCATTAGCTATGATGCACGTACCCCAGGGGAGACATGTTCCATTAGCTATGATGCACGTACCCCAGGGGAGATGTGGTTCATTAGCTATGATGCATGTACCCCAGGGGAGATATGTTCCATTAGCTATGATGCACGTACCCCAGGGGAGATATGTTCCATTAGCTATGATGCATGTACCCCAGGGGAGATATGTTCCATTAGCTATGATGCATGTCTTCCAGGGGAGCTATGTTCCCATTAGCTATGATGCATGTATCTAGGGGAGACATGTTCCATTAGCTATGATGCATGTACCCCAGGGGAGACGTGTTCCATTAGCTATGATGCATTTACCCCAGGGGAGACATGTTCCATTAGCTATGATGCATGTACCCCAGGGGAGATGTGTTCCATTAGCTATATATGCACGTACCCCAGGGAGATGCGTTCCCATGATGCAATGGTACTTACCTCAGACATAATTAGGAAGCTTAGTCCACACATAACTGGTAATATGTGATATGGATCTGCCAGACAGAGGTTAGGAAACCATAGCACTCCCTGGGTTAGCATATCTGGACAAAGGATACCTATAAATAACAATTCATTTAGCATATTGGAAGAACTGTACATGTATCTACATGGTTACATCTTACAGTCGAACAGAGACTTTCAAGATGGCCCCCATGGCCACAACATTAGATTTGGGTTTGTATTGATTGTAACTATATTTTATATAATTAGTTTAAACTTTATTTATTTTGCAACAATTGCGAAGCAAGTTCTAACAACTTATATTAATCACTATCGTTGGCGCGGTTGAAAGCGTATATGTGGTCATTCGTGTGGGAGGAAACCGAAGTATCCGGAGAAAACCCACCTGTCCGATCTGGCGACCACCGTACCATCTCACATACTTCCCGGTCTGACGATCAAACCCGGGTTGCATTGGTGAGAAGCGAGCGCGCTAACCACTGCGCTAATCAGACAGCCTGATTTTAAATAATTATACATGTATATGCTATCTCTTTCTTTCCAAGCTTCAGACCAATTGACCAACTCTCAATATCTGATCAGTAAAATATAGCCATGTCATCTAGACACACCGATATCGTAGTAAATATTTCATGGCAAATAGGTCCGGGAAGAGGTTCTGTAAGGACTCATTTCCTTTTACTAACTGTTTTCATAGCTCCCCAAGGATCTCTAAAAGATAAAGCAGTTTCAGATATGTCGTTTGAAGAAATTGCGAATGTACGATGTGAATATATGCATGTCAAAGCACATAAAGCTTAATGAACCATCAGTATATCACAAGTAATGAGTGAGTCATGACAGGATAGATGGACATAGATGATCAGTGAGTCATGACAGGATAGATGGACATAGATGATCAGTGAGTCATGACAGGATAGATGGACATAGATGATCAGTGAGTCGTGACAGGATAGATGGACATAGATGATCAGTGAGTCATGACAGGATAGATGGACATAGATGATCAGTGAGTCATGACAGGATAGATGGACATAGATGATCAGTGAGTCATGACAGGATAGATGGACATAGACACTCAGTAAGTCATGACAGGATAGATGGACATAGATGATCAGTGAGTCATGACAGGATAGATGGACATAGACACTCAGTGAGTCATGACAGGATAGATGGACATAGATGACCGGTGAGACATGACAGGATAGATGGACATAGATGATCAGTGAGTCATGACAGGATAGATGGACATAGATACTCAGTGAGTCGAGACAGGATAGATGGACATAGACACTCAGTGAGACATGACAGGATAGATGGACATAGACACTCAGTGAGTCATGACAGGATAGATGGACATAGACACTCAGTGAGTAATGACAGGATAGATGGACATAGACACTCAGTGAGTCGTGACAGGATAGATGGACATAGACACTCAGTGAGTCGTGACAGGATAGATGGACATAGATGATCAGTGAGTCGTGACAGGATAGATGGACATAGACACTCAGTGAGTCATGACAGGATAGATGGACATAGATGATCAGTGAGTCATGACATGATAGATGGACATATACACTCAGTGAGTCGTGACAGGATAGATGGACATAGATGATCAGTGAGTCATGACAGGATAGATGGACATAGACACTCAGTGAGTCATGACAGGATAGATGGACATAGACACTCAGTGAGTCATGACAGGATAGATGGACATAGATGATCAGTGAGTCATGACAGGATAGATGGACATAGATGATCAGTGAGTCATGACATGATAGATGGACATATACACTCAGTGAGTCGTGACAGGATAGATGGACATAGATGATCAGTGAGTCATGACAGGATAGATGGACATAGATGATCAGTGAGTCATGACAGGATAGATGGACATATAAAACAAACAACACAAAACAAACACTCAGTGAGTCATGACAGGATAGATGGACATATATGATCAGTGAGTCATGACAGGATAGATGGACATAGACACTCAGTGAGACATGACAGGATAGATGGACATAGACACTCAGTGAGTCATGACAGGATAGATGGACATATACACTCAGTGAGACATGACAGGATAGATGGACATATACACTCAGTGAGTCATGACAGGATAGATGGACATATATGATCAGTGAGTCATGACAGGATAGATGGACATATATGATCAGTGAGTCATGACAGGATAGATGGACATAGACACTCAGTGAGTCGTGACAGGATAGATGGACATATATGATCAGTGAGTCATGACAGGATAGATGGACATAGATGATCAGTGAGTCATGACAGGATAGATGGACATATACACTCAGTGAGACATGACAGGATAGATGGACATATATGATCAGTGAGACATGACAGGATAGATGGACATAGACACTCAGTGAGTCATGACAGGATAGATGGACATAGACACTCAGTGAGTCATGACAGGATAGATGGACATATACACTCAGTGAGTCGTGACAGGATAGATGGACATAGACACTCAGTGAGTCATGACAGGATAGATGGACATATACACTCAGTGAGTCATGACAGGATAGATGGACATATATGATCAGTGAGACATGACAGGATAGATGGACATAGACACTCAATGAGTCGTGACAGGATAGATGGACATATACACTCAGTGAGACATGACAGGATAGATGGACATAGACACTCAGTGAGTCATGACAGGATAGATGGACATATACACTCAGTGAGTCGTGACAGGATAGATGGACATATACACTCAATGAGTCATGACAGGATAGATGGACATAGATGATCAGCGAGTCATGACAGGATAGATGGACATAGATGATCAGCGAGTCATGACAGGATAGATGGACATAGACACTCAGTGAGTCGTGACAGGATATATGGACATATACACTCAATGAGTCATGACAGGATAGATGGACATAGATGATCAGCGAGTCATGACAGGATAGATGGACATAGATGATCAGCGAGTCATGACAGGATAGATGGACATAGACACTCAGTGAGTCGTGACAGGATATATGGACATATACACTCAATGAGTCATGACAGGATAGATGGACATAGATGATCAGCGAGTCATGACAGGATAGATGGACATAGATGATCAGCGAGTCATGACAGGATAGATGGACATAGACACTCAGTGAGTCGTGACAGGATATATGGACATATACACTCAATGAGTCATGACAGGATAGATGGACATAGATGATCAGCGAGTCATGACAGGATAGATGGACATAGATGATCAGCGAGTCATGACAGGATAGATGGACATAGACACTCAGTGAGTCGTGACAGGATATATGGACATAGATGATCAGCGAGTCATGACAGGATAGATGGACATAGATGATCAGCGAGTCATGACAGGATAGATGGACATATACACTCAGTGAGTCATGACAGGATAGATGGACATATATGATCAGTGAGTCATGACAGGATAGATGGACATAGACACTCAGTGAGTCGTGACAGGATAGATGGACATAGACACTCAGTGAGACATGACAGGATAGATGGACATATACACTCAGTGAGTCATGACAGGATAGATGGACATAGATGATCAGTGAGTCGTGACATGATAGATGGACATAGATGATCAGCGATTCATGACAGGGTAGATGGACATAGATACTCAGTGAGACATGACAGGATAGATGGACATAGACACTCAGTGAGACATGACAGGATAGATGGACATAGATGATCAGTGAGTCGTGACATGATAGATGGACATAGATGATCAGCGATTCATGACAGGGTAGATGGACATAGATACTCAGTGAGACATGACAGGATAGATGGACATAGACACTTAGTGAGTCGTGACAGGATAGATGGACATAGATACTCAGTGAGACATGACAGGATAGATGGACATAGATGATCAGTGAGTCGTGACATGATAGATGGACATAGATGATCAGTGAGACATGACAGGATAGATGGACATAGATACTCAGTGAGACATGACAGGATAGATGGACATAGATACTCAGTGAGACATGACAGGATAGATGGACATAGACACTTAGTGAGTCGTGACAGGATAGATGGACATAGATACTCAGTGAGACATGACATGATAGATGGACATAGATACTCAGTGAGACATGACAGGATAGATGGACATAGACACTCAGTGAGTCGTGACAGGATAGATGGACATATACACTCAGTGAATCGTGACAGGATAGATGGACATAGATACTCAGTGAGACATGACAGGATAGATGGACATAGATACTCAGTGAGACATGACAGGATAGATGGACATAGACACTCAGTGAGACATGACATGATAGATGGACATAGATACTCAGTGAGACATGACAGGATAGATGGACATAGACACCCAGTGAGTCATGACAGGATAGATGGACATAGATGATCAGCGAGTCATGACAGGATAGATGGACATAGACACTCAGTGAGTCATGACATGATAGATGGACATAGATACTCAGTGAGACATGACAGGATAGATGGACATAGACACTCAGTGAATCGTGACAGGATAGATGGACATAGATACTCAGTGAGACATGACATGATAGATGGACATAGATACTCAGTGAGACATGACAGGATAGATGGACATAGATACTCAGTGAGACATGACAGGATAGATGGACATAGACACTCAGTGAGACATGACATGATAGATGGACATAGATACTCAGTGAGACATGACAGGATAGATGGACATAGATACTCAGTGAGACATGACAGGATAGATGGACATAGACACTCAGTGAGACATGACAGGATAGATGGACATAGATACTCAGTGAGACATGACAGGATAGATGGACATAGATACTCAGTGAGACATGACAGGATAGATGGACATAGACACTCAGTGAGACATGACAGGATAGATGGACATAGACACTCAGTGAGACATGACAGGATAGATGATTGAGCCAGTGAACCACATAATACTCACCATCATTATTGAGAAATTTTGATACTGAAGACCCATTTAAATGTTGCAAAGCCCAGCTGTTGGCAACCCAAAATGGGAGAGGGCTTAAATTATAGATGAATATCTTCCATGGGTCACAGTTCTGTTCTTTGTACAGCCTCTTCAGATGTTGTGACATCTACAATACATGTACAAACCTTCAATCAGGCCTGTGCATAGATGCTTTCAGAAATACAATTTTCAGTTCAAGATTATTCTGTTAAACTTTTACAGTACTTATCAAGTAACAGACAGAACTGCTGTGCTTGGCCTACAAGAAACAGCCAGAACTTCTGTGCATAGCCTGCAAGAAACAGCCAGAACTTCTGTGCATGGCAAGCAAGAAACAGACAGAACTTCTGTTCTTGGCCTGCAAGAAACAGCTAGAACTTCTGTGCATGGCCTGCAAGAAACAGCCAGAAATTATTTGCATGGCCTGCACGGAACAGCCAGAACTTCTGTGCGTATCCTGCAAGAAACAGCCAGAACTTCTGTGCATGGCCTGCAAGGAACAGCCAGAACTTCTGTGCATGGCCTGCAAGGAACAGCCAGAACTTCTGTGCATGGCCTGCAAGGAACAGCCAGAACTTCTGTGCATGGCCTGCAAGGAACAGCCAGAACTTCTGTGCATGGCCTGCAAGGAACAGCCAGAACTTCTGTGCATGGCCTGCAAGGAACAGCCAGAACTTCTGTGCATGGCCTGCAAGGAACAGCCAGAACTTCTGTGCATGGCCTGCAAGGAACAGCCAGAACTTCTGTGCATGGCCTGTAAGAAACAGACAGAACTTCTGTGCATGGCCTGCAAGAAACAGACAGAACTTCTGTGCATGGCCTGCAAGAAACAGACAGAACTTCTGTGCATGGCCTGCAAGAAACAGACAGAACTTCTGTGCATGGCCTGCAAGAAACAGACAGAACTTCTGTGCATGGCCTGCAAGAAACAGACAGAACTTCTGTGCATGGCCTGCAAGAAACAGACAGAACTTCTGTGCATGGCCTGCAAGAAACAGACAGAACTTCTGTGCATGGCCTGCAAGAAACAGACAGAACTTCTGTGCATGGCCTGCAAGAAACAGACAGAACTTCTGTGCATGGCCTGCAAGAAACAGACAGAACTTCTGTGCATGGCCTGCAAGAAACAGACAGAACTTCTGTGCATGGCCTGCAAGAAACAGACAGAACTTCTGTGCATGGCCTGCAAGGAACAGCCAGAATTTCTGTTCTTGGCCTGCAATTCTGCACTAAATAACAGCTCAATTAACGATATGTCATGCATTACAATATTAAAACTTACAACTTTATTTATTTTACAACGATTGCGAAACAAGCTTTAACAACTTATATTAATCACTCTCGTTGGCGCAGATGAGAGTGTAAATGTGATCATTCATGTGGGAGGAAACCAGAGTACCCGAAGAAAACACACCTGTCTGATCTGGTGACCACTGTACCATCTCACATACTTCCCAGTCCTAGGATCGAACCCGGGTTGCATTAGTGAGAAGGGAGCCAGGTAACCACTGCGCTAATCGGACAGCCATTTTACATTTCCTTCAGTTTCATGATATTTTTACGACAGAGCTGTCAAAACAAAATCCTGGTGACTAGCCGGCCATAATAGAATTTGAATAAGCCATAGTGCTAAGCACATATTGTATTTGAGTGTTAGTTTATACAAATTTATTTTAGCTCGATTGCGAAACAAGTTCTTTCAACTTATATTAATCACTCTCAAGACCTCATTCCTGATGGAATCCATCGCCACGAGGGAGAGAGAAGAGGCAATGTGGAATTTAAAGGCTTGCCTAAGGGCACAATCGTAACGGCTCCCGCTGGGCTCAAACTCTGGACCTTTCGCACCTGAAGCGAACTGCGCTATCACGACTACTGATCTAGTTTTTGTAAACAAATCCAACCCAAAATTGAAACTAGAACCACTACAATGTTCACAAACATCTACTTCAATTTGCGAAAGAACCCAGTTTTTTGATGAAATCACAGATTACCAACAGAGCTTCATAAAAATGTTACAAATTTGAACAAAATGGGGAAGGTAGAGTGACCATCATCAATAGTCAAGGAATGGTCACACCACATCATTCATGATCACACCACATCATTCATGATCACACCACATCATTTAAGATCACACCACATCATTCATGGTCACACCACATCATTCATGATCACACCACATCATTCATGATCACACCACATCATTCATGATCACACTACATCATTCATGGTCACACCACATCATTCATGATCACAGTACATCATTCATGATCACACCACATCATTCATGATCACACTACATCATTCAAAATCACACTACATCACTCATGATCACACCACATCATTCATGATCACAGTACATCATTCATGATCACACCACATCACTCATGATCACAGTACATCATTCATGGTCATACTACATCATTCATGGTCACACCACATCACTCATGATCACAGTACATCACTCATGATCAAACTACATCACTCATGATCACAGTACATCACTCATGATCATACTACATCACTCATGATCACAGTACATCACTCATGATCAAACTACATCACTCATGATCACAGTACATCACTCATGATCACAGTACATCACTCATGATCACAGTACATCACTCATGATGATACTACATCATTCATGATCATACTACATCACTCATGATCACAGTACATCACTCATGATGATACTACATCATTCATGATCAAACTACATCACTCATGATCACACCACATCATTCATGATCACAGTACATCATTCATGATCACACTACATCACTCATGATCACACCACATCATTCATGATCACAGTACATCATTCATGATCACACTACATCACTCATGATCACACCACATCATTCATGATCACAGTACATCATTCATGATCACAGTACATCACTCATGATCACACTACATCACTCATGATCACAGTACATCATTCATGATCACACCACATCAGTCATGATCACAGTACATCATTCATGATCACACTACATCACTCATGATCACACTACATCATTCATGATCACACCACATCATTCATGATCACAGTACATCACTCATGATCACACTACATCACTCATGATCACACTACATCATTCATGATCACACCACATCATTCATGATCACAGTACATCACTCATGATCATACTACATCATTCATGATCACACTACATCACTCATGATCACTGGAGTTATGCTAAGATAGATTAACTACCTACAGCGGTAAATTAGATTGACTTGTTGAATAATGGGAGAATAAAATATCAATATAACATGAATAGTGTAGGTACTGTAAATGGCTGTACCATTGAACATGAATATTGTAGATACTGTAAATGGCTGTACCATTGAACATGAATATTGTAGGTACTGTAAATGGCTGTACCATTGAACTTGAATATTGTAGGTACTGTAAATGGCTGTACCATTGAACATGAATAGTGTAGGTACTGTAAATGGCTGTACCATTGAACATGAATAAACTATCAATAGAACATGAATATTGTCGGTACTGTAAATGGCTGTACAATTCAACTTGAATTACACTACAAGACTTACTACACGGGTAAATATCCTATGTTTTTCACGTTGTTTCAGGTGCATATTTTCTCTTGAATGCATAATGTCTCTCATCTCTACCGCCTGGATTGATGGGAGCAGTGTCTTCTGTATGTGCTGCACTTTGTAGTCCATGTCTACTTGCTTCTTCCTCATGAAATATGCCAGAGCAATACGATATGGTATTGTACACAATACTGAAAAACAAAACAAGAGGGGCCATAGGTCCTAAATGGCTCACCTGCTGCCTAGCATGAATGTTCATGTATGAAATTATGACCAAACTTGGCAGTTGTTGTAAGGGTGCTACTGACCAAATTTTAAAACATGTCTACATGTATACTACATGAGAGAAGGCCACCTTGCGGTGGATATTAGCCGTGGATACTCCATCATCCAATTTAAACTCACGGTGAGCAACGGAAATAACCTAATGTAACGGAAATAACCTAATGACCGAAAATGGATAAGAAACAATGTTGAAATTTGCGATTTCGAAAATCCAGTTTTTTTAAAATAAAAACCTAGTGCGTAATTTCCATGTGTTTCTGTAGCAGTAATCAGGCCTGGGTTTTCCTTTAAGTTGGCCTAGTTTTTGACAAAGTGATCCCATTTGAACAATCTTGGTACATGTTTTTATATAAGGATGCCACTGACCAAATTTTGAAACATTAGTTATTCATGTAACAGGATAATTAGAAGAAGTTACCGATGACGAGCCACCAATCCAGGCCGGTTATGTCCTTGACACCGATAAACTGTCCTTCTGCAAGCTCTACAAGCATGTAAAATAAATTAAACTCGAAGTTTCTCCGACTAGTTTCCATGAGCAAAGCACTATTCTGTGATTTCTGTAGCTGCAGTGTGCATCTATTTACCTGAAAATATAGTTATTAGTTTTATCAAATATACTTTAGCACAGTGGTTATCATTGGATGAATTGTTCATCAGCACAGTGGTTATCATTGGATGAATTGTTCATCAGCACAGTGGTTATCATTGGATGAATTGTTCACCAGCACATTGGTTTTCCAGTGATATTTTATGTCATAATAGCACACAACCCTTTCCCAAATAGAAACGCCTCACAATGCCATTATCCAGTCCGCAATAGAATTGCCTATTGACAGCATTTTCACTTCAACTTACAGTCACACATTAGTAGTCAAACAAACAGAATCACCCATAATAAAGGTGTGACTAACTTAGCGGCTACAACCAGTGATAAACAGATTTTCGCTAAGTCACCGACAATGTTACTTTTACATTGCAAAATTGTGTCAAGATACAATTTCACATTTCTGCCGTTATATCGACGAGATAGCAGATTTTTAACTATTACGTATATGTGGTAACGGATCGATTCGGCGTAATTGAAGTAAAGACGACATAAATATTGAGTAAATATGTCAAATCAGATACACACTGTACATTTTAAAACTATTCACTTTTCAATTGACTCGTAAAAAATGGTGGCCAATCACACAGTTGTATCAACATTGCAGCGCCTCGCTTTCGATTCAACTATGTCATTAAGTCACATGCTAATAGGCCTATTAATAGGATTAATGCTAATCATAAATTAATACGCGGAATACCCGCCAAGTTCCCCAAGGCGTAGATATTATCAGAAACTCAATTCAGCCCAATTAATGGTCTCGGTGTTAAAATATATTTATATGACAGACCAGGCAAAATAAATCAATGACTGTTCCCAGGCTAGTTAATAAGATGGAAAGATGAACACCCCCCAAGTGGTATATAGAATTACATAGGCTAGCCAACCTTTGGTGTATGCAGCCGCACTTACATGTGGAAAGTGTAATGCACATGATGGTTGAGTGCTATATATCATCTGCACTTACTGATAAGCTAGAATAATGTCTGCTTGTGCTGTGCCACAACAGACAGCTGGAGCCTGAATACTTCTTTCTTGTACTGTCATCTGTTGTGCCATGCCGCAACAGATAGCTGGAGCCTGAATACTTCTTTCTTGTACTGTCATCTGTTGTGCCATGCCGCAACAGATAGCTGGAGCCTGAATACTTCTTTCTTGTACTGTCATCTGTTGTGCCATGCCGCAACAGACAGCTGAAGCCTGAATACTTCCTTCTTGTAATGTCATCTGTTGTGCCATGCTGCAACAGACAGCTGGAACCTGAATACTGCCTTCTTGTACTGTCATCTGTTATGCTGTGCCGCATCAGACAGCCGGAGCCTGAATATTGCCTTCTTGTACTGTCATAGGCAGCCATATACAAAGTAACACAGCTAGAAGGATGCCAAACTCGTTGATAACTACACACAAATAACTGAGTGCCATGTCTCCAATGTGACAATGCTTTTAACGCAGCCATGATTCACACCATTATCTGAAATATATTAAAATAATTAGACCAAGATTTTCGATTCATTAAGACAGCAGCCGTTTGGATATAAGATCGATCTAACATCAATTTCAGAACCATACAAAATATCGGTACCAGTTCTGATGCCAATACCTAACTCATTCCATTATCGATCTACATCTTTGCCATCAAATATCTGTTTGCGACGACTGTTTGCAAGCAAGTGCTTTCATGATAGATATATGTTGCTGTACCATTGATATGTAGTTACCTGATGCCAGATGACCCCTAATCTGCTCATTCGTGTAGCATTTTTTAGAAGCTGAATGGTTTCTCTAAAGGATAGGGTAAGTGAGAGACACACCTATGAAGTTGATTTAGTCATGAACGAATTGTGATTATGACGTCAAGGTAGTGCAAAAATGAACAATTCACATTATTATTTGTATCATCCTCTCAGGTAACATCAGTGCTTATGGGCGCAGCCATTATTCTTCCATGTCACCAGACGCTCGAAAAGTAATCATTTCCGGTTATTTGACATTTGGCGGGAACAACTATCAAACTGTAAGTTACCTATTTCACTACAGTTATGTAACTACTCTACAATTACACGTGATTAAGTATGCCAGCCACGACCTGTGACAAACCAAGTTCTAGTCTGCAGTTATTCACGTAATTAGATACTAATGTCCATAAGTCAGAAATGGCTAGCCCTTTCAATAGGGTAGTTCCACAGGCACATGGCACAATTATTTATTTTGCCCTATGGTCATATAGTAAGTAATGTTTGCCGTTATGATAGCTGAATTGAGCAGCAAAGTCACGTGATAAAGCTAAAATGTTCAACACGAATATTGTGAAAGTTGTTTTCACGACTTAAGAAAATATATTAAAAATATTAAGTGCAATTAACAGTTTATACTAGTCATTATATGTGGTATTTACGCCAAGGATAGGTTCCACCACTCTATATGGCAAGTGCAATTAACATTTTATACTGGTCATTATATGTGGTATTTACGCCAAGGATAGGTTCCACCACTCTATATGGCAAGTGCAATTAACAGTTTATACTGGTCATTATATGTGGTATTTACGCCAAGGATAGGTTCCACCACTCTATATGGCAAGTGCAATTAACAGTTTATACTGGTCATTATATGTGGTATTTATGCCAAGGATAGGTTCCACCACTCTATATGGCAAGTGCAATTAACATTTTATACTGGTCATTATATGTGGTATTTACGCCAAGGATAGGTTCCACCACTCTATATGGCAAGTGCAATTAACAGTTTATACTGGTCATTATATGTGGTATTTACCCCAAGGATAGGTTCCACCACTCTATATGGCAAGTGCAATTAACATTTTATACTGGTCATTATATGTGGTATTTATGCCAAGGATAGGTTCCACCACTCTATACGGCAAGTGCAATTAACATTTTATACTGGTCATTATATGTGGTATTTACGCCAAGGATAGGTTCCACCACTCTATACGGCAAGTGCAATTAACATTTTATATTGGTCATTATATGTGGTATTTACGCCAAGGATAGGTTCCACCACTCTATACGGCAAGTGCAATTAACATTTTATACTGGTCATTATATGTGGTATTTACGCCAAGGATAGGTTCCACCACTCTATATGGCAAGTGCAATTAACAGTTTATACTGGTCATTATATGTGGTATTTACGCCAAGGATAGGTTCCACCACTCTATATGGCAAGTGCAATTAACAGTTTATACTGGTCATTATATGTGGTATTTACGCCAAGGATAGGTTCCACCACTCTATATTGCAAGTGCAATTAACATTTTATACTGGTCATTATAAGTGGTATTTACGCCAAGGATAGGTTCCACCACTCTATATGGCAAGTGCAATTAACATTTTATATTGGTCATTATATGTGGTATTTACGCCAAGGATAGGTTCCACCACTCTATATGGCAAGTGCAATTAACATTTTATACTGGTCATTATATGTGGTATTTATGCCAAGGATAGGTTCCACCACTCTATATGGCAAGTGCAATTAACATTTTATACTGGTCATTATATGTGGTATTTACGCCAAGGATAGGTTCCACCACTCTATATGGCAAGTGCAATTAACATTTTATACTGGCCATTATATGTTCCACCACTCTATATTTATAATGAACAAACACTTTGCTTTCAATTTAGTGTAGTGTAACTGTAAACTCTGTAGTGTGTAGCCTGTCGGACATGACTCCCCAGACACATTCCCCCTAATCCTAAGTCCTCTACATAACCCCACATATTATTTATACTTGACTATGTTTATTCAAATAAATAATTAACAGTCTTTCAATTGAGACATTAAGCCAAGGTTTTGTGTCTGTTTTTTTACACCGTGCACGTAAAAGAACCAGAGGAGACTCTGGAATGGGTCTCTGTCTGTATCATTGCACTATCCTCTAAAAATCTAAAATGATTAATCTCTTCAGGAAGCGTCGCTCATATGGGCAACCCCCACATATTATTTATATTTGACGTATGATTATTCAAAGAAATAAATAATGTTTAAATTAACCCCAGAATGATATAACCTTTAATATTCATTTTATTTTTATTTTTCTCAATCTGTTATGAAAAATGCTTTGATAATAAAATATAAAATATCAAAATAAAAAAGATGAATGTAAAGTGTCAAATTTTTCCAAGTCTCAATATATTTTTTTATTTTGTGAGTACCAAAATTTCAAAATCTCCGAAGTTACTGGCATGAATGTGATGAAATTTTGGGGGAAGCATTGTTCAATGATAGTCCCTAAAGTTTTCTCAAGTTATACCAACTCATCAAAAACCATGGTTACCAGTGGGTGGGGAAACCTAGGGATATTTATGGTGCACTAATGTAAACATCAACATTTTCATATTTTCAAAATATAATATGAATATTTCTCTGTTATTTTGCTCATTTTCATTAATTAACCCCTGTCGGAATTTTGGTGAGGGATATTGTTTTGGCCTTGTCCATGTGTTCGTCTGGGAGTTACTTCTCAGTAACAAATTTGTGGAATTTTATTAAACTTAAAGGAAAGTATGTGAGATAGTATGATGGTCGCCAGATCGGACAGGTGGGTTTTCTCCGGGTGCTCCGGTTTCCTTCCGCATGAATGACCACATTTGCGCTTTCATCCAACGAGAGTGATTAATATAATTTGTTAAAACTTGCTTCGCAATCGTTGTAAAATAAATAATGTTTAAATAATTGACTGAAAATTCACACACTTGTCTGTTCTGAGTACCCAATGGGTGGAATTTTATGAAGCTTAATATCACATAGTGCTCTGAGATGAGATCATACCAAATGTTACTTAGAGATCATATCATAGCAAATGTTACTGAAATCATGACAAATGTTACTCAAAGATGAGATCATAACAAATGTTACTCTGAGATCAGAACATAGCAAATGTTACTCAAAGATGAGATCATAACAAATGTTACTCCGAGATCAGATCATAGCAAATGTTACTTAGAGATGAGATCATAACAAACATTACTCCAAGATGAGATCATAACAAATGTTACTCCGAGATGAGATCATAACAAATATTACTCTGAGATGGGATCATAACAAATATTACTCTGAGATGGGATCATAACAAATGTTACTCCGAGATGAGATCATAACAAATGTTGCTCCGAGATCAGATCATACCTAATGTTACTTACAGATGAGATCATAACAAATGTTACTCCGAGATGAGATCATAACAAATGTTACTCTGAGATAAGATCATAACAAATGTTGCTCCGAGATCAGATCATAACAAATATTACTCTGAGATGGGATCATAACAAATGTTACTCAGAGATGAGATCATAACAAATGTTACTCAGAGATGAGATCATAACAAATGTTACTCCGAGATGAGATCATAACAAATGTTACTCAGAGATGAGATCATAACAAATGTTACTCCGAGATGAGATCATAACAAATGTTGCTCCGAGATCAGATCATACCTAATGTTACTTACAGATGAGATCATAACAAATGTTACTCCGAGATGAGATCATAACAAATGTTGCTCCGAGATGAGATCATTCCAAATGTTACTCCGAGATGAGATCATAGCAAATGTTACTATGAGATCAGATCATAACAAACGTTGCTCCGAGATGAGATCATAACAAATGTTACTCCAAGATGTGATCATAACAAATGTTGCTCCGAGATGAGTTACACAAATATTTTATGTTTTCAGATGATATATAGCCTAGCAGCAGTATAATTTGTAAATATAGATTGGGATATCAGAAGAGGATCAACACAATGGACTAGTTCTATTGGGCAGCTTAGAATTCAACATTCCCAGCAAAAAGTACAATATAGGTCCATGTCAGGTCCAGTCAAACCAATGTTTTGGGAAACAGAAACAAGGTATGGCGCATAGACTTGTCCCTACACACCCGTGGTCTGAGAAACAGAATAAAGGTATGGAGCATAGACCTGTACAGACTACTGGAAATAAAGAAGAATTGAATGATAACGGTGATGAAGACACATATATTCCTCACATGGATACTTACAAAGACTTATCGTTACCAGAAAACAATATGCGTAGCAATAACATGAAAATCAGTGATCGATCTACTCTATGTTTTGGCAGTTTGACTAACCTGGAAAAGACATTCAACAGTGGAAAAGAAGAAACCAGCTGCAGCACTGTTACTGGTGTAGACGCCCATCATCAGATAAGCCAGGCATTGATTAAATCAGTTTATAGTGAGAACACAATTGGGGAAAATGAATGCAACAAAGTGAGTAGCAAGCGAGCAATAGGACGTGCCTCTAATGTGGCATTGGAGATGTTTTCAGTGCCTGAATACTATTTTAGGATAAAACATATTTTAGATGGACTTAAAGTGACTGAGGCTGTAAAACAAACTGGGGAAAATTATGCTGTTTCACCAGATAGGAACCAGTTTGATTCACAAGAATCATATGCTGGTAATACAGATAACATGAGCAGAGCATCTGTAGACCAAGTACACACAAGCTTACAAGTTCATACAGGTACTCAGCAACCGATGTCACAGGTATATGATGACCAACTGACAGAATGTCCGTATGTGGCTTATCATATTGAACAAGCATCTGAATGGACTGGTGATTTATGTCAGTCTCCGATGCAATCTGCATCAACATTGCCTTCAGGACACTATCCAATACAGCCTGCTTCAAGTCACGATGTAGTGCAGCCTGCCTCGACAGTGCTTTCAGGTCACTCTCCAGTACAGCCTGCTTCAACAGTGCTTTCAGGTCACTCTCCAGTACAATCTGCTTCAACAGTGCTTTCAGGTCACTCTCCAGTACAATCTGCTTCAACAGTGCTTTCAGGTCACTCTCCAGTACAAGAAAAGGTGAAAAGTTCAGCTATGGACAACACCATGGTTATGCATAAAAGTGCAACAACTCCTGTTTTATCATCAGGATTAACAGGATCAGACAATGCTATAAAAGTTAATGGGAATGAAGTTACATATGATTCTATATCCGAGTCAAGCGAATATCTGGGGAGACTTGTTCAAACCACGGGAATTCAGACTGATGCTGCAAGTGAACTTACAGCGAAAAATGCTGAGATAGTTCAGATTAATTCTGTAGATTGTATGGACAGTACCTTACCATCCTGTAGCTCAAGACATAATACACTCAATAATACACATCAGACAATTGAAGATGTTTCTAACAGTGCATTAATGGGAAATGAAGTTTTGCAGAACAGTACCATTGAAGATTGTCATACTACTTATAGTTCAGATAATTATGCTAATGTTTATGAAGTATGCGACTCACGAGATGAACAATTACTGAATGACCGCAATAAAAAAACAATAGGTGAATCTATTCTTGATAAAAGTACAGGGCACATCAAAAGAGTTGAAGTAATATTGAATGGATGTGACACACCAAACATGTGTGAGCCTAGTATAGTCAAAATACCAGATACATCTATACCTGAAAATAGATTAGTTACATCTAGGAGCAATAGCCCAGTCCATGCTGAAATTACTTCAGATATCATTGTTTCAGCAAGCAGAACGAGTCAAGCAAATGTAATTATGTCCCCACTGAAATTGACAGAGGATATGGACGACATGATTGATAATTACATTGCAATAAACACCGCTAGCATTGTTAATTCATCTTGGCTTCCAATGATAAAGTCGCCTATATTTTCAATTGATACACCTTCGGTTTCACATGTGTTTCGACACTCTAATTTATCTCCACCTGTGCTGTTACCATACTCTGTACCAGTGCAAAATGAATGTGTAACCACTGAAGAACAGTACAAGCTTCAAACTAGGCACACAAAGAAGAGAAAGGTAGAAAGAAAATCAAAACGGTTGAAAAGCATTCTGCCTAGTACAAAACATTTTGATATAGAGAAAAAACTATTTCAGAAAACAGAACGGTTTCTTGGGGAAGACTTTCCTAAGCTGTCATCACGTAAGAAGAGGAAAACTGAAAGGATAGAACCAAACTGTGAACCTCTTGATACGAAAATCACAAATGATATAGGCAAGCAGTTGAAGTGTTTAGCAGATGGAGGTACAGATGTAGGCAGCATCCTTGGAGAGGAGGATACCCAGGATAATATAAAGGAAATTGCTGTAGCTGCTGATGAAGATAAAGCTGATGTTAGTGCATCAACAGATATACATGTTGAATATATGAAATCTGGCTCATCTAGACAGAGGTGTACTGAAAATACAATTGCTGAGGATGAAGAGCCATTGATTCAGATAGTAATGAAGAAAACTGTGACGGATTCTCAGAACCCTGAAATAACTGGAAGAAAAATGACAAAGCCAGGTAAGAAGGATGATGTGTTTCGTGATAAGCCTAGATATTCTGGTTTAGCTGTACATGGAAACGACAATGATCTTGAGAAACAATTTATTTTTAAAAGGAGTAAAACAGAGAGATTTGAGAAAACATTTACTGGACGCAAAAAGTCTAATATGCAGAATAAAAGAGACAAAATCAGGTCTCTAAAGACAAAATACTGCAGCAATATGTTCAATGATGTAAGTATACAGCATAACATCAGTGGAGAAACATATAACCAGAAAGAAATTACTGCTCTCAATAATGATGACTTTCCCCCATCGACTAAGAAATTCCATTGTACAGCTGAGACCCAAAACATTTGCATAGCTGTTAATACACCTACAAGATGCAAGGAGTCTGTTGTGTTGAGGCCACCTGGTACTGATAACATGTCATCTTTGTTGGAGCAAAATACGCAAAGTAACACAAGTCCTATACATCCTCCAGCCAATAATATCATTATTGGAATTAAGGATGGACAATGGTCAAGTATTGAATCAAAAACAAAAGGTAGGAAAAAGGAGCAACACCGTCACCAAAATACCAAGGAAGTTTTCATACCGGACAAATATCAGAAGTATGAGCACACAAAATCCCAAAACTGTCATGGTCAAATAAATTACGAGGACAGATCAACTGACGTAAATCTTGAAGATCTTGTTAATTCTGATGTTAATGATTTGAGTCTTGAACAGTCAAAGTTATCACATTTAATTGAAAATCTTGATATTGGTAAAGAAACTCGTGTTCAACAGCATGGAATTACACAAGAGCATGATGATGTGTTGTCTAGTATTCCGGAAAAGCAAGTATTGCAAAAGAAAAAAAGAAGAAACATGAAACGATTATTGTCAAAGAATAGGGCTACAAGTCAGGTGATACTTAAGGCCAGTGAATCTTTGAGTATGGACACAACTAGTAACAGACATGAAGGTGAAATTAAGCATGAAGCATGTCTGCTGAAACCTCATGATTCTCAGTCAGTAAATACTGATCAGTTCAAAAACATTGAAAAACCAGAGACAGGGGTAATATTGACTGTTCCAAGAAAAAAACTGAAGATGTATAAAATAAACAGTAAACTAACAGTTGATCTTACTGATATATCATCTTGTTGGTGTAGATTTGTTGATGCAAAGCATACTAGCGATGTCAGACAAATAGATAAGATGGACACTGATGGTAGGAGCCTGCAGAAATATGGAAACATCCATACGTCTCTCCACATGGGTAAAGCTACTGGCATGCAGAATGTGCAAGTAGTATCTAATTCTAGTGATTCAAAAGGTGCTAAAGATACAATTAAAGTAAGTAACACAAAGAAAAAGTCACAACGGAAGAAAAAGTCAAACAAAATGCAGGTAATGACCGAGAAGGCCTTTGTTACTGTGCAAGAGGTTGTCAACAACACTAACAAAATGAAAAGACCGGTAAGCAAAACAAGTTTACATCTACGTCCTGAGAAAATCAACACTGGAAAGGGACACCAACAGCATAAAAAGAAATACTCAAAAACCGGACGGGAAAAGGAAAAGTCAGTACAGGAAGACGACAGACAGCCAAAATGTGGAATATGTAGGCCTAATCAACTATTTGACAATCATGAGTTGTTGAGTTTCCACACCAGGTTGAATCATCCATATAGATGTTCTTGGTGCAAAATAGAATTTGAGAACAAGGTAAAGAATCTGTTTTTGGTTGTCAGAGAAAGTCTCTAAGGGCCCCTGCAGTTTTATAATTAGTCATCATTGTTAGGTTCTGATTGGTTTACTTATCACAGAGTTGTGCTCCATTAGTTGTGTGGCGTCCGTGGTCCAGTGTCGGATTTGGAATCGAACTGTCCCAGGTTCGATACTCGGTCAGGCCACGTATGTAGTGTCATTGAGCAAGGCACCTCACACACATTGCTTAGTACTGGTTAACCACTTAGGTTGACTAAGCCTACCCAGGAAAACATGTCTAGGTCCCTGCAAGTGGTTTGACATTAATGGAACACACATACATATACTAAAGATTTTTTATCAGCATATTTCTCCTAAATACCTGGCCAGATTTCAGCGTTTTCTCACGGTGATCAATATCATTTCTAGTTGTGATTCATGTTCCAATTGTATGACTTTTCATGAAGTTTTGCCTCCTCTTTGAAGATGTTAGAGAACAAAGTTTGTCCATGTGTGTCTCTTTAACCCATTCCTTCATAGAGATTTAGGTTAATATACTATTATATCTGCGTACAAACGACAGCCATTTAGCTATCATGCAGTGAATGAGTAGACAACATATCTATCCCACCTCCATAGATATTACTGGAACTACATTAGATTCTGGCTTTATTATGAACATTGGTTTGGTTACTATATTGTCAATGTATGTCGTATTGGTAATGACGTCAAGATGTGCTTCTATGAGGGAAAGGGTTATACCATTGACAAAGATTCTCTAATACAATCTATGGTACCAATCCTAGTCATGCTTAGCATATTTTTCAGCTACATGTATTCCAGTTTCAAAATGAAGGTGTGCTTATAGTTTTCATGTTATCGTTCAACAATTTTCGTTAGGAATTCACTCTATTACTAGTTCCATACGGTATTGCAGTAAAGGTATTACGGCTAAATACTGAGATAGAATTAGAATGATAGTGTTAAAATAACTCACTTTCCAAACTACAGAACATTTTATCATGTTTCTTGGAATTTGAACAGAATTGTAACCACTATCCTTTAACGATTGTTAGAGGTGACTAATTATTTATCCTACCCCACCCCCAATGGGGAGACATGTTTTTACCATGCCTATTAGAATACCTGTCGCTCTTCGTTTCTACTCGAAGAATTGAGACTTGTAGATTCACATGATTAAGTGAGGTCCAGCTTGGATGCATGCTGGCATATTGTGAAATTACTAATTGACCAAACTATGTGCTAAAAGAAGAAACGTGTTCTTTATTTACTACATGTAGGAAACAAGTAAAGAACATTACTGGAACCATCTAAAGACAACATTTTATTGTAACACTTGTAATCTGAGATACAGAGTTTCCATGACCTATGAGCAGCACATGAAGTCAGCAAGACATGCCCGTATGTTAGAGAAGACTAGAAATCTACAGACTGGAGGTAAGAATTAAATCCCAACATTAAAGGGATATGCTGCAGTTTCTTCAAAAATGTTTGCAAACTGAGAATTTCTTCTCTACATGGATGACAATAAAAACATAAAGATGATATGTCACCGACTTCGTTTTTGGACAAATACACATGGTGGTTTCATGCAGTTTGTGCACAATAATAAATAAGGTGTAAAAATATCCAATAATTAAATCACATGTTTGATGAACATAAGTATGCTGCTTGCGTTTATTGCAAAGCTTTATATATTCTTAATCAAATGAAAATATAATTTATTTGCAATTGTTCAGTAAATTTGTGAAATAAGCTGTTTTTTGTACATCACTGAAACACTTCAGTTACACATTTTTATGAAACAATATCACTCTCTTTTAAATTACTTCAATTCGAAAGCCCAGACATTTGTTAAGCTTTCTATATACCCTCTTTTGTCCAATTGTGGCTGGAAGCTTTTTGCCCTGAGAGCCTTGTGTCTTACATTTGTATGAGGGATACAACTCACTCGAAGTTAAACAGAGTGATTAATATAAGTTGAAAGAACTTGTTTCTCAATCAAGCTGAAATAAATTTGTATAAACTGACTCGAAAATGGAGCTGCCTGCTTGTCTTTAAATATGAATGAAATGCAATCTGATCACTATTTACAGATTATGCACTAATATACAGATGGATTAAGAGATGGCAGGCAGGTTGGCTGTGCTGCTATCAGTAACTTATATATTACAAAAGTTATATCTACCTAAGTACCCTTCAATAGTTTCAGCCACAGTAAAGGATATTGATTAAACCTTAAATTTTGCTGATTCGTCACCTGCCAGAAACTATATGATTATTCTTACTCTTTGTCTGTGCTACAGTCAATAGACAACATGAACAGTAGAACATTGGAATTTAAATTCCACATTGCCTCTTCTCTCCCTCGTGGCGATAGATTCCATTTGGAATGAGGTCTAAAGAGTGATTAATATAAGTTGTAAAAACCTGTTTCACAATCGAGCTAAAATTAATTGTATAAACTAACATTCTAACATTAGAAGCCCTGCTATATCATAAAGTATTTATTAAACATACATATATGGTCAAACCTTTTTGGCTCAAACTCACATAGCTTGAACAACACCGATTGCTCATTATTGTCATCTGTTCACGTCACTAGGCTCTATATTTTACAATACATTTTGTTCAACCTTTAATAATTTGAAGATGAATAACTGGAATTCTTGAACAAGATTGGTGGTCCCATGGGATCAGTTACTACTCAATTAGCACCTTTGGCTCAAGCACAATCAGCCATGTGTTGCATAATATTATGTAATGTTGGTAAAAATGTTCTCACCTTTGATTGACAGCTCTTATTGGTACACGAATGTCTGTTACACATGACATTGACTCATGTTTATTTTAAATAAGCATGTAACTTTATTACACAAAGAACATATTACACACTATTGGGTTCAAGATGGCTAGCTACGACATCTCCATATAAATGACCATTTTCTTCTTATCTTCGTCAACCATATCCTACTTATCACAATGCCTAGCAACTTATCAAACTTATCACCAAGGGCACAGCTAAGTCGGCTACAAGAAAATAGATCAATAATGTTGGAGACAAAATTATATGTTATATTTCGGGTTTTACGCCTGCATCAGCACCATTTCGGGCTATATCGCCGGCGGGCAGTTTACTTAACAACACCTTTCCCGGGCAGGCTCCAGCGGTTAACCAGTACTTGGGTGCACCAACCTCCGTAAGAAACTGCCAACTTTTTCATATAAATGAGACACGGCCTGAGCGGGGCTCGAACCCGTGACCATCAGTGATGATAGGTTACAGTGGTATATAAGTCAGCAACCTTAACCACTCGACCACGGAGGCGGACTGGAGACAAAATACTATGCCATCTTAGAATGCGAAAAATGTCTGAACTCAAAAACAGATATATCCCCAAAATTCCAAATGATACCTTATCCATTGGTTGAAAAAATGTCGATGCCATCAATGAAAGCATGGAAGTCGTATATATTATCTCATCATAACATAATGACTTAGAATCATTTTATACGGTCATTCAATTGTTGTCATTGTTGCAATTCTTATCTTTATTTTCTCTCTATATCTGCATGATTATAATAAATTAAATCATTTAAAGTTTAAACTTGATTTATTTTGCAACGATAAGCAAGTTCTAACAACTTATATTAATCACTCTCGTTGGCGCAGATGAAAGCGTATATGTGGTCATTCGTGTGGGAGGAAACCGTAGTACCTGGAGAAAACCCACCTGGCCGATCTGGCGACCACCGTACCATCTCATATACTTCCCGGTCCGAGGATTCTTGTTTTGTTTATCTTCAGGCAGGTCATTAACTGACCTAAATCAGACGCAGTCTGTATCATCTGGTTCTACAGGTGAGAAATGCATCATAGAAGTAGAAAATGTGGAACGAGTGATGGAGCCGACAGTACATGTGGAGCACCTTGTGCCTGCACACACGGTTGCTCAGTTCTATGCCACACTTCAACAGACACGTCAGATGTCATGGTATAACTATATTGTGTCAAACAATTGCCATGAGTTATGTTATGACAGTATAAACGATGGTGAAAGTATGGCTACTTTGAATACTCAGACTGTAGCAGAAACAACTTGCCAGAATGGTGGTTTTCTTGATTCACTGTGTGAACCTGTACTGGGCCAGTCTGTTACAGGTCATGCCAGAACAGACAATACTTGTACATTTGTTGAAAATGGAAATGTTTATGCTCGACTGACAGATGTGAAGAATCCACCATTGGGTAGTGTCAATCAGATAGATGATAGTATGGGGTATTCAGCAACTGGAGAGTTTGCTGATCTGGAGGATGAGGGAGACACAACAATGTTATGTAGGATTGCTAGTTCATTATCAGTATCATCTTCCAACAAGAACAAAGTAAACTCATAATGTTCATGTTCTGAAATACTAATTTGTATTTCTTGTTTATTTTCTTTACGCATAAATAAATCTCTAATCAATAGAATGTTTCTTCTTAAAGAATACATAGGCCTTCTTATAGACATACTTTTTGCTAAGTTTCCATATTGCTAAAGTTATAATTCTTATTACATTTTTATCAGTTATGGCTTTAACACAGTTTTTTATATATAAATGTGTTCTCCATATTCAGATGTGCTTATTTCATACATTGTCGGTTATCAGTTATATCTTTTCCCCATACATTCTCTGTACCATATTGTCTAAAACGTTATATACCAAACATGTACGAAATTGAACGCTATTGTACGGAGACATTTGTATGGTCAGGTAATTTACATATTCTTGTGACATTGAACACAAGTCATGTTTAAAGTACATTGTATCAGTAAACAACATGAGCTATGCAGGTTCCATAACTCTTGCTATCATAGAAATATCTTCCTTTTTTACTTTTATTATTTAAACAAACACTTTTGTGAACTTTCACACAAGTGTCCATGTCTTCAATATCACTAATCAGCATAGGAGATGCTGGGTCCATAACTTCACTAATCAGCATAGGAGATCCTGGGTCCATAACTTCACTAATCAGCATAGGAGATGCTGGGTCCATAACTTCACTAATCAGCATAGGAGATCCTGGGTCCATAACTTCACTAATCAGCATAGGAGATGCTGGGTCCATAACTTCACTAACCAACATAGGAGATGCTGGGTCTATAACTTCACTAATCAGCATATAATGTGTTTAACTTCACTAACCAACATAGGAGATGCTGGGTCCATAACTTCACTAACCAACATAGGAGATACTGGGTCCATAACTTCACTAACCAACATAGGAGATACTGGGTCCATAACTTCACTAACCAACATAGGAGATACTGGGTCCATAACTTCACTAACCAACATAGGAGATGCTGGGTCCATAACTTCACTAACCAGCATAGGAGATACTGGGTCCATAACTTCACTAATCAGCATAGGAGATACTGGGTCCATAACTTCACTAATCAGCATAGGAGATACTGGGTCCATAACTTCACTAATCAGCATATGAGATACTGGGTCCATAACTTCACTAATCAGCATAGGAGATACTGGGTCCATAACTTCACTAATCAGCATAGGAGATACTGGGTCCATAACTTCACTAATCAGCATATGAGATGCTGGCTCCATAACATCACTAATCAGCATAGGAGATACTGGCTCCATAACTCTTTGATATTTTAGTAAACCTATCCTCCCTTATGCTAAATATTTAGTTATTCTTTGCATGTGTTCAAGCTGGTATCTCTGAAATTGCTGAACAAATTAAGAATTTTATTTGTTGTCATGTTCAAGTTAGATCATGTACATATGTTGTTTGATGTTATTTTAGGAATTTACCATTTTTATGTTTTATTTCATTTGTTGTATTATATTAGGCTGATTATACCAACTAATCTGAAATAAAATTCCAGGCTGTCCGATTAGCGCAGTGGTTAGCGCGCTCGCTTTTCACCAATGCAACCCGGGTTCAATCCTCGGACCAGGAAGTATGTGAGATGGTACTGTGGTTGCCAGATCGGACAGGTGAGTTTTCTCTCGGTACTCTGGTTTCCGCCCACATGAATGATCACATTTACGCTTTCATCCACGCCAACAAGAGTGATTAATATAAGTTGTTAAAACTTGCTTCGCAATCGTTGTAAAATAAATAAAGTTTAAACAAAAAACAAACAAAATGTGGTTTGATCGAATATAGTGTGTCGTCTGTGTGTCTGTACTTGCGCAGTAGATATTAAGGGGTGTTTCTTAAGTGTTGTGTTATTAAAACTTTTTTTTAGTTGTGTATGTATGTACTGTTATAGTTCTACCGGGGATTCAAACACAAACTTTTAAAGTTGTAATATCAAATAACCCATTCTACTGACATACGGGTTAGGGCCATGTATAGGATGGTAGCATTTCTAGTGACATTCTAAGAAGTTTATAAAAGTCTATGTTATTTTATAAATAATTGTAACCCCACTAGGTCCGTCTGGTAAGTATTTCCATGTACCATTTCGTATACCGCACTACAACCAATGCCACCAGTACACCAATCACTTGATCTGTAGCATCCTTACACTAATCACTTGATCTGTAGCATCCTTACACTAATCACTTGATCTGTAGCATCAGTACACTAATCACTTGATCTGTAGCATCAGTACACTAATCACTTGATCTGTAGCATCCTTACACTAATCACTTGATCTGTAGCATCCTTACACTAATCACTTGATCTGTAGCATCCTTACACTAATCACTTGATCTGTAGCATCCTTACACTAATCACTTGATCTGTAGCATCCTTACACTAATCACTTGATCTGTAGCATCGTTACACTAATCACTGTTCAACTGTGGTATGTAGCATCATTACACTAATCACTGTTCAACTGTGGTATGTAGCATCATTACACTAATCACTGTTCAACTGGTATGTAGCATCGTTACACTAATTACTGTTCAACTGTGGTATGTAGCATCATTACACTAATCACTGTTCAACTGTGGTATGTAGCATCATTACACTAATCACTGTTCAACTGTGGTATGTAGCATCTTGTTACATCAATCACTGTTCAACTGGATTTCATTGTTTGGCCAGTTTATTCAGTTGAGCGTGACTCGGAGCCCACTTGGGTATGTGGAAAAGTATTTTTTATATCATTGTCAAGTTTGTGGCAGTGAGTCATATTAAAAAGTTCAATAAAGTGTGTTTCCTGTTATATTGGATCCCGGTGTCTGAGCCAGCTGTTATTTATGTGAGGAAGCTCTCCAGTTGATTTTCTTATCAGTGGTTTTACCCAGGTACTTCCCATTTTTTCTACTGCCAATAAGAGCTTGAAAGTCGTCAAATGGTGCAATTTACTAAATAGATGTCTGTGTCTGAGCCATCTATGTCTATGCTTGTTACTAGTGTTTGTGGCCGAGCCATCATAAGCATTGTTTGCTACTAGCCCCTATTGCTGAGCCACTAAGGCATTGTCAATAGTTCTATATCAAGCCATCTAAGGCATTGTCAATAGTTCTATATCAAGCCATCTAAGGCATTGTCAATAGTTCTATATCAAGCCATCTAAGGCATTGTCAATAGTTCTATATCAAGCCATCTAAGGCATTGTCAATAGTTCTATATCAAGCCATCTAAGGCATTGTCAATAGTTCTATATCAAGCCATCTAAGGCATTGTCAATAGTTCTATATCAAGCCATCTAAGGCATTGTCAATAGTTCTATATCAAGCCATCTAAGGCATTGTCAATAGTTCTATATCAAGCCATCTAAGGCATTGTCAATAGTTCTATATCAAGCCATCTAAGGCATTGTCAATAGTTCTATATCAAGCCATCTAAGGCATTGTCAATAGTTTCTATATCAAGCCATCTAAGGCATTGTCAATAGTTCTATGTCAGTCGTCCAAGGCATTGTCACTATTAGCTCTATTGCTGAGCCATCTAAGGCATTGTCACTATTAGCTCTATTGCTGAGCCATCTAAGGCATTGTCACTATTAGCTCTATTGCTGAGCCATCTAAGGCATTGTCACTATTAGCTCTATTGCTGAGTCATCTAAGGTATTGTCTCCATGGCAAACCATCTAAGGTATTGTCACTAGTCTCCATGACAATCCATCTAAGGTATTGTCACTAGTCTCCATGGCAATCCATCTACGGTATTGTCACTATTCTCCATGACAATCCATCTAAGGTATTGTCACTAGTCTCCATGACAATCCATCTAATGTATTGTCACTAGTCTCCATGACAATCCATCTAAGGTATTGTCACTAGTCTCCATGGCAATCCAGCTAAGGTATTGTCACTAGTCTCCATGGCAATCCATCTAAGGTATTGTCACTAGTTTCCATGGCAATCCATCTAAGGTATTGTCACTAGTCTCCATGACAATCCATCTAAGGTATTGTCACTAGTCTCCATGACAATCCATCTAAGGTATTGTCACTAGTTTCTATGTCAAGTCGTCCAAGGCATTGTCACTATTAGCTCTATTGCTGAGCCATCTAAGGCATTGTCACTATTAGCTCTATTGCTGAGCCATCTAAGGCATTGTCACTATTAGCTCTATTGCTGAGTCATCTAAGGTATTGTCTCCATGGCAAACCATCTAAGGTATTGTCACTAGTCTCCATGACAATCCATCTAAGGTATTGTCACTAGTCTCCATGGCAATCCATCTACGGTATTGTCACTATTCTCCATGACAATCCATCTAAGGTATTGTCACTAGTCTCCATGACAATCCATCTAATGTATTGTCACTAGTCTCCATGACAATCCATCTAAGGTATTGTCACTAGTCTCCATGGCAATCCAGCTAAGGTATTGTCACTAGTCTCCATGGCAATCCATCTAAGGTATTGTCACTAGTTTCCATGGCAATCCATCTAAGGTATTGTCACTAGTCTCCATGACAATCCATCTAAGGTATTGTCACTAGTCTCCATGACAATCCATCTAAGGTATTGTCACTAGTCTCCATGGCAATCCAGCTAAGGTATTGTCACTAGTCTCCATGACAATCCATCTAAGGTAGTGTCACTAGTCTCCATGGCAATCCATCTAAGGTATTGTCACACTAGTCTCCATGACAATCCATCTAAGGTATTGTCACTAGTCTCCATGGCAATCCAGCTACATCATTGTCACTAGTCTCCATGGCAATCCATCTAAGGTATTGTCACTAGTCTCCATGACAATCCATCTAAGGTATTGTCACTAGTCTCCATGACAATCCATCTAAGGTATTGTCACTATTCTCACTGACAATCCATCTAAGGTATTGTCACTAGTCTCCATGGCAATCCATCTAAGGTATTGTCACTAGTCTCCATGACAATCCATCTAAGGTATTGTCACTATTCTCCATGGCAAACCATCTAAGGTATTGTCACTAGTCTCCATGGCAATCTATCTAAGGTATTGTCACTAGTCTCCATGACAATCCATCTAAGGTATTGTCACTAGTCTCCATGGCAATCCAGCTAAGGTATTGTCACTAGTCTCCATGACAATCCATCTAAGGTAGTGTCACTAGTCTCCATGGCAATCCATCTAAGGTATTGTCACTAGTCTCCATGGCAATCCAGCTACATCATTGTCACTAGTCTCCATGGCAATCCATCTAAGGTATTGTCACTAGTCTCCATGACAATCCATCTAAGTTATTGTCACTATTCTCACTGACAATCCATCTAAGGTATTGTCACTAGTCTCCATGGCAATCCATCTAAGGTATTGTCACTAGTCTCCATGACAATCCATCTAAGGTATTGTCACTATTCTCCATGGCAAACCATCTAAGGTATTGTCACTAGTCTCCATGGCAATCTATCTAAGGTATTGTCACTAGTCTCCATGGCAATCCATCTAAGGTATTGTCACTAGTCTCCATGACAATCCATCTAAGGTATTGTCACTAGTCTCCATGACAATCCATCTAAGGTATTGTCACTAGTCTCCATGACAATCTATCTAAGGTATTATCACTAGTCTCCATGACAATCCATCTAAGGTATTGTCACTAATCTCCATGGCAATCCAGCTAAGGTATTGTCACTAGTCTACATGGCAATCCAGCTAAGGTATTGTCACTAATCTCCATGGCAATCCATCTAAGGTATTGTCACTAGTCTACATGGCAATCCAGCTAAGGTATTGTCACTAATCTCCATGACAATCCATCTAAGGTACCATCATTTGTTGCTATGTCACTAATTTCCATGGCAATCCATCTAAGGTACCATCATTTGTTGCTATGTCACTAATCTCCATGGCAATCCATCTAAGGTATTCTCACTAGTCTCCATGGCAATCTATCTAAGGTACCATCATGTGTTGCTATGTCACTAATCTCCATGGCAATCTAGCTAAGGTATTGTCACTAGTCTCCATGGCAATCTATCTAAGGTACCATCATTTGTTGCTATGTCACTCCATCAAAGGCTGGAACATTAAGCCATGTTGTTGGGACACTAAACCATGCTGTTGGGACAATAAGCCATGTTGCTGGTGGAACATTAAGCCATGTTGCTGGTGGAACACTAAGCCATGTTGTTGGTGGAACATTAAGCCATGTTGCTGGTGAGACACTAACCCATGTTGGAACATTAAGCCATGTTGTTGGTGGAACATTAAGCCATGTTGCTGGTGAGACACTAACCCATGTTGGAACAATAAGCCATGTTGCTGGTGGAACACTAAGCCATGTTGTTGGTGGAACATTAAGCCATGTTGCTGGTGAGACACTAACCCATGTTGGAACAATAAGCCATGTTGCTGGTGGAACATTAAGCCATGTTGCTGGTGGAACATAAGCCATGTTGTTGGTGGAACATTAAGCCATGTTGCTGGTGAGACACTAACCCATGTTGGAACAATAAGCCATGTTGCTGGTGGAACATTAAGCCATGTTGCTGGTGGAACATTAAGCCATGTTGCTGGTGAGACACTAACCCATGTTGGAACAATAAGCCATGTTGCTGGTGGAACATTAAGCCATGTTGCTGGTGGAACATTAAGCCATGTTGCTGGTGAGACACTAACCCATGTTGGAACATTAAGCCATGTTGCTGGTGGAACATTAAGCCATGTTGCTGGTGAGACACTAACCCATGTTGGAACATTAAGCCATGTTGCTGGTGGAACATTAAGCCATGTTGCTGGTGAGACACTAACCCATGTTGGAACAATAAGCCATGTTGCTGGTGGAACACTAAGCCATGTTGCTGGTGAGACACTAACCCATGTTGGAACAATAAGCCATGTTGCTGGTGGAACATTAAGCCATGTTGCTGGTGGAACACTAACCCATGTTGGAACAATAAGCCATGTTGCTGGTGGAACACTAAGCCATGTTGCTGAGACAATAAACCATGATGCTGGGATATTTAGCCATGTTGATACATCTAACTATGTTGTTGGGACATTTTAAGCCACGATGCTAGGATTGGGACAATAACTGTATGTTGTTTGAACATCAATCTAATGCTCTTTAAAATAGCTAGTGATTCTGCCAGAGAAATCCCCCATGGCCACATATCCAGATGTGCAACAGGCCTTGAGGATAAAGAACAATATAAGATACTGGTAGATAAATGTCAATGGTGAAATAATTCACCCTTTAATATCTCTTAAATAAATAAGAAAATAATTCACACCTTACCAACAAGTTTGTGTGAACCCTTAAGATAAGTGTAACGATAATAAACACACGCAAGTCGTTACAGTAACCAGCAGTAATTTAGTGAATTAACACAGATAAGGATATATAGATAGCATTCATCAGCAGCATCACATATCTAAGTAATGAATCGCAGGTTAATAGTTTCCATACGGGTATGAACTACATTGGGCGTGTTTAATGTTAGCGTGGAGACCAAACTGCGATTCATGACTTATTGTTACATTAATTATTCAAAGAATATGAAAGATTCTAAAGGTATGTAAAGAATTCTACTGTGTTCAGAAAGTATGGGGCAAACAAGCACAGAAAACTATATTGTATTTCCGATGGTCATACAATTGAAATAATGATGTTGATTAATGAGATAATTGTCATGGCCCTACTTTATTTATTGGTTTAAACAATTGCAGGGAACCATCTACATTTACAATACTGTAGTTTGCATAGCATGTAAGGGTCCATCTTTCAACATTAGTGCTTATTACGATATGTGGTTTACAAGAATTTCTACATACATATGAAATCTCACTCTAATATGATTATATTGTAATACAAAACATCACAGAGAATTTATACTGATAGTAACTTATAGGCATGCATTATTGCCTAAATTTGGCAACACCGATACAATGCTGTCCACATGCTACAAGTACGTCACTATACATGTCTCACAATAATACTACATGTATATAGGGATACTGTTTGGGTAATAAAGTAAAAAATAAACATGTTTCAAATATATATATATATACAGGCATTCTCCTATATCAGCAGTATTCTACAACATACATTAAGACACTTGTGGACATTACATGTGTAATAATAATTCAATTGTTTCATTAGGAGACGGCCAAGGTGCACATGGTTTACATTGTCACCAATACTCGTGTATCTAACTCTCATATCTCTACTACAGTGATTAAAGTTTCCATTATCTGTCAAACGTGTCTGTATAGATTGCTTGGAGCACTGTTATACAAATGTCTGTATAGATTGCTTGGTGCACTGTTATACAAACGGTCTGTATAGATTGCTTGGTGCACTGTTATACAATGTGTCTGTATAGATTGCTTGGAGCACTGTTATACAAATGTCTGTATAGATTGCTTGGTGCACTGTTATACAAATGTCTGTATAGATTGCTTGGTGCACTGTTATACAAATGTCTGTATAGATTGCTTGGAGCACTGTTATACAAACGGTCTGTATAGATTGCTTGGTGCACTGTTATACAAATGGTCTGTATAGATTACTTGGTGCACTGTTATACAAACGGTCTGTATAGATTGCTTGGTGCACTGTTATACAAACAGTCTGTATAGATTGCTTGGTGCACTGTTATACAAACGGTCTGTATAGATTGCTTGGTGCACTGTTATACAAACATGTCTGTATAGATTGCTTGGTGCACTGTTATACAAACGTGTCTGTATAGATTGCTTGGTGCACTGTTATACAAACGGTCTGTATAGATTGCTTGGTGCACTGTTATACAATGTGTCTGTATAGATTGCTTGGAGCACTGTTATACAATGTGTCTGTATAGATTGCTTGGTGCACTGTTATACAAACGGTCTGTATAGATTGCTTGGAGCACTGTTATACAATGTGTCTGTATAGATTGCTTGGTGCACTGTTATACAAATGGTCTGTATAGATTGCTTGGTGCACTGTTATACAATGTGTCTGTATAGATTACTTGGTGCACTGTTATACAAACAGTCTGTATAGATTGTTTGGTGATACAAACGGTCTGTATAGATTGCTTGGTGCACTGTTATACAAACGGTCTGTATAGATTGCTTGGTGCACTGTTATACAAACGGTCTGTATAGATTGCTTGGAGCACTGTTATACAAATGTCTGTATAGATTGCTTGGAGCACTGTTATACAAACGGTCTGTATAGATTGCTTGGTGCACTGTTATACAAACGGTCTGTATAGATTGCTTGGTGCACTGTTATACAAACGGTCTGTATAGATTGCTTGGTGCACTGTTATACAAAGGGTCTGTATAGATTGCTTGGTGCACTGTTATACAATGTGTCTGTATAGATTGCTTGGTGCACTGTTATACAATGTGTCTGTATAGATTGCTTGGTGCACTGTTATACAATGTGTCTGTATAGATTGCTTGGTGCACTGTTATACAAACGGTCTGTATAGATTGCTTGGTGCACTGTTATACAATGTGTCTGTATAGATTGCTTGGTGCACTGTTATACAAATGTCTGTATAGATTGCTTGGTGCACTGTTATACAAATGTCTGTATAGATTGCTTGGTGCACTGTTATACAAATGTCTGTATAGATTGCTTGGTGCACTGTTATACAAATGTCTGTATAGATTGCTTGGTGCACTGTTATACAAATGTCTGTATAGATTGCTTGGTGCACTGTTATACAAATGTCTGTATAGATTGCTTGGTGCACTGTTATACAAATGTCTGTATAGATTGCTTGGTGCACTGTTATACAAATGTCTGTATAGATTGCTTGGTGCACTGTTATACAAATGTCTGTATAGATTGCTTGGTGCACTGTTATACAAATGTCTGTATAGATTGCTTGGTGCACTGTTATACAAATGTCTGTATAGATTGCTTGGTGCACTGTTATACAAATGTCTGTATAGATTGCTTGGTGCACTGTTATACAAATGTCTGTATAGATTACTTGGTGCAAATTAGATAATAGCCCAGTTATCCACAAAGCATACTTTATCAGCGCTGATTTTGTCAGTGCTACTTTTGCCGGATAGTATATTTGGTGATAGCCTCTCCCATGTTAATAGCAACTATGCGAGCATATTTGGGTCAAAATGGCGATGTCTAAACATGCACTCGCGTTGAGACTCGTACTTGCACAGTTATTCAATATTAGAACAGTTAGATGCAGGAGATATGTTGTTTGCCTTGCTTCTGAAGAAGAAACTTCATTTAAATACAAGGCAATACAAGTTTTGGTGCATCAAATAGTGCAGAAAAGGAACATACTTGGTGATATTACCATTTGGTCAAACACCTGCTGGGCCCCAGGTTATATTTTCTCAGATCTCGAGCTCAAAAAATTTGATTGGTAGAGTCTAAGATTTTCTCTTGGCTCAATCAATTAGAAGCTTGAGAATGAGTTGAAAATTGGAGAAGAGTTTTAATACCTTTAGACCTTGAGACTCGCGAGGATAAATGGTGGAAATGACGTTATTTCTTATAACATATTATATAAACATGGTCATTATCGCTTGAATGCACATATAAAATTAGCTACCTGAGGCGAATTTTGTCAGCGCATACAATAATCAGTACGACAAACCACTTCTATGGAAACGTCGGTATGATATTTAGATGGGGCAATTTGGGGGGAAAAGGCGCTGACAAAGGCCGCGCTGAAAACACGCTGAATACAAATATATATATTTTTATATATAAATACATGTACGTCAACATTTTAATGGTATCCATAATTACGTTTTAGAAAAAGAAAGCACTCTGATACTAAACATTTTTCAACTTGCACTGACCATATTATATGCGAGTGCATGTGAAAACCCACAGATTTTAGAACCAAAGTAGGGGGGGGGGTCATCTTCTATGCAAGATATGCCTTATAGGCGAGTATGGACCGTAAGCTTTTATCTTTCATTTTAATCCACTTGTATTTATTGTGTACATAATTATTTGTTGTTATGTTATATACTGTGGAATATGTTTAAAGCAAGTGCTATACGATTGTTTGGTTACACTCGCCAAACAAACACTTCAATTAAACATAAAGTACATGTAGATATATGAAAAACAAGACACGGTCACAGGGAACCATAACAAACAAGGGAACCATAACAAACATAGAGATGCATTCAAAGTGGTATAGATCATGAAAACTGGGATATTAATAATATTAAATATCCTAACAATACAATAAATAGTGCTCAGTGATCCATTGAGAACAGTTCAATATAGACGTATCATAGCTTCATTCATTGTATCCTATAAAATGCTAAAAAGGCATATTTTCTTTGCAATTATTATAAAATAATCTCGGTACACACCACAGGTTACTTGTTTACTGACCATTAATGTCATTTTTTCTTATACTGTAATATGGTCATAATATTTAATTATGTAATATACTACAACATCAAGTCCAATTGCAATGCATATTTCATTATAAACCTGAGCTCACTCTCTAAGACTAAAAATTTAATAAGCTATGGATTTCAACTTGGGACAAAAGAGAACTGTATGCATGCAAGTATAAACTCTAAATGTGCAAGAAACTGGGAGAAACAAACACAAATGTCACATAATATTAGGGATGGCAACAAATATTCATTCCAGTATTCGAATATTCGGAAACAAATATGATATTGTCCTCGAAAATACCACCTGCTCAGTCACACGTTTGGAAAGGCTTGAATCGCTCTGAGAATAAGAAAACTGCTCGGTATAATCTATGCAAATTGGATTTAAGATATTCGGGTACAATAGCAATCTGAATAATCATTTGAAGAGGATGACATTTACGCGTAAAACAGAAATTAGGTCAGTTAGGCAATTTTTATAAGAGTTTGAGTGATTTTGAGATTTTGATAGAATTCTATCAAATATTCGAATATTCGAATACCTTCCCGACCAAATATTCGAATAGTATAATCGCTATTCGCTGCCATCCCTACATAATATTGTAATAAACTAAAAGCAAATTTTTTTAAAAAAATACATGAAATTAAAAATTAATGTGGATCACAGCTTCAGCTTCTGATGAGTTGGTTCATAACGGGTAAACTTCTCTCTGAATGTATCTGCACTTAATAGAAATATGATGCAAGTATAGAGTGTCCATATCTAGATACAGGGTAAATATACATACTGGTACATTTTCAGCGTTTCAATTTCTTTTTCATTTAAATTATATTGAGATTTTGTACCTACATCAGCATTGCCAGGAACATGTCTGACCATTCTTCAACTTGGCCACAAATATAAATAAGGTTATCTCCGATTCAACAGTTGCTGGATTCGTACGACCAGATCCTGGACCATGTATTTACTGCTAAGGCAACTCATGGACTATGTATTCATTGTCTAGGCAACTCTTGAACTACAGTACTGCATGTATGCATAACATAATTCTGCTCAATTCTTGAACTACAGTACTGCATGTATGCATAACAAAATTCTGCTCAACTCTTGAACTACAGTACTGCATGAATTCTGCTCAACTCTTGAACTACAGTACTGCATGAATTCTGCTCAACTCTTGAACTACAGTACTGTATGTATGCACAACAGACTTCTGCTCAAACACCCTATACATTATTAACATGGCCGCTAACATCTATCCTAGTTTAACATCTCCTAAGCAAGGCCAATGAAGTGTTCATACATTCAAAGAGAAAATACCCAGGAACAAATGAAAACAAAAATAATACTAGTAAACCTAACAAGCTGTAACTCACTTCTATGTAGGCTATAACTCACTTCTAGGCAAGCTATAACTCACTTCTAGGCAAGCTATAACTCACTTCTATGTAGGCTATAACTCACTTCTAGGCAAGCTATAACTCACTTCTAGGCAAGCTATAACTCACTTCTAGGCAAGCTATAACTCACTTCTAGGCAAGCTATAACTCACTTCTAAGCAAGCTATAACTCACTTCTAAGCAAGCTATAACTCACTTCTAGGCAAGCTATAACTCACTTCTAGGCAAGCTATAACTCACTTCTAAGCAAGCTATAACTCACTTCTAAGCAAGCTATAACTCACTTCTAGGCAAGCTATAACTCACTTCTAAGCAAGCTATAACTCACTTCTAGGCAAGCTATAACTCACTTCTAGGCAAGCTATAACTCACTTCTAGACAAGCTATAACTCACTTCTAAGCAAGCTATAACTCACTTCTAAGCAAGCTATAACTCACTTCTAGGCAAGCTATAACTCACTTCTAGGCAAGCTATAACTCACTTCTAAGCAAGCTATAACTCACTTCTAAGCAAGCTATAACTCACTTCTAAGCAAGCTATAACTCACTTCTAAGCAAGCTATAACTCACTTCTAAGCAAGCTATAACTCACTTCTAAGCAAGCTATAACTCACTTCTAGGCAAGCTATAACTCACTTCTAGGCAAGCTATAACTCACTTCTAAGCAAGCTATAACTCACTTCTAGGCAAGCTATAACTCACTTCTAGGCAAGCTATAACTCACTTCTAGACAAGCTATAACTCACTTCTAGGCAAGCTATAACTCACTTCTAGACAAGCTATAACTCACTTCTAGGCAAGCTGTAACTCACTTCTAGGCAAGCTATAACTCACTTCTAGACAAGCTATGACTGATTTCCAAGCAAGCTATAACTCACTTCTAGGCAAGCTATAACTCACTTCTAGACAAGCTATAACTCACTTCTAGGCAAGCTATAACTCACTTCTAAGCAAGCTATAACTCACTTCTAGGCAAGCTATAACTCACTTCTAGACAAGCTATAACTCACTTCTAGGCAAGCTATAACTCACTTCTAGACAAGCTATGACTGATTTCCAAGCAAGCTATAACTCACTTCTAGGCAAGCTATAACTAACTTCCTTCTAAGCAATCTATGACTCACTTCTAGGCAAGCTATAACTCACTTCTAGGCAAGCTATAACTCACTTCTATGCAAGCTATAACTCACTTCTAGGCAAGCTATAACTCACTTCTAGGCAAGCTATAACTCACTTCTAGGCAAGCTATAACTCACTTCTAGGCAAGCTATAACTCACTTCTAGGCAAGCTATAACTCACTTCTATGGCAAGCTATAACTCACTTCTAGGCAAGCTGTAACTCACTTCTAGGCAAGCTATAACTCACTTCTAGACAAGCTATGACTGATTTCCAAGCAAGCTATAACTCACTTCTAGGCAAGCTATAACTCACGTCTAGACAAGCTATGACTGATTTCCAAGCAAGTTGTAACTCACTTCTAGGCAGGTTGCAACTCACTTCAAAACTATCAATTTACTGTGTGACTGGACAGTACTGTGGCAACAGTATGAATCTGAGCATAATTGGGTCAGTGTCAGTGTCAGTGTGTGTGTGTGTGTGTGTGTGTGTGACGTTTATTTATCGTCGCTACAGGTTGCCCATATGAGTGACACCTCCTGAAGAGATTAGTCATTTTGGAGGATAGTGCAATGATACAGACAGAGACCCATTCCAGAGTATCATCTGTTTCATTTACGTGCATGGTGTAAAGTACCGACATGAGACCTCGGTTTGAAGTCCCATCTGAAAGACTGTTAATCGATCTGTCAACACAGCAATCTTGTCCTTATATGAAAATTTGTTTCTAAAAATAAGGTAATGTAAAGCATTCTACGCAAAGTTACTACATTGTATATCTATGTAACATACAAAACAAATTGTAAGTTAAGTGGCAGTGTACACATACATGTATGATCAGAATTCTTCTTTTCATATTCTGGTACTCTGTAATACAAGTTCTAATCTACCAGTCATACACGTAACTTCAGTCTACCAGTCATAGATGTAACCTCAGTCTACCAGTCATAGACATAACCTCAGTCTACCAGTCATAGACGTAACCTCAGTCTACGAGTCATAGACGTAACCTCAGTCTACCAGTCATAGACATAACTTCAGTCTACCAGTCATAGACATAACCTCAGTCTACCAGTCATAGACGTAACCTCAGTCTACCAGTCATAGACGTAACCTCAGTCTACCAGTCATAGACGTAACCTCAGTCTACCAGTCATAGACGTAACCTCAGTCTACCAGTCATAGACGTAACCTCAGTCTACCAGTCATAGACGTAACTTCAGTCTACCAGTCATAGACGTAACCTCAGTCTACCAGTCATAGACGTAACCTCAGTCTACCAGTCATAGACGTAACTTCAGTCTACCAGTCATAGACGTAACTTCAGTCTACCAGTCATAGACGTAACCTCAGTCTACCAGTCATAGACATAACCTCAGTCTACCAGTCATAGACGTAACCTCAGTCTACCAGTCATAGATGTAACCTCAGTCTACCAGCCATAGATGTAACCTCAGTCTACCAGTCATAGATGTAACCTCAGTCTACCAGTCATAGATGTAACCTCAGTCTACCAGTCATAGATGTAACCTCAGTCTACCAGTCATAGACGTAACCTCAGTCTACCAGTCATACACGTAACCTCAGTCTACCAGTCATAGACATAACCTCAGTCTACCAGTCATAGACGTAACCTCAGTCTACCAGTCATAGACGTAACCTCAGTCTACCAGTCATAGACGTAACCTCAGTCTACCAGTCATAGACGTAACCTCAGTCTACCAGTCATAGACGTAACCTCAGTCTACCAGTCATAGACGTAACCTCAGTCTACCAGTCATAGACGTAATCTCAGTCTACCAGTCATAGACGTAACCTCAGTCTACCAGTCATAGACATAACCTCAGTCTACCAGTCATAGACATAACCTCAGTCTACCAGTCATAGACATAACCTCAGTCTACCAGTCATAGACATAACCTCAGTCTACCAGTCATAGACATAACCTCATTACAATATTATGCTCATTTCTATTGATACTTAAATTAACTTACGACAGTAAATGTTGAATGTCATAATAATGAAAGTCGACAGTAAAATCGTAAATTTGTTTTAAGTCTAACTATTTGAACTAATACATACAAAGTATAGATATAAACAGAAATATGCACGGCTAGGAGATATAGTCTCTTTGTCAGATCAGTAGCAAATCTCCAAGTATACCACATATACGCTTTCATCCGCGCCAATGAGAGTGATTAACCCTTTGCACGCTAGCGGCAGATAAAACCACCTTTGCAAACAGCATAGAGCCAGATCAGATGGCACAGAACGTGTAGTCTAATCAGGCTCTATGCTGTTTGCTATTCGGATAGTGGAGCTAAAACACTTGGCTGAATAGCAAACAACATAGATCCTGATCAGACGCGGCGCTACGCCGCGGCTGATCTGGATCTATGTTGTTTGCAAATGTGATTTTATTTACTCAGCAGGTAAAGGGTTAATATAAGTTGTTAGAACTTGCTTCGCAATCGTTGTAAAATAAATAAAGTTTAAACTTTAAATCTCGAAGTGTACAAGATAAGGATCTAATGCACACACTCTTCAGAGTGAGTTCGATATAGAACAAACTGTGCAGCAGAACGGACAAGCCACAGCTCAGTATTAGTAACAAGGCAGTCAATAAGACACAATGTATTGTTGAGATAACCGGAACAATCGTATTTCCACAGATATATATTTACGTATATATGAATAAAACTTGTGACATCTGCAATTTCTGTTCTTGTGCATCTTCTTCTTGTTCTTCGTTACCAAAATTACCATATAATGTCCTTTTGTTTTATTTATTTTCATAAGATTATTGTGAACAGAAGAGACACAATTTGCACACTAACTGAACTGAGAATTGATCTATATTCAACAAAGAATGAATGAATGAATGAGTCACACAGTTTTTTAACAACCAGTAAAACTGGACACACATATCTCATAATGCATTTCAAATAATTAACTAGGTAGTTGCTGGTCCTTAGAAGGTCAAACACGTGACAGATCTGTAGTTGTTTGAATTCACAGTCCTGAAAAATATAATATAAAAAAATGTAAGCAGAACATTTTCTCCCCACATTTGAATCGAAATATTCCTTTAGAACGCATGACAACATCTATTTGTACATGACAACATCTATTTGTGCATGACTACATCTATTTGTGCATGACAACATCTATTTGCATGTATTTTGGCCTCATCTCAGTAGCTGGAATATATCTTCATCTATCAATATTTTATAAATGGTAGTGTTACAAGCATAAACATTTGGTTGCGGATATTTATGAGAAAAGTGTAATAGCATCTTGTATGAACTGACTGTTACTAAAAGAAATGTTTAACGAAGATGAATTTAAACAATGATATAAATGAATTAATAAGAATGGAAATGCAATCTTCCAATAATATCCAAGCTTCAACATAACATCATGTATGAATACCACATATCAAATGTCATAATGTCTTGTTGAGTTCCAGAGAGATATATTTACAATTTTTTGGGGATCCAAATTGCCTATTTACACTATTTTTTATAACCAAACTATACGTCAACAAGACATTATGAGGCTTTATAGATTAAAAGATGATAGTTATTTAATAGAGAATTTGAGATTTCATGTGTACCTATAGAGATCCTTATAAACTCTAAACACCGGCAACAGAAAACAGCTGAACTATACTAATTGGACACCATATTAAAACTTGTATGCCATATATGGTACATGTTAATGGCTTATATAATTATATAGGCATGTTCCATTAGTTTATTCAGTGCAACAGTCATGCTCCATTAGTTTATTCAGTGTGACCAGCATGTTCCATTAGTTTATTCAGTATGACTGGCATGTTCCATTATTTTATTCAGTGCTACAGACATGCTCCATTAGTGTATTCAGTGTGACCAGCATGTTCCATTTGTTTATTCAGTGTGACCAGCATGTTCCATTAGTTTATTCAGTGTGACCGGTATGTTCCATTAGTGTATTCAGTGTGACCAGTATGTTCCATTAGTTTATTCAGTGTGACCGGTATGTTCCATTAGTGTATTCAGTGTGACCAGCATGTTCCATGAGTTTATTCAGTGTGACCAGCATGTTCCATTAGTTTATTCAGTATGACCAGCATGTTCCATTAGTTTATTCAGTGTGACCAGCATGCTCCATTAGTTTATTCAGTATGACCAGCATGTTCCATTAGTTTATTCAGTGTGACCAGCATGCTCCATTAGTTTATTCAGTATGACCAGCATGTTCCATTAGTTTATTCAGTGTGACCAGCATGTTCCATTAGTTTATTCAGTGTGACCAGCATGTTCCATTAGTTTATTCAGTGTGACCAGCATGTTCCATTAGTTTATTCAGTATGACCAGCATGTTCCATTAGTTTATTCAGTATGACCATGTTCCATTAGTTTATTCAGTATGACCAGCATGTTCCATTAGTTTATTCAGTGTGACCAGTATGTTCCATTAGTTTATTCAGTGTGACCAGCATGTTCCATTAGTTTATTCAGTGTGACCAGCATGTTCCATTAGTTTATTCAGTGTGACCAGCATGTTCCATTAGTTTATTCAGTGTGACCAGTATGTTCCATTAGTTTATTCAGTGTGACCAGCATGTTCCATTAGTTTATTCAGTGTGACCAGCATGTTCCATTTGTTTATTCAGTGTGACCAGCATGTTCCATTAGTTTATTCAGTGTGACCAGCATGTTCCATTAGTTTATTCAGTGTGACCAGCATGCTCCATTAGTTTATTCAGTGTGACCAGCATGTTCCATTAGTTTATTCAGTGTGACCAGCATGCTCCATTAGTTTATTCAGTGTGACCAGCATGTTCATTAGTTTATTCAGTGCTACAGGCATGTTCCATTAGTTTATTCAGTGCTACAGGCATGCTCCATTAGTTTATTTAGTGTGACCAGCATGCTCCATTAGTTTATTCAGTGTGACCAGCATGCTCCATTAGTTTATTCAGTGTGACCAGAATGTTCCATTAGTTTATTCAGTGTGACCAGCATGTTCCATTAGTTTATTCAGTGTGACCAGCATGTTCCATTAGTTTATTCAGTGTGACCAGCATGTTCCATTAGTTTATTCAGTGTGACCAGCATGCTCCATTAGTTTATTCAGTGTGACCAGCATGTTCCATTAGTTTAATCAGTGTGACCAGCATGCTCCATTTGTTTATTCAGTGTGACCAGCATGTTGCATTAGTTTATTCAGTGTGACCAGTATGTTCCATTAGTTTATTCAGTGCTACAGGCATGTTGCATTAGTTTATTCAGTGTGACCAGCATGTTGCATTAGTTTATTCAGTGTGACCAGCATGCTCCATTACTTTATTCAGTGCTACAGGCATGTTCCATTAATATTTTCAGTAGTTTTCAATGACAGGTTTTTGCTACAACTGTGGAAACACATAAAAGTCTCATTCTCTCTAATATCAGAACAAAATCAAAGTGTTAGATTTTTGTTAAAATACAAATGTACACCGGCACCCATTTGTCCCTTTGCAACTGAATCATCAGTACATTCAATATTGGAGAGAATTTCAATAAGCTTATAGCTTTCATTTCAATCCACTTGTCATTGTATTGCATTATATGTAGAACATGTATCTGTGTTTTGTAAATTATGACGGGTAAATATGTTTAATCCAAATGAACCGAGTTGGTTTGTATACGAGCATGAACACCATATACTCAATGATAGAATAACAACAAAATTATAGCCATACAATGCACTCTATGTACAAGATACAACAAATTATCTTTCATGTGAAAAATTGATCAAATGAAATGTGAACATGGATAGAGGGCAAGATGATACAATGAAATGTGAACATGGATAGAGGGCAAGTTGATACAATGAAATGTGAACATGGATAGCGGGCAAGTTGATACAATGAAATGTGAACATGGATAGAGGGAAAGTTGATACAATGAAATGTGAACATGGATAGAGGGCAAGATGATACAATGAAATGTGAACATGGATAGAGGGTAAGTTGATACAATGAAATGTGAACATGGATAGATGGCAAGTTGATACAATGAAATGTGAACATGGATATGGCACAAGTTGCTCCAATGAAATGTGAACATGGATAGAGGCAAGTTGATACAATGAAAGTCAAATGGATAAAGGGCAAGTTGATACAATGAAATGTGAACATGGATAGAGGCAAGTTGATACAATGAAATGTGAACATGGATAGATGGCAAGTTGATACAATGAAAGGTCATATGGATAAGGGCAAGTTGATACAATGAAATGTGAACATGGATAGAGGGCAAGTTGATACAATGAAAGGTCAATATGGATAAAGGGCAAGTTGATACAATGAAATGTGAACATGGATAGAGGGCAAGTTGATACAATGAAAGGTCAATATGGATAAAGGGCAAGTTGATACAATGAAAGGTCAATATGGATAAAGGGCAAGTTGATACAATGAAAGGTCAATATGGATAAAGGGCAAGTTGATACAATGAAATGTGAACATGGATAGAGGGCAAGTTGATACAATGAAATGTGAACATGGATAGAGGGCAAGTTGATACAATGAAATGTGAACATGGATAGATGGCAAGTTGATACAATGAAAGGTCAATATGGATAAAGGGCAAGTTGATACAATGAAATGTGAACATGGATAGATGGCAAGTTGATACAATGAAATGTGAACATGGATAGAGGGCAAGTTGATACAATGAAATGTGAACATGGATAGCGGGCAAGTTGATACAATGAAAGGTCAATATGGATAAAGGGCAAGTTGATACAATGAAATGTGAACATGGATAGATGGCAAGTTGATACAATGAAATGTGAACATGGATAGAGGGAAAGTTGATACAATGAAATGTGAACACGGATAGATGGCAAGTTGATACAATGAAACATGGATAGAGGGTAAATTGATACAATGAAATGTGAACATGGATAGATGGCAAGTTGATACAATGAAATGTGAACATGGATAGCGGGCAAGTTGATACAATGAAATGTGAACATGGATAGAGGGCAAGTTGATACAATGAAATGTGAACATGGATAGAGGGAAAGTTGATACAATGAAATGTGAACATGGATAGATGGCAAGTTGATACAATGAAATGTGAACATGGATAGATGGCAAGTTGATACAATGAAATGTGAACATGGATATGGCACAAGTTGCTCCAATGAAATGTGAACATGGATAGAGGGCAAGTTGATACAATGAAAGGTCAATATGGATAAAGGGCAAGTTGATACAATGAAATGTGAACATGGATAGAGGGCAAGTTGATACAATGAAATGTGAACATGGATAGATGGCAAGTTGATACAATGAAAGGGCAAGTTGATACAATGAAATGTGAACATGGATAGAGGGCAAGTTGATACAATGAAAGGTCAATATGGATAAAGGGCAAGTTGATACAATGAAATGTGAACATGGATAGATGGCAAGTTGATACAATGAAAGGTCAATATGGATAAAGGGCAAGTTGATACAATGAAATGTGAACATGGATAGATGGCAAGTTGATACAATGAAATGTGAACATGGATAGAGGGCAAGTTGATACAATGAAATGTGAACATGGATAGCGGGCAAGTTGATACAATGAAAGGTCAATATGGATAAAGGGCAAGTTGATACAATGAAATGTAAACATGGATAGATGGCAAGTTGATACAATGAAATGTGAACATGGATAGATGGCAAGTTGATACAATGAAATGTGAACATGGATAGATGGCAAGTTGATACAATGAAATGTGAACATGGATAGATGGCAAGTTGATACAATGAAATGTGAACATGGATAGATGGCAAGTTGATACAATGAAATGTGAACATGGATAGATGGCAAGTTGATACAATGAAATGTGAACATGGATAGATGGCAAGTTGATACAATGAAATGTGAACATGGATAGATGGCAAGTTGATACAATGAAATGTGAACATGGATAGATGGCAAGTTGATACAATGAAATGTGAACATGGATAGATGGCAAGTTGATACAATGAAATGTGAACATGGATAGATGGCAAGTTGATACAATGAAATGTGAACATGGATAGATGGCAAGTTGATACAATGAAATGTGAACATGGATAGATGGCAAGTTGATACAATGAAATGTGAACATGGATAGATGGCAAGTTGATACAATGAAAGGTCAATATGGATAAAGGGCAAGTTGATACAATGAAATGTGAACATGGATAGAGGCAAGTTGATACAATGAAAGGTCAATATGGATAAAGGGCAAGTTGATACAATGAAATGTGAACATGGATAGATGGCAAGTTGATACAATGAAATGTGAACATGGATAGATGGCAAGTTGATACAATGAAATGTGAACATGGATAGAGGGCAAGTTGATACAATGAAACATGGATAGAGGGCAAGTTGATACAATGAAACATGAACATGGATAGATGGCAAGTTGATACAATGAAATGTGAACATGGATAGAGGGCAAGTTGATACAATGAAACATGGATAGATGGCAAGTTGATACAATGAAACGTGAACATGGATAGAGGGCAAGTTGATACAATGAAATGTGAACATGGATAGCGGGCAAGTTGATACAATGAAACGTGAACATGGATAGCGGGCAAGTTGATACAATGAAATGTGAACATGGATAGAGGGCAAGTTGATACAATGAAATGTGAACATGGATAGAGGGCAAGTTGATACAATGAAACGTGAACATGGATAGAGGGAAAGTTGATACAATGAAACGTGAACATGGATAGAGGGCAAGTTGCTCCAATGAAATGTGAACATGAATATGGCACAAGTTGCTCCAATGAAATGTGAACATGGATAGAGGGCAAGTTGATACAATGAAACGTGAACATGGATAGAGGGCAAGTTGATACAATGAAATGTGAACATGGATAGATGGCAAGTTGATACAATGAAATGTGAACATGGATAGAGGGCAAGTTGATACAATGAAACATGGATAGATGGCAAGTTGCATTTATTTCAATGGATCAACACAGTATATACATATGACTAGTTACATAGGATGCAATCCACAGGAAACTTACTGCTTATGGTAAGACTTGAACTAATGCAGATAAAGCTTTCATTTATTGTAAGTTGTATCTTCATGTTATTGTGAGGCACTATGTTGTGTCATGTGACAGAGGGTGATGAAAGAATAACTGAGAACTTATTGTTATAAGTTACTGTAAACTAGGTGTTTTAAGTTTAACTGTTCTTGGAACTGTCCTGAATATTTAGTCATGATGCAAAAATATACTTGTGCATGTAAATATATACCGATAGCTTAAAATAATGATGAAATTTTGCATTAACCAGAATATTTCATATAATACACATACATCAGTCTCTGAATATGCAGCGGTCTCAAATTGCAAAGGACAATTTTATCAAAACAATAAAAGGAAAAATCCATGAAAACTACATGTATACTCAAATATCTAAAATAATCACAAAAATAGACAGACATGTAGACAGACATGTAGACAGACATGTAGACAGACGGACATAGACAGACGGACATAGACAGACGGACAGACATGTGTACCATCACTGAGTAGCAATCTTGTACATGTTGTGTATTTTATCTCGCGGTAAGCTGCAAAAACATACAGTTATGTAGGATTTTAATACAGCGAGATAATGAACAAATATTGGCAGTTTGCCAACCCAAGCTTACGATATACACCCCAATGCTTCAATCAATATGCGCAACATTTGTGTCAAATTATTTCAGACATGCCAAACAGTTTCAAAGATATGGAGCGAACAAAGATATTGCACGGCTTAATGTCACCTTGACCGTACAGGGTGTGTGAAGTTGTTTGATAAACATCCCAGCAATTTTGAAGCTATGGAGTGAGACAGACAAAATGACATTCCTACGAACATCAGCATAACACTATACATATATAGGATCGTACATGTGACATTCCTACGAACATCAGCATAACAATATACATGTAGGATCGTACATGTGACATTCCTACGAACATCAGCATAACAATATACATGTAGGATCGTACATGTGACATTCCTACGAACATCAGCATAACAATATACATGTAAGGATCGTACATGTGACATCCTACGAACATCAGCATAACAATATACATGTAGGATCGTACATGTGACATTCCTACGAACATCAGCATAACAATATACATGTATAGGATCGTACATGTGACATTCCTACGAACATCAGCATAACAATATACATGTAGGATCGTACATGTGACATTCCTACGAACATCAGCATAACAATATACATGATAGGATCGTACATGTGACATTCCTACGAACATCAGCATAACAATATACATGTATAGGATCGTACATGTGACATTCCTACGAACATCAGCATAACAATATACATGTATAGGATCGTACATGTGACATTCCTACGAACATCAGCATAACAATATACATGTATAGGATCGTACATGTGACATTCCTACGAACATCAGCATAACAATATACATGTATAGGATCGTACATGTGACATTCCTACGAACATCAGCATAACAATATACATGTATAGGATCGTACATGTGACATTCCTACGAACATCAGCATAACAATATACATGTATAGGATCGTACATGTGACATTCCTACGAACATCAGCATAACAATATACATGTATAGGATCGTACATGTGACATTCCTACGAACATCAGCATAACAATATACATGTATAGGATCGTACATGTGACATTCCTACGAACATCAGCATAACAATATACATGTATAGGATCGTACATGTGACATTCCTACGAACATCAGCATAACAAATACATGTATAGATCGTACATGTGACATTCCTACGAACATCAGCATAACAATATACATGTATAGGATCGTACATGTGACATTCCACAACACACAAACAAAACAAAACACAACACCACAACACACAAACAAAACAAAACACAACACCACAACACACAAACAAAACAAAACACAACACCACAACACACAAACAAAACAAAACACAACACCACAACACACAAACAAAACAAAACACAACACCACAACACACAAACAAACAATAGGATCGTACATGTGACATTCCTACGAACATCAGCATAACAATATACATGTATAGGATCGTACATGTGACATTCCTACGAACATCAGCATAACAATATACATGTATAGGATCGTACATGTGACATTCCTACGAACATCAGCATAACAATATACATGTATAGGATCGTACATGTGACATTCCTACGAACATCAGCATAACAATATACATGTATAGGATCGTACATGTGACATTCCTACGAACATCAGCATAACAATATACATGTATAGGATCGTACATGTGACATTCCTACGAACATCAGCATAACAATATACATGTATAGGATCGTACATGTGACATTCCTACGAACATCAGCATAACAATATACATAACGTACATATACATGTATAGGATCGTACATGTGACATTCCTACGAACATCAGCATAACAATATACATGTAGGATCGTACATGTGACATTCCTACGAACATCAGCATAACAATATACATGTAGGATCGTACATGTGACATTCCTACGAACATCAGCATAACAATATACATGTAGGATCGTACATGTGACATTCCTACGAACATCAGCATAACAATATACATGTAGGATCGTACATGTGACATTCCTACGAACATCAGCATAACAATATACATGTAGGATCGTACATGTGACATTCCTACGAACATCAGCATAACAATATACATGTAGGATCGTACATGTGACATTCCTACGAACATCAGCATAACAATATACATGTATAGGATCGTACATGTGACATTCCTACGAACATCAGCATAACAATATACATGTAGGATCGTACATGTGACATTCCTACGAACATCAGCATAACAATATACATGTAGGATCGTACATGTGACATTCCTACGAACATCAGCATAACAATATACATGTATAGGATCGTACATGTGACATTCCTACGAACATCAGCATAACAATATACATGTAGGATCGTACATGTGACATTCCTACGAACATCAGCATAACAATATACATGTAGGATCGTACATGTGACATTCCTACGAACATCAGCATAACAATATACATGTATAGGATCGTACATGTGACATTCCTACGAACATCAGCATAACAATATACATGTAGGATCGTACATGTGACATTCCTACGAACATCAGCATAACAATATACATGTAGGATCGTACATGTGACATTCCTACGAACATCAGCATAACAATATACATGTAGGATCGTACATGTGACATTCCTACGAACATCAGCATAACAATATACATGTAGGATCGTACATGTGACATTCCTACGAACATCAGCATAACAATATACATGTAGGATCGTACATGTGACATTCCTACGAACATCAGCATAACAATATATATATATAGGATCGTACATGTGACATTCCTACGAACATCAGCATAACAATATACATATATAGGATCGTACATGTGACATTCCTACGAACATCAGCATAACAATATACATGTAGGATCGTACATGTGACATTCCTACGAACATCAGCATAACAATATACATGTAGGATCGTACATGTGACATTCCTACGAACATCAGCATAACAATATACATGTAGGATCGTACATGTGACATTCCTACGAACATCAGCATAACAATATACATGTATAGGATCGTACATGTGACATTCCTACGAACATCAGCATAACAATATACATGTATAGGATCGTACATGTGACATTCCTACGAACATCAGCATAACAATATACATGTAGGATCGTACATGTGACATTCCTACGAACATCAGCATAACAATATACATGTAGGATCGTACATGTGACATTCCTACGAACATCAGCATAACAATATACATGTAGGATCTTACATGAGTGGTGATTTCATACCATATTTTATGAAACAAGTTTTGGAATGGAGGGTAAGAACCTTTTTATTACATGATGTCACTAAATTGTCATGACATCACTATGCAAGGCAGCGTTATAATTATGCTTTAAACAGCGTTATAATTGCGTCAAGACTCTTTTTAAATCATAGCTCGTCTTACCATAAAGTTATGTACCAATGCAAATAGATGTAACCTACTTTAAAGTTTAATTTACAAATTATATGGATTATTCTCTCAACCAATCAGAAGCCTTCCGGGTGTTATTACACGTGTGTACATATAAGAAATTATGAAATGGCTGTATTACACTGGATACAAAGTTCTGTAATAAAACAATTTCTTCAATGGCATAGTTAAAATACCAAAATATCATTATTTAATGTACCGTTTTGCATGAAATCTTGATAAAGCTTGTTTCGCAATCGTTGTACAATAAATAAAGTTTAAAACAATCTTCATAGTTACGGATCAAGGATGGCAAATAAACCTTTTTGAAAGTAGCTTAGTTTCATATCCTGTTTTTTAAGAATATTTTGCTCGATTGCGAAACAAGTTCTGGCAACTTTAAAGTCCTATAAATCTAATTGTTGATGTTCAACCACACCTGGTACATTGAAGGAACTATAGCGGTGGGTAAATTAAACAAGGAATATCAAAAATATATAAACCATAATAGTGTGTACTTAGTTTGGTGTGAATAGATCTACGATTAGCGCAGTGATTAGCGCGCTCGCTTCTCACCAATGCAACCCGAGTTCGATCCTTGGACTGTGTATGTGAGATGGTACGGTGGTTGCCAGATCGGACAGGTGGGTTTTCTCTGGGTACTCCGGTTTCCTCCCATGCGAATGACCACATTTACGCTTTCATCCACGCCAACAAGAGTGATTAATATAAGTTGTTAAAACTTGCTTCGCATTCGTTGTAACATAAATAAAATTTGAAATTAAAATCTACGTATTCTCTGAAGAATGAAGTATTTGCATTAAGTTTGCATAGTACATGTATTTAGTCAGTATTTGTAACAGACATCATTAAGTGTTAACTTTATAGTAATGCAATAAACAAATAAACAATTCAACAGTTAATCAATGTAACTTTACGAACACATGAAAAGTAAATAGTTAAACACATAAATGAGAAAATGTGGTAAGAGCATGAAAAGTAAAACCATGGCAACCATGCAAGTTTCCATGATGAAACACTGACTCACCAACACCTCTCACTCATATTTTGCCAGCCAGTGCTTTGGTTTGCACAACTCTTAAAATATCTGCTTGGTGTCTATAGATACCATAAATTAATAATCATTCAAATATAATATAATCATATTAGGAGAGAGTCATATGCTCAAAGCATTCGAATATGATTGTACGTAATGTATGTGGCATTGTGATGTATGTGGTACTGTGATGTATGTGGCATTGTAATGTATGTGGTATTGTGATGTATGTGGCATTGTGATGTATGTGGTACTGTGATGTATGTGGCATTGTGATGTATGTGGCATTGAACTGTGTATGTGGATGTGATGTATGTGGACTGTGTGTATGTGGCACTGTGGTGTATGTGGCACTGTGGTGTATGTGGCACTGTGTGTATGTGTATGTACTGTGATGTATGTGGTACTGTGATGTATGTGGTACTGTGATGTATGTGGCATTGTGTGTATGTGCACTGTGATGTATGTGGTACTGTGATGTATGTGGTACTGTGATGTATGTGGTACTGTGATGTATGTGGCACTGTGATGTATGTGGCATGTATGTGTGTATGTGGTACTGTGGTGTATGTGGTACTGTGATGTATGTGGTACTGTGATGTATGTGGCACTGTGATGTATGTGGGTACTGTGGTGTATGTGGTACTGTGGTGTATGTGGTACTGTGGTGTATGTGGTACTGTGATGTATGTGGTACTGTGGTGTATGTGGCACTGTGGTGTATGTGGTACTGTGATGTATGTGGTACTGTGATGTATGTGGTACTGTGGTGTATGTGGTACTGTGATGTATGTGGCACTGTGATGTATGTGGCACTGTGGTGTATGTGGCACTGTGGTGTATGTGGCACTGTGGTGTATGTGGTACTGTGATGTATGTGGTACTGTGGTGTATGTGGTACTGTGGTGTATGTGGTACTGTGGTGTATGTGGTACTGTGGTGTATGTGGTACTGTGATGTATGTGGCACTGTGATGTATGTGGTACTGTGATGTATGTGGTACTGTGATGTATGTGGTACTGTGATGTATGTGGTACTGTGATGTATGTGGCACTGTGATGTATGTGGTACTGTGGTGTATGTGGTACTGTGATGTATGTGGTACTGTGGTGTATGTGGTACTGTGATGTATGTGGTACTGTGATGTATGTGGTACTGTGATGTATGTGGCATTGTGATGTATGTGGTACTGTGATGTATGTGGTACTGTGATGTATGTGGTACTGTGATGTATGTGGTACTGTGATGTATGTGGCACTGTGATGTATGTGGTACTGTGATGTATGTGGTACTGTGATGTATGTGGTACTGTGATGTATGTGGTACTGTGATGTATGTGGTACTGTGATGTATGTGGCACTGTGATGTATGTGGTACTGTGATGTATGTGGCCTGTGGTGTATGTGGCCTGTACTGTGATGTATGTGGTACTGTGGTGTATGTGGCACTGTGGTGTATGTGGCACTGTGGTGTATGTGGCACTGTGATCATGTGGCACTGTGGTGTATGTGGCACTGTGGTGTATGTGGCACTGTGGTGTATGTGGCACTGTGGTGTATGTGGCACTGTGGTGTATGTGGTACTGTGATGTATGTGTGATGTATGTGGCACTGTGATGTATGTGGCACTGTGGTGTATGTGGCACTGTGATGTATGTGGCATGTGATCTATATGGTTGTGTATGTGGCACTGTGGTGTATGTGGCACTGTGATGTATGTGGCACTGTGGTGTATGTGGTACTGTGGTGTATGTGGTGTATGTACTGTGGTGTATGTGGCACTGTGATGTATGTGGCACTGTGGTGTATGTGGCACTGTGGTGTATGTGGCATGTGATGTATATGTGATGTATGTGGTACTGTGATGTATGTGGTACTGTGATGTATGTGGTACTGTGATGTATGTGGCACTGTGATGTATGTGGCACTGTGATGTATGTGGTACTGTGATGTATGTGGTACTGTGATGTATGTGGTACTGTGATGTATGTGGTACTGTGATGTATGTGGCACTGTGATGTATGTGGTACTGTGATGTATGTGGTACTGTGATGTATGTGGTACTGTGATGTATGTGGTACTGTGATGTATGTGGCACTGTGATGTATGTGGCACTGTGATGTATGTGGCATTGTGATGTATGTGGTACTGTGATGTATGTGGTACTGTGATGTATGTGGTACTGTGATGTATGTGGTACTGTGATGTATGTGGTACTGTGATGTATGTGGTACTGTGATGTATGTGGCATTGTGATGTATGTGGTACTGTGATGTATGTGGCATTGTATGTATGTGGTACTGTGATGTATGTGGCACTGTGATGTATGTGGCACTGTGATGTATGTGGTACTGTGATGTATGTGGTACTGTGATGTATGTGGCATTGTGATGTATGTGGTACTGTGGTGTATGTGGTACTGTGATGTATGTGGTACTGTGATGTATGTGGCACTGTGATGTATGTGGTACTGTGATGTATGTGGCACTGTGATGTATGTGGTACTGTGATGTATGTGGCACTGTGATGTATGTGGTACTGTGATGTATGTGGCACTGTGATGTATGTGGTACTGTGATGTATGTGGCATTGTGATGTATGTGGTACTGTGATGTATGTGGCATTGTGATGTATGTGGTACTGTGATGTATGTGGCACTGTGATGTATGTGGCATTGTGATGTATGTGGTACTGTGATGTATGTGGTACTGTGATGTATGTGGCACTGTGATGTATGTGGTACTGTGATGTATGTGGTACTGTGATGTATGTGGTACTGTGATGTATGTGGTACTGTGATGTATGTGGCACTGTGATGTATGTGGCACTGTGATGTATGTGGCACTGTGATGTATGTGATACTGTGATGTATGTGGCACTGTGATGTATGTGGTACTGTGATGTATGTGGTACTGTGATGTATGTGGCACTGTGATGTATGTGGCACTGTGATGTATGTGGCATTGTGATGCATGTGGCACTGTGATGTATGTGGCACTGTGATGTATGTGGCACTGTGATGTATGTGGCATTGTGATGTATGTGGTACTGTGATGTATATGCTGATGTATGTGGCATTGTGATGTATGTGGCACTGTGATGTATGTGGCACTGTGATGTATGTGGCTGTGTCTATAGCATGTGATGTATGTGGCACTGTGATGTATGTGGCACTGTGATGTATGTGGCATGTGATGTATGTGGTACTGTGATGTATTTGATGTATGTGGCACTGTGGTGTATGTGGCACTGTGATGTATGTGGCATTGTGATGTATGTGGTACTGTGATGTATGTGGTACTGTGGTGTATGTGGTACTGTGATGTATGTGGTACTGTGATGTATGTGGTACTGTGATGTATGTGGCACTGTGATGTATGTGGCACTGTGGTGTATGTGGTACTGTGATGTATGTGGTACTGTGATGTATGTGGTACTGTGGTGTATGTGGTACTGTGATGTATGTGGCACTGTGATGTATGTGGTACTGTGATGTATGTGGTACTGTGATGTGTGTGTACTGTGATGTATGTGTACTGTGATGTATGTGGCACTGTGATGTATGTGGCACTGTGATGTATGTGGCACTGTGGTGTATGTGGCACTGTGGTGTATGTGGTACTGTGATGTATGTGGTACTGTGATGTATGTGGTACTGTGATGTATGTGGTACTGTGATGTATGTGGTACTGTGATGTATGTGGTACTGTGATGTATGTGGCACTGTGATGTATGTGGCACTGTGATGTATGTGGTACTGTGATGTATGTGGTACTGTGATGTATGTGGTACTGTGATGTATGTGGCACTGTGATGTATGTGGTACTGTGATGTATGTGGTACTGTGGTGTATGTGGTACTGTGATGTATGTGGTACTGTGATGTATGTGGTACTGTGATGTATGTGGTACTGTGATGTATGTGGTACTGTGATGTATGTGGTACTGTGGTGTATGTGGTACTGTGATGTATGTGGTACTGTGATGTATGTCTGTACTGTGATGTATGTGGTACTGTGATGTATGTGGCACTGTGATGTATGTGGCACTGTGTGTATTGGCACTGTGATGTATGTGGTACTGTGATGTATGTGGCACTGTGATGTATGTGGCACTGTGATGTATGTGGTACTGTGATGTATGTGGTACTGTGATGTATGTGGTACTGTGATGTATGTGGTACTGTGATGTATGTGGCACTGTGATGTATGTGGTACTGTGATGTATGTGGCACTGTGATGTATGTGGTACTGTGATGTATGTGGTACTGTGATGTATGTGATACTGTGATGTATGTGGCACTGTGATGTATGTGGTACTGTGGTGTATGTGGCACTGTGGTGTATGTGGTACTGTGATGTATGTGGTACTGTGATGTATGTGGCACTGTGGTGTATGTGGCACTGTGGTGTATGTGGCACTGTGATGTATGTGGCACTGTGATGTATGTGGCACTGTGGTGTATGTGGCACTGTGGTGTATGTGGCACTGTGATGTATGTGGCATTGTGGTGTATGTGGTACTGTGATGTATATGCTTGATGTATGTGGCACTGTGATGTATGTGGCACTGTGATGTATGTGGCACTGTGATGTATGTGGCATTGTGATCTATATGGCTTGTGTATGTGGCACTGTGATGTATGTGGCACTGTGATGTATGTGGCACTGTGATGTATGTGGTACTGTGATGTATATGTGATGTATGTGGCATTGTGATGTATGTGGCACTGTGATGTATGTGGCATTGTGATGTATGTGGCATTGTGATCTATATGGTTGTGTATGTGGCACTGTGATGTATGTGGCACTGTGATGTATGTGGCACTGTGATGTATGTGGTACTGTGATGTATGTGCTGATGTATGTGGCACTGTGATGTATGTGGCACTGTGGTGTATGTGGCACTGTGATGTATGTGGCATGTGATCTATATGGCACTGTGATGTATGTGGTACTGTGATGTATGTGGCACTGTGGTGTATGTGGTACTGTGATGTATGTGGTACTGTGATGTATGTGGTACTGTGATGTATGTGGTACTGTGGTGTATGTGGCACTGTGGTGTATGTGGCACTGTGGTGTATGTGGCACTGTGGTGTATGTGGTACTGTGATGTATGTGGTACTGTGATGTATGTGGCACTGTGATGTATGTGGTACTGTGGTGTATGTGGTACTGTGATGTATGTGGTACTGTGATGTATGTGGTACTGTGATGTATGTGGCACTGTGGTGTATGTGGTACTGTGGTGTATGTGGTACTGTGGTGTATGTGGTACTGTGATGTATGTGGCACTGTGATGTATGTGGTACTGTGATGTATGTGGTACTGTGATGTATGTGGTACTGTGGTGTATGTGGTACTGTGGTGTATGTGGTACTGTGATGTATGTGGTACTGTGATGTATGTGGTACTGTGATGTATGTGGTACTGTGATGTATGTCTGTACTGTGATGTATGTGGCACTGTGGTGTATGTGGTACTGTGATGTATGTGGCACTGTGGTGTATGTGGTACTGTGATGTATGTGGTACTGTGATGTATGTGGCATTGTGTGTATGTGGTACTGTGGTGTATGTGGTACTGTGGTGTATGTGGCACTGTGATGTATGTGGCACTGTGGTGTATGTGGCACTGTGATGTATGTGGTACTGTGATGTATGTGGTACTGTGATGTATGTGGTACTGTGATGTATGTGGCACTGTGATGTATGTGGTACTGTGATGTATGTGGCACTGTGATGTATGTGGTACTGTGATGTATGTGGTACTGTGATGTATGTGGTACTGTGATGTATGTGGCACTGTGATGTATGTGGTACTGTGATGTATGTGGTACTGTGATGTATGTGGTACTGTGATGTATGTGGCACTGTTTGTGCACTGTGATGTATGTGGCACTGTGATGTATTGGCACTGTGATGTATGTGGTACTGTGATGTATGTGGTACTGTGATGTATGTGGTACTGTGATGTATGTGGTACTGTGATGTATGTGGCACTGTGATGTATGTGGTACTGTGATGTATGTGGTACTGTGGTGTATGTGGTACTGTGATGTATGTGGTACTGTGATGTATGTGGTACTGTGATGTATGTGGCACTGTGATGTATGTGGTACTGTGATGTATGTGGCACTGTGATGTATGTGGTACTGTGATGTATGTGGTACTGTGATGTATGTGGTACTGTGATGTATGTGGCACTGTGATGTATGTGGCACTGTGATGTATGTGGTACTGTGATGTATGTGGTACTGTGATGTATGTGGTACTGTGATGTATGTGGTACTGTGATGTATGTGGTTTTGTGATGTATGTGGTACTGTGATGTATGTGGTACTGTGATGTATGTGGTACTGTGATGTATGTGGCACTGTGATGTATGTGGTACTGTGATGTATATGTGTTGGTGATGTTGTAAAGAGGCATTAAAGAATGGTTGAAGACACAATGTACTATCAATACCGTATTACTGTTATGTAAACTTACTTGAATCTGCAGAACACGACTGTGATCAAATGGGACAAAATGTTCTAAACTAAGTGTACACAATAAACACGACCATGAGTACCAATCAATGGCAGCAGCTTGCATATATATAATGAAAATTCATATTTTCGTTCTTAACAAATCTCGTATGCAATTGTTTTGAATATGTTATCATATTTCAGGTGCGACAGGTCGAACATTGGGGGCGGCGGTCTGGGTGTGTATGTATCACTCATAATTGTTTGTGGATACAATCAGAGATTGTAAACTTGACAACAACAATAGTATGCTTTGACAGAGCTTGAGATAAATAGATAATGTTAATGTAAAGTACATTTTGAATTGTGAAATTAGCAAGGAGACTGTTAAGTTTAACCCTTTCAACATTACAGACCTCTAAATAGGCTTAAAAAAGAGTAGATCCAGATGAGACAGCGTGTAATGAGCCGTCTCATCAGGATCTGCACTCATTGCCAGTGATATTACGATTTTTAGACAGAATTACCCATTTTGATAAATGAACTGGTCCAAATGTACTTTTCTGATTAATTTATTGGCCTAAGCATATCATGGACCAGTCCATGTGAGTTACTTGGTGTTGAATGGGTTACGTAAGGTGTAGGCAGAACTCATACACAGTTTGCTGGAGAAAATAAATATACATACTTTGTAACATTCTGGTTTATAATTGACACTATTGGTGTACTTTTTGGTCCCTGCGATGGCATGAAAGTTCTTCCACTCTTATTCACAACATTCAAAGGTGGGTTGATCTTCATCTTGTATGGATCAGCCGAGTGACTTGGGTATGGATCAAATGTACCGATCTTTGCACCGCCAGGCTATAAGGGAATATAAGTGAATGACATGCTAAACACTCGTGGAGAAATACAATCTACAGTTTGAACAAATAAATCTAACAATTTAAATAGTTTTTATCTTCAATAACAGATAACATTATCCGTTGCTTGTCATGTTTTCCTTTTTTTATATCAAGTGTCAACCGAAATAAATGGCAACTCAATAAACAGTCTAAAGGTTTTGGCATGAAATAAATGAGATTGTTTAATACATGGCAACATTAATCAAATAAATGACTACTTAACATAAGTCAACACTGTCAATTTTGACAAACTATAGAACCATTACTGAATGTGATGAATATCTCCAGCCACAACAACATTCAGTGTGTTTTACGTTTATTTATCATCGCTACCGGTTGCCCATATGAGCGACGCCTCCAGAAGAGATTAGTCATTTTAGATTTTTGGAGGATAGTGCAATGATACAGACAGACACCCATTCCAGCGTCTCGTCTGGTTCATTTACGTGCATGGTGTAAAGCACCGACACGAAACCTCGGTTTAATGTCCCATCTGAAAGACTGTTAATTTTATTAGGGTCAGACGGGGATCAAACCTGCAATCCCTGTATTACCAGTCCAGCATGTTACCACTGGACTACAGATCCGTCTGTGCAACATTCATATAACTGATAACTGACATGTGGTACTGTGATGTATATGTGTAATAATTGATTGAAGCAGTCTATTAAGAATACTCAGATCAGAGCCCGATTTGGCCTTTGATCTCTAAGTGAGACTTTGCCTCAGAATCTATGCAAGTGAAACGTGCACTCTGCATATCATCTTAACGAGGTGAACAATTGATGGAAGTTTTATGAAAATAGATCAATTCCATTAGAAGATATGGACCAGACATGGACCGAGGTTATAAAACTGTTCTCAGATCTCAAACTCAAGCTCACGAAATTTGATTGGTTATTTGCTCTTGGATCAACCAATCAAGAGCTCGAGACTGAATTTGAGATTGGAGAAAAATTTTATGACCACCAGACATGGAATGATATGAAAAATAGCCATTGGAACACTTAAGTTCCAAGGGTGACCTTGGCCTTGAAACGACATGGCTTAAACATTTGCTTTGCACATAGTCTTAATATGGTCAACATTTATTTGTGCCAAAAACATCCTCCTGTGGATGAAGACTTCTGAACCGGACATGAAAAATAGCAACTTGTCCTTTGACCTCCAAGTGTGACCGTGACCTTGGATAAATACAGTTGGAACATGGGTTTTATCTGTCATCTCTGAGGTGAACATTTCATGAAAGTTTAATGAAAATCCTTGTAAATGCTTAGAAGATATGAACCGGACAAGAGAAGATATGAACCGGACAAGAAATGTTATGAAAAATAGACATTTGTACACTAATTTCTTAAGTTCCAAGTGTGACCTTGATCGTTCAACAACATGACAGAAACACTGAACAAGAATTGCAGCTTAACAGAGGTAACACTAGACACCAGTTACAACTAACACATGTGTCTATAAACTAGTCTCACATACCTTTTTACCAGGTGAGCTTGGCTTGAATGGTTTGGAATCATCTTTTCTTGAAGTTACGGTGGCTGACCCACTGCGTCTTAGCAGCTTTTCTGACGAAAATGGATTTATATCAAAATATGCTCGTGGATGCATATTTAGTTTGAATGCTCCTCCTTTTGTCGCATTTTTATGTGAAGCAATTTCTTTCTGCATGAAAAACAAATGAAATGCAATTACTTGTTCGTTTCAAACTATAAATGTTCAATCATTCAAACAATATCTTTGCTTTGCTACAAAATTACACATTGAAATAAAATATTTGCTAATATATATAATTTAATTACTGTATAATAAATGATATGTTAATGTATAAATTGATAAATCATACATTTGAACACAGTTATAATAAATAATATTACTGTTTGTAGAGCAGTAAGTTGGAAGGATGTTTAACAAATTCTATAAATCAATGCAGTATAGTTTAAACTTTATTTATTTTACAACGATTGCAAAGAAAGTTTTAACAACTTATATTAATCACTCTCGTTGGCGCAGATGAAAGTGAAACTGTGGTCATTCATGTGGGAGGAAACCGGAGAAAACCCACCTGTCCGATCTGGTGACCACCGTACCACCTCACATACTTCCCTGGTCCGAGGATCGGACCTGGGTTGCATTGGTGAGAAGCGAGCGTGCTAACCACTGCGCTAATTGGACAGCCATAGTGTACTTATCACTCATCTGTCCCAATATTTCAAATAAAATTAAGCTATCAAAGACTTCATGTTTGTATATATGAAAAACATTTCTCACATTTGACTAAAATTGAATTAAGTATGATTAAACACTTTACTGGAAATTGCTACGAAAATGTATACAAACTGAAAACAAGACGAGGCAAAATGACCGTAGACCACTCATCAGAGTGCCTGATCTTCCATGTAAAATAATGGTACATTATGTTCAGTGGTTTCATAGAAGAACATTTAAAGATTCCAATGATTGACATACAGGGATGACCAAATCAAAATTATACAAGAGGGTTTGTTACCCAAACATCAGTTGTGTTTTGATGATTCAAGCTCATTCCTGCCAATTGGTGGACCAGTTCTATGATGCATGGATAGTTAGCCCTGCCCATTGGTTGCCTGGTTCTATGATGCATGGATAGTTAGCCCTGCCCATTGGTGGCCCAGTTCTATGATGCATGGATAGTTAGCCCTGCCAATTGGTTGCCTGGTTCTATGATGCATGGATAGTTAGCCCTGCCCATTGGTGGCCCAGTTCTATGATGCATGGAAAGTTAGCCCTGCCCATTGATGGCCCAGTTCTATGATGCATGGAAAGTTAGCCCTGCCCATTGGTGGCCCAGTTCTATGATGCATGGATAGTTAGCCCTGCCAATTGGTTGCCTGGTTCTATGATGCATGGATAGTTAACCATGCCCATTGGTTGCCTGGTTCTATGATGCATGGATAGTTAGCCCTGCCCATTGGTGGCCCAGTTCTATGATGCATGGAAAGTTAGCCCTGCCCATTGATGGCCCAGTTCTATGATGCATGGAAAGTTAGCCCTGCCCATTGGTGGCCCAGTTCTATGATGCATGGATAAGTTAGCCCTGCCAATTGGTTGCCTGGTTCTATGATGCATGGATAGTTAGCCCTGCCAATTGGTGGCCTGGTTCTATGATGCATGGATAGTTAGCCCTGCCAATTGGTAGCCTGGTTCTATGATGCATGGATAGTTAGCCCTGCCCATTGGTGGCCCAGTTCTATGATGCATGGAAAGTTAGCCCTGCCCATTGGTGGCCCAGTTCTATGATGCATGGAAAGTTAGCCCTGCCCATTGGTTGGCCTGGTTCTATGATGCATGGAAAGTTAGCCCAGTCCATTGATGGCCGGGTTCTATGATGCATGGATAGTTAGCCCTGCCCATTGGTTGGCCTGGTTCTATGATGCATGGAAAGTTAGCCCTGCCCATTGATGGCCGGGTTCTATGATGCATGGATAGTTAGCCCTGCCCATTGGTTGGCCTGGTTCTATGATGCATGGATAGTTAGCCCTGCCCATTGGTGGCCGGGTTCTATGATGCATTAACCCAAATTGTAACAACCTTGTATAGTGCCACTCAAACATGACCGTGACAATTTGCATGTGTGTGTTTTACGTTTATTTATCTTCGCTACCGGTTGCCCATATACGCGATGTCTCTTGAAGAGATTAGTCATTTGTGGAGGATTGTGCAATGATACAGACAGAGACCCATTCCAGAGTCTCCTCTGGTTCTTTTATGTGCACGGTGTACAGCACCGACACGAGACCTCGGTTTAACGTCCCATCTGAAACACTGTTAATTTTATTAGGGTAAGACGGGGGATTGAACCTGCGATACCTGGATTATCAGTCCATCGTGTTACCACTGGACTACAGTTACCACTGGACTACAGATCTGTCTGTGGCAATTTGCACAAAATGCCACCCTCCTTTAAAAAGTGGGAGCTATAACATTGTAGATAGCAGAAATATGAACAAAAATGTATATATTTTAGTATACGTTAATTGATTCAATGATACTTCTCCTGCTCAATGAGTTTGTGGTAGTTACACAATATATCCTCTACTAACAAACTGAATATAGACACACATCAGTAGTAGTATTGCTGAAAGTTACAGTTACTAGTAGTTAAATACAAAATATACAGGACCTAGGTGTGATGAATGACCTTAAGTAGTAAACTGCCTATTAATTAACATTTTCAACACCACAGGCCTCTAAATAGGCTTACAAAAAGTGTAGATCCAGATGAGCCAGCTTGTGATGAGCCGTCTCATCAGGATCTGCACTTTTTGCCAGTAATATTACTATTTTTAGACAAAATTACCCATTTTGATAAATGAACTTGTCCAAATGTAATTTTCTTATTAATTTATTGGTCTAAAAATATAGTCCACCAGTCCATGTCAGCTACTTGGTGTTGTATGGGTTAAGTTAGAAAGTTGTTCCTGCAAGAATTCAGGTGGTTATGCTAATAAATGTTATTTAGTATGCTTGTATTACAGACATTATTATGTTATTATATGTTTATCAAACCTTTACAAGTTCCCGTGCCCGTTCATATCGCTCACTCTGGTATGGAGGGTAGATGCCAATAGTTACACCAACAAAGCTGTTAATTAGATATATATTATGCCACACCTCAGAAACACAATCAAGCAACACAGCTCAGGTGGCTCACATGAACATAGGAAATGTTGCACAGCCATATATGCACAGCTATACACCCCCCCCCCATACCAGCATTTAAACTAGAAGCAAGAATATGATATATCCACAACATCGACATAAAGTACATTATAAGTGGGATTAGCATTGTGGACTGACAACCTCTTGTCCTGGCCCCGAGGTTATAAAACTTTTCTCAGATCAAGCTAAAGTGATCTGATTAGTTGATTCTGAGTGCTACTGTCAGCTGAACCAATCAGGCGCTTGAGACTGAGTTTTGAGATTGGAGAAAAGTTTTATAACCTCCAGGCTTGTTTGTTTTGTGCTAAAGTCCTACTGGGAACACAATGTTTCAAGTGCGGAAGCTATCCAGCTTGTTTGCAGAAAGCGGATGAATCTACCCGGATACGCACCTGTACCTGAAACAATGCTCGGAGGTGGGGGGGGGGGACATGTAGACCCATAACTATAAATCCCACTCAAAATACATGTTAACAGAATCACGGATAATGTTCATATCACAGTGATGCATGTATACAGTTGACTTCATAGTAACACAGTATTTAAGGAAGCTTTATTCCTCTATATGATGTGTGATTTCATATTTTCAAATGTAAGCCACCCTTATAAACTACCACACAAGTTTCAACAAACATCAATAGTTTAGTATTGAGCAGGAATTCCCATTGGTTAATGTAATACACTGTGATTAGATATCAATGTTCCTTTCTAGACATTATTCAAGTTGTACTCAATAATTGTGTGTCTATGCAATGTATTAATAAATTTGAATACAAACATGTTGTTCTTTGTTTGAACTATACGAAATACTTCTCTCCTGAATAATAATCATAGACAACTTGAAATGCTTCTCTTTTTTTGCATAGAACAATATGGAAATTCCTGCATATTATTAATAAGATTAAGAATGTAAAGTTAATTCCGGGTAAGGATCAGAAGGTACCCGGAGATATATGGTTAATTCCTGGTAAGGATCGAAAGGTACCCGGAGATATATGGTTAATTCCTGGTAAGGATCGAAAGGTACCCAGAGATATAATGTTAATTCCTGATAAGGATCGAAAGGTACCCAGAGATATAATGTTAATTCCTGGTAAGGATCGATAGGTACCCAGAGATATAATGTTAATTCCTGGTAAGGATTGAAAGGTACCCAGAGATATAATGTTAATTCCAGGTAAGGATTGAAAGGTACCCGGAGATATATGGTTAATTCCTGGTAAGGATCAGAAGGTACCCGGAGATATATGGTTAATTCCTGGTAAAGATCAGAAGGTACCCGGAGATATATGGTTAATTCCTGGTACAGATCGAAAGGTACCCGGAGATATATGGTTAATTCCTGGTACGGATCGAAAGGTACCCGGAGATATATGGTTAATTCCTGGTAAAGATCAGAAGGTACCCGGAGATATATGGTTAATTCCTGGTAAAGATCAGAAGGTACCCGGAGATATATGGTTAATTCCTGGTACGGATCGAAAGGTACCCGGAGATATATGGTTAATTCCTGGTACGGATCGAAAGGTACCCGGAGATATATGGTTAATTCCTGGTAAAGATCAGAAGGTACCCGGAGATATATGGTTAATTCCTGGTAAAGATCAGAAGGTACCCGGAGATATATGGTTAATTCCTGGTAAAGATCAGAAGGTACCCGGAGATATATGGTTAATTCCTGGTAAGGATCGAAAGGTACCCGGAGATATATGGTTAATTACTGGTAAGGATCAGAAGGTACCCAGAGATATATGGTTAATTACTGGTAAGGATCGAAAGGTACCCAGAGATATATGGTTAATTACTGGTAAGGATCGAAAGGTACCCAGAGATATATGGTTAATTACTGGTAAGGATCGAAAGGTACCCAGAGATATAATGTTAATTCCTGGTAAGGATCGAAAGGTACCCGGAGATATATGGTTAATTCCAGGTAAATATCAGAAGGTACCCAGAGATATATGGTTAATTACTGGTAAGGATCGAAAGGTACCCAGATATATAATGTTAATTCCTGGTAAGGATCGAAAGGTACCCGGAGATATATATGGTTAATTCCAGGTAAAGATCAGAAGGTACCCGGAGATATATGGTTAATTCCTGGTAAGGATCGAAAGGTACCCCGAGATATATGGTTAATTCCTGGTAAGGATCGAAAGGTACCCAGAGATATATGGTTAATTCCTGGTACGGATCGAAAGGTACCCCAAGATATATGGTTAATTCCTGGTAAAGATCAGAAGGTACCCGGAGATATATGGTTAATTCCTGGTACGGATCGAAAGGTACCCCAAGATATATGGTTAATTCCTGGTAAAGATCAGAAGGTACCCGGAGATATATGGTTAATTCCTGGTACGGATCGAAAGGTACCCCAAGATATATGGTTAATTCCTGGTAAAGATCAGAAGGTACCCGGAGATATATGGTTAATTCCTGGTACGGATCGAAAGGTACCCCAAGATATATGGTTAATTCCTGGTAAAGATCAGAAGGTACCCGGAGATATATGGTTAATTCCTGGTACGGATCGAAAGGTACCCCAAGATATATGGTTAATTCCTGGTAAAGATCAGAAGGTACCCGGAGATATATGGTTAATTCCTGGTAAGAATCAGAAGGTACCCGGAGATATATGGTTAATTCCTGGTAAAGATCAAAAGGTACCCGGAGATATATGGTTAATTCCTGGTAAAGATCAAAAGGTACCCGGAGATATATGGTTAATTCCTGGTAAAGATCAGAAGGTACCTGGAGATATATGGTTAATTACTGGTAAGGATCAGAAGGTACCCGGAGATATATGGTTAATTCCTGGTAAAGATCAGAAGGTACCCGGAGATATATGGTTAATTCCTGGTAAAGATCAGAAGGTACCCGGAGATATATGGTTAATTCCTGGTAAAGATCAGAAGGTACCCGGAGATATAATGTTAGTATATAACTACTAGGACTGCTGCATTTCAAGTTCTTACGGAATATGCATTGTTTCCTCCAAAATATCGCAACTTAAATCAGTAAATGTTTAAACTCACATGTTTACTATGCAGAGTCATAAAAGTATCATTAAAACAAAATCTTAAATATGACAATACAATAAAAGAGGAGCAAAATAGTGAGAACTATCACACACTATTATTGTACTAAAAATACAGCCATGCGTTCAATTATTATGGGTGATTTTGCAAAACAGCATGTATGAAGCTAAATAATTACATATACAGTTAGAACAGACTTGCACCGTAGCCCTTGATAGCAGTCAGTAGAAGAAAACGAAAGTGTGTGTTTTAGATGCAATGATTACGGGTTAATGTTAAACATGGTGCATACATCTTTCTGGCCAAAGTTTAATCAGCAAGGTATATATGTATAGTCACAAATGAACTAAGCCAGCTGGTGACTTTAGTTGTAACAATGTCGGTTACCAGTTGTGCTACAAATCTATTCTCCCTGCTAACTGGAATTGGTCTCGATTTTCCAGAACCAGGTCCGTCCTGTACTACAGAAACAAGCTAGATTGACAAACTTCCAATAGAAACAAACTTGACCGACAAGCTGGTGGCAGAAACAAACTAGATCACCGAACTGGCTAAAGAAACTAACTAGATAGACAAGCCTACTGCAGAAACAAGCTAGATTAACATGCCAACCACAGAAACAAGCTAGACAGACAAGCTTGGTACAGAAACAAGCTAGACCAATAGGCTCGGTACAGAAACAAGCTAGACCAATAGGCTTGGTACAGAAACAAGCTAGACCAATAGGCTGCCTACAGAAACAAGCTAGACCAATAGGCTGGCTACAGAAACAAGCTAGATTAACAATCCAGCTACAGAAACAAGCTAGATCGACAAGCCAGCTACAGAACAAACTAAACAGACTTAAGCCGGCTACAGAAACAAGCTAGATCGACAAGCCAGCTACAGAAACAAGCTAGATCAACACAGCTGGCTACAGAAACAAGCTAGATCAACAAGCCGGCTACAGAAGCAAGCTAGATCAACAAGCCAGCTACAGAAACAAGCTATATCAACAAGCCGGCTACAGAAACAAGCTAGATCGACAAACTGGTAACAGAAATAAGAATGGTTAAGCTTGCTGTAAACACTGGCCAGAATGAAGTATGTCCACATGCATCCCAATAGCCAGTGAATCAACAGCACAATAGATAGGTTAGTTGTAAATGAGTTAACAGAAACAGTGTAACTATTCAACAGGCAAAATGTGCCAAATGTTCACTCAATGACAAACCCTATTTATTTCCTTGTGAAAATCATATGGGTCGCCTTGATATTGTGGATACTTCCCTATTGTTACTGCTACATAGCTGAAATCCACAAGTCATGCATTAGTAACAAGTGATTTTTCTCAATGCTCTCACAATCCATTGTTTGTTTCCCTTCCTATATATCAATATAATCGTCTAAAATCCAAATTCCCATTAGTTGATATTACATAATTTGCTATACATACAGAAAAGAGGCATTATAGCAAGTACTGCTTACGAGGTTTACCGAATTTTCTGTCGAATAATATATAAATATTGCCCTTGGTTAAGGGGGATATTGTGGATTATCTCCCAGGGGCATAATGTTCCTAATGGGAGATAATCCACAATATTCCTGCAACGAGTGGCATATCTATTTCATTATACCGAATACAACTACATACTGACATATTTCATTCATTCAACTGCCTTAATTGAGTAATTTCACGAATGGGTGATTTTACCGTGACACAGCCATGTCCAAAATTGGGATCCCATAAATTTATGTTAAATATAATATTTCTTTTCATATTTCGCTGTTAGTCTTATCATGTGTTAAGGAGCTCAACATCTTTCAACAAATATCCTCTTATTGTTGTATGCTTTCCAATGAGATATAGAAATTTACCAATGTAAAAACAAGAGAATATTTATTTGATTCAGTGTATGTTCAAATAATATTTCACCGAATGAAAATTTAAAGCATTATTAATAGCCACGAGTAATGTTATATTTCGGGTATTACGCCTGCATCAGCACCATTTTGGGCTATATCGCCGACGGGCAGTTTACCTAACAACACCTTTCCTGGGCAGGCTCCAGCGGTTAACCAGTACTTGGGTGCACCAACCTCCGTAAGAAACTGCCAACTTTTTCATATAAATAGGACACGGTCTGAGCGGGGCTCGAACCCATGACCATCAGTGATGATAGGTTACAGTGGTATACAAGTCGGCGACCTTAACCACTCGACCACGGAGGCGGACTCTAGCCACGAGTAATAATAATACCTTTCTATGTTCATGAGTGAAATATTATTCGATCATTCACATAAGCAAACAAATACCGGTATTCTGTTTATTCTAGGATGAAAAACATTTTAAGATAGAAAACTGTACGCTAAATGGTTCTAGAACGCCGTGTTAAGATGACCAAATATGACGTCATAATAGATGTCACAAATGACATAACTGACTGGCTAGGTACCAAACATGCAAAGCAGTGAGAAATAAAATGTGTTATTCCACTGGTTGAAATTTTATTTCACTGATAAATTTAGTTTATACAAATTTATTTTAGCTCGATAGCGAAACAAGTTTGTACAACTTATATTAATCACTATCGAGACCTCATGCCTGATGGAATCCATTGCCACGAGGGAGAGAGAAGAGGCAATGTGGAATTTAAATGTCTTGCCTAAGGGCACAATTGTAACGGCTCCAGCGTGGCTCGAACACCGGACTTTTCGCACCTGAAGCGAACGTGCATCCACTGCGCCATCACCAACTGATAAATTTCATTGGAAACCATACAATAAAAAAATGTATCAGTAGTTTTCCTGTTATACACTGGAGGAATATGATTTCCAAGTCATTTTGTGAGAGTAGTACATTAATTACATCAGATTTCAGAATCAATCATCAATCCATCTTGTCACACCATGTATTATAACAGTGAATAGAGGACCAACATAAACATGACAAAGTATGCCGATAATGCAGCATTATTAACCCATTCAACACCAAGTAACTGACATGGACTGGTCCATGATATTTTTAGACCAATAAATTAATAACAAAATTACATTTGGATCAGTTCATTTATCAAAATGGGTAAATTATTTTCTAAAAATAGTTATATTACTTGAAAAAAGTGCAGATCCTGATGAGACGGCTCGTCACGAGCCGGCTCATCTGGATCTACAATTTTTTGTAAGCCAATTTAGAGGTATGTGGTGTTAAAAGGGTTAATTATGTTTTATGATTGAAGAAATACCTACCCAAACCCTGTTCCTATTTTACCAGGATTTGTAACAATATTTTTGCCAGAAGGTTTTTTCTCCTTTAAGCCTTTACCTACAGGACTAAAAGCCGAGATAGGCCCACTTAGTGTACCATAGTGATTGCCTAGCCCAGACCTGTAATAAGAGAATGAAGTCAATTTACAGATTGTTCATAAATACATATAAAATAACACAGAAATGTGCTGTGTAGCCATAGTTTATGTAGAATATAAATGAAGAAATTAGTCTTGTGCATTATGTTGATGTTCAAATATTCTGAAAAGGAAAACCGTTAGCGCTAACATGTGTATACATAGAATCTGGTACACACTGATATAACTGTGTATACATAGAATCTGGTACACACTGATATAACTGTGTATACATAGAATCTGGTACACACTGAGATAACTGTGTATACATAGAATCTGGTACACACTGATATAACTGTGTATACATAGAATCTGGTATACACTGATATAACTGTGTATACATAGAATCTGGTACACACTGATACATAGAATCTGGTACACACTGATACATAGAATCTGGTATACACTGATATAACTGTGTATACATAGAATCTGGTACACACTGATACATAGAATCTGGTATACACTGATATAACTGTGTATACATAGAATCTGGTACACACTGATACATAGAATCTGGTACACACTGATACATAGAATCTGGTATACACTGATATAACTGTGTATACATAGAATCTGGTACACACTGATATAACTGTGTATACATAGAATCTGGTACACACTGATATAACTGTGTATATATAGAATCTGGTACACACTGAGATAACTGTGTATACATAGAATCTGGTACACACTGATATAACTGTGTATACATAGAATCTGGTACACACTGATATAACTGTGTATACATAGAATCGGGTATACACTGATATAACTGTGTATACATAGAATCTGGTATACACTGATATAACTGTGTATACATAGAATCTGGTACACACTGATATAACTGTGTATACATAGAATCTGGTACACACTGATATAACTGTGTATACATAGAATCTGGTATACACTGATATAACTGTGTATACATAGAATCTGGTACACACTGATATAACTGTGTATACATAGAATCTGGTACACACTGATATAACTGTGTATACATAAAATCTGGTATACACTGATATAACTGTGTATACATAGAATCTGGTATACACTGATATAACTGTGTATACATAGAATCTGGTACACACTGATATAACTGTGTATACATAGAATCTGGTATACACTGATATAACTGTGTATACATAGAATCTGGTATACACTGATATAACTGTGTATACATAGAATCTGGTATACACTGATATAACTGTGTATACATAGAATCTGGTATACACTGATATAACTGTGTATACATAGAATCTGGTATACACTGATATAACTGTGTATACATAGAATCTGGTATACACTGATACATAGAATCTGGTATACACTGATATAACTGTGTATACATAGAATCTGGTACACACTGATACATAGAATCTGGTACACACTGATACATAGAATCTGGTATACACTGATATAACTGTGTATACATAGAATCTGGTATACACTGATATAACTGTGTATACATAGAATCTGGTACACACTGATATAACTGTGTATACATAGAATCTGGTATACACTGATATAACTGTGTATACATAGAATCTGGTACACACTGATATAACTGTGTATACATAGAATCTAGTACACACTGATATAACTGTGTATACATAGAATCTGGTATACACTGATACATAGAATCTGGTATACACTGATATAACTGTGTATACATAGAATCTGGTACACACTGATACATAGAATCTGGTATACACTGATATAACTGTGTATACATAGAATCTGGTACACACTGATATAACTGTGTATACATAGAATCTGGTACACACTGATACATAGAATCTGGTATACACTGATATAACTGTGTATACATAGAATCTGGTACACACTGATACATAGAATCTGGTATACACTGATATATCTGTGTATACATAGAATCTGGTACACACTGATACATAGAATCTGGTATACACTGATATAACTGTGTATACATAGAATCTGGTACACACTGATATAACTGTGTATACATAGAATCTGGTATACACTGATATAACTGTGTATACATAGAATCTGGTACACACTGATACATAGAATCTAGTATACACTGATATAACTGTGTATACATATAATCTGGTACACACTGATACATAGAATCTGGTATACACTGATATAACTGTGTATACATATAATCTGGTACACACTGATATAACTGTGTATACATAGAATCTGGTACACACTGATACATATAATCTGGTATACACTGATATAACTGTGTATACATAGAATCTGGTACACACTGATATAACTGTGTATACATAGAATCTGGTATACACTGATATAACTGTGTATACATAGAATCTGGTACACACTGATATAACTGTGTATACATAGAATCTGGTACACACTGATACATAGAATCTGGTATACACTGATATAACTGTGTATACATAGAATCTAGTACACACTGATATAACTGTATACATATAATCTGGTATACACTGATATAACTGTGTATACATAGAATCTGGTACACACTGATATAACTGTGTATACATAGAATCTGGTACACACTGATATAACTGTGTATATATAGAATCTGGTACACACTGAGATAACTGTGTATACATAGAATCTGGTACACACTGATATAACTGTGTATACATAGAATCTGGTACACACTGATATAACTGTGTATACATAGAATCGGGTATACACTGATATAACTGTGTATACATAGAATCTGGTATACACTGATATAACTGTGTATACATAGAATCTGGTACACACTGATATAACTGTGTATACATAGAATCTGGTACACACTGATATAACTGTGTATACATAGAATCTGGTATACACTGATATAACTGTGTATACATAGAATCTGGTACACACTGATATAACTGTGTATACATAAAATCTGGTACACACTGATACATATAATCTGGTATACACTGATATAACTGTGTATACATAGAATCTGGTACACACTGATATAACTGTGTATACATAGAATCTGGTATACACTGATATAACTGTGTATACATAGAATCTGGTATACACTGATACATAGAATCTGGTATACACTGATATAACTGTGTATACATAGAATCTGGTATACACTGATATAACTGTGTATACATAGAATCTGGTATACACTGATATAACTGTGTATACATAGAATCTGGTATACACTGATATAACTGTGTATACATAGAATCTGGTACACACTGATATAACTGTGTATACATATAATCTGGTACACACTGATATAACTGTGCATACATAGAATCTGGTATACACTGATATAACTGTGTATACATAGAATCTGGTATACACTGATATAACTGTGTATACATAGAATCTGGTACACACTGATATAACTGTGTATACATAGAATCTGGTACACACTGATATAACTGTGTATACATAGAATCTGGTACACACTGATATAACTGTGTATACATAGAATCTGGTACACACTGATATAACTGTGTATACATAGAATCTGGTACACACTGATATAACTGTGTATACATAGAATCTGGTACACACTGATATAACTGTGTATACATAGAATCTGGTACACACTGAGATAACTGTGTTTACATATAATCTGGTACACACTGATATAACTGTGTATACATAGAATCTGGTACACACTGATATAACTGTGTATACATAGAATCTGGTACACACTGATATAACTGTGTATACATAGAATCTGGTACACACTGATATAACTGTGTATACATAGAATCTGGTACACACTGAGATAACTGTGTTTACATATAATCTGGTACACACTGATATAACTGTGTTTACATATATAACGAAATTCTATATAAACGGAGCCAGTTATATGTAAAATGATAGTGTCTGAAACGGGACTTTGCTCCGACTTCGAGATAACCGAATAATTCGACATAACCGACTTTGACATTGCGGATGTAGACTGATTATGCAATTCTTAGAGAACTGTACCAAGAACCCAGAAATAATTCTGTAAATATTACAGGTAACGTAGATCATCATTAAAGAAATTTTTTATATTAGTAAATAATAGTTACATTTGCTTGTCTCCATTACTAGGTAAAAATGCTTTTCCGATGTTCCTCTGTGATTCTTTTAATCGTGACTGTCTTCGTATCTTGATAGGATCACTAAATGCTTCTCCCTCCAGTATTCGGCCAAATTTATCTGTAAAGTAGCCAGCTTGTAATGCTGATCTGGTTTTACTGCCTCCTGGAAGAATCTGTTTTCCTTTGGTTGCTGATTCATTGAATTGAACTGAAAAATTTAAGCATATCATAATTATGCTGTCTAAAACTTTAAAACGAATACGAGTATTCAACGACAAGGGTTTATAGCTAAATAAATGATAGCTTCATAATGACAAGGGTGTATAGCTAAGTATTCAATGACAAGGGTTTATAGCCAAGTATTCAATGACAAGGGTTTATAGCCAAGTATTCAATGACAAGGGTTTATAGCCAAGTATTCAATGACAAGGGTTTACAGCAAAGTATTCAATGACAAGGGTTTACAGCAAAGTATTCAATGACAAGGGTTTACAGCAAAGTATTCAATGACAAGGGTTTACAGCAAAGTATTCAATGACAAGGGTTTACAGCAAAGTATTCAATGACAAGGGTTTACAGCAAAGTATTCAATGACAAGGGTTTACAGCAAAGTATTCAATGACAAGGGTTTACAGCAAAGTATTCAATGACAAGGGTTTACAGCAAAGTATTCAATGACAAGGGTTTACAGCAAAGTATTCAATGACAAGGGTTTACAGCAAAGTATTCAATGACAAGGGTTTACAGCAAAGTATTCAATGACAAGGGTTTACAGCAAAGTATTCAATGACAAGGGTTTACAGCAAAGTATTCAATGACAAGGGTTTACAGCAAAGTATTCAATGACAAGGGTTTACAGCAAAGTATTCAATGACAAGGGTTTACAGCAAAGTATTCAATGACAAGGGTTTACAGCAAAGTATTCAATGACAAGGGTTTACAGCCAAGTATTCAATGACAAGGGTTTACAGCAAAGTATTCAATGACAAGGGTTTACAGCAAAGTATTCAATGACAAGGGTTTACAGCAAAGTATTCAATGACAAGGGTTTACAGCAAAGTATTCAATGACAAGGGTTTACAGCAAAGTATTCAATGACAAGGGTTTACAGCAAAGTATTCAATGACAAGGGTTTACAGCAAAGTATTCAATGACAAGGGTTTACAGCAAAGTATTCAATGACAAGGGTTTACAGCAAAGTATTCAATGACAAGGGTTTACAGCAAAGTATTCAATGACAAGGGTTTACAGCAAAGTATTCAATGACAAGGGTTTACAGCAAAGTATTCAATGACAAGGGTTTACAGCCAAGTATTCAATGACAAGGGTTTACAGCAAAGTATTCAATGACAAGGGTTTACAGCAAAGTATTCAATGACAAGGGTTTACAGCAAAGTATTCAATGACAAGGGTTTACAGCAAAGTATTCAATGACAAGGGTTTACAGCAAAGTATTCAATGACAAGGGTTTACAGCAAAGTATTCAATGACAAGGGTTTACAGCAAAGTATTCAATGACAAGGGTTTACAGCAAAGTATTCAATGACAAGGGTTTACAGCAAAGTATTCAATGACAAGGGTTTACAGCAAAGTATTCAATGACAAGGGTTTACAGCTAAGTATTCAATGACAAGGGTTTACAGCAAAGTATTCAATGACAAGGGTTTACAGCAAAGTATTCAATGACAAGGGTTTACAGCAAAGTATTCAATGACAAGGGTTTACAGCAAAGTATTCAATGACAAGGGTTTACAGCAAAGTATTCAATGACAAGGGTTTACAGCAAAGTATTCAATGACAAGGGTTTACAGCAAAGTATTCAATGACAAGGGTTTACAGCAAAGTATTCAATGACAAGGGTTTACAGCAAAGTATTCAATGACAAGGGTTTACAGCAAAGTATTCAATGACAAGGGTTTACAGCAAAGTATTCAATGACAAGGGTTTACAGCAAAGTATTCAATGACAAGGGTTTACAGCAAAGTATTCAATGACAAGGGTTTACAGCAAAGTATTCAATGACAAGGGTTTACAGCAAAGTATTCAATGACAAGGGTTTACAGCAAAGTATTCAATGACAAGGGTTTACAGCAAAGTATTCAATGACAAGGGTTTACAGCAAAGTATTCAATGACAAGGGTTTACAGCAAAGTATTCAATGACAAGGGTTTACAGCAAAGTATTCAATGACAAGGGTTTACAGCAAAGTATTCAATGACAAGGGTTTACAGCAAAGTATTCAATGACAAGGGTTTACAGCAAAGTATTCAATGACAAGGGTTTACAGCAAAGTATTCAATGACAAGGGTTTACAGCAAAGTATTCAATGACAAGGGTTTACAGCCAAGTATTCAATGACAAGGGTTTACAGCAAAGTATTCAATGACAAGGGTTTACAGCAAAGTATTCAATGACAAGGGTTTACAGCAAAGTATTCAATGACAAGGGTTTACAGCAAAGTATTCAATGACAAGGGTTTACAGCAAAGTATTCAATGACAAGGGTTTACAGCAAAGTATTCAATGACAAGGGTTTACAGCAAAGTATTCAATGACAAGGGTTTACAGCAAAGTATTCAATGACAAGGGTTTACAGCAAAGTATTCAATGACAAGGGTTTACAGCAAAGTATTCAATGACAAGGGTTTACAGCAAAGTATTCAATGACAAGGGTTTACAGCAAAGTATTCAATGACAAGGGTTTACAGCCAAGTATTCAATGACAAGGGTTTACAGCAAAGTATTCAATGACAAGGGTTTACAGCAAAGTATTCAATGACAAGGGTTTACAGC
>CM026390.1:99685156-99705283 GCA_014843695.1 Archivesica marissinica | reverse complement strand
TTACAGCAAAGTATTCAATGACAAGGGTTTACAGCAAAGTATTCAATGACAAGGGTTTACAGCAAAGTATTCAATGACAAGGGTTTACAGCAAAGTATTCAATGACAAGGGTTTACAGCAAAGTACAATGACAAGGGTTTACAGCTAAGTATTCAATGACAAGGGTTTACAGCAAAGTATTCAATGACAAGGGTTTACAGCAAAGTATTCAATGACAAGGGTTTACAGCAAAGTATTCAATGACAAGGGTTTACAGCAAAGTATTCAATGACAAGGGTTTACAGCAAAGTATTCAATGACAAGGGTTTACAGCAAAGTATTCAATGACAAGGGTTTACAGCAAAGTATTCAATGACAAGGGTTTACAGCAAAGTATTCAATGACAAGGGTTTACAGCCAAGTATTCAATGACAATGGTTTACAGCAAAGTATTCAATGACAAGGGTTTACAGCAAAGTATTCAATGACAAGGGTTTACAGCAAAGTATTCAATGACAAGGGTTTACAGCAAAGTATTCAATGACAAGGGTTTACAGCCAAGTATTCAATGACAAGGGTTTACAGCAAAGTATTCAATGACAAGGGTTTACAGCAAAGTATTCAATGACAAGGGTTTACAGCAAAGTATTCAATGACAAGGGTTTATAGCCAAGTATTCAATGACAAGGGTTTACAGCAAAGTATTCAATGACAAGGGTTTACAGCAAAGTATTCAATGACAAGGGTTTACAGCAAAGTATTCAATGACAAGGGTTTACAGCAAAGTATTCAATGACAAGGGTTTATAGCTAAGTATTCAATGACAAGGGTTTACAGCAAAGTATTCAATGACAAGGGTTTACAGCAAAGTATTCAATGACAAGGGTTTACAGCAAAGTATTCAATGACAAGGGTTTACAGCAAAGTATTCAATGACAAGGGTTTACAGCTAAGTATTCAATGACAAGGGTTTATAGCTAAGTATTCAATGACAAGGGTTTACAGCAAAGTATTCAATGACAAGGGTTTACAGCAAAGTATTCAATGACAAGGGTTTACAGCAAAGTATTCAATGACAAGGGTTTACAGCAAAGTATTCAATGACAAGGGTTTACAGCAAAGTATTCAATGACAAGGGTTTACAGCAAAGTATTCAATGACAAGGGTTTACAGCAAAGTATTCAATGACAAGGGTTTACAGCAAAGTATTCAATGACAAGGGTTTACAGCAAAGTATTCAATGACAAGGGTTTACAGCAAAGTATTCAATGACAAGGGTTTACAGCAAAGTATTCAATGACAAGGGTTTACAGCAAAGTATTCAATGACAAGGGTTTACAGCAAAGTATTCAATGACAAGGGTTTACAGCAAAGTATTCAATGACAAGGGTTTACAGCAAAGTATTCAATGACAAGGGTTTACAGCAAAGTATTCAATGACAAGGGTTTACAGCAAAGTATTCAATGACAAGGGTTTACAGCAAAGTATTCAATGACAAGGGTTTACAGCAAAGTATTCAATGACAAGGGTTTACATCAAAGTATTCAATGACAAGGGTTTACAGCAAAGTATTCAATGACAAGGGTTTATAGCCAAGTATTCAATGACAAGGGTTTACAGCAAAGTATTCAATGACAAGGGTTTACAGCAAAGTATTCAATGACAAGGGTTTACAGCAAAGTATTCAATGACAAGGGTTTACAGCAAAGTATTCAATGACAAGGGTTTATAGCTAAGTATTCAATGACAAGGGTTTACAGCAAAGTATTCAATGACAAGGGTTTACAGCAAAGTATTCAATGACAAGGGTTTACAGCAAAGTATTCAATGACAAGGGTTTACAGCTAAGTATTCAATGACAAGGGTTTATAGCTAAGTATTCAATGACAAGGGTTTACAGCAAAGTATTCAATGACAAGGGTTTACAGCAAGTATTCAATGACAAGGGTTTACAGCAAAGTATTCAATGACAAGGGTTTACAGCAAAGTATTCAATGACAAGGGTTTACAGCAAAGTATTCAATGACAAGGGTTTACAGCAAAGTATTCAATGACAAGGGTTTACAGCAAAGTATTCAATGACAAGGGTTTACAGCAAAGTATTCAATGACAAGGGTTTACAGCAAAGTATTCAATGACAAGGGTTTACAGCAAAGTATTCAATGACAAGGGTTTACAGCAAAGTTATATGTTATGTTATATTTTGGGTTTTACGCCTGCATCAGCACCATTTTGGGCTATATCGCCGGCGGGCAGTTTACTTAACAACACCTTTCCTGGGCAGGCTCCAGCGGTTAACCAGTACTTGGGTGCACCAACCTCCGTAAGAAACTGCCAACTTTTTCATATAAATGAGACACGGCCTGAGCGGGGCTCGAACCCGTGACCATCAGTGATGATAGGTTACAGTGGTATACAAGTCAGCGACCTTAACCACTCGACCACGGAGGCGGACTGTTACAGCAAAGTATTCAATGACAAGGGTTTACAGCAAAGTATTCAATGACAAGGGTTTACAGCAAAGTATTCAATGACAAGGGTTTACAGCAAAGTATTCAATGACAAGGGTTTATAGCTCTGTATTATTATTAACAGTATATGTATTATCAAGTATTACCCACGTTTTACAGTAAGGATATCCAAGCTTTTTACTTGAACATTGTTAAATAATATATAATCTTTTTTTCTTAAGATAGTTTCTCACCATAGTTCTGTTTCTCCCTAACAAATCATAACAAACTGAATATGCTTAGATTCGCTTTTAACACGTTTTATTAAAATTGCCGGCATAAATAACGGCATACAATTTTATTTCTTTGAACATGATTATGACTTTAAATAGAAAAACTGTTCAAGTCATTTTCACAAATTGCACCATGGGTGTGAACACTAACGTGCCTTCAGGTGGATGCACCATGGGTGTGAACACTAACATGCCTTCAGGTGGATGCACCATGGGTGTGATCACTAACGTACCTTTAGATGCACCATGGGTGTGATCACTAATGTGCCTTCAGGTGGATGCACAATGGGTGTGATCACTAAAGTGTCCTCAGGTGGATGTACCATGGGTGTGATCACTAAAGTGTCCTCAGGTGGATGTACCATGGATGTGATCACTAAAGTGTCCTCATGTGGATGTACCATGAACGTGATCACTAAAGTGTCCTCAGGTGGATGCACCATGGGTGTGATCACTAAAGTGCCTTCAGATGGATGCACCATGGGTGTGATCACTAATGTGTCCTCAGGTGGATGCACCATGGGTGTGATCACTAAAGTGTCCTCAGGTGGATGCACCATGGGTGTGATCACTAAAGTGCCTTCAGATGGATGCACCATGGGTGTGATCACTAATGTGTCCTCAGATGGATGCACCATAGGTGTGATCACTAAAGTGCCTTCAGGTGGATGTACCATGGATGTGATCACTAAAGTGTCCTCAGGTGGATGTACCATGGGTGTGATCACTAAAGTGCCTTCAGGTGGATGCACCATAGGTGTGATCACTAAAGTGTCCTCAGATGGATGCACAATGGGTGTGATCACTAAAGTGCCTTCAGGTGGATGCACCATGGGTGTGATCACTAAAGTGTCCTCAGATGGATGCACAATGGGTGTGATCACTAAAGTGCCTTCAGGTGGATGCACCATGGGTGTGATCACTAAAGTGCCTTCAGATGGATGCACCATGGGTGTGAACACTAATGTGCCTTCACATGGATACACCATGGGTGTGATCACTAATGTGCCTTCAGGTGGATACACCATGGGTGTGATCACTAAAGTGCCCTCAGATGGATACACCATGGGTGTGATCACTAAAGTGCCTTCAGATGGATACACCATGGGTGTGATCACTAAAGTGCCTTCAGATGGATACACCATGGGTGTGATCACTAAAGTGCCCTCAGATGGATACACCATGGGTGTGATCACTAAAGTGCCTTCAGGTGGATGAACCATGGGTGTGATCACTAAAGTGCCTTCAGATGGATACACCATGGGTGTGATCACTAAAGTGCCTTCAGATGGATGCACAATGGGTGTGATCACTAAAGTGCCTTCAGATGGACCATTATAAAACAATTACTATTAATGTGAGCCATATTGTTGTTGTTGTTGTATCCCCCGCTTAATTGAGGCATTGCTATCAGATAATTTCACTTTTCACTAAACAATTTCACATATCCAAGTATGTATATCGGGTAGCAGTATAGTACAGTCACTTTAAACTTATTCTCACATACCTGCCATTTGGATGTTTTATACTATTTACGCTTAAATAAAAACTATCAGAAAATTGTCTCAGAAATATAAAATCTATTTAGCACCCTGTGAATCTGTCTCAGGTAACAATAATGTCAAACTGTTCACTTTTTTATTGAAGGAATACCCGTAAACAAGGATTATTTTCACACTTACTTGTGTGGATTATTGGCTCCCGGATATGGTTCCGGATTAAGATACTAGTAATTACTGTGTTTATTGAATATTGAAAGGAACAATTGGCATTGATTTACGTCTGGTGAGCCAGTTTTGCCCCCCGAATATGCGAATATCATTTTGCTATTCGATACTCTGACGTTCTTCCAAGTACCCGAATACTCGTTGCCATCATTAATGGAAATAGTGGTCATTTCTAGATCAGAGCAAATCAAGGATGGTTTGAATTGAAGTCAAATTCTGGCATATAATCCTTCCCCCTAAATTACCCCAGGCAATGTGGAGGAGTTGGTATGTGGACATGGATATCAATGAAGTAGTAGCAGACTGATACTTGGCTCCAGCACATCTAGAACAAATGAGTTCAGGCTCTACTCTGATAGAAGCTGAGCGGTTGTGAACTGAAATCAATTGAAAAATGCCAAGATTCTTACAGAAGCCAACTGGTACCAGTTGTGATAGGTAGAGAGCATAGTGCCAGTATTCAGGATGCAACAATTCTCCATGAAATCAACATCATGGAAGCCAAAAGTGCACCTGACTTTTCATCAGAATGTATTTATGTCAATCTATGGCATCTTTTCTGACTACCAATAATGCTTGTCAGAATGTGCAAAACAAGAACAGAAAGAAATGTGTATTTTGTGATGAAAACCATGTTAGCAATGACTGTACAAAGGTTACTAATTATTCAATGATTATTTCAAGAAAAGCATTTTAATTACACCTATACAGCAAGTGTCCAAATACAAATCTATCAAGAGTATCAATATATGTAACCCACTTAGTATGGATCGGGAGTGAATCGATCTCCTGTTTCCAACACATCTGTGAATGTTGTACTTCAAGATGATAACGCTGTATGTCACTTGTCTACCACAAAGCATCCTTCACGTGTATTAATCAAGACAGTCATTGCACCCTTTTCTTCGCATATGTTTTAATGAGGGCACAAACCCTTGGAGATTTGGCAAATAATGTTCGAAACCTAGATACCGAAACAGTGTATACAGGTTGAGCACGGAGAGAAGATACTTATAAAAGTATTCACTTTACTCATGATAGTGATGCCCATCAACAACCGATACAGGCTAAGCCTACCCAGGAAAACATGTATTGGTCCCCATAAGGGGTTTGACATAAAAGGAACATAATATATTGATCACAGACACACCAGCCCCATCCACCTAACAAAACAACTGCTGGCCCACCAATCTTCCCACTTACAATGTATCTATCGATTGTGTGCATCACTGGTCATCACAGCAGGTCGTGGTGGCAATTTGTATAGATGAAGGGTCAAACAGTAAACTAACATAAAGACAGAGATATGCATAGTTGATGTAAAAAGTAAAACTAGAGTGATAGTGTGGTGGTATATAGGGAGACTAGAGCGTTCATCTCCAGGTAGTGGAGGATCGAACAGTCATGGGTTCAAACACCGACTTGGGCATGGTTACGTTAGTGGCATCAGTAGTGTTTTTTCGGGTCCATGCTTGCCTACACAACTCCTACTTGGGTTGGATAGGGCAATACTCTATACGAACGGTTGATGCCTGGATCCAAAAAATATGAAGAGGGGAGGAGTGTAGTGGTATATAGGGGAACTTATACGGTCTCGCTATAGAGCTAGTTTTATAGCGATGCTGTAGAGTGTTCGCCTCTAGGTAGTGGAGATCGGGCGGTCGTGTGTTCAAACCCTGACTTAGTTTAAACTTTATTTATTGTTCTTCTTTTGTACAAAGGGCATATAACCATCAAAATTATATAAACACACAAGTTGCAGGAAGATAACAAAGGATTGGAAAACAAGATAAATACAATCTTATATAAATTCCTCTCCTCTCCTAACTTGGGCATGGTGATTACTTTAATACCCTGTTCAAGTCTAAGACTTGACAGCATGAATTCCAGAAATTTTTAATTATTTAAGAAATGACTAATTTGTGCATTATTATCCACAGTGACCCCAATATCGGTGAATACTAATTAGCGATGATATCGGAATAAATCCAAATGAACTGCACATGCTCATTTTGTTTATACTATTGACAATTTCCGTCAGATTTCCGAAACTGTCCATAGCAAAAACAAGCTGCAATGTCATTTCTATGCGAACAGACCGATCTGTAGTCCAGTGGTTAACACGTAATCCAGAGATCTGGTTCGATCCCCCATCTGACCCTAATAAAATTAACAGTCTTTCAGATGGGATTTTAAACCGAGGTGACGTGTCGGTGCTTTACACCGTGGATGTAAAAGAACCAGAAAAGACTCTGGAATGGGTCTCTGTCTGTATCATTGCACTATCCTCCAAAAATCTAAAATGACTAATCTCTTCATGAGGCTTCGCTCATATGGGCAACCGGTAGCGACGATAAATAAATATAAAACACACACACACACATTTCTATGCGTAAATTTATCTTCATTTATTCAAAACTTGTTTTTCTTCATTAGATCTACGCTTGTTCATGTCAAAATTTAGGTGAATTTCAATGACTTTGTTAAGTATCGGCTGCATTTGTAAGGTGCCCACCACTCATGTAATGCCACTCATGTGACGCCACTCATGTGATGTCACATGATTGCCATATATGGCACGTACTGCTAATGGTATAAACTTCTGAGGTGAAATTTACATCGTCGCTGATAATTGCAGAAAGAAAAGATGGAGGCCAGTGCTGTTGCTTTTACTTTGTAGTGTATTCTGGCATGGGTAGAACATCGGCCCTGCTATCTCAGTTGGTAGAACTGCCTGACTAGTGTTCGGGAGGTTGTGGGTTTGAGTCCCACGTCGGGTCACTAACTTTTCCGCTCTTCCTTTGCTTGGTCACTTTAAGTTTAACTTTGTTAGTGATTCAGTTACGATTTATTTCTAACTAAGTGAAACTGCATACAATAAAATAAATATCATTATGCTTAATTGAGTGTGAACATTATTTGCATAGCTTACTTTTGAAACACAAATAAACAGGTTATTGCTTTGTCACCGGTAATCGGTATATCCACGATATTCCAACCGTACCAATCAAGAAACGTTTCTTACCACTTCCAGGCTTTTTATATCGGTCATTTATCGTTATATATCCCATTTCCTGGAATACTCCGATTCTGTCCATATCACCTTTCCCTCCCTTTTCACCCATTATTACTGATTTAATATGAAAACAGAAAAGCAATAATCTTCTGTGATTTTCTGTTGACGATATCAGCCGACAAGAAACAGGAAAACACACGCATTCGACTACTAAAGACGTAGTCTATCGATCTAAATAGCTCCCGATTTTATAATTGACCTCATTGATAAAATATATAACTAATATCTATTCATTTGTAAATGTGTAGTAGTGTTGAAATAATCGCTATGGTGATTCAAGGAACAGGAAGCGGAAGTATAATTCCGTTGAAGATATTCGAACATCGCCAATTGATTTATTTCCCCCCCGCATATACTATACACAAACCAGCCCACACTAGCAGCGAATACTAAGAACAGGGAGTTGTTGTTGTTGTTGTTGTGTTCACCACCCGAAATGGCGAACTCCAGTATACAAGTATAATCACACCTATCCTAGTCCTTCACCATAACGTATCGATAGTAAAACTGTCTCGACACATGATTAGGGAGATAGTGTGACAGGTGCGAGTCTAAATGGCTCTAATAGTGAAAACGGCCCAGATTTGGTGAAAACTGTCCCATCAGATTGGAAAAGTGCAGTCCTCTTCCATCCTCGTATAAACGATTCCCACCTCGTTCTCTCTCCCTCCCCCTCTCTCACCTCATCATTTCCTAAATTGACTGCACGTAATCTGACTGGTAAGCCAGTCTGATTGATTACTTCATCATCATCTCCATAGTATTAGTATAGTAGATCTAAACAAAGATATATACCCTATTTCATTCCGACATTGTTGCAAGACAATGTCGATGCGTACATCTTGACTTCCAGTGCGTGGATTATTAGAAAGGGCGGTAAAACGGGTTTAGTTGGGGTTAATAGTGGATTAGTGATTTGACCTCTCATGATATATACGTCATTCTCCCGTACTATCACTCAGACATGTGTACATTTTGTAATTATATGACGTTACACCACAGTAGATAACACAATAGACTGGACACGCATTGGTAACTGTCATAGAAGAGCAAGGAACAGCTACCGTATATATACATGTACAGATAAGAGAGCATTGGTTTAAACACATTTATTCGATAATAATGTACATTACATATACATTGTATACAAAACGAAAATGGATTAAATCGGAAGCCTAAAGCTGTTAACAGCTGTTGTCTCCACGCTATTCTGTTTGCTGCGAGGGATTCCCAGTTGGTGGTGTCCGCCCCAGCGTTTTCATATCTCGTTTGCAGACATCCTTGAAGCGAAGTTGTGGTCGACCTTGGTATCTGTGCTCTGCGGCCAGTTCACCTAACAACAACTATTTTGGAATGCGACTGTCGTCCATCCGGCGTACGTGTCCGAGCCAGCGTAGTCGGTGTTGGCGGAGTAATGTGTACATAGATGGGATGCCGGCTCTGCTGAGGACCTCGTTGTTGGTGACCGTGTCCTGCCAGGATATGCCTAGGATGCGTCGCAGACAGCGAATTTGGAACACTTGCAGTTTTCGCTCTTGAGTGGCGTATATTGTCCATGACTCGATTCCATAGAGGAGTGTGCTGATGACACAAGCCGTGTACACCGCTATCTTGGTGTTGGTTGTCAGATGTCTGTTTTCCCACACCTTGCTGAGCCTGGAGAGGGTGGAGGCTGCTTTGCCAATACGTTTGTCCAGCTCCACATTGAGCGAGAGGTTGTTCGTGGCTGTGGAACCCAGGTATGTAAATTGGCTGACGACCTTAAACTGATAGTCTCCTATGACAATGGCGGGTGGGATGGCAATTCATTGGCACATGGCTTGGGTCTTCTTCAAACTGATGGTTAGGCTGAAAAGGTCGCAAGCTACAGAGAAACGGTCCATCAGTGACTGGAGCTGTTCTTTAGTATGGGCAGCAAGTCGTCGTCGGCAAATAGCATGTCTCTGATGAAGACTTCTCTTGTCTTGGATTTTGTCTTTAGACGGGTGATGTTAAAGAGCTTGTCGTCAGATCTGGAGTGAAGGTAGACTCCTTATGTAGCTTTCTTGAAAGCGTGCCTGAACAGCATGTCAAAGAAGATGCCGAAAAGTGTAGGGGCGAGTACGCAGCCTTGCTTGACGCCGCTCTTGACATCGAATTCTGTAGAGGTTTCATCGTCATACTGCACGGAAAGAGGTCAAAGAGGCTTATCATCAATACCTAGAAAACATCCTAAATCTAAACAGTGCTGATGCATCCCATCCTTACAGACCAAACACCAAGAAACTTTATTCCATCCTTAAGCATTCCAAGCAAGATTCCAAATCAATGCCACCCCCAATGCATGAAAACAAATTCCATCATGAAGAAGCTGCTAAAGCCAGAGCACTGAACAAACAGTTTCAGTCTGTCTTCAGCTCCAAATCCCCACTAAGACTTACCTCCATTTGTAAAATGAAAATTCAGGACACATATGGAAACCTGAATGGTCAATTCACGCCAAACATGAATGAGATCACAGTAAGCTCAAATGGCATAGAGAAACTTCTCAATAACCTGAACCCCCACAAGGCTAGTGGTCCTGACCTAATTAAGCCAATCATACTTAAAACCCTGTCTAAAGAACTCTCACCTATCCTTGAAGTCTTATTCCAAAAATCCTTCAACGAAGGATCACTGCCTGCCCAGTGGAAGTCAGCAAATGTTGCTCCCATTTACAAAAAAGGGGACAAGTCAAACCCCGCCAACTATAGGCCTATCTCACTGACATGTGTTCTATGCAAGGTACTAGAACATATAGTTTCCTCCTCGATAGCAAAACACTTCACTAACCACAGTATTCTGTACCATTTGCAGCATGGTTTTAGAGAAAAACGGTCATGCGTGACCCAACTAGTAATGCTAGTCAATGACTTGGTTACCTCTGTCTACAATAAGCATCAGGTAGATCTCATCCTATTAGACTTCAGTAAGGCTTTCGATAAGGTCAATCACGAGAAAGTACTACTAAAAATGCATGAATATGGAGTCAGAGGTCAAACATTAAGGTGGATTAAGAGTTTTCTAGATAATAGACTCCAGTCAGTTGTCCTTAATGGTATTAGTTCAGAGGCCATTCCGGTGTCCTCTGGAGTCCCACAGGGATCCGTACTTGGACCCCTGCTTTTCCTAGCCTACATAAACGACCTCCCACAAAACATCAGTTCCAAAGTCCGCATCTTTGCAGATGATACTGCAGTATATCTATCACTGACATCTGCAAATGAATCGGTCACACTCCAAAATGATCTTAAGAGATTAGAAGAGTGGGAGTTGGAGTGGGACATGGAATTTAACCCCTCCAAATGTCAAGTTATCCACGTCACCAGAAGGAAACATCCTATTCCCAGCAAATATAAACTCCATGGAGTCCTACTTGAGTCGGTCACCTCAGCCAAATACCTTGGCGTGGATATCTCAAATAACCTGTCGTGGGACACCCACATAAAAAGGTCAACAAAGAAAGCAAACCAAACATTAGGATTTCTACGTAGAAACCTCCAGGTCAAATCTGAACCCCTTAAGACCATGGCTTACCAGACACTAGTGAGACCCCAGCTTGAATATGGCTCCGAGATCTGGTCGCCCCATACCCAAACATTGATAACCAAATTGAAGGTGTCCAGCGAAGAGCAGCCCGTTGGATAAAGGCTGACTTCTATCGTACCTCTAGTGTTACAGACATGCTACATTCCCTAAATCTACGCAGACTAGATCAACGGCGTATTGACAATAGGTTATCCCTTATGTATAAAATTCATAATGATCTTGTTGCTATTCCCATTGAAAATTACCTAGTTCCTCTCTCCCGTCCTACTCGCCATTGCCATTCCTTAAGCTATAGGTTAATTACAGCAACTACAGACTACTACAAGTTTTCCTTCTTTCCAAGAACAATCTATCATTGGAACCACCTCCCTCCTGACATTGTCCATCTCCCTACCATAGAGCAATTCAATACGGCAGTTTGCCATATTGAACATGCCAGTCCCTAGTTGTTCTGCGTAGCTGCTTTTAAACTTTTACCACAACTTATTTTCACACTTTCTTAAATTATACTTTAAACTACTCATACTTTTAACTTCTTTGCGGTTTTTGACGCGCAACATGTCTACGTCCCCGCGAGGGGTTCGACATTAATAGATAGATAGATAGATAGATATAGATAGATGAGGATAAAGATAGATAGATAGATAGATAGATAGATAGATAGATAGATAGATAGATAGATAGATAGATAGATAGATAGATAGATAGATAGATAGATAGATAGATAGATAGATAGATAGATAGATAGATAGATAGATAGATAGATAGATAGATAGATAGATAGATAGATAGATAGATAGATAGATAGATAGATGCCGTCATGAAAAGACTTTACGATGCTAAGAAACTTGGGCGGGCAGCCGATCAGATATAGGATCTTGAATAGCCCATCGAGGCTCACCGGGTCGAATGGTTTGGTGAGGTCTATGAAGGCGATGTAGAGAGGCTGATGTTGCTCACAACACTTTTCTTGTAGCTGTCTCAGCGAGAATACCATGTCGACTGTTGACCTCTTGGAGCGAAAGCCACACTGGGACTCTGAGTAGACCTGATCAGCTAGCTTCTGGAGTCTAGTGAGGGCTATGCGGGAAAACAGCTTCCCGACTATGCTGAACAGTGATATGCCGCGATAGTTGTTGCAGTCACTGCGGTCACCTTTGTTCTTGTAGAGGGTAACTATGTTTGCGTCCCTCATGTCTTGGGGAACTTCACCCTCATCCCAGCATTTGCAGAGTAGTTTGTGGAGTGGCTCTAGCAGAGTGGACTTCGCACACTTGATAACTTCAGCTGGTATGGAGTCTTTACCTGTGCTTTGTCAGCTGGAAGCCTGTCGATAGCCTTGGCGAGTTCATCGAGCGATGGTTTGGTGTCGAGGTCGGACATTTCTGGGAGGCGCTCGATGGCATCCAGGGCTGACTGGTGGACCTTGTTTTCTCTCGAGTACAGCTCTGAATAGTGTTCTATCCATCTTTCCATCTGCTTTGTCTTGTCTAAGCTGATCTCTCCAGAGGTAGACTTCAATGGTGCTGTCTTCTTTATGCTTGGGCCCGTTGCTTTCTTGATGCTGTCGTACATGGCCTTGATGTTACCAGTGTCGGACGCACTCTGTATAGAGGAGCACAGGTCGTATTCCGTACCAAATAGGCCATTGTTTGTAATTTGGTTGTTTTTATACCCGATTCGTATGGGAGCTACTGATTTGTGTTTGCTGTAAATGAGGGATCACTACTGAAGGCTGAGTTGTGTGTAATTGCACATAGAAATAGAAAATAAATAGCCGTCCTGCTTTATATTGGATATATTGCATGCGTATCAAGCAGCATATCGTTTTGTAACTCTCTGAATTTGTTTCAGATAAATGTAAGTGAATTGGAAAATGTGCTATTGGAGCTCCGATTCTACTTTCAGTTTCGTCCACAAAGTATCGTGTCACATGGATACAGTTGTCACCTGTATCGATATAGAGTGTTGGAACCTATGCTCGGCGTATTCCTATGCTCGGCGTATTTGTCCATTTACACTCGTATTTAAAATATTTATATAGTTCCATGATAATTTCGCTGACAGAGCTGAAGCAGGGTTCAATAGCATTCCGCTGCGTGTATCCTTGAATACCGAGTTCCGACGCATCTAAGCGAAGAATCAACAATGACTTAACATAAAACGAATGAACTCATGTAAATAGTGTAGTATCTGTATAAATAGATCCTTTTCTACATATTCAACGCGAGAAATTATGCTTATTACGCTTATTTAGTGTCAAAATATCACATCGACTCATGCCGCTATTGGGAATTCCTCTGAGCCGAGAAACATCTATTACGACGCATTTCATTGGTTGACTAATGTCGTTCTAAATATAGTTAATTCACTCGCCTGTATCTGCTCTGCGCATTACATGTATTATACGTCATCTCAAACTAGCCTGAAAATTAATTCTGCATCACTAAATTACGGTAGCACGACTTACCCAAATCTTCCCAAATCCACCAAATCTATACCAAATCTTACCAAATCTAGTATCTTATGGTGTTATTGTGAGCTATGGTACTCGTTTTTCATTAGTATATGACCATACAAACCCATTACAGTCATTTTATGACAATACACCTACAACTGACAAGTAAATTTGAGATTGATAGTAAATTTATGAAGTAGGCCTACCTCTATCTGTTGTCCAGAGTTGTGTATCTTAATTGTTTAACTTGCATGGATACATGCATATATAATATAGGAAGATAGTATTTTTATTATAGATTCCGTGAGCTACAATAGCCTACACGGGCGCCATGTACACATCCACAGCTTGACTGGCTAATGAACGAACCGCGGGGTTGACATTGTCGGTAGGCCTACAGACTAGCTACATTTAGTGTATTAGGCATAAATAGAATGAATCGAATGTGCGTCCCCCGTTTTCAATGTTCACATGTATCTGACACTGTTTGTTGGTATCCTAGTACAATTAATATATATATATAGCTTTATTTAGCTCATCAAATACAGATTACATGTGGATTTGGGAAGATTTGGTGTAGATTTGGTGGATTTGGGAAGATTTGGGCAAATCGTGCCACCCCTAAATTACATTAAAACTGAGTGTACAACATGCCTTTATTTAATTATGCTAATAAACAGGAAGAGTGTCCCTGTTTTGCCGTATATAAACTATAACTATGAACAATTTGTAAATAATAACATTTAACTAGAAATTATGCCTTGCTGTTGTCCTTATAGCACTCCCAGTAGTCCGTACATGCATAAAAATAGTGGTCATAGAAGTTGCTGCATACTGTTTATTCTTGCGTTTGTGAGCCTGCACAGATATTGATTAGTTCGAGATCTATTTTACTATCACAGAGAGATCACAGCAATAACGTATATAACGCATACACCTTTCCTAACAGTGAAATCAATTGTCACGTGACCTACCGATACGCAGAGCTTAGCTGAGCAGACAGACCACAAATTGTTATGTTTGCAGTAGCATATTGCAAAATATTAGCTATTTAATGTAATGCACAAAGTTGCATTTGAATTTTGCTGTTAAAACAGACTGATTGCAATAACATTGATATAAAATTATCTTGTAATCTCTCACTTTCCACATTTAGTCTGGGGAATCCCGTATCATGTTTACAACCACTGCAGATGAAAATAACGTCACCGGATATTGTGAATATTGAAAACGAGGTCAAAACATAAGCCGCGTCGTTTCATGTGAGCGTCGTTATAAGGAGTCGGACGATATCTGTAGCCTGATTCAACTGTCAGGTCACTGGTCCAGCAGACGAATATAGACAAACAAATCATTGGGAGAATATTTCCACCGAATCTTATACAGTGTACGATCAATTCAGGTAGCTATCCGAATTTAAAATATCTCCCAGTACCACGAAAAATAGTTTCTATACCATTTCTGATTAACACCAATAACTATTGAATAAGTGTTTTTATCCTACCTGCATGCGATATAACGTACAAAAACGGCCTGCCTAATAATTTTTGCTTTATTAGTCAGTGCCTAATAAAGCTTTTATGACCCAGATTATGGTTTGTAAATAAACAAAGCGTCTGTGGTCACATTGTGTTGTCTGCTGAGTTTGGAAAATGTCCCAAGAAGAAAGTCGTGTACAGGCAAACTTTCAGGTTGTTTGAGATGAATTGATGAATTATCAGCACTCGATGAGACCCCTCTGGAAACTACTGTTGTCAGAGAAATGTCATTTATCATTTATCTATAAATAGAAATATCAATGCGCAATATATTACCAAGTGCGTAGCGAGTTTATAAGCTGTCATGGCTAGTTTGTTTGTTTTTGTGTCGGGTGCACACTCAGAATGTAGGATAAATAGAATATTAGGTTACTGTCTTATAAATTTTAATTTTTTCGGAGACGAGCCTAATAAATTAAAATTTATAAGACAGTAACCTAATATTCTCTATTTATTCAATGATGTACTATATCAAAATAACATATTCAACAAGTTATGGTGGATAAATAAAAAAATAACAAGTACGCCGTGCATAGGTGCCCTGAAGTCTTGATTTCCCCATATAAACGGGTGTCGACCTACACCATTTCGATAGCTGAATTGAGCAGCAAGGTCACATGATGAAGCTAAAACTGTCAACAAGTGTTTTTTGAAAGTTGTTTTCACGACTTAAGAAAATAATAGAGTGGTGGAACCTATGCTCGGCGTATTCCTATGCTCTGCGTATTTTTTCCATTTACATCCGTATTTAAATAGTTATAACCTATTTTCGCTGACAGAGGTGAAGCTTGGTTCAATAACATTCCGTTGTGCGTACCGGTAGCCTAATACAACTGTCACCGAATATAAACAGACAACTTGTTGGGAAATTTTTTTCCACGGAAATGTGCGGTTTATGAGCATTTCAGGTAGCTATCCGAATTGGGGGGAAAATGTACAAATAACCAGAACAAATTTCTTATGAGTTGTAATATTGTTAGTTATTGATGTTACGAAGTCAAAATAATATATTCAACATTTACCCATGCAAAAACTTCATGTACGCCGTGCATAGGTGCCCTAAAGTATCTAGTTCTCCATGGAAACAGGTGCTATTGCGATAGCTATATTTAGGCGCATGGTTACTTAATGAAGCTAAAATTTTCCAACAACAATATGAAAGTTGTGTTCACGACTTAAGAAAATAATATTATACGGCAAGTGCATTTAACTTTTTTATAGGCCATGATATGTAGGATTTATGCCGAGTATAGGTTCCACCACTCTAATATACGGCATGTGCAATTAACATTTTATACTGGTCATTATATGTGGGATTTACGCCGAGCATAGGTTCCACCACTCTATACTGATAACTGGTAACTCTTGGCAATAACCAATAAGAAACTTTTTATAAAGATTATTTAACGTCGCTATCGTTTGAACATATAAGCGACAGGCAGTTTACCTAACATCTTCCCATGGCAGGCTCCTGTGGTTAACAAGTACCATCCCCCTGCACTAACGATAGCATCGCTTCTAATTTAAAATACCAAGAACCTCCAAAGTTTAAAGATCCTAATTATGTCAACTTGGACAACACTAAGTGTTCTGTTGTGTGCTACTGGTTTTTCAAGTACATGTATATGTTATCCTTTGATTACGTTATATCTGAGTAAATTCTTAAGTTCGCCATTTCCGATAGCACGGATACGGTTAGGGCTAGAAGTATTGGAAGTTTAAACTTTGCATACTCTTGGTATTTTCAGTTGGAAGTGATGCTATACTTACCTTGCTATTTTACGCGGTATATAAATGGCGCACCGGTAGGATATGACAAAAATGATTAATCAATCGTTTCCAACAAATATCAATTTTTTTTCTTGTTCACTCAGATATTTGTCCTGCATTCTTTCTTGGAACAGACTGAATGTTCATATTTCGGCACCATTATGTACAATATTACATTATATCACAGGCACCATTATGTACAATATTACATTATCACAGGTACCATTATGTACAATATTACATTATCACAGGCACCATTATGTACAATATTACATTATATCACAGGCACCATTATGTACAATATTACATTATATCACAGGCACCATTATGTACAATATTACATTATCACAGGCACCATTATGTACAATATTACATTATCACAGGCACCATTATGTACAATATTACATTATATCACAGGCACCATTATGTACAATATTACACAACAAAACAACACACACCATTATGTACAATATTACATTATATCACAGGCACCATTATGTACAATATTACATTATATCACAGGCACCATTATGTACAATATTACATTATATCACAGGCACCATTATGTACAATATTACATTATATCACAGGCACCATTATGTACAATATTACATTATATCACAGGCACCATTATGTACAATATTACATTATATCACAGGCACCATTATGTACAATATTACATTATCACAGGCACCATTATGTACAATATTACATTATCACAGGCACCATTATGTACAATATTACATTATCACAGGCACCATTATGTACAATATTACATTATATCACAGGCACCATTATGTACAATATTACATTATATCACAGGCACCATTATGTACAATATTACATTATATCACAGGCACCATTATGTACAATATTACATTATATCACAGGCACCATTATGTACAATATTACATTATCACAGGCACCATTATGTACAATATTACATTATCACAGGCACCATTATGTACAATATTACATTATCACAGGCACCATTATGTACAATATTACATTATATCACAGGCACCATTATGTACAATATTACATTATATCACAGGCACCATTATGTACAATATTACATTATATCACAGGCACCATTATGTACAATATTACATTATATCACAGGCACCATTATGTACAATATTACATTATATCACAGGCACCAGTACAATATTACATTATCACAGGCACCATTATGTACAATATTACATTATATCACAGGCACCATTATGTACAATATTACATTATCACAGGCACCATTATGTACAATATTACATTATATCACAGGCACCATTATGTACAATATTACATTATATCACAGGCACCATTATGTACAATATTACATTATATCACAGGCACCATTATGTACAATATTACATTATATCACAGGCACCAGTACAATATTACATTATCACAGGCACCATTATGTACAATATTACATTATATCACAGGCACCATTATGTACAATATTACATTATCACAGGCACCATTATGTACAATATTACATTATCACAGTCTATTGACATACAATATTTTCAAATACCAACTCCAATGTTCAACAAATGCTAATATGTTATTACTAGATCATAACATGACCGTGTGACATGGACAAGTGAATGGGAGCACTCTGTATGTAGCTTTACTCTGAAACACAAAAGAAACATGATAACTTTATTGACTATACTCGAGTGCACAAGCGAATCATAGCTAATAAGTTTTAGGCATAATTTGTATTTTCGTAAATAGCAACATTACTCCTTACAGACACAATTTTTCTACACATTGACATGTGCCTGGGACTTAACCCTTTCCTTCATAGAGATTTATATAAATTAGTATAATAACTGCATACAAACGACAGCCATTTAGATATCATGCAGTTGATAACTAGTCACAATATCTATCCCACCTCCATAGTCCCACTGGGACTACATGAGACTCTGGACTTTATTATGAATATTGGTCTGGCTATTACATTGTCAATGTATGTGGTATTGGCGTCAAGAGGTGCTTCTATAAGGAAAAGTGTTAATAGTCACTTGACCTTTTGTAGACAAAGACGCCGGAAGTTTCTGTTTAGATTTGTTAGATTCAAGCTGTTTATTACAATATTGGGGAGTCATGTTGGAAGAAGACATAAGTGTAATAAAACAATATACACATTTATAGGTTTACTTACCTTTCCACTTTTGAACGCTTTTGGTTTCACCATTATTATTCCAAAAATAACATGCTGCCTACGTCACTGCGTAATCTATGTAATCTATGTAATCTATGTAATGTATGCACGTTACATTACAGAATGCATGTATGTAGTTACTTACTTCCTGTTCACATATATGCACGTTACATTGCAGAATGCATGTATGTATGTATGTAGTTACTTCCTATTCACACATGCACGTTACATTACAGTATGCATGTATGTATGTAGTTACTTCCTATTCACACATGCACGTTACATTACAGTATGCATGTATGTATGTATGTAGTTACTTCCTATTCACACATGCACGTTACATTACAGTATGCATGTATGTATGTATGTAGTTACTTCCTATTCACACATGCACGTTACATTACAGTATGTATGCATGTATGTATGTATGTATGCATGTATGTATGTAGTTACTTCCTGTTTACACATGCACGTTACATTACAGTATGTATGCATGTATGTATGTATGTATGAATGCATGTATGTATGTAGTTACTTCCTGTTTACACATGCACGTTACATTACGTATGCATGTATGTATGTATGTATGTATGAATGCATGTATGTATGTAGTTACTTCCTGTTTACACATGCACGTTACATTACAGTATGTATGCATGTATGTATGTATGTATGTATGTATGTATGTATGTATGTATGTATGTATGTATGTATGTATGTATGTATGTATGTATGTATGTATGTATGTATGTATGTATGTATGTATGTATGTATGTATGTATGTATGTATGTATGTATGTATGTATGTATGTATGTATGTATGTATGTATGTATGTATGTATGTATGTATGTATGTATGTATGTATGTATGTATGTATGTATGTATGTATGTATGTATGTATGTATGTATGTATGTATGTATGTATGTATGTATGTATGTATGTAGTATGTATGTATGTATGTATGTATGTATGTATGTATGTATGTATGTATGTATGTATGTATGTATGTATGTATGTATGTATGTATGTATGTATGTATGTATGTATGTATGTATGTATGTATGTATGTAGGTATGTATGTATGTAGGTA
>CM026390.1:99634877-99684156 GCA_014843695.1 Archivesica marissinica | reverse complement strand
GGATACACCTGGGAGCAATAGCAGTGGGTATCTCGGCATAGGATACACCTGGGAGCAATAGCAGTGGGTATCCCGGCGTAGGATACACCTGGGAGCAATAGCAGTGGGTATCCTGGCGTGCACGTCGTGGGATACACCTGGGAGCAATAGCAGTGGGTATCCTGGCGTGCACGTCGCGGGATACACCTTGGAGCAATAGCAGTGGGTATCCTGGCGTGCACGTCGCGGGATACACCTTGGAGCAATAGCAGTGGGTATCCTGGCGTGCACGTCGCGGGATACACCTTGGAGCAATAGCAGTGGGTATCCCGGCATAGGATACACCTGGGAGCAATAGCAGTGGGTATCTCGGCATAGGATACACCTGGGAGCAATAGCAGTGGGTATCCCGGCGTAGGATACACCTGGGAGCAATAGCAGTGGGTATCCTGGCGTGCACGTCGTGGGATACACCTGGGAGCAATAGCAGTGGGTATCCTGGCGTGCACGTCGCGGGATACACCTTGGAGCAATAGCAGTGGGTGCACGTCGCGGGATACACCTTGGAGCAATAGCAGTGGGTATCCTGGCGTGCACGTCGCGGGATACACCTTGGAGCAATAGCAGTGGGTATCCTGGCGTGCACGTCGCGGGATACACCTGGGAGCAATAGCAGTGGGTATCCTGGCGTGCACGTCGCGGGATACACCTTGGAGCAATAGCAGTGGGTATCCTGGCGTGCACGTCGCGGGATACACCTTGGAGCAATAGCAGTGGGTATCCTGGCGTGCACGTCGCGGGATACACCTTGGAGCAATAGCAGTGGGTATCCTGGCGTGCACGTCGCGGGATACACCTTGGAGCAATAGCAGTGGGTGCACGTCGCGGGATACACCTGGGAGCAATAGCAGTGGGTATCCTGGCGTGCACGTCGCGGGATACCTGGAGCAATAGCAGTGGGTATCCTGGCGTGCACGTCGCGGGATACACCTTGGAGCAATAGCAGTGGGTATCCTGGCGTGCACGTCGCGGGATACACCTGGGAGCAATAGCAGTGGGTATCCTGGCGTGCACGTCGTGGGATACACCTGGGAGCAATAGCAGTGGGTATCCTGGCGTGCACGTCGCGGGATACACCTTGGAGCAATAGCAGTGGGTATCCTGGCGTGCACGTCGCGGGATACACCTTGGAGCAATAGCAGTGGGTATCCTGGCGTGCACGTCGCGGGATACACCTGGGAGCAATAGCAGTGGGTATCCTGGCGTGCACGTCGCGGGATACACCTTGGAGCAATAGCAGTGGGTATCCTGGCGTGCACGTCGCGGGATACACCTTGGAGCAATAGCAGTGGGTATCCTGGCGTGCACGTCGCGGGATACACCTTGGAGCAATAGCAGTGGGTATCCTGGCGTGCACGTCGTGGGATACACCTGGGAGCAATAGCAGTGGGTATCCTGGCGTGCACGTCGCGGGATACACCTTGGAGCAATAGCAGTGGGTATCCCGGCATAGGATACACCTGGGAGCAATAGCAGTGGGTATCTCGCATAGGATACACCTGGGAGCAATAGCAGTGGGTATCCCGGCATAGGATACACCTGGGAGCAATAGCAGTGGGTATCTCGGCAGGATACACCTGGGCAATAGCAGTGGGTATCCGGCATAGGATACACCTGGGAGCAATAGCAGTGGGTATCTCGGCGTAGGATACACCTGGGAGCAATAGCAGTGGGTATCCTGGCGTGCACGTCGCGGGATACACCTGGGAGCAATAGCAGTGGGTATCCTGGCGTGCACGTCGCGGGATACACCTTGGAGCAATAGCAGTGGGTATCCCGGCATAGGATACACCTGGGAGCAATAGCAGTGGGTATCCGGCATAGGATACACCTGGGAGCAATAGCAGTGGGTATCCCGGCGTAGGATACACCTGGGAGCAATAGCAGTGGGTATCCTGGCGTGCACGTCGAGGATACACCTGGGAGCAATAGCAGTGGGTATCCTGGCGTGCACGTCGCGGGATACACCTGGGAGCAATAGCAGTGGGTATCCTGGCGTGCACGTCGGGGATACACCTGGAGCAATAGCAGTGGGTGCACGTCGCGGGATACACCTGGGAGCAATAGCAGTGGGTATCCTGGCGTGCACGTCGCGGGATACACCTTGGAGCAATAGCAGTGGGTATCCTGGCGTGCACGTCGCGGGATACACCTTGGAGCAATAGCAGTGGGTATCCTGGCGTGCACGTCGCGGGATACACCTTGGAGCAATAGCAGTGGGTATCCTGGCGTGCACGTCGTGGGATACACCTGGGAGCAATAGCAGTGGGTATCCTGGCGTGCACGTCGTGGGATACACCTGGGAGCAATAGCAGTGGGTAACCTGGCGTGCACGTCGCGGGATACACCTTGGAGCAATAGCAGTGGGTATCCTGGCGTGCACGTCGCGGGATACACCTTGGAGCAATAGCAGTGGGTATCCCGGCATAGGATACACCTGGGAGCAATAGCAGTGGGTATCTCGGCGTAGGATACACCTGGGAGCAATAGCAGTGGGTATCCTGGCGTGCACGTCGCGGGATACACCTTGGAGCAATAGCAGTGGGTATCCTGGCGTGCACGTCGCGGGATACACCTTGGAGCAATAGCAGTGGGTATCCTGGCGTGCACGTCGCGGGATACACCTGGGAGCAATAGCAGTGGGTATCCTGGCGTGCACGTCGCGGGATACACCTGGGAGCAATAGCAGTGGGTATCCTGGCGTGCACGTCGTGGGATACACCTGGGAGCAATAGCAGTGGGTATCCTGGCGTGCACGTCGTGGGATACACCTGGGAGCAATAGCAGTGGGTATCCTGGCGTGCACGTCGTGGGATACACCTGGGAGCAATAGCAGTGGGTATCCTGGCGTGCACGTCGCGGGATACACCTTGGAGCAATAGCAGTGGGTATCCCGGCATAGGATACACCTGGGAGCAATAGCAGTGGGTATCTCGGCATAGGATACACCTGGGAGCAATAGCAGTGGGTATCCCGGCGTAGGATACACCTGGGAGCAATAGCAGTGGGTATCCTGCCGTGCACGTCGTGGGATACACCTGGGAGCAATAGCAGTGGGTATTCTGGCGTGCACGTCGCGGGATACACCTTGGAGCAATAGCAGTGGGTATCCTGGCGTGCACGTCGCGGGATACACCTTGGAGCAATAGCAGTGGGTATCCTGGCGTGCACGTCGCGGGATACACCTTGGAGCAATAGCAGTGGGTATCCCGGCATAGGATACACCTGGGAGCAATAGCAGTGGGTATCTCGGCATAGGATACACCTGGGAGCAATAGCAGTGGGTATCCCGGCGTAGGATACACCTGGGAGCAATAGCAGTGGGTATCCTGGCGTGGCGCGGGATACACCTGGGAGCAATAGTTGGGTGCAGGGTGCACGTCGCGGGATACACCTGGGAGCAATAGCAGTGGGTATCCTGGCGTGCACGTCGCGGGATACACCTGGGAGCAATAGCAGTGGGTATCCTGGCGTGCACGTCGTGGGATACACCTGGGAGCAATAGCAGTGGGTATCCTGGCGTGCACGTCGCGGGATACACCTTGGAGCAATAGCAGTGGGTATCCTGGCGTGCACGTCGCGGGATACACCTTGGAGCAATAGCAGTGGGTATCCCGGCATAGGATACACCTGGGAGCAATAGCAGTGGGTATCTCGGCGTAGGATACACCTGGGAGCAATAGCAGTGGGTATCCTGGCGTGCACGTCGCGGGATACACCTGGGAGCAATAGCAGTGGGTATCCTGGCGTGCACGTCGCGGGATACACCTTGGAGCAATAGCAGTGGGTATCCTGGCGTGCACGTCGTGGGATACACCTGGGAGCAATAGCAGTGGGTATCCTGGCGTGCACGTCGTGGGATACACCTGGGAGCAATAGCAGTGGGTATCCTGGCGTGCACGTCGCGGGATACACCTTGGAGCAATAGCAGTGGGTATCCTGGCGTGCACGTCGCGGGATACACCTTGGAGCAATAGCAGTGGGTATCCCGGCATAGGATACACCTGGGAGCAATAGCAGTGGGTATCCCGGCGTAGGATACACCTGGGAGCAATAGCAGTGGGTATCCTGGCGTGCACATCGCGGGATACACCTTGGAGCAATAGCAGTGGGTATCCTGCCGTGCACGTCGCGGGATACACCTGGGAGCAATAGCAGTGGGTATTCTGGCGTGCACGTCGCGGGATACACCTTGGAGCAATAGCAGTGGGTATCCTGGCGTGCACGTCGCGGGATACACCTTGGAGCAATAGCAGTGGGTATCCTGGCGTGCACGTCGCGGGATACACCTTGGAGCAATAGCAGTGGGTATCCTGGCGTGCACGTCGCGGGATACACCTTGGAGCAATAGCAGTGGGTACTGGCGTGCACGTCGCGGGATACACCTTGGAGCAATAGCAGTGGGTATCCTGGCGTGCACGTCGCGGGATACACCTTGGAGCAATAGCAGTGGGTATCCTGGCGTGCACGTCGTGGGATACACCTGGGAGCAATAGCAGTGGGTATCCTGGCGTGCACGTCGCGGGATACACCTTGGAGCAATAGCAGTGGGTATCCCGGCATAGGATACACCTGGGAGCAATAGCAGTGGGTATCTCGGCATAGGATACACCTGGGAGCAATAGCAGTGGGTATCCCGGCATAGGATACACCTGGGAGCAATAGCAGTGGGTATCTCGGCATAGGATACACCTGGGAGCAATAGCAGTGGGTATCCCGGCATAGGATACACCTGGGAGCAATAGCAGTGGGTATCTCGGCGTAGGATACACCTGTGAGCAATAGCAGTGGGTATCCTGGCATGCACGTCGCGGGATACACCTGGGAGCAATAGCAGTGGGTATCTCGGCATAGGATACACCTGGGAGCAATAGCAGTGGGTATCTCGGCGTAGGATACACCTGGAGCAATAGCAGTGGGTATCCTGGCGTAGGATACACCTGGGAGCAATAGCAGTGGGTATCCCGGCATAGGATACACCTGGGAGCAATAGCAGTGGGTATCTCGGCGTAGGATACACCTGTGAGCAATAGCAGTGGGTATCCTGGCATGCACGTCGCAGGATACACCTGGGAGCAATAGCAGTGGGTATCCTGGCGTGCACGTCGCGGGATACACCTGGGAGCAATAGCAGTGGGTATCCTGGCGTGCACGTCGTGGGATACACCTGGGAGCAATAGCAGTGGGTATCCTGGCGTGCACGTCGTGGGATACACATGGGAGCAATAGCAGTGGGTAACCTGGCGTGCACGTCGCGGGATACACCTTGGAGCAATAGCAGTGGGTATCCTGGCGTGCACATCGCGGGATACACCTTGGAGCAATAGCAGTGGGTATCCTGGCGTGCACGTCGCGGGATACACCTTGGAGCAATAGCAGTGGGTATCTCGGCGTAGGATACACCTGGGAGCAATAGCAGTGGGTAACCTGGCGTGCACGTCGCGGGATACACCTTGGAGCAATAGCAGTGGGTAACCTGGCGCGCACGTCGCGGGATACACCTTGGAGCAATAGCAGTGGGTATCCTGGCGTGCACGTCGCGGGATACACCTGGGAGCAATAGCAGTGGGTATCCTGGCGTGCACGTCGCGGGATACACCTTGGAGCAATAGCAGTGGGTATCCTGGCGTGCACGTCGCGGGATACACCTTGGAGCAATAGCAGTGGGTATCCTGGCGTGCACGTCGTGGGATACACCTGGGAGCAATAGCAGTGGGTATCCTGGCGTGCACGTCGCGGGATACACCTTGGAGCAATAGCAGTGGGTATCCTGGCGTGCACGTCGCGGGATACACCTTGGAGCAATAGCAGTGGGCATCCTGGCGTGCACGTCGTGGGATACACCTGGGAGCAATAGCAGTGGGTATCCTGGCGTGCACGTCGCGGGATACACCTTGGAGCAATAGCAGTGGGTATCCCGGCATAGGATACACCTGGGAGCAATAGCAGTGTGTATCTCGGCATAGGATACACCTGGGAGCAATAGCAGTGGGTATCCCGGCATAGGATACACCTGGGAGCAATAGCAGTGGGTATCTCGGCATAGGATACACCTGGGAGCAATAGCAGTGGGTATCCCGGCATAGGATACACCTGGGAGCAATAGCAGTGGGTATCTCGGCGTAGGATACACCTGTGAGCAATAGCAGTGGGTATCCTGGCATGCACGTCGCAGGATACACCTGGGAGCAATAGCAGTGGGTATCTCGGCATAGGATACACCTGGGAGCAATAGCAGTGGGTATCCTGGCATGCACGTCGCAGGATACACCTGGGAGCAATAGCAGTGGGTATCCTGGCGTGCACGTCGCGGGATACACCTGGGAGCAATAGCAGTGGGTATCCTGGCGTGCACGTCGTGGGATACACCTGGGAGCAATAGCAGTGGGTATCCTGGCGTGCACGTCGCGGGATACACCTTGGAGCAATAGCAGTGGGTATCCCGGCGTAGGATACACCTGGGAGCAATAGCAGTGGGTATCTCGGCGTAGGATACACCTGGGAGCAATAGCAGTGGGTATCCCGGCGTAGGATACACCTGGGAGCAATAGCAGTGGGTATCTCGGCGTAGGATACACCTGGGAGCAATAGCAGTGGGTATCCCGGCGTAGGATACACCTGGGAGCAATAGCAGTGGGTATCCTGGCGTAGGATACACCTGGGAGCAATAGCAGTGGGTATCCCGGCGTAGGATACACCTGGGAGCAATAGCAGTGGGTATCTCGGCGTGCACGTCGCGGGATACACCTGGGAGCAATAGCAGTGGGTATCCTGGCGTGCACGTCGCGGGATACACCTTGGAGCAATAGCAGTGGGTATCCTGGCGTGCACATCGCGGGATACACCGTGGAACAATAGCAGTGGGTATTCCGGCGTGCATGTCGCTGAACATCTCTCAGCAGCATCAGAACTTGCAACAAGGGACACACGCTTCACCATCAGAGGTGAGTGGGTGTTCATCTATTAACTCGTACAGTTTTTTTCAAAGAGGTTAGCAGTAGGGAGTCCGTCTTTTTTGTAAGGTTGATACTAACCAAATTTGGAAACAATAGTTCATTAGAAGTTTATTAGAGGTTTCCTCTAATAATAACCAATTCCAACTAATGGTTAAAGGTCTTGACTCAAATGGCAAGGTTATTGTTGATTACTACAGATCAAATTTGGCAACATTTCTAGTTTTGGAGGGTCATTGAACTATTACATGAACATTTGTGAAATGTTTGGATATCCATAAAGTGAACTAAAACGTGTTCAATCATAATTTATTTTATAATTTTTTTGCCATTTCTGACATTTGTTTGAGAAGTTTGAACTAGAGCACTAACCAACATCGATACATTCAAACAACTGATTTCAAGTTCTGAAATAAACGGGGCAAATACCTCTATTTCAATTAATTCATAAAAGCCCTGCACTTTCCTTCTTTAACTTTGGAATGTTGAAGGGAGAAATGTACACATAAATACAGTGCCTTTTTAAATGTACAGGAGAAGCGCCTAATTCAATCCAATCCAAACATAAAATTTTGAACACGTCTACAAGAATAGTTTTTGCTCAACAAATGTCTTGCCATGTCCATAATGCTAACGTTTAAATCTGGTATAATTAAGAAAATTGTGAATTTGAAAAGATGTGAACCTGTGGATACCCAGTGATGTAATCGATATGGTGCCCCCTTTAAATGTGCAATATTCGGTTCTTGTAAACGATTTGCCAAAATCTATGTAAAGTTCACTATCCATTCCATTCACATTATCGATGATAAAAGCCCAACAGAAAACTGGAACCTATAAGCAAATATAATAACACATTTCTTAGCCAACTATTCCAAAGTCAGTCACCAAGTACAGCAATCTTAGTTAGTACCACAATCTATTACGATCATCTGCCATATATAATATAGATATATATAGTATAGTCGACATATTTGTTTTGAAAATGACAATTGGCAGGTAAGCACTTGGTACAGTTCTACAGTAAGCAACACGTTATTTATGATGAACTATTGCACTATGAGAATGCTACCAGAGTAGTTTGGGTATATCACTGTAATATCATTCAGTTCTTGGCAAACTTGGGTCTTGCACGAATCTAATATTTGTAGACTGTTTGCGAAATAATTTGAATAAATGGTGTGCATATAAAATAATTAACTTTGTATGATCAAGTGGATGTATATAATTGATGGATTTGGTTCAGTGGTTGAAAAGGCACCAATATAATGGGTAAATACACGGTATACTTGATATGGACAGTAGATTTGATATATGTTGAGAACAGTAGATTTGCTATGTGTTGTGAACAGTAGATTTCTGTGTTGTGAACAGTAGAGTTGCTACATGTGTAAACAGTAGATTTGATATGTGTTGTGAACAGTAGATTTGCTATGTGTGAACAGTAGATTTGATATGTGTTGTGAACAGGAGATTTGATATGTGTTGTGAACAGTAGATTTGATATGTGTTGTGAACAGTAGATTTGATGTGTTGTGAACAGTAGATTTGTGTTGAGGACAGTAGATTTGATATGTGTTGTGAACAGTAGATTTGTGTTGAGGACAGTAGATTTGATATGTGTTGTGAACAGTAGATTTGATATGTGTTGTGAACAGTAGATTTGATGTGTTGTGAACAGTAGATTTGATATGTGTTGTGAACAGTAGATTTGATATGTGTTGTGAACAGTAGATTTGATATGTGTTGTGAACAGGAGATTTGATATGTGTTGTGAACAGGAGATTTGATGTGTTGTGAACAGGAGATTTGATATGTGTTGTGAACAGGAGATTTGATATGTGTTGTGAACAGTAGATTTGATGTGTTGTGAACAGTAGATTTGATATGTGTTGTGAACAGTAGATTTGATATGTGTTGTGAACAGTAGATTTGATATGTGTTGTGAACAGTAGATTTGATATGTGTTGTGAACAGTAGATTTGATGTGTTGTGAACAGTAGATTTGTGTTGAGGACAGTAGATTTGATATGTGTTGTGAACAGTAGATTTGTGTTGACGACAGTAAATTTGCTACGTGTTGAGGACAGTAGATTTGCTACGTGTTGAGGACAGTAGATTTGCTACGTGTTGAGGACAGTAGATTTGTGTTGACGACAGTAGATTTGCTACGTGTTGAAGCCAGTAGATTTGCTACGTGTTGAGGCCAGTAGATTTGCTACGTGTTGAGGACAGTAGATTTGCTACGTGTTGAGGCCAGTAGATTTGCTACGTGTTGAGGACAGTAGATTTGTGTTGAGGACAGTAGATTTGCTACGTGTTGAGGCCAGTAGATTTGCTACGTGTTGAGGACAGTAGATTTGTGTTGAGGACAGTAGATTTGCTACGTGTTGAGGCCAGTAGATTTGCTACGTGTTGAGGACAGTAGATTTGCTACGTGTTGAGGACAGTAGATTTGCTACGTGTTGAGGACAGTAGATTTGCTACGTGTTGAGGCCAGTAGATTTGCTACGTGTTGAGGACAGTAGATTTGCTACGTGTTGAGGACAGTAGATTTGCTACGTGTTGAGGACAGTAGATTTGCTACGTGTTGAGGACAGTAGATTTGTGTTGACGACAGTAGATGCTCCAGTAGATTTGTGTTGACGACAGTAGATTTGCTACGTGTTGAGGCCAGTAGATTTGCTACGTGTTGAGGACAGTAGATTTGTGTTGAGGACAGTAGATTTGCTACGTGTTGAGGCCAGTAGATTTGCTACGTGTTGAGGACAGTAGATTTGCTACGTGTTGAGGACAGTAGATTTGCTACGTGTTGAGGACAGTAGATTTGCTACGTGTTGAGGACAGTAGATTTGTGTTGACGACAGTAGATTTGCTACGTGTTGAGGCCAGTAGATTTGCTACGTGTTGAGGACAGTAGATTTGCTACTCGGTACTTGTCTTCTAATTAACAACGGGTCAATGTGGAATTGAGTGTTACACAATATTTACATTGCTTGGTCGACTGAATGGTGTCCGAGTAGACGGACTTGCAACTGTCTGCTTGCAGCAAGCTTTCTCTAGACCACTAACATACAGTGACAGGTGTGCTACTGCATACTAGGTGTCAATTTCAACAATCTTAGTACAAGGACCAACCATAACTTAATATGAAGGTGTTAGATTTAGTGAAACTAGTCAGATAATGACATCATGCACGAGCCGGATCCAATGTAGACCCACCAATCTCGTGCATTAAAGCTGGATAACTTATTATTCTGACAACGGTAGGGCGGTTCAAGAGACCCACTCATTGTAGGGCTTAGTAAGGGTTCAAAGATATCCCTCACTGTAGGGCTTAGTGAGGGTCCAACAAGATCCTCTCATCATGGTACAGTGTAATAAGGGACCAAGATTATTAACCATTCATTATTAACGTAATAATTAAAAATAAAATCACTCCATGTGCTTGCATCAAATGTTGTTTTCCCTTCATATCATTCATTAAATTACAAACAACAAATTATACATGCTACAAACTGTTGTAAGACATACAATGGAATATAAGTATTACGAAGTAGTGTTTCATGCCATGAATCCTTATTAAAGCTTCAATCAATGTAGAGATATAGAAGTAACACAACACGAGGCCAAATGCAGTCAAATAAATTCTGAATTGTATTGAAATACACGAAGACAAAATTATCAGTACCCTTGTGTAGGTGTATCACATTAACAATAAATGTTTCATGTGAAGGAAAGTAAATCAATGAATACCGTATACTCCCGCACACAAGTCAACCTTTTTCTCATCCAGAAATAGGATCAAGTCGATTTATAATTTAGTTATAAACAGGCCAAAAAGAGTTTGGATAATTATTTACATCATAAACCATAGAAAAAGCTTATACACAAACTTCATATACTATTCTTGTACATTTTTAATGATTTGTAATGGAATAAAGTCAACCAGTTGAGCCCAGCTTCATTAAAAATGAGAACAAAATCATTGCCGTAACGACTAAGTCCACACAGTACCTTGACTTTACGGAAGGATCCAACTTAAAATCAGATTTTTCAAGCCAAAGTTTTACCCTGAACCTATGGCCGGGAATATACGGCATTATAAACTAAACATTATGTCACCATTTTCATAAAGGAATGGTGCCAAAAATAATAAATGGTACCAGGAAATCTAGTGTAAAACTTTCTTTTACAAGTATATAACTACTCTTGGACACCATTTTATATAAAAAAATTTTATTATGGTTAAGTGTCCAAATGTTGTATTACAACAGGCTTCAATATTCTGGCTCATGAATAGCTGAAAACTAATGTTATAATTGCTCGAAATTTCCAGAGTAAACAGTGCCGACATCAGATATGTAGAAAATATAACAATCTCGACTTGAATGTTGCTCATTTGACCCAGTCGCTGTCTTGATGATCTCGACCGGTCTTGATGATCTCGACCGTAGACAAGGTCTATATAATATCATCAACACAAACGTTACTAAGTTCCGAGCACACATTGGAAATATATAGTTTGTATTAACATTGATAAAATAGAGATCGAGATCACTAACCATTTAGTGGAAGATAAGTGTATAAGAATTGTGTAACTGAATAGTCTTTTCTGTCCAATCAATTCACTACATCACCCATCGTACAATACACTGATGTTCTACCAGTTTGCCCAGTGTAATTGCGACTTTGTCTAGTTTCCAATCAATTCACTACATCACCCATCATACAATACAAACTGATGTTCTACCAGTTTGCCCAGTGTAATTGCGACTTTGTCTAGTTAACAATCAATTCACTACTTCACCCATCGTACAATACACTGATGTTCTACCAGTTTGCCCAGTGTAATTGCGACTTTGTCTAGTTTCCAATCAATTCACTACTTCACCCATCATACAATACAAACTGATGTTCTACCAGTTTGCCCAGTGTAATTGCGACTTTGTCTAGTTAACAATCAATACAATACAAACTGATGTTCTACCAGTTTGCCCAGTGTAATTGCGACTTTGTCTAGTTTCCAATCAATTCACTACATCACCCATCATACAATACAAACTGATGTTCTACCAGTTTGCCCAGTGTAATTGCGACTTTGTCTAGTTTCCAATCAATTCACTACATCACCCATCATACAATACAAACTGATGTTCTACCAGTTTGCCCAGTGTAATTGCGACTTTGTCTAGTTTCCAATCAATTCACTACTTCACCCATCGTACAATACACTGATGTTCTACCAGTTTGCCCAGTGTAATTGCGACTTTGTCTAGTTTCCAATCAATTCACTACATCACTCATCATACAATACAAACTGATGTTCTACCAGTTTGCCCAGTGTAATTGCGACTTTGTCTAGTTTCCAATCAATTCACTACATCACCCATCATACAATACAAACTGATGTTCTACCAGTTTGCCCAGTGTAATTGCGACTTTGTCTAGTTTCCAATCAATTCACTACATCACCCATCATACAATACAAACTGATGTTCTACCAGTTTGCCCAGTGTAATTGCGACTTTGTCTAGTTTCCAATCAATTCACTACATCACCCATCATACAATACAAACTGATGTTCTACCAGTTTGCCCAGTGTAATTGCGACTTTGTCTAGTTTCCAATCAATTCACTACTTCACCCATCGTACAATACACTGATGTTCTACCAGTTTGCCCAGTGTAATTGCGACTTTGTCTAGTTTCCAATCAATTCACTACTTCACCCATCATACAATACAAACTGATGTTCTACCAGTTTGCCCAGTGTAATTGCGACTTTGTCTAGTTAACAATCAATTCACTACCTATACGAAATAAGTGCCTTCTTTTTTCCCTGAAATAAATTCTTGTTTCAAAAGAGTTATGGTCTTGTGTGACAAGTACAAAATCTAACACGTAAAACATGTACAAGTAATTACAACATTTACATCGAACAATATTAACGGAACATTCCAACAAAAAATGGAATTAAACCGAATATATACAAACTTCTCTATCATTCACCCATTAACAGGAAGCAAGAAAATAATAATGGATCAAATTATTAAATAAACATATTTCAAAGCAATTACAAGGCATTTGACACGGTAACTCGCACTTGTCAGTTAACACAATAAACAAAATGTATACATATATTGCATAAACCTACAAATCTTGTTTTCACAATGGTTTTGATATTTCGTGCTTATTAAAACAATATTTCACCATTCTAAGCTGCCAACATTCAGTTGCATTGACTAAAACCATAATAAAATAACTGTCATCCAAACAAGGACAGGGCTAATGCCTGTTTCATGTAATTTTTTTATATTTTTATTAACAACATATTTATAAAAACTTGGTCCAGGTGAATAGCCAGGGTGCTTCAGAATGATTGTAGAACTAGATATCAATTGAAAGATTGACCAAATTTGACCAAATTTGAAAGAGGTAATGACCAGCATGCCAAACTCATTTTTGATCCAATTTTGACAATATTTTCAGAGACATTAAAGTATTTTCATTATTTTGACATAGTTTTTGATTTACCAAACTTTATAGACCATTGTCAAAAGGCAAATGCTTTGTCTTATACATTTGTGCTTAGGTTTCATGCACATACAGACAGACAACACGAAATTCATCATATGGAAGGACAATAACTTATCGAGATGAAACTTGAGCAGACAGAGAACACCACATAGTATAACTGAACTTATTAGTGCCAATTATTGTTCCAAGCAACATGTATTTAGTCATAGTACAAGCATAAGTTTAAACTCTATTGTACAACGATTGCGAAGCAAGTTTTAACAACTTATATTAATCACTCTCGTTGGCACAGATGAGAGCGTAAATGCGGTCATTCATGTGGGAGGAAACAGCAGAAAACCCACCTGTCCGATCTGGCAACCACCGTACCATCTCTCATTCTTCACAATCCGAGGATCGAACCAGGTTGCATTGGCGAGAAACGAGCGCGCTAATCGGACAGCCATAGTACAATATAACCAATATAAAAATGTCCAATATGTCGAGCAGCTTCGTTATAATTTCTGCTGCGAGAAAATTCAGAGATATAAAACATGTATACATCAACGACGATTTATTATTTCACTGCAAATTTGTCATCTTTTGCGAGTCAGGTCAAGCTTTTAGGTATAGTACCGAAAAACAATGTCATAATATTTAAGGTAATTTAGGTCTAAAACAAATATGTACAGTAGAAAACTAATTATTCAATAAATTGTCCAGCAAATAAGTTTACTAGGAAAATTGTCAGCCATTGTATGGTACAATTTAATTACTATTAAACTACATATTTAATATAAAACTCGGACAAGTATTTGGAAACAATATTCTATGTAAGATTTTCCTTAGATGTGTCTCTGGCTATTATACAGATGTGACCTGGTAACAAGATGATGCTATACAAGCCAAGACTGATGTATGTTTCAGTATTACTTATTGTATTCTGCAACCAAAACAGGAAACAACATATAAACAAATCTATTTTAACAATATTTACTTTTAATGCGGCCAGATATTAATGTTTCAGTACCACTGCTGAAATCTGCCTTCTACAATTGTTCAACTTTCGTGGCTTTTGTCATTCACACCTGGCAAACCAATGAAATCAACCTGACTGGTATTTCTATATCATTCCAAGTGAATAGATTGATATGGTTATTTGTGAAATCTTCTGTCAAATGTCTTTTATTCTCTCATTTCATGACATACATGAATAAATGAGGTATTACAATCAATACAATACACAAGGAAGCAAGTATTGCACAAGTCGATGTCCAAATAATGTTCATACAAACTGGCATTTTAAATCAATCTAGTATGAACTTAGAAACATACTTGACTAATTGATTATGTTATGTTATATTTCGGGTTTTACGCCTGCATCAGCACCATTTTGGGCTATATCGCCGGCTGGCAGTTTACCTAACAACACCTTTCCTGGGCAGGCTCCAGCAGTTAACCAGTACTTGGGTGCACCAACCTCTGTAAGAAACTGACAACTTTTTCATATAAATGAGACACGGTCTGACCAGGGCTAGAACCCGTGACCATCAGTGATGATAGGTTACAGTGGTATACAAGTCATGGACCTTAACCACTCGACCACAGAGGCGGACTCTTGACTAATTGAACAATTTATCTTGTTATCGTACCATCAGAGTAGTTCAGGTAACAAACTAAACAGAACTCGTGAACCTCAATGTGTAAAATGCCACGCATTCTTGTCAGGGGCAGTCAGCTAATAAGAATGCATGATGTTAAGGATTACATTCTATTACAATTACATTTTTAATGAAAGTTTATTAAAATTTGTCTCCGACATGTTCATTGTATTTAGAATACAGAAGTTCCTCAGAAGTAAGGTATTCTACAGTATTAAGTTGTGCAGAGTAGTGTCCTTGTCCAAATATTATGAAGACAGAAGTAGCATCTAGTTCGCAGCACGGAGCAATCCAGAAGCTTTGAAGTATGCTACAATCTGGATAAATATTCATCTTCATATCCATATATTGTAATAGCATTTCTCTACAGTCTTCACTGCACTCTGTCACTTCTCATAAACCATGTCACTGCTGTATCACCAAATACACAAGTGTTAACAAATTGGGCTTTCTTTCCAACAGAATACATTGCACAAGGCCGTATGTGTCGACTGTGTATAGCCATATAGTATGTACTTCTGTTCAATACATTGTCTTTGGCTATAATGGCTATACAAAGTAGGAAAGACTTCAGAAACGGAAAATGGTTAAACACGTAGGCTGTACCAAGACAGTTCAATTATGTGAGACAAAACCTCTAGTGTTATATACACTGGTTAAAAATATGAAAAAAGTCTCGACTGTTTGGTCAGAATTCACCATATCTGTGTCCAGTATTACATCTCTTGTGCAGCAAGTGTATATCCGTGTGTGGGGAGCATGCCTAGCTGTATGCAGACAGCACAACGTAACCTTCATTGTTGAGACGTTGGAACATAATCACATGATGCATGGAGGAACTTGACTGGCATTTCAATTGTGTATTTTGATGGATTTTTCCAGGTAATTTCCAACACGAGATCGTTTTGGTGTCTTATTCACATGATCCAGTCCTAACCATGGCCTTGCTTGCATATTGCCACCTAAAAAATAAAATATCTACACTAAATTGTCAATGTAACTTTACAACCGTTACCGCACTGGCTGGTTATGGAAAGGAATGATGCATTCAAATAAAATCTTGCACCCAAGGTTTGAATAAAATCTATTGAAAACTCAATTGCTACTGTGTTTACAATGCCAATGCTGATGGAGGGACATATACAAGTCTATTACAAAACGTTACTTTCACTAGGTTTTGACAATGAAACAAAGGAGAATATTAAATTAACTATGACAATGATGACTACACCAATGTTAAACATAATTACAAGATGTTTGTGTCTATGAGCTAAATCTCTCCACAGATTCACAAGTTGTGATGCATTATTTAACTAGTGTAGTCTTTCACCTATGCAGGAATAGGAGGGCGAAACTCATTGCCTCTTTTTGGGTCCGCCTGCAATTCCGAAAATGCCTGCCCTAATATGCCTATATATATTCTCCATAAAACGTGCTGATAATTGACGAGTCGATGACTGTCAATCAAATTAATCAACGATCCAAAAGGCTATCGTTATTTCACACTCCCCCAGATAACACTTTTTCTTTTCAATTTGCACATGTCAAATATGCTAGCATTGTACATGTATGTAGTCGGTAATCATTAAATAAATAAAATATTAAACTCCATGGTACTTGTTTAAGTTGCTCATTTATAATCATGTCCATCATTGTATAAAGATGAACTCATTTATCTGTCAGATTTCTTTCTTTGAACTTTTTTGTTTATACAAATTTATTTTAGCTCGATTGCGAAACAAGTTATTACAACTTATATTAATCACTCTCGAGACCTCATTCCTGATGGAATCCATCGCCACGAGGGAGAGAGGAGGTAACGTGGAATTTAAATGCCTTGCCTAAGGGCACAATCATAACTGCTCCAGCTCTGAAGCTGACACACAGTTGCTGTAGATTCATGATGTTGGTGTAACTCCTCACATTATTGTACACACATCTTCAAGTATTTCCACTTCATGTTTCTACTAGAGATTAACAAACACCTATTTCATCGGCCATTTTCCTAGCATTATTAAACTGTTCAATCGTGCAAATTCTAGCATCCAATGCTAGCACTTGCAGCGAGACTGATAATTTGTATTTCCGTACAAGCGTGTATCATAAAACAATTTCAATTAAGAAAGATTGGTCGCTTAGTTCTGTTCTACGAGGCCAGGGGAAATGATCTGGGAAACAGTAATTGGATGATTCTATTTTTAATATTATGGGTGTTTTAACATCAAACACTAAAAATTATTGGATATCTAAATCTTCTTGACATTCCGTGGCTACGTCTTTTTTTTGACATACTAGTTTTTTATTGAAACGTTCTAACCTGTAGATTCACAAACTTTGCCGATGATTAACGAGTGTGTATTACGTTTATTTATCGTCGCTACCGGTTGCCCATATGAGCGACGCCTCCTGAAGAGATTAGTCATTTTAGATTTTTGAAGGATAGTGCAATGATACAGACAGAGACCCATTCCAGAGTCTGCTCTGGTTCTTTTACATGCACGGTGTAAAGCACCGACACAAGACCTCGGTGTAAAGTCTGAAAGACTGTTCATTTTATTAGGGTCAGACGGGGGATCGAACCTGCAATCCCTGGATTATCAGTCCAGCGTGTTACAACTGGACTACAGATCCATCTGTTGTGATTAATATTAATGAAATCAGGTCAATTGACCTTTGAATTGTTTTTCACACCTTTTCAAGTGTTCATAATGTCATGAAGATATGTTTATTGGTGAAATTTGTTTCGATTAAAGGTGTCCATATCGGCTATGAACAAAATTCAACAGTTTTAGTATTTTGTAATCCATCCATTTTGTAATAAACCACTTCCTGAGTTATTCAATTTGGATAAATGCCAAATGTTGACACCATCAAATTAATAAAGTACACAACATAATAACATGAAGGGGATTATAGTGGTATATTTCCTTCCAGTTGTGTAACGGACATTTTTAATTGATAGGATAAGAGAAACGTCCGATGCAGTCCAAACACAGAAATGCTTGCTAAACAGTGAGGTGTTCACTTATGTAGACAGTTCCCTACCTGTGCCTGCCATTGTGTGAGGGATGAACTGACTGATATTCACTTTCAGATCTTGGTCCTCGTCAGATATGTACTCAACTTTACCCATCACAATCACCGCAAACTTGTACTGAAACACAATTGCAAGCCAGCAACAAATTTATTATAGGATCGTGGGATACATAGTTATGTGTGAGCAAGAAAAGGAAGTATTTTGCACTGCAGCAACTGGAAAAGTTCATAAACGATTACCACAGTAAAAACAGAATTCCAACTAAAAGGACCAATATGCATTTCAGGAGAAATCGGCCCTATCTAGTTTAGTTCATCGTCATGCACATTTATTTTAGCTCAATTGCGAAACAAGTTCTTACAACTTATATTAATCACTCGCGAGACCTCATTCTTGATGGAATCCATCGCCACCAGGGAGAGAGAAGAGGCAATGTGGAATTTAAATGCCTTGCCTCGAACTCGCGGCCTTTCGCACCTGAAGCGAAGATTAGAATTGCATCGAGTCAGCACTGCACAAGGTGACATGAAGTCTTGATTATAACCAAGCAAGGCCTCTCACCCAATTACATGATGGCCACATGTTTCATACGCGTCTTTAGGACATAATGGTCATATCCTTCTGAAGACAAGAATTGACGACATTCAGACTGTTATATAATAACACTGAAGACCAATCAAAATTCGCAATACAAATTATTGCCGACATAAACTCTCAGATCTTAATCACGCTATCATGGTTATGATTTCCTTTCCGACGAAATACAAATAGAGCATGAGCAATATGAAGGCCTATTACAATTCATACCTTGTCACAGTATCACACCTTGTCACAGTATCACACCATGTCACAGTATCACACCATGTCACAGTATCACACCTTGTCACAGTATCACACCATGTCACAGTATCACACCTTGTCACAGTTTCATACCTTGTCACAGTATCACACCATGTCACACCTTGTCACAGTATCACACCTTGTCACAGTTTCATACCTTGTCACAGTATCACACCATGTCAAAGTATCACACCATGTCACAGTATCACACCTTGTCACAGTATCACACCTTGTCACAGTTTCATACCTTGTCACAGTATCACACCATGTCACAGTATCACACCATGTCACAGTATCACACCATGTCACAGTATCATACCTTGTCACAGTATCACACCATGTCACAGTATCACACCATGTCACAGTATCACACCTTGTCACAGTATCACACCTTGTCACAGTATCACACCATGTCACAGTATCACACCATGTCACAGTATCATACCATGTCACAGTATCACACCTTGTCACAGTATCACACCGTGTCACAGTATCACACCTTGTCACAGTGTCACACCTTGTCACACCATGTCACAGTATCACACCATGTCACAGTATCACACCTTGTCACAGTATCACACCTTGTCACAGTATCATACCATGTCACAGTATCACACCTTGTCACAGTATCACACCTTGTCACAGTATCATACCTTGTCACAGTATCACACCATGTCACAGTATCACACCATGTCACAGTATCACACCATGTCACAGTATCACACCATGTCACAGTTTCATACCTTGTCACAGTTTCATACCATGGCACAGTATCATACCTTGTCACAGTATCACACCATGTCACAGTATCACACCATGTCACACCATGTCACAGTTTCATACCTTGTCACAGTATCACACCATGTCACAGTATCACACCATGTCACAGTATCACACCATGTCACAGTATCACACCATGTCACAGTATCACACCATGTCACAGTTTCATACCTTGTCACAGTATCACACCATGTCACAGTATCACACCATGTCACAGTGTCACACCATGTCACAGTATCACACCATGTCACAGTATCACACCATGTCACAGTATCACACCTTGTCACAGTATCACACCATGTCACAGTTTCATACCTTGTCACAGTTTCATACCATGTCACAGTATCACACCATGTCACAGTATCACACCTTGTCACAGTATCATACCATGTCACAGTATCACACCTTGTCACAGTATCATACCATGTCACAGTATCACACCTTGTCACAGTATCACACCGTGTCACAGTATCACACCTTGTCACAGTATCACACCTTGTCACAGTATCATACCATGTCACAGTTTCATACCTTGTCACAGTATCACACCATGTCACAGTATCACACCTTGTCACAGTATCACACCTTATCACAGTTTCACACCATGTCACAGTATCACACCATGTCACAGTTTCATACCTTGTCACAGTATCACACCATGTCACAGTATCATACCATGTCACAGTTTCATACCTTGTCACAGTATCACACCATGTCACAGTATCACACCATGTCACAGTATCACACCATGTCACAGTATCACACCATGTCACAGTATCATACCATGTCACAGTATCATACCATGTCACAGTTTCATACCTTGTCACAGTTTCATACCATGTCACAGTATCACACCTTGTCACAGTTTCACACCTTGTCACAGTTTCATACCATGTCACAGTATCATACCTTGTCACAGTATCACACCTTGTCACAGTATCACATATCGTCATGGCATTACACCTTGTCACAGTTTCATACCTTTTCAAATTCTTTATCTGGAACATCTAGCCTCTTCTGTATTCTGTCTTTCACTGATGAAAACTTTTCGTTCTGAAATTATATAGCAGACACATTCAATGAATAGATATCCCTGCCGAAAGTTGACGGACAAATGTGTGGATTCTTAGTTAATAACTCGGGTGTTACTGCGGCGGTCCTGATGAAAAATGCACACTGTTGATATACGTTATTTAGTTTGTTGATAATGCATACGAGTATATAGTGTCGGCCAGGGGGGATATTCCAAGTGCCGCAGGCAAATGGGCGATTTAACCATGACACCGGCAAGTCCAGAATTGGGATAGTATGAATGTTCCATAACTTTTCATATCACATTTCGCTGTTAGTTTTACCGTGTGTTAAGCAATTCAATATATTTAAATGGTGTAAAATATCTAAAAATGACTTTGATATATTTATATATTCCAGCGTCTTGTACAGATTAATTGCGCATCATCAATTATGCTCAGATATTATTTTTTAAGAATCACGAGGCACATGAAAGGTATGTACTTTAAGGGCTATATATATATATATATACCCTGCCTAGCCTGGAGCTATCACAATTTATTGCACCAAAATAATGGAAACTGCATTGAAGTGTAATAAATATTTATTTTTAGTCTCGTAGAATTACGCCCATTTTACGGAGAACAGCCTCCAGATGGACAAAGTTGTGGTTTGTTAGTCAATTAAGGGACAATAAGCATATTCGTTGAATTGGTATCCCCTGCCAAATAAAATCCTTTGTTAATTTTATGAACTGGCAAGATGATTCAATTGGCTCCAGATTGGAATGGATGGTTTATATAAGTAACTGCAGGGCTCACGCTGGCCATCGCAAATGGCGCCAAATGCGATAATAAATTGAAAATGGTGCCAATAATTTTTTTGGCGAAAATAAATGGCGCTGGGTAAAAAATCGCGAAAATGCCATAATGTTGATTTTCCCAGGACACAGTCTCTGTGTGTATTGGTAAAACTGGTAGACTGGGTTTAAGCTTGTAGTTAGCGAGCGCATCTGGGGAGTATAAAATCGATAACCAGTCTACCGTGTTATCACCTGTGTGTAGCAACCACCACGCATCTTTACTGCACATTATTGCGCATTATTGCGCAATCGGTGTTCGATAAAAAAACTGACTCCAAAATATGTCCTGTGTATTACGGTCTTGTATGAACAGAGCAAAGGCTTTCCGATTGAAATATTGTGGGAGGAGATATGACCAAATATGGCGTATAACATTTGGCTGTTACGCAGTATATATTTACAGTTCAAAACCGAGTGAAAATTTCAAATATCATAAATTTGTCCAAAACGGCCATATACGCTAATGAAATTGGTATTTTATGATAGATATATCAGTATTCTTTTCATTCTGGGAACTTCCAAGAATGTAGTTTGACGTATATCCTGTTTATTTGGCTCGCATCTGAGTGACATGACAAGTCTCACCGGACAAGGGAAGTAATCAATCTTAACCATTACCAATATTCCACTTCCGCCGTCCCGAATCGTAATTCACAGAGTAAAAAAAACATTAAAATATTGCAAAGTATGTCCTTCTCTCAAGCTCGATTAAATAGATACGGTATTGTGGTTTGAAATAAATGCAAATATGCATTTGCGCTGACTGAAGATTAATTAGCTTGTATTTGCAATTTTCTAAAATCAAAATGGCTGTTCGTACACCGTTCATTCGTACTCAGGTTACCGTGCACCGTTCATTCGTACTCGGTTATGAGTCGGTATATTAAAACGACGGGTCTGTAGTCCAGTGGTAACACGCTGGACTGGTAATCCAGGGATCGCAGGTTCGATCCCCGTCTGACCTAATAAAATTAACAGTCTTTCAGATGGGACGTTAAACCAAGGTCTCGTGTCGGTGCTGTACACCGTGCACGTAAAAGAACCAGAGGAGATTCTGGAATGGGTCTCTGTCTGTATCATGCACTATCCTCCAAAATCTAAAATAACTAATCTCTTCAGGAGGCGTCGCTCATATGGGCAACCGGTAGCGACGATAAATAAACGTAAAAATGAGATAATCTGGGTTCAACTTGCAGAGAACCATGCCACATAGTGGTCATGTGTCAATGGCTTGGAACACGAGACAGCGTAGTGGACATGTGTTAAAGGTTTGGAACACGAGACAGCGTAGTGGACATGTGTTAAAGGTTTGGAACACGAGACAGCGTAGTGGACATGTGTTAAAGGTTTGGAACACGAGACAGCGTAGTGGACATGTGCTAAAGGTTTGGAACACGAGACAGCGTAGTGGACATGTGCTAAAGGTTTGGAACACGAGACAGCGTAGTGGACATGTGCTAAAGGTTTGGAACACGAGACAGCATAGTGGACATGTGCTAAAGGTTTGGAACACGAGACAGCGTAGTGGACATGTGCTAAAGGTTTGGAACACGAGACAGCGTAGTGGACATGTGCTAAAGGTTTGGAACACGAGACAGCGTAGTGGACATGTGCTAAAGGTTTGGAACACAAGATTTTTTGATGTGAAAGTACAAAATAAATATATCTCCCTCCACTTTGGAGATATGTAATGACTGCAGCTATTGAGCATCTGATAACTACTTGGTTAAACACAAGAATGTAGCAACCATAATTAAATTCCATCTAACAAATTTAAAGTTATTGGCCTGGATGGGCATTTTTCAGCAATTCAAGGGTAATAACTCTGGAGCTACCGAGGGGTTTCAATATTGATTGCACGCAAGCTAGTATGGGGGGGATACATATTTGTACTAAATATAATAACATTTCATCCATCCCTTTGAAGATACTGCTCCTTATGGACAAACAGATAAAATAATCATCCACGCGTCTTTGTCGCGCAACATTTAGACACAATATCATGAACATTTGTGTGAAGTTATTTCAAAACATGCTCCTTTAAAAATATCATATGGAGTGGACATATAATAGCAGTTCACACTACCTTACCTGGAACATAGTACGGCTGAACTAACAGCCGATCACACTACCTTACCTGGAACTAGTACGAACTAGTACGGCTGAACTAACAGCCGATCACACTACCTTACCTGGAACATAGTACGGCTGAACTAACAGCCGATCACACTACCTTACCTGGAACTAGTACGGCTGAACTAACAGCCGATCACATTACCTTACCTGGAACTAGTACGGCTGAGCTAACAGCAGATCACACTACTTTACCTGGAACTAGTACAGCTGTACTAACAGCCGATCACACTACCTTACCTGGAACTAGTACGGCTGAACTAACAGCCGATCACATTACCGTACCTGAAACATTTTGGCTCGGTTGCGAAACAAGTTCCTACAACATATATTAATAACTCTCGAGACCTCATTCCTGATGGAACCCATCGCCACGAGGGAGAGAGAAGAGGAAATATGGAATCTAAATACCTTGCCAAAGGGCACAATTGTAACGGCTGTTCTAGGTTAGTATGAAGTGAACTGGTGAACTTACAAGGACTGGTCTAGGTTAGTATAAAGTGAAACTGAACTTACATTTTTTATTGAGAGTAAGAACGGTACACCAAAAGTTGAAAACACTTCCTGAAATATATGATGCAGAAATAGATGCACTGCAACAACACACAGCATTCTGCAACCATTGTTATAATTGTATGCTAACATAATTATAGTGATGAGGAACCGGTGTCTATGGTCAATAACTTTAAACATGTGCAATTCATTGTATACGGGATTCATAACAACCATTACATAATATTTAAGTACAAGAAGAATAAATCTGTTAATTTGGTTTGTTTTGGGGTTTAAAGTCGCACCAACAGCTTAGGTCATATGGCGACTCTCCAGCTATTATAGGTGGAGGAAGACCGTGGGTGCTCCTTCGAACAGTATTGCAGACCTGGTACAAGGGTCGAACCACCAACCTACCATAAGCCAGCTGGATAGCTTCCTCACTTGAAATCATTCGACACCCCAGAGGCAACAACCATAAAGACTCTGCCACACGATTATGAACCTCATTAAAAAGATTAATTTAATCGGTTATTTGTATTATCAAAATGAAGATTTTATTTATTTTTTAGCTAGGTAACGTCGTACAGTTGACAAGTAATCTACCTTGTGAAAATGAGCAACAGGAATGAGAGTTTCGTCGTCAGCCATGTTCACCTCGTCTTTGGGCAGTTCTTCTACACGCAGACTTCTAGTCGCACCGGTCGAGTTCAACATCTCCAAAGACATGTCCTCTAATTGTAGTGAGTAGATTTTACAGCCAATCACCTCCAGTAATCTTCAGACAAATCCAACAGTCATCATCAATAATATTACAATACGTGCTGCAACATTATACACTGCCCAATACAACAACCAGAACTCAATCAGACCACCATGTAGAAAGACAAGCATGAATCTGTTACACTGATACATTATTACAGAGCTTTGTTTTGTATTGTTATTTTGTTTGTTTACACGTTAAAGGTGCACCAAGAGCTTAGGTCATACAACAACTCTCCAGCTGTTATTCTATTGGTGAAAGAAGACCCCAGGTGCCCCTCCGATTAGCATTTCAGGCACGGATGGGCAGCCACGTAGCACCACCGATCTATCACAACTTGCCGACCACAAACAAACCAGATAGCTTCTTCACTTGAAAGAGAATGTTACTATAGTGATATAAACATATCAATATAATTAATATTGAAAGAAAAAACTTGTGACTTGTGTTGTTCAGTTCGATGATCCATTACAGCCAAACCCAGAGACAAATGTTTTAACCAATGCGCAGTTATAAATTGCCCTATAATACAAACAGATCAATCACATCCAAAAAGCAGAAACATAACACATGGTATACCTCAATTTTCCACTCTCCAGGAGTTCTATTTGTTTTTTGGCCTCTTCTAGAAGATCACAAACTTTGCCGGTTTTGTCGGGATACAACACAAGCTCCTTCTGGAACATAAAAGACAAACGTTACATCGTATGGTATCCGCTTGCTGTTCATCGAATTCAGCCTGGTACATCATCAAATTCAGCCTGGTACATCATCGAATTCAGCCTGGTACATCCACAAAGTTTAGTACTGGTATCTCAGACTTAACTGTGCATGATTTCAAGAGGCACCCATGTAGAATACATCCCTAAATATAACTAGAAAAAAAAAAATGTCTCCCAATACTCACTGTTGCAGTAGTGGAAGTGGAGTAATAAAAACATGGAGGTGAAAGATATCAAGTGATTGCAATAAAACATCATAGCTGTAGTATTATGAAGCTTAGGCAATGAAGCACAGACAACATACACAACTAGACATCATAGCTGTAGTATTATGTAGCTTAGGCGATGAAGCACAGACAACATGCACAACTAGACATCATAGCTGTAGTATTATGAAGCTTAGGCGATGAAGCACAGACAACATGCACAACTAGACATCATAGCTGTAGTATTATGTAGCTTAGGCGATGAAGCACAGACAACATGCACAACTAGACATCATAGCTGTAGTATTATGTAGCTTAGGCGATGAAGCACAGACAACATGCACAACTAGACATCATAGCTGTAGTATTATGAAGCTTAGACGATGAAGCACAGACAGCATGCACAACTAGACATCATAGCTGTAGTATTATGTAGCTTAGGCGATGAAGCACAGACAACATGCACAACTAGACATCGATGCTTCATGCCAAGTTTGGTGAAAAACCAACAAGGCATTTTGGAGATTTAACGCGGACAACCGTTATATCATAAAAATGTTCAAAGAGACATAAATCTGCATAAAATCATCCAACCTGAATGGGATTACAATATTCATAATTAGACATATTACTGATGATTCATGCCAAGTTTGGTGAACACTGACCCAACAGTGTCTCGCCACAAGCAATTGACTGTATAAATGCTTGTTCAGCAAAATAAGAATGTCTTTAAATGCTTTCCAACAAATTGCCAAGTTCAAGGTCAGTGGTAGGGTGGGAACTTACTGGGGGTGTGGAGAATTAGTCCTCGGTTGTGTATGTAGTTTCAAAGCCGTAACTTTGACAGTTTTTGAGAAATGTTAATGTATGAATGTTTTTTTACGCAAAAAAGAATTTCTGGTCAAAATTCAAGTTCAAGGTCACTCTTGGGGGGGTGGTGTGGGGACTTACTGTGGGTGTAGGGAATTAGTCCTCGGATGTATATAAGAAGTTTCTAAATACCTATAACTACTAAATCCAAATAACTTTGAAGGTTTTTGAGACATAATAATTGAAATTCTTTTGATGCATATTTTGAATCCTATTAGATATAATAATTGTTGACGTCCCCGGAAAGGTGATTGCTAAGTCTCGCTTTCCACTAAAGTTATGGAGATGAAGCACAGACAAGTTTTTTATTATAAAAACGGAAAGGTGATTGCTAAGTCTCGCTTTCCACTAAAGTTATGGAGACAAGTTTTTATCATAAAAATGTACAAATGGCCATAAATCAGACTGGATTACAATATGCACAACTAGACATCATACTGATGCTTCATACCAAGCTTGGTGGTTCTGGATAGGTAATGGAGGAGAAAAGGTCAAATTGGACAGCCAGGAAAGACAAAAACAAAGTCTCCCTCCGATGGGGTATACATATTAAATATTCAAAGAGCATAACTTGATTCCCGCGTAGACGTCATGCAAGCAGGCTTAGTACTACGATACTGTAAACATCTTTACAAACTGATAAATCAAACTGGAAGAACATATCAGTCATTTTAAAAATATTTAAATTCTCCAGATTATTTACTTTCTTAGCTGGAACTATAATCATGGAACAACTTGTGAACAACAATCGTGAGCATGTTTGGAAGGAACACAGCTAGTCTTACTGAAGCAGTTATGTTTGGAGGGAACACAGCTAGTCTTACTAAAGCAGTTAAGTATGTATAGATATCAGGTGAAATCTTACCTCTTCTTTTAAGCGACTATTTACATATAAACACTTGAACTGTCGCTTGCTTTCCAATTCATTTATCCTAATGTTTAACTGAAAAAGAATGCATCGATGATTAAGTACTGTGCTCACCTCAACAACACATAATGTGTTAAATATGCACAATTATTTCAACAGTAACAAGTTTTTATTATCTTTTTATTAGGTTTCAGGCACAATTTCGGGAGAGCGCTATTTACTATACACATAATATATGTGATAAGACTTCAGTTAATCAGCCCCAATCAACCTTATAACTATACAAACATTGTACAGAGAAGCTGACTGTTTACAGATATATGTATGCAATATATGCATCTCTGTAATCCATGCGAAATACTATACATTAATTACAATTTTGTACATTTTTAACTTTTATTTTCACATAACATTAACATATCAATGTAAATAAATGGGGGATAAAATGCTGACTTGAGCATAAGAACCTGTTGGTAATATAATTAGTCTAAGATCTCCAGACTGTACCTGTTGGTAATATATTTAGTCTAAGACCTTCAGACTGTACCTGTTGGTAATATAATTAGTCTAAGACCTTCAGACTGTATCTGTTGGTAATATAATTAGTCTAAGACCTTCAGACTGTACCTGTTGGTAATATAATTAGTCTAAGACCTTCAGACTGTACCTGTTGGTAATATAATTAGTCTAAGACCTTCAGACTGTACCTGTTGGTAATATAATTAGTCTAAGACTGTACCTGTTGGTAATAGAATTAGTCTAAGAGCGTCAGACTGTATCTGCTGGTAATAGAATTAATCTAAGACCTTCAGACTGTACCTGTTGGTAATAGAATTAGTCTAAGACCTTCAGAATGTACCTGTTGGTAATATAATTAGTCTAAGACCTTCAGAATGTACCCGTTGGTAATAGAATTAGTCTAAGACCTTCAGACTGTACCTGTTGGTAATAGAATTAGTCTAAGACCTTCAGACTGTACCTGTTGGTAATAGAATTAGTCTAAGACCTTCAGACTGTACCTGTTGGTAATAGAATTAGTCTAAGACTGTACCCGTTGGTAATATAATTAGTCTAAGACCTTCAGACTGTACCTGTTGGTAATATAATTAATCTAAGACCGTCAGACTGTACCCGTTGGTAATAGAATTAGTCTAAGACCGTCAGACTGTACTAGTTGGTAATAGAATTAAACTAAGACCTTCAGACTGTACCTGTTGGTAATATAATTAGTCTAAGACCTTCAGACTGTACCTGTTGGTAATAGAATTAGTCTAAGACCTTCAGACTGTACCTGTTGGTAATAGAATTAGTCTAAGACAGTCAGACTGTACTAGTTGGTAATAGAATTAAACTAAGACCTTCAGACTGTACCAGTTTGTAATAGAATTAGTCTAAGACAGTCAGACTGTACTAGTTGGTAATAGAATTAAACTAAGACCTTCAGACTGTACCTGTTGGTAATAGAATTAATCTAAGACCGTCAGACTGTACCTGCTGGTAATATAATTAATCTAAGACCGTCAGACTGTACCTGCTGGTAATATAATTAATCTAAGACCGTCAGACTGTACCTGCTGGTAATAGAATTAAACTAAGACCTTCAGACTGTACCCGTTGGTAATATAATTAGTCTAAGACCTTCAGAATGTACCCGTTGGTAATAGAATTAGTCTAAGACCTTCAGACTGTACCTGTTGGTAATAGAATTAGTCTAAGACCTTCAGACTGTACCTGTTGGTAATAGAATTAGTCTAAGACCTTCAGACTGTACCTGTTGGTAATATAATTAGTCTAAGAGCATCAGACTGCACCTGTTGGTAATAGAATTAGTCTAAGACCTTCAGACTGTACCTGTTGGTAATAGAATTAGTCTAAGACTGTACCCGTTGGTAATATAATTAGTCTAAGACCTTCAGACTGTACCTGTTGGTAATATAATTAGTCTAAGACCTTCAGACTGTACCTGTTGGTAATATAATTAATCTAAGACCGTCAGACTGTACCCGTTGGTAATAGAATTAGTCTAAGACCGTCAGACTGTACTAGTTGGTAATAGAATTAAACTAAGACCTTCAGACTGTACCTGTTGGTAATAGAATTAGTCTAAGACCTTCAGACTGTACCTGTTGGTAATAGAATTAGTCTAAGACCTTCAGCCTGTACCTGTTGGTAATAGAATTAGTCTAAGAGCGTCAGACTGTACCTGTTGGTAATATAATTAGTCTAAGACCTTCAGACTGCACCTGTTGGTAATAGAATTAGTCTAAGACTGTACCCGTTGGTAATATAATTAGTCTAAGACCTTCAGACTGTACCTGTTGGTAATATAATTAATCTAAGACCGTCAGACTGTACCCGTTGGTAATAGAATTAGTCTAAGACCGTCAGACTGTACTAGTTGGTAATAGAATTAAACTAAGACCTTCAGACTGTACCTGTTGGTAATATAATTAGTCTAAGACCTTCAGACTGTACCTGTTGGTAATAGAATTAGTCTTAGACCGTCAGACTGTACCTGTTGGTAATAGAATTAATCTAAGACCGTCAGACTGTACCAGTTTGTAATAGAATTAGTCTAAGACAGTCAGACTGTACTAGTTGGTAATAGAATTAAACTAAGACCTTCAGACTGTACCAGTTTGTAATAGAATTAGTCTAAGACAGTCAGACTGTACCTGTTGGTAATATAATTAGTCTAAGACCTTCAGACTGCACCTGTTGGTAATAGAATTAGTCTAAGACTGTACCCGTTGGTAATATAATTAGTCTAAGACCTTCAGACTGTACCTGTTGGTAATATAATTAATCTAAGACCGTCAGACTGTACCCGTTGGTAATAGAATTAGTCTAAGACCGTCAGACTGTACTAGTTGGTAATAGAATTAAACTAAGAGCTTCAGACTGTACCTGTTGGTAATATAATTAGTCTAAGACCTTCAGACTATACCTGTTGGTAATAGAATTAGTCTAAGACCTTCAGACTGTACCTGTTGGTAATAGAATTAGTCTTAGACCGTCAGACTGTACCTGTTGGTAATAGAATTAATCTAAGACCGTCAGACTGTACCAGTTTGTAATAGAATTAGTCTAAGACAGTCGGACTGTACTAGTTGGTAATAGAATTAGTCTAAGACCTTCAGACTGTACCTGTTGGTAATAGAATTAGTCTAAGACCTTCAGACTGTACCTGTTGGTAATAGAATTAGTCTAAGACCTTCAGACTGTACCTGTTGGTAATATAATTAGTCTAAGAGCATCAGACTGCACCTGTTGGTAATAGAATTAGTCTAAGACCTTCAGACTGTACCTGTTGGTAATAGAATTAGTCTAAGACTGTACCCGTTGGTAATATAATTAGTCTAAGACCTTCAGACTGTACCTGTTGGTAATATAATTAGTCTAAGACCTTCAGACTGTACCTGTTGGTAATATAATTAATCTAAGACCGTCAGACTGTACCCGTTGGTAATAGAATTAGTCTAAGACCGTCAGACTGTACTAGTTGGTAATAGAATTAAACTAAGACCTTCAGACTGTACCTGTTGGTAATAGAATTAGTCTAAGACCTTCAGACTGTACCTGTTGGTAATAGAATTAGTCTAAGACCTTCAGCCTGTACCTGTTGGTAATAGAATTAGTCTAAGAGCGTCAGACTGTACCTGTTGGTAATATAATTAGTCTAAGACCTTCAGACTGCACCTGTTGGTAATAGAATTAGTCTAAGACTGTACCCGTTGGTAATATAATTAGTCTAAGACCTTCAGACTGTACCTGTTGGTAATATAATTAATCTAAGACCGTCAGACTGTACCCGTTGGTAATAGAATTAGTCTAAGACCGTCAGACTGTACTAGTTGGTAATAGAATTAAACTAAGACCTTCAGACTGTACCTGTTGGTAATATAATTAGTCTAAGACCTTCAGACTGTACCTGTTGGTAATAGAATTAGTCTTAGACCGTCAGACTGTACCTGTTGGTAATAGAATTAATCTAAGACCGTCAGACTGTACCAGTTTGTAATAGAATTAGTCTAAGACAGTCAGACTGTACTAGTTGGTAATAGAATTAAACTAAGACCTTCAGACTGTACCAGTTTGTAATAGAATTAGTCTAAGACAGTCAGACTGTACCTGTTGGTAATATAATTAGTCTAAGACCTTCAGACTGCACCTGTTGGTAATAGAATTAGTCTAAGACTGTACCCGTTGGTAATATAATTAGTCTAAGACCTTCAGACTGTACCTGTTGGTAATATAATTAATCTAAGACCGTCAGACTGTACCCGTTGGTAATAGAATTAGTCTAAGACCGTCAGACTGTACTAGTTGGTAATAGAATTAAACTAAGACCTTCAGACTGTACCTGTTGGTAATAGAATTAATCTAAGACCGTCAGACTGTACCTGCTGGTAATATAATTAATCTAAGACCGTCAGACTGTACCTGCTGGTAATAGAATTAAACTAAGACCTTCAGACTGTACCTGTTGGTAATAGAATTAGTCTAAGACCTTCAGACTGTACCTGTTGGTAATAGAATTAGTCTTAGACCGTCAGACTGTACCTGTTGGTAATAGAATTAATCTAAGACCTTCAGACTGTACCTGTTGGTAATAGAATTAATCTAAGACCGTCAGACTGTACCTGCTGGTAATATAATTAATCTAAGACCGTCAGACTGTACCTGCTGGTAATAGAATTAAACTAAGACCTTCAGACTGTACCTGTTGGTAATAGAATTAGTCTAAGACCTTCAGACTGTACCTGTTGGTAATAGAATTAGTCTTAGACCGTCAGACTGTACCTGTTGGTAATAGAATTAATCTAAGACCTTCAGACTGTACCTGTTGGTAATAGAATTAATCTAAGACCGTCAGACTGTACCTGCTGGTAATATAATTAATCTAAGACCGTCAGACTGTACCTGCTGGTAATAGAATTAAACTAAGACCGTCAGACTGTACCTGCTGGTAATAGAATTAATCTAAGACCGTCAAAATGTACCTGCTGGTAATAGAATTAAACTAAGACCTTCAGACTGTACCTGTTGGTAATATAATTAAACTAAGACCTTCAGACTGTACCTGTTGGTAATAGAATTAAACTAAGACCGTCAGACTGTACCTGCTGGTAATATAATTAATCTAAGACCGTCAGACTGTACCTGCTGGTAATAGAATTAAACTAAGACCTTCAGACTGTACCTGTTGGTAATAGAATTAAACTAAGACCGTCAGACTGTACCTGCTGGTAATAGAATTAATCTAAGACCGTCAGAATGTACCTGCTGGTAATAGAATTAAACTAAGACCTTCAGACTGTACCTGTTGGTAATATAATTAAACTAAGACCTTCAGACTGTACCTGTTGGTAATAGAATTAAACTAAGACCGTCAGACTGTACCTGCTGGTAATAGAATTAATCTAAGACCGTCAGACTGTACCTGCTGGTAATAGAATTAAACTAAGACCTTCAGACTGTACCTGTTGGTAATAGAATTAAACTAAGACCGTCAGACTGTACCTGCTGGTAATAGAATTAATCTAAGACCTTCAGACTGTACCTGTTGGTAATAGAATTAAACTAAGACCTTCAGACTGTACCTGTTGGTAATAGAATTTTTTGGGTTGTCTAGGCTTGGTATACAGTAGTAATTCTTTGAGAGTTCCTTCATAGGTACAACGTATCGCATTGGCTGGACCCTCCCTGTACCTGTAAACATAGAGAAGCATCAATGAATAGTTAGTTGTACATGTGTGTATCAACGTCCTGGACACATGTTCCTACAAGTGAAACTGTCTCAAACATGGCTTAACATTGTGTTTGAAATATGCAAAGAAGGAATTAACCGTGTTTAAATCTGTACTAAAACATTGTTTAGCGATTGACGACAAACATGACTTCATTTTACTATCATTTTTGTAGTTTTGTGATATCTCTCAATACTACCAACTATTTTTGCACTTCTTAGATATTTTGGTCATGTTTATTTTTAGTCAAATAAATCATGGTTTGATTGCAGCTTGCATTCCTATGCATCAGAAATCCAAACTATGTTTTATTTGTGTTTCATTTGCCAATAAATAACTGAGAGTGAAATATTATTTCTTAAATTAGACATGCATGAAAAAGGGTAGTATTAGAAAACTGATATCGTAGAATACTAGCTCTCCTAGTGAATATCAACTCTTATAGGAAAATCTGTTCCAATCTCCTGACTAAAATTGAGCAGATTAACACAGCATCATAACTCCATCAAATACAGTGGAACCCTCATAATCGGAACCTCTATAAGGCGGAATTCCCTCCAAAACTGACGATTATCCAGTCCAGCTAATTTAGTCATGGTAAATAAAGCCCTCTATAATCCAGAGCCCCTCATTTCCGAACACCAGAGAGCCATTTATGCAATTCTATTGAACGTCTAGCGGCTAAAATGCTGATCCGAACGAGGTCTAGCGGCGAAAATGCAATCTTATCTCGCCTGAAGTTTAACACCTTTGGTGGTCGGCATATTGTTTACATTATATTGGGGGTGTTGTTGAGAGAATAAAAAGGCGCGTGGTTTAATTATTAGTGTTTTCTCGAGTCTGCGCGCGCCATTATACTTGGACAATCTCGATAAAAAATGTTCGTTGGGCCCGGTGTAACAAAATCAATTTTCTAGATACAAAACATGGCAATTCCATATCTATTTTAGACACGTAATTTTAAGACGCTCCATAGCGGTTACTTCCCTTGACTATAATCTATAATTACTGTACCAGTCAGCTGACGGCATTAAATCGCGGTTTGAAGTTTATTGACAAGTAAGTGCCTCGAGTAAAACATCTGACTCGGATTAATGCATGACTGCGTGATTATCAGACAATAGAATAGGGGCAATTAACAATGATCAGTCATGCAGGTTGCATATCATCTGATATGTCATGGGAAACTTCACAGCGGTGTACATTCAAATATTAATAGCATGGTAATCTTTGATTGTCCGGCAGTCACTTGTCCCTAGCGGCCGGGCAATGGATTTGGCACTTGTCCCTAGCGGTCGGGCAATGAATTTGGCACTTGTCCCTAGCGGTCGGGCAATGGATTTGGTACTTGTCCCTAGCGGCCGGGCAATGGATTTGGCACTTGTCCCTAGCGGCGGCCGGACAATGGATTTGGTACTTGTCCCTAGCGGCGGCCGGACAATGGATTTGGCACTTATCCATAGCAGCGGCCAGGCAATGGATTTGGCACTTGTCCCTAGCGGCGGCCGGACAATGGATTTGGCACTTGTCCCTAGCGGCCAGACAATGGATTTGGTACTTGTCCCTAGCGGCGGCCGGACAATGGATTTGGCACTTGTCCCTAGCAGCGGCCGGGCAATGGATTTGGCACTTGTCCCTAGCGGCGGTCGGACAATGGATTTGGTACTTGTCCCTAGCGGCCAGACAATGGATTTGGTACTTGTCCCTAGTGGCCAGACAATGGATTTGGCACTTGTACCTAGCGGCGGCCGGACAATGGATTTGGCACTTGTCCCTAGCAGCCGGGCAATGGATTTGGCACTTGTCCCTAGCAGCCGGGCAATGGATTTGGCACTTGTCCCTAGCAGCCGGGCAATGGATTTGGTACTTGTCCCTAGTGGCCAGACAATGGATTTGGCACTTGTCCCTAGCGGCGGCCGGACAATGGATTTGGCACTTGTCCCTAGCAGCCGGGCAATGGATTTGGCACTTGTCCCTAGCGGCGGCCGGACAATGGATTTGGTACTTGTCCCTAGCCGGCCGGACAATGGATTTGGCACTTGTCCCTAGCAGCCGGGCAATGGATTTGGCACTTGTCCCTAGCGGCGGCCGGACAATGGATTTGGTATTGTCTCTAGCGGCGGCCGGACAATGGATTTGGCACTTGTCCCTAGCGGCGGCCGGGCAATGGATTTGGCACTTGTCCCTAGTGGCGGCATGACAATGGATTTGGTACTTGTCCCTAGCAGCGGCCGGACAATGGATTTGGTACTTGTCCCTAGCGGCCAGACAATGGATTTGGTACTTGTCCCTAGTGGCCAGACAATGGATTTGGCACTTGTCCCTAGCGGCGGCCGGACAATGGATTTGGTACTTGTCCCTAGCGGCGGCCGGACAATGGATTTGGCACTTGTCCCTAGCAGCCGGACAATGGATTTGGCACTTATCCATAGCAGCGGCCGGACAATGGATTTGGTACTTGTCCCTAGCGGCGGCCGGACAATGGATTTGGCACTTGTCCCTAGCAGCGGCCGGGCAATGGATTTGGCACTTGTCCCTAGTGGCGGCCGGACAATGGATTTGGTACTTGTCCCTAGCGGCCAGACAATGGATTTGGTACTTGTCCCTAGCGGCGGCCGGACAATGGATTTGGTACTTGTCCCTAGTGGCCAGACAATGGATTTGGCACTTGTCCCTAGCGGCGGCCGGACAATGGATTTGGCACTTGTCCCTAGCAGCCGGGCAATGGATTTGGCACTTGTCCCTAGCGGCGGCCGGACAATGGATTTGGTACTTGTCCCTAGTGGCCAGACAATGGATTTGGCACTTGTCCCTAGCGGCGGCCGGACAATGGATTTGGCACTTGTCCCTAGCAGCCGGGCAATGGATTTGGCACTTGTCCCTAGCGGCCAGACAATGGATTTGGCACTTGTCCCTAGCGGCGGCCGGACAATGGATTTGGTACTTGTCCCTAGTGGCCAGACAATGGATTTGGCACTTGTACCTAGCGGCGGCCGGACAATGGATTTGGCACTTGTCCCTAGCAGCCGGGCAATGGATTTGGCACTTGTCCCTAGCGGCGGCCGGACAATGGATTTGGTATTGTCCCTAGTGGCGGCCTGACAATGGATTTGGCACTTGTCCCTAGCGGCGGCCGGGCAATGGATTTGGCACTTGTCCCTAGTGGCGGCATGACAATGGATTTGGTACTTGTCCCTAGCGGCCGGACAATGGATTTGGTACTTGTCCCTAGTGGCCAGACAATGGATTTGGCACTTGTCCCTAGCGGCGGCCGGACAATGGATTTGGTACTTGTCCCTAGCGGCGGCCGGACATGGATTTGGTATTGTCCCTAGTGGCCAGACAATGGATTTGGCACTTGTCCCTAGCGGGCCGGGCATGGATTTGGCACTTGTCCCTAGTGGCGGCTGACAATGGATTTGGTACTTGTCCCTAGGGGTGGTTTGGTTTGGGGGGGGTGGTTTGGTGGGGTGGTTTGGTTTGTTGGGGGGGTTGGTTTGGTTGTTGGGGTGGTTTGGTTGTTGTGGGGGGTGGTTTGGTTTGTTGCGGGCAGATGGATTTGGTATTTGTCCCTGGGCGGCCGGGCAATGGATTTGGTACTTGTCCCTTGTGGCCGGGCAATGGATTTGGCACTTGTCCCTGGGCGGCCGGGCAATGGATTTGGCACTTGTCCCTGGCAGCCGGGCAATGGATTTGGCACTTGTCCCTTGCGGCGGGGCAATGGATTTGGTACTTGTCCCTGTGGGGTTGTTGGGCGGCCGGACAATGGATTTGGCACTTGTCCCTGGCAGCTGGTTTGGTTGTTGGGGGGGGTGGTTTGGTGTGGGGTGGTGGTTTGGTTTGGTGGTTTGGTTTGTTGTTGTGGGGGGGTGGTTTGGTTGTTGGGGGTTGTGGGGGGTGGTTTGGTTTGTGGTTTGGTTGTTGGGGGGGGTGGTGGTTTGGTTTGTTGTGGGTGGTTTGGTTGTTTGGTTTGGTTTGTTGGGTTGGTTTGTTGTGGGTGGTTTGGTTGTTTGTGTGGGGTGGTTTGGTTGTTGGGTTTGGGGGGTGGTTTGGTTGTGTGGGTGGTTTGGTTGTTGGGGGGGTGGTTTGGTTGTTGGGGGGGTGGTTTGGTTTGTTGGGGTGGTTTGGTTTGTTGGGGGGGTGGTTTGGTTTGTTGTGGGTGGTTTTGGGGGGGGTGGTTTGGTTGTTGTGGTTTGGGTGGTTTGGTTGTGGGGTGGTTTGGTTGTTGGGGGGGTGGTTTGGTTGTTGTGGTGTTGTGGTTTGGGGGTTTTGGGGGGTGGTTTGGTTTGTTGGGGGTTGGGTTTTGGTTTGTTGGGGTGGTTTGGTGTGGTTTGGTTGTTGGGGGGGTGGTTTGGTTGTGGTTTGGTTGTTGGGGTGGTTTGGGTGGTTTGGTTTGTTGGGGGGGGCGGACAATGGATTTGGTACTTGTCCCTGGTGGCCGGACAATGGATTTGGCACTTGTCCCTGGGCGGCCGGACAATGGATTTGGCACTTGTCCCTGGCAGCCGGGCAATGGATTTGGCACTTGTCCCTGGGCGGCCGGACAATGGATTTGGTACTTGTCCCTGGGCGGCCGGGCAATGGATTGGCACTTGTCCCTGTGGTTTGGTTGTTGGGGGGGTGGTTTGGTTTGTTGGTGGTTTGGTTGTGGCGGCATGACAATGGATTTGGTACTTGTCCCTGGCGGCCGGACAATGGATTTGGTACTTGTCCCTGGTGGCCGGACAATGGATTTGGCACTTGTCCCTGGCAGCGGCGGAGCAATGGATTTGGTACTTGTCCCTGGGCAGGCCGGACAATGGATTTGGTATTGTCCCTGGCAGGGGTGGCGGACAATGGATTTGGCACTTGTCCCTTGGTTTGGTTGTTGGGCGGCCGGGCAATGGATTTGGCACTTGTCCCTGGTTTGGTTGCAGCCGGGCAATGGATTTGGCACTTGTCCCTGGGCGGCCGGACAATGGATTTGGTACTTGTCCCTGGTGGCCGGACAATGGATTTGGTACTTGTCCCTGGCGGGGCCGGGCAATGGATTTGGTACTTGTCCCTTGTGGCCTGGCAATGGATTTGGCACTTGTCCCTGGCAGCGCGGGGGCAATGGATTTGGTACTTGTCCCTGGCGGCCGGACAATGGATTTGGCACTTGTCCCTTGCGGCCGGGCAATGGATTTGGCACTTGTCCCTGGTGGCCGGGCAATGGATTTGGTACTTGTCCCTGGTGGTTTGGTTGGGGGCGGCCGGGCAATGGATTTGGTACTTGTCCCTGGGCGGCCGGGCAATGGATTTGGCAATTGTCCCTGGCATGGTTTGGTTGTTGGGGGGGGGTGGTTTGGTTGTTGTGGGTGGTTTGGTTGTTGGGTGGTTTGGTTTGTTGTGGGCCGGACAATGGATTTGGCACTTGTCCCTGGCAGCGGCGGGCAATGGATTTGGCACTTGTCCCTGTGGCGGCCGGACAATGGATTTGGTACTTGTCCCTGGCGGCCGGACAATGGATTTGGTACTTGTCCCTGGGCGGCCGGACAATGGATTTGGTACTTGTCTGGTGGCCGGACAATGGATTTGGCACTTGTCCCTGGGCGGCCGGACAATGGATTTGGCACTTGTCCCTGGCAGCCGGGCAATGGATTTGGCACTTGTCCCTGGGCGGCCGGACAATGGATTTGGTACTTGTCCCTGTGGCCGGACAATGGATTTGGCACTTGTCCCTGGGCGGCCGGACAATGGATTTGGCACTTGTCCCTGGCAGCCGGGCAATGGATTTGGCACTTGTCCCTGGGCGGCCGGACAATGGATTTGGTACTTGTCCCTGGCGGCCGGACAATGGATTTGGTACTTGTCCCTGGTGGCCGGACAATGGATTTGGCACTTGTCCCTGGGCGGCCGGACAATGGATTTGGTACTTGTCCCTTGCGGCCGGGCAATGGATTTGGTACTTGTCCCTTGCGGCGGCGGGCAATGGATTTGGCACTTGTCCCTATGAGCCGGGCAATGGATTTGGCATTTGTCCCTGGGCGGCCGGGCAATGGATTTGGTATTGTCCCTTGTGGCGGTGGCAATGGATTTGGCACTTGTCCCTGGGCGGCCGGGCAATGGATTTGGCACTTGTCCCTGTGGCGGCATGACAATGGATTTGGTACTTGTCCCTTGCGGCCGGGCAATGGATTTGGTACTTGTCCCTGGTGGCCGGACAATGGATTTGGCACTTGTCCCTGGCAGCGGCGGACAATGGATTTGGTACTTGTCCCTGGGCGGCCGGACAATGGATTTGGTATTGTCCCTGGGCGGCCGGACAATGGATTTGGCACTTGTCCCTGGGCGGCCGGGCAATGGATTTGGCACTTGTCCCTGTGGCGGCATGACAATGGATTTGGTACTTGTCCCTGGCGGCCGGGCAATGGATTTGGTTTGTTGTGGGTGGTTGGCACTTGTCCCTGGCAGCGGCTGACAATGGATTTGGTACTTGTGGGGTGGTTTGGTTTGTTGTGGGTGGTTTGGTTGTTGGGGGGGTGGTTTGGTTTGTCCCTGGTGGCCGGACAATGGATTTGGCACTTGTACCTGGGCGGCCGGACAATGGATTTGGCACTTGTCTCTGGTGGCTGGGCAATGGATTTGGCACTTGTCTCTGGCGGCCGGGCAATGGATTTGGCACTTGTCCCTGGCAGGGCAATGGATTTGGCACTTGTCCCTGGGCGCGGGCAATGGATTTGGCACTTGTCCCTGGTGGCTGGGCAATGGATTTGGCACTTGTCATTGGTGGCCGGGCAATGGATTTGGCACTTGTCTCTGGCGGCCGGGCAATGGATTTGGCACTTGTCCCTGGGCGCGGGCAATGGATTTGGTACTTGTCTCTTGTGACCGGGCAATGGATTTGGCACTTGTCCCTGGGCGCGGGCATGGATTTGGCACTTGTCTCTGGCGGCCGGGCAATGGATTTGGCTTTGTCCTTGCGACCGGGCAATGGATTTGGCACTTGTCCCTGGCAGCCGGGCAATGGATTTGGCACTTGTCCCTGGCAGCCGGGCAATGGATTTGGCACTTGTCCCTGGCAGCCGGCAATGGATTTGGCAATTCTCCCTGGCAGCCGAACAATGGATTTGGCACTTGTCCCTGGCAGCCGGACAATGGATTTGGCACTTGTCCCTGGCAGCCGGACAATGGATTTGGTACTTGTCCCTGGCAGCCGGACAATGGATTTGGCACTTGTCCCTGGCAGCCGGACAATGGATTTGGCACTTGTCCCTGGCAGCCGGACAATGATTTGGCACTTGTCCCTGGCAGCCGGACAATGGATTTGGCACTTGTCCCTGGCAGCCGGACAATGGATTTGGCACTTGTCCCTGGCAGCCGGACAATGGATTTGGCACTTGTCCCTGGCAGCCGGACAATGGATTTGGCACTTGTCCCTGGCAGCCTGACAATGGATTTGGCACTTGTCCCTGGCAGCCGGACAATGGATTTGGCACTTGTCCCTGGCAGCCGGACAATGGATTTAGCACTTGTCCCTGGCAGCCGGACAATGGATTTGGTGTCCCTAGCGGCGGCCGGACAATGGATTTGGCACTTGTCCCTAGCAGCCGGGCAATGGATTTGGCACTTGTCCCTAGCGGCGGCCGGACAATGGATTTGGTATTGTCCCTAGCGGCGGCCTGACAATGGATTTGGCACTTGTCCCTAGCGGCGGCCGGGCAATGGATTTGGCACTTGTCCCTAGTGGCGGCATGACAATGGATTTGGTACTTGTCCCTAGCGGCCAGACAATGGATTTGGTACTTGTCCCTAGTGGCCAGACAATGGATTTGGCACTTGTCCCTAGCAGCGGCCGGACAATGGATTTGGTACTTGTCCCTAGCAGCGGCCGGACAATGGATTTGGTACTTGTCCCTAGTGGCCAGACAATGATTTGGCACTTGTCCCTAGCGGCGGCCCGGCAATGGATTTGGTACTTGTCCCTAGCAGCCGGGCAATGGATTTGGTATTGTCCCTAGCAGCGCCGGGCAATGGATTGGCACTTGTCCCTAGCGGCGGCGGACAATGGATTTGGTATTTGTCCCTAGCGGCGGCCGGACAATGGATTTGGCACTTGTCCCTAGCGGCGGCCGGGCAATGGATTTGGCACTTGTCCTAGTGGCCAGACAATGGATTTGGCACTTGTCCCTAGCAGCGGCCGGGCAATGGATTTGCAACTTGTCCCTAGCGGCGGCCGGACATGGATTTGGTACTTGTCCCTAGCGGCCAGACAATGGATTGGTACTTGTCCCTAGCGGCGGCCGGACAATGGATTTGGTACTTGTCCCTAGTGGCCAGACAATGGATTTGGCACTTGTCCCTAGCGGCGGCCGGACAATGGATTTGGCACTTGTCCCTAGCAGCCGGGCAATGGATTTGGCACTTGTCCCTAGCGGCGGCCGGACAATGGATTTGGTACTTGTCCCTAGTGGCCAGACAATGGATTTGGCACTTGTCCCTAGCGGCGGCCGGACAATGGATTTGGTATTGTCTCTAGCGGCGGCCGGACAATGGATTTGGCACTTGTCCCTAGCGGCGGCCGGGCAATGGATTTGGCACTTGTCCCTAGTGGCGGCATGACAATGGATTTGGTACTTGTCCCTAGCAGCGGCCGGACAATGGATTTGGTACTTGTCCCTAGCGGCCAGACAATGGATTTGGTACTTGTCCCTAGTGGCCAGACAATGGATTTGGCACTTGTCCCTAGCGGCGGCCGGACAATGGATTTGGTACTTGTCCCTAGCGGCGGCCGGACAATGGATTTGGCACTTGTCCCTAGCAGCCGGACAATGGATTTGGCACTTATCCATAGCAGCGGCCGGACAATGGATTTGGTACTTGTCCCTAGCGGCGGCCGGACAATGGATTTGGCACTTGTCCCTAGCAGCGGCCGGGCAATGGATTTGGCACTTGTCCTAGTGGCGGCCGGACAATGGATTTGGTACTTGTCCCTAGCGGCCAGACAATGATTTGGTACTTGTCCCTAGCGGCGGCCGGACAATGGATTTGGTACTTGTCCCCTAGCGGCCGGGCAATGGATTTGGCACTTGTCCCTAGTGGCCGGGCAATGGATTTGGCACTTGTCCCTAGTGGCCGGGCAATGGATTTGGCACTTGTCCCTAGTGGCCAGGCAATGGATTTGGCACTTGTCCCTAGTGGCCGGGCAATGGATTTGGCACTTGTCCCTAGCGGCCGGGCAATGGATTTGGCACTTGTCCCTAGTGGCCGGGCAATGGATTTGGCACTTGTCCCTAGCGGCTGGGCAATTGATTTGGCTATGCTGATGTATACATATTTTTTATTATTAGTGTACTTTCTTGTACCTGAATTTTTTAAAATTTGTTCACATTTGTTCTTCCATCCCACGCCCTCCCCTAAAAATCCCTCTAAACCGAAAACCCCTCCAAACCAAACTTGTCTTCTAGTCCGGAGGCAGTTCAGTATAGAAGGGTTTCACTGTACAACACAACATCATACCCCCATAATACACAAATACAACACAACATCATACCCCCATAATACACAAATACAATACAACATCATACCCCATAATACACAAATACAACACGGCAAGCATCATACCCCCATAATACACAAATACAATACAACATCATACCCCCATAATACACAAATACAACACGGCAAGCATCATACCCCCATAATACACAAATACAACACAACATCATACCCCCATAATACACAAATACAAACACCATCATACCCACATAATACACAAATACAACACAAATCATACCCCCATAATACACAAATACAACACAACATCATACCCACATAATACACAAATACAACACGGCAAGCATCATACCCCCATAATACACAAATACAACCAACATCATACCTCCATAATACACAAATACAAACAACATCATACCCCCATAATACACAAATACAAACAACATCATACCCCCATAATACACAAATACAACATGGCAAGCATCATACCCCCATAATACACAAATACAACACAACATCATACCCCCATAATACACAAATACAACACAACATCATACCCCATAATACACAAATACAAACACAACATCATACCCCCATAATACACAAATACAATACAACATCATACCCCCATAATACACAAATACAATACAACATCATACCCCCATAATACACAAATACAATACAACATCATACCCCATAATACACAAATACAACACAACATCATACCCCCATAATACACAAATACAACACAACATCATACCCCCATAATACACAAATACAACACAACATCATACCCCCATAATACACAAATACAACATGGCATCATACCACCATAATACACAAATACAACACAACATCATACCCCCATAATACACAAATACAACACGGCAAGCATCATACCCCCATAATACACAAATACAACACAACATCATACCCCATAATACACAAATACAACACAACATCATACCCCCATAATACACAAATACAACACGACAAGCATCATACCCACATAATACACAAATACAACACAACATCATACCCCATATTACAATACAACATGGCAAGCATCATACCCCCATAATACACAAATACAACACAACATCATACCCCCATAATACACAAATACAACACAACATCATACCCCCATAATACACAAATACAACACGGCAAGCATCATACCCCCATAATACACAAATACAGCACAACATCATACCCCCATAATACACAAATACAACATGGCAAGCATCATACCCCCATAATACACAAATACAACACAACATCATACCCCCATAATACACAAATACAACACAACATCATACCCCCATAATACACAAATACAGCATGATACCCCCAAAATACACAACTACTCCAGTACAAAACAGCAACATACGCATATCAAACATAAATTGTGTCCACTCACCCGGCTTGTGGTTTGAAGAATTGCAGCAAGTAGGGATCTGTGCTGAGATATCTGGCAACAGCATTGGCCATATTGTCGTAGTTCATACGCAGTGACAACTCCAGGGTGAAACCAGGATCACTTATCACATTTTTATCACAGAAAGTAATTTCAACACGGTAATAGAGGTCTCTGAAAATAGTAGTTATGATGACAATATAAACTGGCAGATCCCTGCAAGCTTGAAGTTGTATATGGTTTCATTTGAAAGCTTGTCTTCTAGTTCTTATGATTTCCATAATTGCTATGTCATGCACAAATATGTCATTGCTATGTCTTTGTTCGCATCTTGGGTGTAGAATTCCGAAGTCAGACTTTTAAATCTAAGCATTCTGGCAAGTCAAAACATTAAAAAACGTCAACAAATATTACTTGCGCTTCTCATGCCATTGCCATATAAAAGTAAAGTAAAGCGTTTGTTTATTATAGTATCACCCCTATTAGAATGGCCAGCCATTATAGACTTATTAAACACCTGTTTCTTTATGAACATCAGTACTTCCCGGATGCTTGTAGGCCAGGCAATCGGTAACCATTATTTAACTAGCTGGCAGCTTACAAACCGGCCAAATCAGAACAAAACCATGACGAGGTTCAAACCTTCGACCTCCCGCTCTATAGGCGGTTTTAACCACTAGGCCATATAATAGCACTTCTTAATTGACAAGCAGCCGCCTGTCAATTAAACTAAACAATAATCCAATCAGCTATCGTTATTTCACACACCCTCAAACATCGATAATCTCTAAATAACATACTCGGACAAGCTAGGATCAAACTACAGTAGTAACGACAAACCCCACGTCAAACTACAGTAGTAATGGCAAACCCCACGTCAAACTACAGTAGTAACGGCAAACCCCACGTCAAACTACAGTAGTAACGGCAAAATGTCAAACTACAGTAGTAACGGCAAACCCCACGTCAAACTACAGTAGTAACGGCAAACCCCACGTCAAACTACAGTAGTAACGGCAAACCCCACATCAAACTACAGTAGTAACGTCAAACTACAGTAGTAACGTCAAACTACAGTAGTAACGGCAAACCCCACGTCAAACTACAGTAGTAACGGCAAACCCACGTCAAACTACAGTAGTAACGGCAAACCCACGTCAAACTACAGTAGTAACGGCAAACCCCCACGTCAAACTACAGTAGTAACGGCAAACCCCACGTCAAACTACAGTGTAACGGCAAACCCCACGTTAAACTACAGTAGTAACGTCAAATACAGTAGTAATGTCAAACTACAGTAGTAACGACAACCCCACGTCAAACTACAGTAGTAACGGCAAACTACAGTAGTAACGGCAAACCCCGAGTCAAACTACAGTAGTAACGGCAAACTACAGTAGTAACGGAAAACCCCACGTCAAACTACAGTAGTAAAGTCAAACTACAGTAGTAACGGCAAACCCCACTTCAAACTACAGTAGTAACGGCAAACTACAGTAGTAACGGCAAACCCCACGTCAAACTACAGTAGTAACGGCAAACCCCACGTCAAACTACAGTAGTAACGTCAAACTACAGTAGTAACGTCAAACTACAGTAGTAACGTCAAACTACAGTAGTAACAGCAAACCCCACGTCAAACTACAGTAGTAACGGCAAACCCCACGTCAAACTACAGTAGTAACGGCAAACCCACGTCAAACTACAGTAGTAACGGCAAACCCCACGTCAAACTACAGTAGTAACGTCAAACCCCACGTCAAACTACAGTAGTAACGTCAAACGCCACGTCAAACTACAGTAGTAACGGCAAACCCCACGTCAAACTACAGTAGTAACGGCAAACCCCACGTCAAACTACAGTAGTAACGGCAAACCCCACGTCAAACTACAGTAGTAACGTCAAACTACAGTAGTAACGGCAAACCCCACGTCAAACTACAGTAGTAACGGCAAACCCCACGTCAAACTACAGTAGTAACGGCAAACCCCACGTCAAACTACAGTAGTAACGGCAAACCCCACGTTAAACTACAGTAGTAACGTCAAATTACAGTAGTAACGTCAAACTACAGTAGTAATGTAAAACTACAGTAGTAACGACAAACCCAACGTCAAACTACAGTAGTAAAGTCAAACTACAGTAGTAACGGCAAACCCCACGTCAAACTACAGTAGTAACGGCAAACTACAGTAGTAACGGCAAACCCCATGTCAAACTACAGTAGTAACGGCAAACCCCACGTCAAACTACAGTAGTAACGTCAAACTACAGTAGTAACGGCAAACCCCACGTCAAACTACAGTAGTAACGGCAAACCCCACGTCAAACTACAGTAGTAACGGCAAACTACAGTAGTAACGGCAAACCCCACGTCAACTACAGTAGTAACGGCAAACCCACGTCAAACTACAGTAGTACGGCAAACCACGTCAAATACAGTAGTAACGGCAAACCAGTCAAACTACAGTAGTAACGTCAAACTACAGTAGTAAGGAAACCCCACGTCAAACTACAGTGGTAACGGCAAACCCCACGTCAAACTACAGTAGTACGGCAAACCCCACGTCAAACTACAGTAGTAACGGCAAATCCCACGTCAAACTACAGTAGTAACGGCAAACCCAACGTCAAACTACAGTAGTAACGGCAAACCCCACGTCAAACTACAGTAGTAACGGCAAACCCCACGTTTTAAACTTACAAAATAATGGTTAAACTTACAAAATAATGGTTAACCCTGTATTACATATAAAAATAAATTGTATGTAAACATTTAACAAATATTTCTTACATATAAAGACAAAAAGTGCTAGCCAGTTACTTTTAAATATAAACCAGAAAAGCTTAACGATATTCATGTTTGAGGAGAAAACATAGACATATTTATTTCATTTTTATAAAGACCATCATTCTTTTGTTGAAATCTGAATGCTCCAGGCACCAATTATGACCTTGTGTATTACACAATATACCACTATATTGATTGGGGACTGACTGGGTGTTTTAGACAGCTGTTGTACAGACTCAGAGAATATAAAGTCTGATAATTATATGGATATATAGTTCAACTTTTATATTTATTTTAATTATTAGGAAATCATCGACAAAATTGTTACATCATTACAATGTCATAGGGATCAGTCTCAATAAATGTTTTGGTAGTTATATAGTTTATACAAATTATCTTAGCTCGATTGCGAAGCAAGTTCTTACAACTTAATTATTATTAATCACACTCGAGACCTCATTCCTGATGGAATCCATCGCCACGAGGGAGAGAAGAGACGTGGAATTTAAATGCCTTGCCTAAGGACACAATCGTCCAGCAGGGTTCAAATTCCATTTTTTTTCGCAAATGAAGCGTACACGCTACATCTGCGCTATCACGACTTCCAGCTATATCAGTTCTAAATGATTCATGCCAGTGACATCCGTGAGGACACTATATGGAAATTACACTATTGTCATAGATATTTTAAATTGTACTATTTAAATTTGTTTGTCAGAGGTTTCGCATTACTGGGTCATGTGATCTTAGGGGTGATGCGATGGGGGCAATTAGCAACTGGTTAATTGCCATGTATGGTATTATTCAGGGTTCATACTTAATGAAAATGAAGCACTTTTTAATAACTAATTTTGGGCAATTTAAGGAACATTTACAAGCATATGCTTTCCAATATTTTTTATATTTGGCAATATAAATACATTCCAGCAGCAGCAAATTTACACAGACATCATTATGTCAATACAGACACAGATCAGTAGAATATTTGCTTTATTTCTTAGCAAAACATGCAGATTGGGAATCTTATAGAATTCAAATGAACCCCATTGAGAATTGTTTGTGCAGAATAAGAAGTGCTGTCACTATGATGTCATCTATCTGGACCTCTATTAATACTGTACCACACAATTCTGATAATAGAGAATGAATATGCAGCACAATACAACATAAACCTTGCAGCTTTAGGTGCACGTCATTCCCGATTTCCAGACACAACATGCAGAAATCAGCATACAAACTGGGAACCATTACAAATACACCATCTCAATACACGCCTTACACTGCTTCAGTAACTGAATAAGCACCTACCATGCTGGTTATTATGGAGAGTTCAAACAGCTGCTACAATACACTATATAGTTCCTCATCCAAATAGCTGCTACAATACGCTAGATAGTTCCTCATCAAAATAGCTGCTACAATACACTATATAGTTCCTCATCAAAATATCTGCTACAATACACTAGATAGTTCCTCATCAAAATAGCTGCTACAATAAACTATATAGTACCTCTTTAAAATAGCTGCTACAATACACTATATAGTTCCTCATCAAAATAGCTGCTACAATACACTATATAGTACCTCCTCCAAATAGCTGCTACAATACACTATATAGTTCCTCATCCAAATAGCTGCTACAATACACTATATAGTTCCTCATCCAAATAGCTGCTACAATACACTATATAGCACCTCATCCAAATAGCTGCTACAATACACTATATAGTTCCTCATCCAAATAGCTGCTACAATACACTATATAGTTCCTCATCCAAATATCTGCTACAATACACTATATAGTTCCTCATCAAAATAGCTGCTACAATACACTATATAGTTCCTCATCCAAATAGCTGCTACAATACACTATATAGTTCCTCATCAAAATAGCTGCTACAATACACTATATAGTTCCTCATCAAAATAGCTGCTACAATACACTATATAGTTCATCAAAATAGCTGCTACAATACACTATATAGTACCTCATCCAAATATAGTTCCTCATCCAAATAGCTGCTACAATACACTATATAGTTCCTCATTCAAATAGCTGCTACAATACACTATATAGTACCTCATCCA
>CM026390.1:99559914-99633877 GCA_014843695.1 Archivesica marissinica | reverse complement strand
CCCCTCATTTCCGAACACCAGAGAGCCATTTATGCAATTCTATTGAACGTCTAGCGGCTAAAATGCTGATCCGAACGAGGTCTAGCGGCGAAAATGCAATCTTATCTCGCCTGAAGTTTAACACCTTTGGTGGTCGGCATATTGTTTACATTATATTGGGGGTGTTGTTGAGAGAATAAAAAGGCGCGTGGTTTAATTATTAGTGTTTTCTCGAGTCTGCGCGCGCCATTATACTTGGACAATCTCGATAAAAAATGTTCGTTGGGCCCGGTGTAACAAAATCAATTTTCTAGATACAAAACATGGCAATTCCATATCTATTTTAGACACGTAATTTTAAGACGCTCCATAGCGGTTACTTCCCTTGACTATAATCTATAATTACTGTACCAGTCAGCTGACGGCATTAAATCGCGGTTTGAAGTTTATTGACAAGTAAGTGCCTCGAGTAAAACATCTGACTCGGATTAATGCATGACTGCGTGATTATCAGACAATAGAATAGGGGCAATTAACAATGATCAGTCATGCAGGTTGCATATCATCTGATATGTCATGGGAAACTTCACAGCGGTGTACATTCAAATATTAATAGCATGGTAATCTTTGATTGTCCGGCAGTCACTTGTCCCTAGCGGCCGGGCAATGAATTTGGCACTTGTCCCTAGCGGTCGGGCAATGGATTTGGTACTTGTCCCTAGCGGCCGGGCAATGGATTTGGCACTTGTCCCTAGCGGCGGCCGGACAATGGATTTGGTACTTGTCCCTAGCGGCGGCCGGACAATGGATTTGGCACTTATCCATAGCAGCGGCCAGGCAATGGATTTGGCACTTGTCCCTAGCGGCGGCCGGACAATGGATTTGCACTTGTCCCTAGCGGCCAACAATGGATTTGGTACTTGTCCCTAGCGGCGGCCGGACAATGGATTTGGCACTTGTCCCTAGCAGCGGCCGGCAATGGATTTGGCACTTGTCCCTAGCGGCGGTCGGACAATGGATTTGGTACTTGTCCCTAGCGGCCAGACAATGGATTTGGTACTTGTCCCTAGTGGCCAGACAATGGATTTGGCACTTGTACCTAGCGGCGGCCGGACAATGGATTTGGCACTTGTCCCTAGCAGCCGGGCAATGGATTTGGCACTTGTCCCTAGCAGCCGGGCAATGGATTTGGCACTTGTCCCTAGCAGCCGGGCAATGGATTTGGTACTTGTCCCTAGTGGCCAGACAATGGATTTGGCACTTGTCCCCTAGCGGCGGCCGGACAATGGATTTGGCACTTGTCCCTAGCAGCCGGGCAATGGATTTGGCCTTGTCCCTAGCGGGCGGCCGGACAATGGATTTGGTACTTGTCCCTAGCGGCCAGACAATGGATTTGGTACTTGTCCCTAGTGGCCAGACAATGGATTTGGCACTTGTCCCTAGCGGCGGCCGGACAATGGATTTGGTACTTGTCCCTAGCGGCGGCCGGACAATGGATTTGGTACTTGTCCCTAGCGGCGGCCGGACAATGGATTTGGCACTTGTCCCTAGCAGCCGGGCACTGGATTTGGCACTTGTCCCTAGCGGCGGCCGGACAATGGATTTGGTATTGTCTCTAGCGGCGGCCGGACAATGGATTTGGCACTTGTCCCTAGCGGCGGCCGGGCAATGGATTTGGCACTTGTCCCTAGTGGCGGCATGACAATGGATTTGGTACTTGTCCCTAGCAGCGGCCGGACAATGGATTTGGTACTTGTCCCTAGCGGCCAGACAATGGATTTGGTACTTGTCCCTAGTGGCCAGACAATGGATTTGGCACTTGTCCCTAGCGGCGGCCGGACAATGGATTTGGTACTTGTCCCTAGCGGCGGCCGGACAATGGATTTGGCACTTGTCCCTAGCAGCCGGACAATGGATTTGGCACTTATCCATAGCAGCGGCCGGACAATGGATTTGGTACTTGTCCCTAGCGGCGGCCGGACAATGGATTTGGCACTTGTCCCTAGCAGCGGCCGGGCAATGGATTTGGCACTTGTCCCTAGTGGCGGCCGGACAATGGATTTGGTACTTGTCCCTAGCGGCCAGACAATGATTTGGTACTTGTCCCTAGCGGCGGCCGGACAATGATTTGTTACTTGTCCCTAGTGGCCAGACAATGGATTTGGCACTTGTCCCTAGCGGCGGCCGGACAATGGATTTGGCACTTGTCCCTAGCAGCCGGCAATGGATTTGGCACTTGTCCCTAGCGGCGGCCGACAATGGATTTGGTACTTGTCCCTAGTGGCCAGACAATGTATTGGCACTTGTCCCTAGCGGCGGCCGGACAATGGATTTGGCACTTGTCCCTAGCAGCCGGGCAATGGATTTGGCACTGTCCCTAGCGCCAGACATGGATTTGGTACTTGTCCCTAGTGGCCAGACAATGGATTTGGCACTTGTCCCTAGCGGCGGCCGGACAATGGATTTGGTACTTGTCCCTAGTGCCAGACAATGGATTTGGCACTTGTACCTAGCGGCGGCCGACAATGGATTTGGCACTTGTCCCTAGCAGCCGGGCAATGGATTTGGCACTTGTCCTTAGCGGCGGCCGGACAATGGATTTGGTATTTGTCCCTAGCGGCGGCCGGACAATGGATTTGGCACTTGTCCCTAGCGGCGGCCGGGCAATGGATTTGGCACTTGTCCCTAGTGGCCAGACAATGGATTTGGCACTTGTCCCTAGCAGCGGCCGGGCAATGGATTTGGCACTTGTCCCTAGCGGCGGCCGGACAATGGATTTGGTACTTGTCCCTAGCGGCCAGACAATGGATTTGGTACTTGTCCCTAGCGGCGGCCGGACACATGGATTTGGTACTTGTCCCTAGTGGCCAGACAATGGATTTGGCACTTGTCCCTACGGCGGCCGGACAATGGATTTGGCACTTGTCCCTAGCAGCCGGGCATGGATTTGGCACTTGTCCCTAGCGGCGGCCGGACAATGGATTTGGTACTTGTCCCTAGTGGCCAGACAATGGATTTGGCACTTGTCCCTAGCGGCGGCCGGACAATGGATTTGGCACTTGTCCCTAGCAGCCGGGCAATGGATTTGGCACTTGTCCCTAGCGGCGGCCGGACAATGGATTTGTACTTGTCCCTAGCGGCCAGACAAGGATTTGGTACTTGTCCCTAGTGGCCAGACAATGGATTTGGCACTTGTCCCTAGCGGCGGCCGGACAATGGATTTGGTACTTGTCCCTAGCGGCCAGACAATGGATTTGGTACTTGTCCCTAGCGGCGGCCGGACAATGGATTTGGCACTTGTCCCTAGCAGCCGGGCAATGGATTTGGCACTTGTCCCTAGCGGCGGCCGGACAATGGATTTGGTATTGTCCCTAGTGGCGGCCTGACAATGGATTTGGCACTTGTCCCTAGCGGCGGCCGGGCAATGGATTTGGCACTTGTCCCTAGTGGCGGCATGACAATGGATTTGGTACTTGTCCCTAGCGGCCAGACAATGGATTTGGTACTTGTCCCTAGTGGCCAGACAATGGATTTGGCACTTGTCCCTAGCAGCGGCCGGACAATGGATTTGGTACTTGTCCCTAGCGGCGGCCGGACAATGGATTTGGTATTGTCCCTAGCGGCGGCCAGACAATGGATTTGGCACTTGTCCCTAGCGGCGGCCGGGCAATGGATTTGGCACTTGTCCCTAGTGGCGGCATGACAATGGATTTGGTACTTGTCCTAGCGGCCAGACAATGGATTTGGTACTTGTCCCTAGTGGCCAGACAATGGATTGGCACTTGTCCCTAGCAGCGGCCGGACAATGGATTTGGTACTTGTCCCAGCGGCCAGACAATGGATTTGGTACTTGTCCCTAGTGGCCAGACAATGGATTTGGCACTTGTCCCTAGCGGCGGCCGGACATGGATTTGTACTTGTCCCTAGTGGCCAGACAATGGATTTGGCACTTGTACCTAGCGGCGGCCGGACAATGGATTTGGCACTTGTCCCTAGCAGCCGGCAATGGATTTGGCACTTGTCCTTAGCGGCGGCCGGACAATGGATTTGGTATTTGTCCCTAGCGGCGGCCGGACAATGGATTTGGCACTTGTCCCTAGCGGCGGCCGGGCAATGGATTTGGCACTTGTCCCTAGTGGCCAGACAATGGATTTGGCACTTGTCCCTAGTGGCCGGACAATGGATTTGGCACTTGTCCCTAGCAGCCGGGCAATGGATTTAGCACTTGTCCCTAGCGGCGGCCGGACAATGGATTTGGTACTTGTCCCTAGCGCCGGACAATGGATTTGGCACTTTTCCCTAGCAGCCGGACAATGGATTTGGCACTTATCCATAGCAGCGGCCAGGCAATGGATTTGGCACTTGTCCCTAGCGGCGGCCGGACAATGGATTTGGCACTTGTCCCTAGCGCGGCCGGACAATGGATTTGGCACTTGTCCCTAGCAGCGGCCGGGCAATGGATTTGGCACTTGTCCCTAGTGGCGGCCGGACAATGGATTTGGTACTTGTCCCTAGCGGCCAGACAATGGATTTGGTACTTGTCCCTAGCGGCGGCCGGACAATGGATTTGGTACTTGTCCCTAGTGGCCAGACAATGGATTTGGCACTTGTCCCTAGCGGCGGCCGGACAATGGATTTGGCACTTGTCCCTAGCAGCCGGGCAATGGATTTGGCACTTGTCCCTAGCGGCGGCCGGACAATGGATTTGGTACTTGTCCCTAGTGGCCAGACAATGGATTTGGCACTTGTCCCTAGCGGCGGCCGGACAATGGATTTGGCACTTGTCCCTAGCAGCCGGGCAATGGATTTGGCACTTGTCCCTAGCGGCGGCCGGACAATGGATTTGGTACTTGTCCCTAGCGGCCAGACAATGGATTTGGTACTTGTCCCTAGTGGCCAGACAATGGATTTGGCACTTGTCCCTAGCGGCGGCCGGACAATGGATTTGGTACTTGTCCCTAGCGGCTAGACAATGGATTTGGTACTTGTCCCTAGCGGCGGCCGGACAATGGATTTGGCACTTGTCCCTAGCAGCCGGGCAATGGATTTGGCACTTGTCCCTAGCGGCGGCCGGACAATGGATTTGGTATTGTCCCTAGCGGCGGCCTGACAATGGATTTGGCACTTGTCCCTAGCGGCGGCCGGGCAATGGATTTGGCACTTGTCCCTAGTGGCGGCATGACAATGGATTTGGTACTTGTCCCTAGCGGCCAGACAATGGATTTGGTACTTGTCCCTAGTGGCCAGACAATGGATTTGGCACTTGTCCCTAGCAGCGGCCGGACAATGGATTTGGTACTTGTCCCTAGCAGCGGCCGGACAATGGATTTGGTACTTGTCCCTAGTGGCCAGACAATGGATTTGGCACTTGTCCCTAGCGGCGGCCGGGCAATGGATTTGGTACTTGTCCCTAGCAGCCGGGCAATGGATTTGGTATTTGTCCCTAGCAGCGGCCGGGCAATGGATTTGGCACTTGTCCCTAGCGGCGGCCGGACAATGGATTTGGTATTTGTCCCTAGCGGCGGCCGGACAATGGATTTGGCACTTGTCCCTAGCGGCGGCCGGGCAATGGATTTGGCACTTGTCCCTAGTGGCCAGACAATGGATTTGGCACTTGTCCCTAGCAGCGGCCGGGCAATGGATTTGGCACTTGTCCCTAGCGGCGGCCGGACAATGGATTTGGTACTTGTCCCTAGCGGCCAGACAATGGATTTGGTACTTGTCCCTAGCGGCGGCCGGACAATGGATTTGGTACTTGTCCCTAGTGGCCAGACAATGGATTTGGCACTTGTCCCTACGCAGCCGGACAATGGATTTGGCACTTGTCCCTAGCAGCCGGGCAATGGATTTGGCACTTGTCCCTACGCAGCCGGACAATGGATTTGGTACTTGTCCCTAGTGGCCAGACAATGGATTTGGCACTTGTCCATAGCGGCGGCCGGACAATGGATTTGGTACTTGTCCCTAGCAGCCGGGCAAGGATTTGGCACTTGTCCCTAGCGGCGGCCGGACAATGGATTTGGTACTTGTCCCTAGTGGCCAGACAATGGATTTGGCACTTGTCCCTAGCGGCGGCCGGACAATGGATTTGGCACTTGTCCCTAGCAGCCGGGCAATGGATTTGGCACTTGTCCCTAGCGGCGGCCGGACAATGGATTTGGTACTTGTCCCTAGCGGCCAGACAATGGATTTGGTACTTGTCCCTAGTGGCCAGACAATGGATTTGGCACTTGTCCCTAGCGGCGGCCGGACAATGGATTTGGTACTTGTCCCTAGCGGCCAGACAATGGATTTGGTACTTGTCCCTAGCGGCGGCCGGACAATGGATTTGGCACTTGTCCCTAGCAGCCGGGCAATGGATTTGGCACTTGTCCCTAGCGGCGGCCGGACAATGGATTTGGTATTGTCCCTAGTGGCGGCCTGACAATGGATTTGGCACTTGTCCCTAGCGGCGGCCGGGCAATGGATTTGGCACTTGTCCCTAGTGGCGGCATGACAATGGATTTGGTACTTGTCCCTAGCGGCCAGACAATGGATTTGGTACTTGTCCCTAGTGGCCAGACAATGGATTTGGCACTTGTCCCTAGCAGCGGCCGGACAATGGATTTGGTACTTGTCCCTAGCGGCGGCCGGACAATGGATTTGGTATTGTCCCTAGCGGCGGCCGGACAATGGATTTGGCACTTGTCCCTAGCGGCGGCCGGGCAATGGATTTGGCACTTGTCCCTAGTGGCGGCATGACAATGGATTTGGTACTTGTCCCTAGCGGCCAGACAATGGATTTGGTACTTGTCCCTAGTGGCCAGACAATGGATTTGGCACTTGTCCCTAGCAGCGGCCGGACAATGGATTTGGTACTTGTCCCTAGCGGCCAGACAATGGATTTGGTACTTGTCCCTAGTGGCCAGACAATGGATTTGGCACTTGTCCCTAGCGGCGGCCGGACAATGGATTTGGTACTTGTCCCTAGTGGCCAGACAATGGATTTGGCACTTGTACCTAGCGGCGGCCGGACAATGGATTTGGCACTTGTCCCTAGCAGCCGGGCAATGGATTTGGCACTTGTCCTTAGCGGCGGCCGGACAATGGATTTGGTATTTGTCCCTAGCGGCGGCCGGACAATGGATTTGGCACTTGTCCCTAGCGGCGGCCGGGCAATGGATTTGGCACTTGTCCCTAGTGGCCAGACAATGGATTTGGCACTTGTCCCTAGCGGCCAGACATGGATTTGGCACTTGTCCCTAGCGGCCAGACAATGGATTTGGCACTTGTCCCTAGCGGCGGCCGGACAATGGATTTGGTACTTGTCCCTAGTGGCCAGACAATGGATTTGGCACTTGTACCTAGCGGCGGCCGGACACTTTTGGCACTTGTCCCTAGCAGCCGGGGCAATGGATTTGGCATTTTGGTACCCTAGCCAGACAATGGATTTGGCACTTGTCCCTAGCGGCGGCCGGGCACAAGTGGCCAGACAATGGATTTGGCACTTGTCCCTAGCAGCGGCCGGGCAATGGATTTGGCACTTGTCCCTAGCGGCGGCCGGACAATGGATTTGGTACCCCTAGAGACAATGGATTTGGTACTTGTCCCTAGCGGCGGCCGGACAATGGATTTGGTACCCCTAGTGGCCAGACAATGGATTTGGCACTTGTCCCTAGCGGCGGCCGGACAATGGATTTGGCACTTGTCCCTAGCAGCCGGGCATGGATTTGGCGTCCCTAGCGGCGGCCGGACATGGATTTGGTACTTGTCCCTAGTGGCCAGACAATGGATTTGGCACTCCCCTTTGGCACTTGTCCAGCAAGCGGGCCGGACATGGATTTGGCACTATTTGTCCCTAGCGGCGGCCGGACAATGGATTTGGCACTTGTCCCTAGCGGCCAGCAATGGATTTGGCACTTATCCAGAGCAAGCAGGCAAGCCGGCACTGGATTTGGCCCTAGCGGCCAGCCAATGGATTTGGTACTTGTCCCTAGCGGCGGCGGACTTGGATTTGGCACTTGTCCCTGCAGCCCGGCAATGGATTTGGCACTTGTCCCTAGTGGCGGCCGGACAATGGATTTGGTATTGTCCCTAGCGGCCAGATGGATTTGGTACTTGTCCCTAGCGGCGGCCGGACAATGGATTTGGTACTTGTCCCTAGTGGCCAGACAATGGATTTGGCACTTGTCCCTAGCGGCGGCCGGACAATGGATTTGGCACTTGTCCCTAGCAGCCGGGCAATGGATTTGGCACTTGTCCCTAGCGGCGGCCGGCAATGGATTTGGTACTTGTCCCTAGTGGCAAGGACAACTTGTCCCTAGCGGCGGCCGGACAATGGATTTGGCACTTGTCCCTAGCAGCAATGGATTTGGCACTTGTCCCTAGCGGCGGCCGGGCAATGGATTTGGTAGTGGCGGCTGGCAATGGATTTGGTACACTTGCAAGACAATGGATTTGGTACTTGTCCCTAGTTGCCCTAGCGGCGGCCGGACAATGGATTTGGCACTTGTCCCTAGCAGCGGCCGTCCCTAGTGGCGGCCGGACAATGGATTTGGTACTTGTGGATTTGGCACTTGTCCCTAGCGGCGGCCGGGCAATGGCAATGGATTTGGTACTTGTCCCTAGTGGCCAGACAATGGATTTGGCACTTGTCCCTATGGATTTGGTACTTGTCCCTAGCACAGGATTGGTACTTGTCCCTAGTGGCCAGACAATGGATTTGGCACTTGTACTTGCCCTAGTGGCAGGAATGGATTTGGCACTTGTCCCTAGCAGGATTTGGCGGCCGGACAATGGATTTGGTCCCTAGCTGCCCTAGGGCAACAATGGATTTGGCACTTGTCCTAGCGCGGCCGGGCAATGGATTTGGCACTTGTCCCTAGCGGCGGCCGGACAATGGATTTGGTACTTGTCCCTAGCGGCCAGACAATGGATTTGGTACTTGTCCTAGCGGCGGCCGGACAATGGATTTGGTACTTGTCCTAGTGGCCAGACAATGGTTTCCCTAGCGGCGGCCGGGCAATGGATTTGGCACTTGTCCCTAGACATGGATTTGGCAGACAATGGATTTGGTCCCTAGCCCTAGCCGGGCAATGGATTTGGCACTTGTCCCTAGCGGCGGCCGGACAATGGATTTGGCTTGTCCCTAGTGGATGTCCCTAGCACAATGGATTTGGCCGGGCAATATTTAGGCGGCCGGACAATGGATTTGGTACTTGTCCCTAGCGGCGGCACTTGGGATTTTGGTACTTGTCCCTAGCGGCCAGACAATGGATTTGGCCCCTAGCACAATGGATTTGGCACTTGTCCCTAGCGGCGGCCGGACAATGGATTTGGTCCCTAGCTGGATTTGGCACTTGTCCCTAGCAGGGCCAATGGATTTGGCAAGTGGCACTTTGGTACTTGTCCCTAGCGGCGGGACCGGCCGGACAATGGATTTGGTACTTGTCCCTAGTGGCCAGACAATGGATTTGGCACTTGTCCCTAGCGGCGGCCGGACAATGGATTTGGCACTTGTCCCTAGCAGCCGGGCAATGGATTTGGCACTTGTCCCTAGCGGCGGCCGGACAATGGATTTGGTACTTGTCCCTAGCGGCGGCCGGGCAATGGATTGGCACTTGTCCCTAGTGGATTTGGCACTTGTCCCTAGCGCGGCCGGGCACAATGGATTTGGTACTTGTCCCTAGCCAGACAATGGATTTGGTCCCTAGTGGCGGCATGACAATGGATTTGGTACTTGTCCCTAGCGGCCAGACAATGGATTTGGTACTTGTCCCTAGTGGCCAGACAATGGATTTGGCACTTGTCCCTAGCAGCGGCCGGCAGCAATGGATTTGGTACTTGTCCCTAGCGGCCGGACCGGACAATGGATTTGGTATTGTCCCTAGCAGGGGCAATGGCCGGACAATGGATTTGGCACTTGTCCCTTGGATTTGGCACTTGTCCCTAGCGGCGGCCGGGCAATGGATTTGGCACTTGTCCACTGGATTTGGTCCCTAGCAGCCGGGCAATGGATTTGGCACTTGTCCCTAGCGGCGGCCGGACAATGGATTTGGTACTTGTCCCTAGTGGCCAGACAATGGATTTGGTACTTGTCCCTAGCGGGGCCAGACAATGGATTTGGTACTTGTCCCTAGTGGCCTAGACAATGGATTTGGCACTTGTCCCTAGCAGCAGCGGCCAGGGACAATGGATTTGGTACTTGTCCCTAGCGGCCAGGACAATGGATTTGGCACTTGTCCCTAGCAGCCGGGCAATGGATTTGGCACTTGTCCCTAGTGGCCAGACAATGGATTTGGTACTTGTCCCTAGCCAGACAATGGATTTGGTCCCTAGCGGGGCGGCCGGACAATGGATTTGGTACTTGTCCCTAGCGGCGGCCGGGCAATGGATTTGGCACTTGTCCCTAGCACAATGGATTTGGCACTTGTACCTAGCCAGGGCGGCCGGGACAATGGATTTGGCACTTGTCCCTAGTGGCCAGACAATGGATTTGGCTTGTCCCTAGCGGCAAATGGATTTGGTACTTGTCCCTAGTGGCCAGACAATGGATTTGGCACTTGTCCTAGCGGCGGCCGGACAATGGATTTGGCTTGTCCTAGCGGCGGCGGACAATGGATTTGGTATTTGTCCCTAGCGGCGGCCGGACAATGGATTTGGCACTTGTCCCTAGCGGCGGCCGGGCAATGGATTTGGCACTTGTCCCTAGTGGCCAGACAATGGATTTGGCACTTGTCCCTAGCGGCGGCCGGACAATGGATTTGGTACTTGTCCCTAGCGGCCAGACAATGGATTTGGCACTTGTACCTAGCGGCGGCCGGACAATGGATTTTGCACTTGTCCCTAGCAGCCGGGCAATGGATTTGGCACTTGTCCCTACGGCAGCCGGACAATGGATTTGGCATTGTCCCTAGCATCCGGACAATAGATTTGGCACTTGTCCCTACGGCAGCCGGGCAATGGATTTGGCACTTGCCCACCAACAAAACTCCCTAGCGGCCGGGCAATGGATTTGGCACTTGTCCCTAGTGGCCGGGCAATGGATTTGGCACTTGTCCCTAGTGGCCGGGCAATGGATTTGGCACTTGTCCCTAGTGGCCAGGCAATGGATTTGGCACTTGTCCCTAGTGGCCGGGCAATGGATTTGGCACTTGTCCCTAGCGGCCGGGCAATGGATTTGGCACTTGTCCCTAGTGGCCGGGCAATGGATTTGGCACTTGTCCCTAGCGGCTGGGCAATTGATTTGGCTATGCTGATGTATACATATTTTTTATTATTAGTGTACTTTCTTGTACCTGAATTTTTTAAAATTTGTTCACATTTGTTCTTCCATCCCACGCCCTCCCCTAAAAATCCCTCTAAACCGAAAACCCCTCCAAACCAAACTTGTCTTCTAGTCCGGAGGCAGTTCAGTATAGAAGGGTTTCACTGTACAACACAACATCATACCCCCATAATACACAAATACAACACAACATCATACCCCCATAATACACAAATACAATACAACATCATACCCCATAATACACAAATACAACACGGCAAGCATCATACCCCCATAATACACAAATACAATACAACATCATACCCCCATAATACACAAATACAACACGGCAAGCATCATACCCCCATAATACACAAATACAACACAACATCATACCCCCATAATACACAAATACAACACACATCATACCCACATAATACACAAATACAAACACATCATACCCCCATAATACACAAATACAACACAACATCATACCCACATAATACACAAATACAACACGGCAAGCATCATACCCCCATAATACACAAATACAACACAACATCATACCTCCATAATACACAAATACAACACAACATCATACCCCCATACACAAATACACACAACATCATACCCCCATAATACACAAATACAACATGGCAAGCATCATACCCCCATAATACACAAATACAACACAACATCATACCCCCATAATACACAAATACAACACAACATCATACCCCCATAATCACAAATACAACACAACATCATACCCCCATAATACACAAATACAATACAACATCATACCCCCATAATACACAAATACAATACAACATCATACCCCCATAATACACAAATACAATACAACATCATACCCCCATAATACACAAATACAACACAACATCATACCCCCATAATACACAAATACAACACAACATCATACCCCCATAATACAAAACAACACAACATCATACCCCCATAATACACAAATACAACATGGCATCATACCCCCATAATACACAAATACAACACAACATCATACCCCCATAATACACAATACAACACGGCAAGCATCATACCCCCATAATACACAAATACAACACAACATCATACCCCATAATACACAAATACAACACAACATCATACCCCCATAATACACAAATACAACACGACAAGCATCATACCCACATAATACACAAACAACACACACAACATCATACCCCCATAATACACAAATACAACATGGCAAGCATCATACCCCCATAATACACAAATACAACACAACATCATACCCCCATAATACACAAATACAACACAACATCATACCCCCATAATACACAAATACAACACGGCAAGCATCATACCCCCATAATACACAAATACAGCACAACATCATACCCCCATAATACACAAATACAACATGGCAAGCATCATACCCCCATAATACACAAATACAACACAACATCATACCCCCATAATACACAAATACAACACAACATCATACCCCCATAATACACAAATACAGCATGATACCCCCAAAATACACAACTACTCCAGTACAAAACAGCAACATACGCATATCAAACATAAATTGTGTCCACTCACCCGGCTTGTGGTTTGAAGAATTGCAGCAAGTAGGGATCTGTGCTGAGATATCTGGCAACAGCATTGGCCATATTGTCGTAGTTCATACGCAGTGACAACTCCAGGGTGAAACCAGGATCACTTATCACATTTTTATCACAGAAAGTAATTTCAACACGGTAATAGAGGTCTCTGAAAATAGTAGTTATGATGACAATATAAACTGGCAGATCCCTGCAAGCTTGAAGTTGTATATGGTTTCATTTGAAAGCTTGTCTTCTAGTTCTTATGATTTCCATAATTGCTATGTCATGCACAAATATGTCATTGCTATGTCTTTGTTCGCATCTTGGGTGTAGAATTCCGAAGTCAGACTTTTAAATCTAAGCATTCTGGCAAGTCAAAACATTAAAAAACGTCAACAAATATTACTTGCGCTTCTCATGCCATTGCCATATAAAAGTAAAGTAAAGCGTTTGTTTATTATAGTATCACCCCTATTAGAATGGCCAGCCATTATAGACTTATTAAACACCTGTTTCTTTATGAACATCAGTACTTCCCGGATGCTTGTAGGCCAGGCAATCGGTAACCATTATTTAACTAGCTGGCAGCTTACAAACCGGCCAAATCAGAACAAAACCATGACGAGGTTCAAACCTTCGACCTCCCGCTCTATAGGCGGTTTTAACCACTAGGCCATATAATAGCACTTCTTAATTGACAAGCAGCCGCCTGTCAATTAAACTAAACAATAATCCAATCAGCTATCGTTATTTCACACACCCTCAAACATCGATAATCTCTAAATAACATACTCGGACAAGCTAGGATCAAACTACAGTAGTAACGACAAACCCCACGTCAAACTACAGTAGTAATGGCAAACCCCACGTCAAACTACAGTAGTAACGGCAAACCCCACGTCAAACTACAGTAGTAACGGCAAAATGTCAAACTACAGTAGTAACGGCAAACCCCACGTCAAACTACAGTAGTAACGGCAAACCCCACGTCAAACTACAGTAGTAACGGCAAACCCCACATCAAACTACAGTAGTAACGTCAAACTACAGTAGTAACGTCAAACTACAGTAGTAACGGCAAACCCCACGTCAAACTACAGTAGTAACGGCAAACCCCACGTCAAACTACAGTAGTAACGGCAAACCCCCACGTCAACTACAGTAGTAACGGCAAACCCCCGTCAAACTACAGTAGAACGCAAACCCCACGTCAAACTACAGTAGTAACGGCAAACCCCACGTTAAACTACAGTAGTAACGTCAAATTACAGTAGTAACGTCAAACTACAGTAGTAACGACACCCCACGTCAAACTACAGTAGTAACGGCAAACTACAGTAGTAACGGCAAACCCCGAGTCAAACTACAGTAGTAACGGCAAACTACAGTAGTAACGGAAAACCCCACGTCAAACTACAGTAGTAAAGTCAAACTACAGTAGTAACGGCAAACCCCACTTCAAACTACAGTAGTAACGGCAAACTACAGTAGTAACGGCAAACCCCACGTCAAACTACAGTAGTAACGGCAAACCCCACGTCAAACTACAGTAGTAACGTCAAACTACAGTAGTAACGTCAAACTACAGTAGTAACGTCAAACTACAGTAGTAACAGCAAACCCCACGTCAAACTACAGTAGTAACGGCAAACCCCACGTCAAACTACAGTAGTAACGGCAACCCCACGTCAAACTACAGTAGTAACGGCAAACCCCACGTCAAACTACAGTAGTAACGTCAAACCCCACGTCAAACTACAGTAGTAACGTCAAACGCCACGTCAAACTACAGTAGTAACGGCAAACCCCACGTCAAACTACAGTAGTAACGGCAAACCCCACGTCAAACTACAGTAGTAACGGCAAACCCCACGTCAAACTACAGTAGTAACGTCAAACTACAGTAGTAACGGCAAACCCCACGTCAAACTACAGTAGTAACGGCAAACCCCACGTCAAACTACAGTAGTAACGGCAAACCCCACGTCAAACTACAGTAGTAACGGCAAACCCCACGTTAAACTACAGTAGTAACGTCAAATTACAGTAGTAACGTCAAACTACAGTAGTAATGTAAAACTACAGTAGTAACGACAAACCCAACGTCAAACTACAGTAGTAAAGTCAAACTACAGTAGTAACGGCAAACCCCACGTCAAACTACAGTAGTAACGGCAAACTACAGTAGTAACGGCAAACCCCATGTCAAACTACAGTAGTAACGGCAAACCCCACGTCAAACTACAGTAGTAACGTCAAACTACAGTAGTAACGGCAAACCCCACGTCAAACTACAGTAGTAACGGCAAACCCCACGTCAAACTACAGTAGTAACGGCAAACTACAGTAGTAACGGCAAACCCCACGTCAAACTACAGTAGTAACGGCAAACCCCACGTCAAACTACAGTAGTAACGGCAAACCCCACGTCAAACTACAGTAGTAACGGCAAACCCCACGTCAAACTACAGTAGTAACGTCAAACTACAGTAGTAACGGAAAACCCCACGTCAAACTACAGTAGTAACGGCAAACCCCACGTCAAACTACAGTAGTAACGGCAAACCCCACGTCAAACTACAGTAGTAACGGCAAATCCCACGTCAAACTACAGTAGTAACGGCAAACCCAACGTCAAACTACAGTAGTAACGGCAAACCCCACGTCAAACTACAGTAGTAACGGCAAACCCCACGTTTTAAACTTACAAAATAATGGTTAAACTTACAAAATAATGGTTAACCCTGTATTACATATAAAAATAAATTGTATGTAAACATTTAACAAATATTTCTTACATATAAAGACAAAAAGTGCTAGCCAGTTACTTTTAAATATAAACCAGAAAAGCTTAACGATATTCATGTTTGAGGAGAAAACATAGACATATTTATTTCATTTTTATAAAGACCATCATTCTTTTGTTGAAATCTGAATGCTCCAGGCACCAATTATGACCTTGTGTATTACACAATATACCACTATATTGATTGGGGACTGACTGGGTGTTTTAGACAGCTGTTGTACAGACTCAGAGAATATAAAGTCTGATAATTATATGGATATATAGTTCAACTTTTATATTTATTTTAATTATTAGGAAATCATCGACAAAATTGTTACATCATTACAATGTCATAGGGATCAGTCTCAATAAATGTTTTGGTAGTTATATAGTTTATACAAATTATCTTAGCTCGATTGCGAAGCAAGTTCTTACAACTTAATTATTATTAATCACACTCGAGACCTCATTCCTGATGGAATCCATCGCCACGAGGGAGAGAAGAGACGTGGAATTTAAATGCCTTGCCTAAGGACACAATCGTCCAGCAGGGTTCAAATTCCATTTTTTTTCGCAAATGAAGCGTACACGCTACATCTGCGCTATCACGACTTCCAGCTATATCAGTTCTAAATGATTCATGCCAGTGACATCCGTGAGGACACTATATGGAAATTACACTATTGTCATAGATATTTTAAATTGTACTATTTAAATTTGTTTGTCAGAGGTTTCGCATTACTGGGTCATGTGATCTTAGGGGTGATGCGATGGGGGCAATTAGCAACTGGTTAATTGCCATGTATGGTATTATTCAGGGTTCATACTTAATGAAAATGAAGCACTTTTTAATAACTAATTTTGGGCAATTTAAGGAACATTTACAAGCATATGCTTTCCAATATTTTTTATATTTGGCAATATAAATACATTCCAGCAGCAGCAAATTTACACAGACATCATTATGTCAATACAGACACAGATCAGTAGAATATTTGCTTTATTTCTTAGCAAAACATGCAGATTGGGAATCTTATAGAATTCAAATGAACCCCATTGAGAATTGTTTGTGCAGAATAAGAAGTGCTGTCACTATGATGTCATCTATCTGGACCTCTATTAATACTGTACCACACAATTCTGATAATAGAGAATGAATATGCAGCACAATACAACATAAACCTTGCAGCTTTAGGTGCACGTCATTCCCGATTTCCAGACACAACATGCAGAAATCAGCATACAAACTGGGAACCATTACAAATACACCATCTCAATACACGCCTTACACTGCTTCAGTAACTGAATAAGCACCTACCATGCTGGTTATTATGGAGAGTTCAAACAGCTGCTACAATACACTATATAGTTCCTCATCCAAATAGCTGCTACAATACGCTAGATAGTTCCTCATCAAAATAGCTGCTACAATACACTATATAGTTCCTCATCAAAATATCTGCTACAATACACTAGATAGTTCCTCATCAAAATAGCTGCTACAATAAACTATATAGTACCTCTTTAAAATAGCTGCTACAATACACTATATAGTTCCTCATCAAAATAGCTGCTACAATACACTATATAGTACCTCCTCCAAATAGCTGCTACAATACACTATATAGTTCCTCATCCAAATAGCTGCTACAATACACTATATAGTTCCTCATCCAAATAGCTGCTACAATACACTATATAGCACCTCATCCAAATAGCTGCTACAATACACTATATAGTTCCTCATCCAAATAGCTGCTACAATACACTATATAGTTCCTCATCCAAATATCTGCTACAATACACTATATAGTTCCTCATCAAAATAGCTGCTACAATACACTATATAGTTCCTCATCCAAATAGCTGCTACAATACACTATATAGTTCCTCATCAAAATAGCTGCTACAATACACTATATAGTTCCTCATCAAAATAGCTGCTACAATACACTATATAGTTCATCAAAATAGCTGCTACAATACACTATATAGTACCTCATCCAAATATAGTTCCTCATCCAAATAGCTGCTACAATACACTATATAGTTCCTCATTCAAATAGCTGCTACAATACACTATATAGTACCTCATCCAAATATAGTTCCTCATCAAAATAGCTGCTACAATAAACTATATAGTACCTCTTTAAAATAGCTGCTACAATACACTATATAGTTCCTCATCAAAATAGCTGCTACAATACACTATATAGTACCTCCTCCAAATAGCTGCTACAATACACTATATAGTTCCTCATCCAAATAGCTGCTACAATACACTATATAGTTCCTCATCCAAATAGCTGCTACAATACACTATATAGCACCTCATCCAAATAGCTGCTACAATACACTATATAGTTCCTCATCCAAATAGCTGCTACAATACACTATATAGTTCCTCATCCAAATATCTGCTACAATACACTATATAGTTCCTCATCAAAATAGCTGCTACAATACACTATATAGTTCCTCATCCAAATAGCTGCTACAATACACTATATAGTTCCTCATCAAAATAGCTGCTACAATACACTATATAGTTCCTCATCAAAATAGCTGCTACAATACACTATATAGTTCATCAAAATAGCTGCTACAATACACTATATAGTACCTCATCCAAATATAGTTCCTCATCCAAATAGCTGCTACAATACACTATATAGTTCCTCATCCAAATAGCTGCTACAATACACTATATAGTTCCTTATCAAAATAGCTGCTACAATACACTAGATAGTTCATCAAAATAGCTGCTACAATACACTATATAGTACCTTATCAAAATAGCTGCTACAATACACTATATAGTTCCTCATCAAAATAGCTGCTACAATACACTATATAGTTCCTCATCAAAATAGCTGCTACAATACACTATATAGTTCCTCATCAAAATAGCTGCTACAATACACTATATAGTTCCTCATCCAAATAGCTGCTACAATACGCTATATAGTTCCTCATCAAAATAGCTGCTACAATACACTATATAGTTCCTCATCAAAATAGCTGCTACAATACACTATATAGTTCCTCATCAAAATAGCTGCTACAATACACTATATAGTTCCTCATCAAAATAGCTGCTACAATACACTATATAGTTCCTTATCAAAATAGCTGCTACAATACACTATATAGTACCTCATCCAAATAGCTGCTACAATACACTATATAGTTCCTCATCCAAATAGCTGCTACAATACACTATATAGTACCTCATCCAAATATAGTTCCTCATCCAAATAGCTGCTACAATACACTATATAGTTCCTCATCCAAATAGCTGCTACAATACACTATATAGTTCCTCATCCAAATAGCTGCTACAATACACTATATAGTTCATCAAAATAGCTGCTATAATACACTATATAGTTCCTCATCCAAATAGCTGCTACAATACGCTATATAGTTCCTTATCAAAATAGCTGCTACAATACACTATATAGTTCCTCATCAAAATAGCTGCTACAATACACTATATAAAACCATTGTTTGGTGCATTTTTATCTTATTTTATGTACTGGTACTTTTACATGTATATAAACATGAAATATCTTTTAGCAGTCGACGATTTGTACTATTCGAAAGTCTGCATGAATACGTACCTGAAATATTCTTTAGCAGTTGGCAGTTCGTACTGGTCGAAGTCTGTCTCGTCTTTCTGGAACACGATGATGTCGCCGTCCATCAGTTCCTCCAGCATCTTTTCCATTGGCAGTTCAGTGCTCGGTAACATCTCCAACATATTCGGTTTTACCTCCTAAACAACACAACATACAAGATGGCAAAGTTAACAGAACTGTTCCTTTGCACCCCACCTCCCAAGTACACATTGAAGTAAGTACAGAAGGTTTTACTCCAACATAAATCAGCTACAAAGAGTGGGAGTTCACAACAAGTCTTTACAAGTAAATTTCTCAGTTTGTCTCCTAACTGACAATAATCAATACAACAATCTCAAACCTTTCAAATGACATAATTAATATAAGATCATTTCAAAACATGTGGTCAGTCTGAACACAGATCGTCATAACCTACAATTTATTATCTAGTGATACACTAACTACAATGTCATTAAAAACTTTATTTCTGACACTGCTCTTCTGGAAGTAATACATGTTTCTTACATCGGCTGTCCGATTAGCGCAGTGGCTAGTGCACTCGCTTCTCACCAATGCAACCTGGGTTCGATCCTCGGACCGGGAAGTATGTGAGATGGTACGGTGGTCGCCAGATCGGACAGGTGGGTTTTCTCCGGGTACTCCGGTATCCTTCCACACGAATGACCACATATATGCTTTCATTCTCGCCAACGAAAGTGATTAATATAAGTTGTTAGAACTTGCTTCGCAATCGTTGTAAAACACAAAGTTTAAACTTTACATAGACCTCCTCTAGGATTATTTTGGTCACATTTTTTACCTGGCGACAATTTATTGTTCAGGTGAAGGTAAAGCTGAGGAAAGACTAGATCAATACTGAAGCATATAATTACCTCAAACAAAATGAGTGGTGTAGCTTGCTGGAAACCTGCACGTTTGTTTAATTCTGGCATTAACTCCGCTGAAAAATGACAAACATTCACAATTTCCAACTTTATAGCCAACAGCCAAGTAATAGTCGGGTTACATGTTATAGACCCACAGCCAGTTTACATATTTGTTGTTTTGGCTGAATGTGTATGTTTATGAATTCCTTAACTTCTGACTGGCATTCAGGTTGACTGTCCGTCATGTTGTCAATCATGCTTCTGCATCGAGACACTTAGATAGTTTTGTAACATTCGGTAGAGTAGTCAGGCGTCTGGCTGATTGAGACAGCATTCTGGTGCAAATGTGCAGAAAGAAATTGAAGGAACCATATGTAACAGAAAGTAAATTTATGTCATTGGAAAAATATTTTTGGGATCTAAAATTCTCAACATAAAAGTCAGGCCTCTGGGGTTTTTAACGGATCGGTCAGGTAGTTCTAGACATACAATGTTTTATTTAAGTCTCATTATGAAATATTCAAATGAAAATATTGCAGGACAAAATATGTCAACTCGAATCACAGACTTTATTTCTGTCACATTCATTTTTGTCTGATTATGCTATGCACATACTCGGAGGCACTATTCACATACACACTCCTTACACAGTCTCTTAAACAGTCTGACAATCAATTGGAGAGTCAATGTTTTATAGAATCAAGCATGCACATGTATTTCATGAAATGTCAAGCTACAAATGTTCCAGTACACATGTGGTATAATTGTCACTCAATATATCAATTCTGATACAGTCAAACCTGTGTAAGCAGCCAGCCAAGGGAATCACAGAAAGTGGTTGCTTAGCACAGGTGGCTGCTTAATAGAGGTCAAATAAAACAACATATTGAGATTCTGGAAGCTGGCTTCTTAATACAGGTTGGCTGCTTAATAGAGGGGACCACTAACACAGATTTGACTGTATATTGTTTTGGACAAACAAGTTAACCTCTCAAAAATCCATTTTTAACATTAAACATTGGAATACTGTTGTAACTTCACACATGTGTAGGAACACCTTTTAGATGCTGACCAAACATGCATGTGATGATTTCTACTGCCAAATATGTTTTCTTCTCTGCCAACATAAATAATCAGTGCAGTTCACATGTATAATCGCCTTTCATAAAGCCCATATACTGTGTTATTATAAAAAGAACTTTAATCATTTACATATAAAACACAATACAAATAATGTTGGAGGTATAAACCCATTATGTTACATTTCATAGAAATAGCCGTTTGCTAGCTTCTTTTCCAACATTAATTGGAAAACTTTGATGATAATGGCGACATGAGAGGATAGACACTGCACCACCTCTATGTGAGACTGACAAGATATTGCAGACAGGCGGCAGGACAGACAGTTATTGACAATTCTACTGTAAGGCTTACTTACATCCCTTTGCTGCTATGGGAACATATGCATGTCCACAGTAGTTTACTGACTTTGTTCGAGGATCATACATCTTCAGGAACAACAACACATCGCCTGCAATAATATCATATCAATGCATTACCTTCAAAGTAAAACACACCAACAAACAACACATCGCCTGCAATATCATATCAATGCATTACCTTCAAAGTAAAACACACCCACAAACAACACATCGCCTGCAATAATATCATATCAATGCATTACCTTCAAAGTAAAACACCAACAAACAACACATCGCCTGCAATAATATCATATCAATGCATTACCTTCAAAGTAAAACACACCAACAAACAACACATCGCCTGCAATAATATATCAATGAATTACCTTCAAAGTAAAACACACCCACAAACAACACATCGCCTGCAATAATATCATATCAATGAATTACCTTCAAAGTAAAACACACCAACAAACAACACATCGCCTGCAATAATATCATATCAATGCATTACCTTCAAAGTAAAACACACCCACAAACAACACATCGCCTGCAATAATATCATATCAATGCATTACCTTCAAAGTAAAACACACCCACAAACAACACATCGCCTGCAATATCATATCAATGCATTACCTTCAAAGTAAAACACACCCACAAACAACACATCGCCTGCAATAATATCATATCAATGAATTACCTTCAAAGTAAAACACACCCACAAACAACAGATGTCAGTACCTGTTAGCATTTAATTTATGTGTAAAAGTAGTTTTATTGGTGCTTAGTGAGCTGTCAATGATAACTTGACCCCCCCCCCCCCACTAGTTACCATTGAATTGATGGTGAGCAAAATACTTTGACATAACCGAAATTTGATATAACCGATATTGACCATATTTCCTAATATTGCATTTCTAGTAGATCGCAAGCTTTAAACGTTTACACTTGTCCCATAATAAATCATTTTGCCGAATGAAAGTTGCACTTCGCCGACAAACTGGCACTTCGACACAAGTGTAAATACTGTACATTTATAGTGAAGGGACCAGAAAATGATTTTGAGCTAACAGAAAATTGGACTTAACGAAATCTGACATAACCGTAGCCAGATAGATAAATGCAAAATGATAGTATTTGAAATGTGACTGACTGGTAAATTTGACATAACTACTGAGATAACGAAAATAGAATTATGATCTTGTGTACGACTAATAAACATTTTATTGCCAGAAACATAAATACCCTTCTAATGCATACACATGCAATTCATGGTCTATAATGCTTGTCGCAATTGGGAAGTTGCTACATGAAGGTTTATATCACTAACTACGTTCCAAAATGAATCCATTGATATATGATAATAATAACCTTCCATTACAACTGACTCCGATCTGTATGCATAAGCCATAACTAAATCATTGCTGGAATCCTTGTTTGTTCGGGTTTAACGCCTGCATCAGCACAATATTGGGCTATATCACCGGCGGTCAGTTTACATAACAGCACCTTTCCTAGGCAGGCTCCAGCTGTTAACCAGTACTTAGTGCACCAACCTCCATAAGACACTGCCAACTTGTTCATATAAAGAGACAGCCTGGGCAGGGCTTGAACCCATGATCATCAGTGATGATAGGTTACAGTGGTATACAAGTCAGCGACCATCAGTGATGATAGGTTACAGTGGTATACAAGTCAGCGACCATCAGTGATGATAGGTTACAGTGGTATACAAGTCAGCGACCATCAGTGATGATAGGTTACAGTGGTATACAAGTCAGCGACCATCAGTGATGATAGGTTACAGTGGTATACAAGTCAGCGACCATCAGTGATGATAGGTTACAGTGGTATACAAGTCAGCGACCATCAGTGATGATAGGTTACAGTGGTATACAAGTCAGCGACCATCAGTGATGATAGGTTACAGTGGTATACAAGTCAGCGACCATCAGTGATGATAGGTTACAGTGGTATACATGTCAGCGACCATCAGTGATGATAGGTTATAGTGGTATACAAGTCAGCGACCATCAGTGATGATAGGTTACAGTGGTATACAAGTCAGCGACCATCAGTGATGATAGGTTACAGTGGTATACATGTCAGCGACCATCAGTGATGATAGGTTATAGGGCCATTTCACAGTATATGTGAAGTGACATAAAAAATATTAAAGTCTGAATTTGAGCAAAGTACCAAATGTATATGTTAGATAGGTATCTGAAGACCGGAAATTGGCATTTGGGTCAAAATTGCACATTTTTAATATATGCAAATTAGCTATTTAACACGAACAAATGGATTTCAGCGTTGCGGACAGGACAAATGTTTTTTTAAGTTTTCTCGTGGTGTATTTAACTTTAGGTCAATTTCTGTTGTTGACAGCATTAGTGTTATGTCTAAGTATAACATGATGCAGTTTTAATTTTTTTTATAAATGTGAAGCCATACAAAATCCACTTCACAGACCCAAGGTGTCCTGTCCGCAACGTTTTCGGTCGAAAAGTTTTAATTTCACCCAAAAATAGTTGGATTTGAAAACCCAAACTTTATATTCTCTTAGCTGGGGTATATCTGAATAATATCAACCAAAAGTAAAGACAAACATATAACACACTTCATGGGAAACCACAACTCATTTCTGTTGCGGACAGGACAAAAACGTTGCGGACAGGACATAAAATTACTCAAAAGTGATTTTTGAAAAGAAAACTGTTATTAATCATGATTTTCCTATGTAGGTTGGTCACTTAAAATTTAGTCTAGTGGCTTAATCCTTGATGATTGGAATGTCTTCTTCTTTTGTTTGGCTTCCATGGAAGAAACAATGAAATCATGAAGACCAGGAAGGGCTTCTTAACAGGTTTGTGCTAGGATGGCTTTATCAAAAGAGGTGTTAAAACACCTTTTAGGACTCAACAGGCTTGATTACTATAACAACAGAACTGGGACTTATAAGATAGAGCCCAAGTTCATGTTTCACCAGATCAACTCAGCACCTCAGAAGTCATGCCAGCATTAACTGCTACAGAAAGATCCCATCGTTTTAGAGCGAAGGTCTGGAATGATGACGAGAAACACGAGGCTGCTAAAGCAAAAGATCGAGACAGGAAAAAGCAACAACGAGCTTTGAAAAAGGTCACTATGACTGAATGGGAGAAGAACGAAAAAAAGCGAAAGGAACGGGAGGCCAAACAACGGCAACGAAGAGAAAAGGCGAATGCTCGAAGACCGGAGGCAGAGCCAGAGGAAATAGGACCATACAAGTCCAAGAACACGCTTGGAAAGGCTGTGGCCAAGGTAATACGTGCTCTACCTGGAACGCCAACGAGGGAAACACATGTACTTGGTGCTGTGTTATCATCGATGCCTCGAGATAAACGGGATAAACTTTGTAAAACGGTCAGAGACACTAGAGTTCGACGAAGTCTTATCGATGATGAACGAAAGAAACGTTCTGATGCCATTCCCAATCAGACATTAGAGCTTGTGCATCAGTTTTACTTGCGTGATGACATAAGTAGGATGTGTCCAGGAAAAAGAGACTGCATATCTGTAAAAGACTCTGTCACTGGTAAACGAGAACACAAGCAAAAACGTCTGCTATATTTGTCACTGTCCGAATCGCACCAGGTTTTCTGTCGTGAGCATGGGGACATTATTGGCTTCACCAAGTTCACCGAGCTACGCCCACCTTATGTGAAACCGATGACAAATCAGGACCAAGAAGTGTGTATGTGCAAGTACCATCAGAACATTGCATTGCTTGCGACTGGTCTTCACAAAATCGTACCCGCCATTCCGTGTGATCCAGTCCAAGTTGTGGAACTTACTGTTTGTGACCTTGCAAACATTGACTGTGTCGATCGAAAGTGTCCTATGTGTGGAGTTGACGATATCAATGGTAACATCGCTGAAATCGACGCCACATCACCCGTGTCCTACTACCAATGGACAACTCAGGACGGCAAAACCGTAAAAACTCTGATCAACTCGGATCTTGAAAGCACCAGTACCGAACTGAAAAGTCAGCTCAATCGATTTTCTCGACATGTGTACGATGAGCGTCGCCAGCATGCGGAATTGCGGTGTTTGAAAGGGACAATCAAACCTGGTGAAGTCATCATTCAAGAAGACTTCTCCGAGAATTTCTCTATCAAACATCAGTCAGAGATCATGTCAGCTCACTGGGCATCTGGCGGTGTGACGATTTTTACCGTTGTGGTCTACTTTCGTCGAACTGAAACATCTGACCTGGAACACTTGTCATTCTCGATTATCTCGGATGAACCTGTACATGACAAGAAGGCTGTTTATGCCAACAACAGCTTGGTTTTGCGTGAACTGAAAATGGTCTTGCCGTGGGACATTACAACTGTCCACTACTGGTCGGACGGTGCCGCAAGCCAATTCAAAAATCGGTACAACTTCGCCAACCTCGCTTTCCATGAACGGGACTTCGAGTGTACGGCAGATTGGAGCTTCTTCTGTACAGCTCATGGGAAAGGTCCAGTCGACGGAATTGGTGGCGAAACAAAACGAGTCGTTTGGAGAGCAATTCTGCAAGAACGTGAAACCGTGACAAATCCTCGTGAGTTCTACGACGTTGCCAAAAGGCTCACGGGCAAAATCAATGTACTTTGGCTCTCCAGTGACGACATCAAGGAATGTACCGCTCATTTGGACAATCGTTTCGCGAAGTGTCTTGCAGTCAGTGGAACACATTCGCTGCACTATCTCCGACACAATGACGACTGTAGTCTCGCAGTAGCGCTGAACTCGCCATTCACACGCCACGAGCCTATGACCATCGCACGTGTCATACAGACGGTGAAAAACAATCAAACCGAGGAACCTATGCCTATTGAGAAGGACTTTGCTATATCTAGTCGTGACTGCAAAATTGGTGACTTTTGCTTGGTAAGATTCACCGCTAGCAAATTGGAGAAGGTGTTCCTTGGACAGTGCACTGACATTGATCATATGGAGAACATTATCAAATTCTCATTCCTTCGATCGAAAGACAATGACAAGAAAGTGTTCACCTTCAAAACAAATGATGATTCCTGGGTTGATCGACACGATGTGATTGGAGTCTTAGATGCACCTGTGATGGACAATCGTGGACGTTATACATTTTCGCTTGCCGTCCCAGTAAAGGAATAGACTCAAAAACTCAATGTTAATATGGGGGGGGGGGGCAGGGATCAGGAGCTTGATAAAATCTATTATATGCAGAATATTGAGGTTGTACATATTTAAAAAAAAAGTAAATGACAGTGTTAGTGCAGATTTAGATGTGAAAACCATGACATTTGGAAAAAAGTTGGTGGGGGGGGCAAGCTCCGATCCATACCCCTGATGAAATCCATCATGGGGAACACTGTATATACATGTCACACTAGATAATAAAGTTATTTTATTCTTATTAAAATGCATTTTAATTCATTTATATGCAAAGTGAAAACGTGTCCTGTCCGCAACGCTCTGTCCATGTCCTGTCCGCAACGCACAGTTAATTACCCCCTCGGTCATTCTTGAACATTTTGGAATCAAATTTTCTCCAAAATATACCTATGGCATTTAGATATAAATATGCAGGGTTTAATATCTTAGAAAACAAGTGGATGGACAGAACTTTGGGTTTTTCTAACATACAGTAAAACCCACTTCACTTTCTGTCCTGTCCGCAACCCGTTTTATTTCACATTTTCCCCCCCAAAATTGAAATTCCAAAGATTTGATTTTGTTATCATATGAAGTGGTACCAAAGTACTTCACTTTCATGCATTCAAACTTTTAAAATATACCCAAGAATAATTTCTGTGAAAGAAACAAGTCTCTGAATGTCCTGTCCGCAACAAAACGAATACCGTGAAATGGCCCTATAGTGGTATACAAGTCAGCGACCATCAGTGATGATAGGTTACAGTGGTATACAAGTCAGCGACCATCAGTGATAATAGGTTACAGTGGTATACAAGTCAGCGACCATCAGTGATGATAGGTTACAGTGGTATACAAGTCAGCGACCATCAGTGATGATAGGTTACAGTGGTATACAAGTCAGCGACCATCAGTGATGATAGGTTACAGTGGTATACAAGTCAGCGACGTAACCACTCGACCACGGAGGCAGTCATTGCTGGAATCCAACATTTGATCACTTCCAAACTGAGAGAAGACGCTATCGACTTGAAATAAACTTACTGTCTTTATCAAAATGGGCTAATCTTCTATCATTACTCTCTGGATTGGATGTTTCAACAAACACAGTCCATGTGCCCTCCTCTGCTAGATCTTGAACCTGCATTAAGAAGAAAAACTAAAAATATTTCTGAAGTGAGTACTACCTCCACAAAACCACTTTGAAAATATTAAACTGTCCAGCTCGGACATAATTCAGAGATTTCAATGGGCGTTAACTCAAAATAATCCGAGTGACATGGACAACTTGATCTGCAAGTATTGATGAAATTTAGATCCAGTGTGGACAAACCATAAAACTGTCAAATATCAACCAAGCAGAACACAACAATAACTACAATCAGATCCAGTGTGGACAAACCATAAAACTGTCAAATATCAACCAAGCAGAACACAACAATAACTACAATCAGATCCAGTGTGGACAAACCATAAAACTGTCAAATATCAACCAAGCAGAACACAACAATAACTACAATCAGATCCAGTGTGGACAAACCATAAAACTGTCAAATATCAACCAAGCAGAACACAACAATAACTACAATCAGATCCAGTGTGGACAAACCATAAAACTGTCAAATATCAACCAAGCAGAACACAACAATAACTACAATCAGATCCAGTGTGGACAAACCATAAAACTGTCAAATATCAACCAAGCAGAACACAACAATAACTACAATCAGATCCAGTGTGGACAAACCATAAAACTGTCAAATATCAACCAAGCAGAACACAACAATAACTACAATCAGATCCAGTGTGGACAAACCATAAAACTGTCAAATATCAACCAAGCAGAACACAACAATAACTACAATCAGATCCAGTGTGGACAAACTATAAAACTGTCAAATATCAACCAAGCAGAACACAACAATAACTACACTCAGATCCAGTGTGGATAAACTATAAAACTGTCAAATATCAACCAAGCAGAACACAACAATAACTACACTCAGATCCAGTGTGGACAAACTATAAAACTGTCAAATATCAACCAAGCAGAACACAACAATAACTACACTCAGATCCTGTGTGGACAAACTATAAAACTGTCAAATATCAACCAAGCAGAACACAACAATAACTACACTCAGATCCAGTGTGGACAAACTATAAAACTGTCAAATATCAACCAAGCAGAACACAACAATAACTACAATCAGATCCAGTGTGGACAAACTATAAAACTGTCAAATATCAACCAAGCAGAACACAACAATAACTACACTCAGATCCAGTGTGGATAAACTATAAAACTGTCAAATATCAACCAAGCAGAACACAACAATAACTACACTCAGATCCAGTGTGGACAAACTATAAAACTGTCAAATATCAACCAAGCAGAACACAACAATAACTACACTTTATATGCTTCCTGAAATGGTTCATGCATATGTAACAAGGAGACTAGGAGATGAGAAGACGGCTAAATTGAGGCGGGTAAAGCACATGGCAGGAGTCCATTTTAACAAACATTCATCTAAATATGAATAGAGAATTTACCGTTTTATGAAGATCTGCTTCTAAATCCAGTAATGTAGGTCTGTAGGTTTGATTTTGCCGTGCCTGAAAAGGCCACGGTCGGATTTGTTGAACTGGATATTTCTGAAAATGAGAATGCAACTAGAAATGCTTTCAAATAGACATTTATGTCTCCCTACATATACATATAATGGTCAGAGTAACGATAACATAATAACCATTTGGCCTAAATCTACTGTAAGTTTTCAAAGGCATAAAACGGCAGAGCAGGAGGACACTATGCATAACTAGGCTTTACATTGATCATTGTGTGCAAGGATTGTTGTATTCCAGGAGGAAAACTGAAAGTACAGACAACATTTGTTGGTTAAAATATTCAAATGAGCACAACTCTTAAAAATTAAATGAGGCTAAAATGAGGACGATATGCACGACTAGGCTTTACATTGATCATTAGTTTAAACAATATTTATTTCTTTGAATAAACATAGTTAAGTATAAATATAATGTACATACATGTAGGATTGAGGAGAAAGCAATCTGCTTGTATGGTTACCTCTTTCCCACATTGATCATTGTGTGAAAGGATTGTTGTAATCCAGGAGGGAAACAGAAGGTATAGACAACATTTGTTCGTTAAAATATTCAAAGGAGCACAACTCTTAAAAAATTAACTGAGACTAAAATGAGGACGATATGCATAACTAGGCAAGGTATAGATAATTGTGTGCGAGTACTGCTAAAAACTGCAAAGGGGTTGTCGAGATGAAGCACGGACAAAATGTGTGTGCACACATGGCAAACACAATATTTCTCTCACCTTGTGTGTATAAATGTGTTTGGGGGAGGCAGGGTGGGGGGAAGAAAGATAATTTGTTAACCATCACTGTTACAGTTAACAAATTGAAGATATGTACATCCTACATAAATTACAGTTGATTTGACTAGAATGAATGAATTATGTTATATGTTATATTTCGGGTTTTACGCCTGTATTAGCATTATTTCGGGCTATATCGCTGGCGGGCAGTTTACTTAACAATACCTTTCCTGGCCAGGCTCCAGCGGTTAACCAGTACTTGGGTGCACCAACCTCCATAAGAAACTGCCAACTTTTTCATATAAATGAGACACGGCCTGAGCGGGGCTCGAACCCGTGACCATCAGTGATGATAGGTTACAGTGGTATACAAGTCAGCGACCGTAACCACTCAACCACGGAGACGGACGTGTGCGAGTACTGCTAAAAACTGCAAAGGGGTTGTCGAGATGAAACACGGACAAAATGTGTGTGGACACATGGCAAACAATATTTCTCTCGCCTTGTGTGTATGAATGTGATTCAGGCGGGGGGGGGGGGGGGGGGACAATTTGTTAACCATCACTGTTACAATTAACAAATTGAAGATTTTTACACCCTACATAAAATACAGTTGATTTGACTGTAGAATGAATGAAGTGTTTTCCAATTGCTAGTTACAACATTGAACGTCTGGCATCATATTCCACATATTATTTACTGAATACATTGAATTGACAAATCAAGTTGAAAATAGCACTGTACAAAATATAATTTGAGCGGTAATTGAATGAATGGTTATGATTCCATGCGATTAAAACCTGATGAGATTACTATTAAATACAAACTATATACTGTTTTATATAGGAACACCTTCTCACCAGGTTTTCTGCCACAATGTCCAGAAACTCTTTGAGAGTTGATGACTTTTTTATTCTAAAGTTTCTAAAGTTTGCTTTCTCTAGATCAAAGAGATCGGATCCCTGATGACCGTAGAAGTAGTCCTCTGTCACAACCTGAACGTTCATATACAAGTGAGCTTCCTTACGCTCCAGTCGTTTCTGAGCTTCTAGTCGCCTGAAAACAACAACATTCTTATCTCTCAGCAGAGTAAACGTACTAGTATTTGAAGATCTGCAGGAACTTTTATATACTAATAAACATCCGAAATGCTTTTGAACCAACAAAGTTGCGTAAAATTAAATTATGTCTGCAGTGGTAAAAGTTGTATGGAAATATACATTTCATAACAAACATTGCAGTTACAACACCAAGGAATAACCTACATAGTTATTAATACTATGAATCAGGTAATATTCACACTGTTTATATATCTGTCTATATTTGCGAATGGAGTACCTGGTAATAATCATATAATGTCTTTATTATTTAAGCTCACTTTAGATTAAATTTGCGATGGAGTCCCTGAATTATTCGCTAGGTTTTATTTTCGTTTATATCCAGTCAATATCAACATATTTGTTTTGTAGACAACCATTGGAATTAGCAGAGAATTTGTCACAGATTTATTCAAATTTCACAAACTGTCTAAACCAGGTACAATAATTGTTATATTTGATGAACTGTAAGCAAGAACTTTTCAATTATTATGCGCGCTATAATTGTGAAACAAACATTAAATAATCGAGCTTGCGATATCAATCACTGATATAGAAGATTATTGATCATATGGTCAATGAACAGTATAGAGGCACGTGAACAGTATAGCGGCACGGGAACAGGATAGCAGCATGTGCGTCGTGCAAGTGTTATGGGTAATAAACATTGTGCATAACATAATTTAAAGCTACAGTATCATATAGTTACTCACACTTAGTCAGCGAAATAATTTGGTGCGTTGGATACACTATATAGAGATAATGCGAAAAAAATGTAGTTTACAATTCCTCTGGTAGATTATATTAATAACTGCTCAGAAAACTGTTGACAGCTTGATTCTCTCGTCAGCGACATTGAAACCAACCACATTGGAACATTTATTAAACTGAAGTTTACATATGTAAGCAAGAATGAGTTGAACAAACTTTATCTTCACTAACAACTACATACATATCATTCACATAGCTCACCTTTCTTCTGCTAATACATATCATTCACATAGCTCACCTTTCTTCTGCTAATACACATCATTCACATAGCTCACCTTTCTTCTGCTAATACATATCATTCATATAGCTCACCTTTCTTCTGCTAATACACATCATTCACATAGCTCACCTTTCTGCTAATACATATCATTCACATAGCTCACCTTTCTTCTGCTAATACATATCATTCACATAGCTCACCTTTCTTCTGCTAACCGGTCTTTTAAAGAAGTGGGAATATCGTCATCTGTCAGCGGACATAAAATATCATCTGAAATAACACAAAACTATATAAACAGGAGGAAGATCAGACATTTATATAGTGACTATAATAATACAATACAATACTGAGTTAACTAACAACATGTGTATAGTAGTAGAACAGTGTGTAGTAGAACAGTGTGCAGTAGAACAGTGTGCAGTAGAACAGTGTGCCAGTCTACAGTAGAACATTGTGCAGTAGAACAGTGTGCAGTAGAACAGTGGGCAGTAGAACAGTGTACAGTAGAACAGTGTGCAGTAGAACGGTCTACAGTAGAACAGTGTGCAGTAGAACAGTGTGCAGTAGAACAGTCTACAGTAGGACAGTGTGCAGTACAACGGTGTGCAGTAGAACAGTGTGTAGTAGAACAGTCTACAGTAGAACAGTGTGCAGTAGAATGGTGTACAGTGTGCAGTAGAACAGTGTGCAGTAGAACAGTGTGCAGTAGAACAGTGTGCCAGTGTGCAGTAGAACAGTGTGCAGTAGAACAGTGTGCAGTAGAACGGTGTGCAGTAGAACAGTGTGCAGTGGAACAGTGTGCAGTAGAACAGTGTGCAGTAGAACAGTGTGCAGTAGAACAGTGTGCCAGTCTACAGTAGAACAGTGTGCAGTAGAACAGTGTGCAGTCGAACAGTGTGCAGTAGAATGGTGTGCAGTAGAACAGTGTGCAGTAGAACAGTCTACAGTGTGCAGTAGAACAGTGTGTAGTAGAATGGTGTGCAGTAGAACAGTGTGCAGTAGAACAGTCTACAGTGCGCAGTCGAACAGTGTGCAGTAGAATGGTGTGCAGTAGAACAGTGTGCAGTAGAACAGTCTACAGTGTGCAGTAGAACAGGGTGTAGTAGAACAGTGTGCAGTAGAACAGTGTGTAGTAGAACAGTGTGCAGTAGAACAGTGTACAGTAGAACAGTGTGCAGTAGAACAGTGTACAGTAGAACAGTGTGCATTAGAACAGTCTACAGTAGAACAGTCTACAGTAGAACAGTGTGTAGTAGAACAGTGTGCAGTAGAACAGTGTGCAGTAGAACGGTGTGCAGTAGAACAGTGTGTAGTAGAACAGTGTGCAGTAGAACAGTGTGCAGTAGAACGGTCTACAGTAGAACATTGTGCAGTAGAACAGTGTACAGTAGAACAGTGTACAGACTACAGTAGAACAGTGTGCAGTAGAACAGTGTACAGTAGAACAGACTACAGTAGAACAGTCTACATTAGAACAGTCTACATTAGAACAGTCTACATTAGAACAGTGTGTAGTAGAACAGTCTACATTAGAACAGTCTACATTAGAACAGTCTACATTAGAACAGTGTGCAGTAGAACAGTGTACAGTAGAACAGTCTACAGTAGTAGAACAGTGTACAGTAGAACAGTCTACAGTAGAATAGTCTACAGTAGAACAGTGTGCAGTAGAACAGTCTACAGTAGAACAGTGTGCAGTAGAACAGTCTACAGTGGAACAGTGTGCAGTAGAACAGTGTGCAGTAGAACAGTGTGTAGTAGAACAGTCTACAGTAGAACAGTCTAGTAGAACTGTCTACAGTAGAACAGTCTACAGTAGAACCGTATGCAGTAGTAGAACAGTGTGCAGTAGAACAGTCTACAGTAGAACAGTGTGCAGTAGAACAGTCTACAGTAGAACAGTGTGCATTAGAACAGTGTGCAGTAGAAAAGTCTACAGTAGAACAGTGTGCAGTAGAACAGTGTGCAGTAGAACAGTCTACAGTAGAACAGTCTACAGTAGAACGGTGTGCAGTAGAATATTCTACAGTAGAACATTCTACAGTAGAACAGTGTACAGTAGACCAGTGTACAGTAGACCAGTGTACAGTAGAACATTGTGCAGTAGAACAGTGTGCAGTAGAACAGTCTACAGTAGAACAGTGTGCAGTAGAACAGACTACAGTAGAACAGTGTGCAGTAGAACAGTATGCAGTAGAACAGTGTGCAGTAGAACAGTGTGCAGTAGAATAGTGTGTAATGTGCAACACATTTTATTCGTACCTTTATAACTTTCCCTGATATAGACCAACATATAGGCATTTGTACAGTGTTTCACCGAGATGTCATCGTCATGACCACCAAAGTTACGGTCAAGCGCTTCTTGTCGGGTACATTTTGATACAACATCATCATCAAACTTGCAGTACTGTAAAGAGATTTATAACATATTAATTCAAGACAAGGTACATGACACTAGTGTTAATATATTCCCTCAACTTACAGCAAAATGCCCGGGTTTCCACCCATGAGGTCCCTGTGCATATTGAAGCGGAACTATTAAACAAGCTGATAAAGGTTGATGAATAAACCATCAAGTGATTCGTGAGAAAACTAAAGCATTTTATGTCTTATCTCTGAAGCAGTGAAGAAGAGCATTTTGAACGTAATTTGAGACGGATTATTGTAAAGTTGTCAAAGTTATAGAAAATTAATCAAGCGGTTCATAAGAAGTTGCTTAAATATTTTAAGTTGTTTATATGTATATTCGAGCAGACTGATTTGAACAAGACTGAGAAATGTTGATGTACGGATGGTGAAAATGCATGTAGCAGTTCATGAGACTAAAGTGCTTAAAGGAATTCTATATAAGCTCTGGTTGGCTATTCTTGCAAATAATGACAATAAAATATTACAAAGGAGTGTGTGCTTGTTTTACATTTATTTATCGGCGCTATCGGTTGCTCATATGAGAGATTAGTCATTTTAGAGGATAGTGCAATGATACAGACAGAGACCCATTCCAGAGTCTCTTCTGGTTATTTTACGTGCACGGTGTAAAGCACCGACACGAGACCTCAGTTTAAAGTCCCATCTGAAAGACTTGTTAATTTTATTAGCGTCAGACGGGGGAACGAACCTGCTATCCCTAGATTACCAGTCCAGCGTGTTAACCACTGGACTACAAAGGATTATTACAAAGGATGATTGATAATCTGAATATGTACTAGTAACCCAATTAAATCATGTTCTAGGTGAAATTACCTTCCCATCGCCTTTAGGTGAGATATATACAACATAATGTCCTCCGTGATTATCCCCACTATGGACTAGTACTGCATGTAAAACATAGTTTGCAGGAGTCTTCTCTTTTTTTTCTAGGAATGGTTCAAGATTCAGTCTCTCTGGAAACTCATATCTGCAAACATAGACGAGTGTTTTCAAATCACAAAAAATAGAACTAACGGGTGATTAATCCCGCGACTGCCAAAATTCATCAAAACATTGACAATATTGAAACTATCTAAAGTACAAGGTGAGCTACTCACCGATTAAAGATTAAAATTATACTTGTGTATTAATTAACACAAACAGGTCTCAGATTCATTAACCCTTTCAACCCCACAGGCCTCTAAATAGGCTTATCAAAAGTGTAGATCCAGATGAGCCAGCTCGTAACGAGCCGTCTCATCAGGATCTGCACTTTTTTGCCAGTAATAATTATTACTATTTTTAGATAAAATTACCCATTTTGATAAATGAACTGGTCCAAATGTAATTTTCTTATTAATTTATTGGTCTAAAAATAGCATGCACCAGTCCATGTCAGTTACTTGGGGTTGAATGGGTTAAAGTATAAATTTTATTTAATTTAAAAGGACAGCGAAATAAGTACTTATATTAATCACGCTTGTTGGCGAAGATGAATGAGTACATCTGGTCATTCGTGTGGGAGAAAACGCACCTGTCTGCTATGGTAACCACGGGTACCATCTTGCATACTTCCCGGTGTGAGGTTCGCACAGGATTGCAATGGTGAGTAGCGAGCATGCTAACCACTGCGCTAACATGACCACATGTATATTGCTGACATATTAGGGGAGAGATGAATGAGAAGGTTCATGTATACCTGTCATTGATCTTGACATTTGCATCAGATGATGGATCGTACATGAAACGTAACAGATGTAGATGTAACACTGGGGGTAAATGTTTGAACACCACACCCTTCTCGGCCTCCTGTAATATCAGTTATATATCGATCACATTTTTTCTTCCTTCTATGGATCAAATGGCACTCAGTACATACATTACATACAAACATATCTTTGGTACTATATAAAGTAACATCTTGAAACGTATGCAAAGTTCAAAGAGTCAATACAACACACCAATAACCTACATACAAGTGTTGCATTGACATTTGTGACAGATGCACACCAGTAACTTACATACGAGTGTTGCATTGACATTTGTGACAGATGCACACCAGTAACTTACATACAAGTGTTGCATTGACATTCATGCAGTAACTTACATACAAGTATTGCATTGACATTTGTGACAAACGCACATCAGTAACTTACATACAAGTGTTGCATTGACATTCATGCAGTAACTTACATACAAGTGTTGCATTGACATTTGTGACAAACGCACATCAGTAACTTACATACAAGTATTGCATTGACATTTGTGACAAACGCACATCAGTAACTTACATACAAGTGTTGCATTGACATTTGTGACAAATGCACATCAGTAACTTACATACAAGTGTTGCATTGACATTCATGCAGTAACTTACATACAAGTGTTGCATTGACATTCATGCAGTAAATTACATACAAGTGTTGCATTGACATTCATGCAGTAACTTACATACAAGTGTTGCATTGACATTTGTGACAAATGCACATCAGTAACTTACATAGAAGTGTTGCATTGACATTCATGCAGTAACTTACATAGAAGTGTTGCATTGACATTCATGTAGTAACTTACTTACAAGTGTTGCATTGACATTCATGCAGTAACTTACATACAAGTGTTGCATTGACATTCATGCAGTAACTTACATACAAGTGTTGCATGCACATTCATGACAATACTGTCTATGTATTTTCAATAGTCTCTTAAACAATTTTCCAAATGATATATATGTCACATTGAACAAATTTGAAAGTGTGAAATGTTCTGTAAACGTTTCAATACAATGACAGCTAAACATGATATATGGCATCAGACAGTAAATGTTCTCAATCAGTTTACCATTAGACCAGAGAAATGCATGGATAATTTGTGTATACAACGTTTACTCATTTTGATGTATTGTGATACATGTTAATCATATGAACTGCCAGTATACACAACATCTTTTGTCCACGGTTTACCCTTTAAGCAGTCCGTAATCAACCTATAAGTGCTATGTATAAATGTTTATCCCTCGACTGCTTACATCTGTACAGACGGATCTGTAGTGGTAACACGCTGGACTGGTAATCCAGGGATCGCAGGTTCGATCCCCCGTCTGACCCTAATAAAATTAACTGTCTTTCAGATGAGACGTTAAACCGAGGTCTCGTGTCGGTGCTTTACACCGTGCACATAAAAGAATAAGAGGAGATTCTGGAATGGGTCTCTGTCTGTATCATGCACTATCCTCCAAAATCTAAAATAACTAATCTCTTCAGGAGGCGTCGCTCATATGGGCAACCGGTAGCGACGATAAATAAACGTAAAAACACACGCTTACATCTGTGATTCTCTTTAACATATTTAAGATAGGTAAACATTTGAATGTATGTACCTGGAGTCCATGTTCCCCGGCATCATATTTATTATCACCATCGAGAGATTCTACTGTAACATACTCCTTGAATGACTCTATCACTGAAACACCAAATATAACATCAGCATTCACTCCAACAACAAGGTGTAAAGTTACTGTCAAACTTATTAATATCCACAAATATATACATTGCTGTCCAGTTATGCTCCCCTGTGTTATGTTAAAACCACCCATGTATGTAAGAATTACAGACTGGATGCAAGCATACAATACCATATACAGGTAAACCTTTGATCTAACAGTGACCATGGATCTATAGGTCTGGCCGCTGTGCTACAAGTCATCAATACCATATACAGGTAAACCTTTGATCTAACAGTGACCATGGATCTATAGGTCTGGGTGCTGTGCTACAAGTCATCAATACCATATACAGGTAAACCTTTGATCTAACGGTGACCATGGATCTATAGGTCTGGGTGCTGTGCTACAAGTCATCCATACCATATACAGGTAAACCTTTGATCTAACAGTGACCATGGATCTATAGGTCTGGGTGCTGTGCTACAAGTCATCCATACCATATACAGGTAAACCTTTGATCTAACAGTGACCATGGATCTATAGGTCTGGGTGCTGTGCTAAAAGTCATCCATACCATATACAGGTAAACCTTTGATCTAACGGTGACCATGGATCTATAGGTCTGGGTGCTGTGCTACAAGTCATCCATACCATATACAGGTAAACCTTTGATCTAACAGTGACCATGGATCTATAGGTCTGGGTGCTGTGCAACAAGTCATCCATACCATATACAGGTAAACCTTTGATCTAACGGTGACCATGGATCTATAGGTCTGGGTGCTGTGCTACAAGTCATCAATACCATATACAGGTAAACCTTTGATCTAGCAGTGACCATGGATCTATAGGTCTGGCCGCTGTGCTACAAGTCATCCATACCATATACAGGTAAACCTTTGATCTAACAGTGACCATGGATCTATAGGTCTGGGTGCTGTGCTACAAGTCATCCATACCATATACAGGTAAACCTTTGATCTAACAGTGACCATGGATCTATAGGTCTGGGTGCTGTGCTACAAGTCATCCATACCATATACAGGTAAACCTTTGATCTAACAGTGACCATGGATCTATAGGTCTGGGTGCTGTGCTACAAGTCATCCATACCATATACAGGTAAACCTTTGATCTAACGGTGACCATGGATCTATAGGTCTGGGTGCTGTGCTACAAGTCATCCATACCATATACAGGTAAACCTTTGATCTAACAGTGACCATGGATCTATAGGTCTGGGTGCTGTGCTACAAGTCATCCATACCATATACAGGTAAACCTTTGATCTAACGGTGACCATGGATCTATAGGTCTGGGTGCTGTGCTACAAGTCATCCATACCATATACAGGTAAACCTTTGATCTAACAGTGACCATGGATCTATAGGTCTGGGTGCTGTGCTACAAGTCATCAATACCATATACAGGTAAACCTTTGATCTAACGGTGACCATATACAGGTAACAGGCAAACTTTACCATTTTAGTAACCTGCAAACCGTACCATTTTAGTAACCTTCAAACCGTACCATTTTAGTAACCTGCAAACCTTACCATTTTTCTTTCCTTTTACATTCAACTGTATATCATAAAAGGCTTCTTCTTTTTGAGAGCAGTAATCTACATGTTTACATCTTATATAGGACTGAAAACAGAACACAGAACCATTCTATATCTTAATTAATCCGAACCATGCTACTTGTTTATATCTGTTTCAAGAGAGAAATATAGATCAATTCTAATTCAAACATAGAAGTTACAAGCCAGCTCAGTTGTATTGAATATAGACAGCACAATGCTATCATAAATTTACATTCTGTGCAATGCAGACATAGCAAGCACTTTTGTTTGTCAGATGCTGTTGTTAAGTATGCTACTATCCAAATTTTGTCAACCTTACTAATCATATGTTCACCATGAGGGTGTAATTTTAAGGATTCAATTTAATTTGACCTAGTGACCTAGATTTTGATCGCATCAAACAAACTTTGTATAAGGTAGTTGGAAGAATGCTACTGTACATGCCGACCTTTGTTAGCAGACTGGACTTGAACTCTCTCTAATCCTTGTACTGTCTGCTTTTAACTATAGCTTTGTAAATCCTTTTATCTTTTTAACTTGCACATAACATTTTAGATTAACTAACTGTTCTAGACTGCGCCGGCCAATCATAATCATTACTGATTGTTCGGCAGTATGAAGTACATTACCAAATTTGGCAACATTTCATTAAATGCTTCATGAGAAGTTGTTCAAATATCCACATTTAAGTTGACATAGTAAACTGGTTTTAGACACAAGTTGCCCAATTTTAACCATTTGGTAGAGGTTGTTGCTACAATGCTGCAACACTTGGACATATTTCTACCATTGGTTCTCAAGTCATTGCAAGGTGACAGGTGTTCCTCTCAAAATAAACCTGGTACCAATGTTAATTAGTAAGTTAGGCATGTATCAGAAACACAAGTTAGTGGTAGTCCCCTACAGGTTTTCACCCAACATGTCACCATGACCATATCGTATTGTTCCTTATTAATGCCCCACAGGATTCTAGAACTTACAAAGGGGTGTGTTATGGCATAAAAAGTATCATTATATTATAATTTTAGTAGAAAAAGGAATGGTGGCATATAATAGTAAGACAGGGGTGTTAATAACGAACAATAAGGTATGTCATACCTGGTATGTTTATTTAAAAGGGGGAAAGATACAGCTGGAATTAATCAGAAATTCCATAGAAAAATTCTTATTTCATGTATAAAATGCACCTGATTTTAAAGCAAAGAAAATGACCAAACTGTGAAAAGGGAAGAGAACAAATGCCAAAAACAGGACATTGTCAATAATACTGACATTTTTTAAGTTTATTTAACATCGCTATCAGTTGCCCATTTGAGCAACAGGCAGTTTACCTAACAACACCTTTCCTGGGCAGTTAACCAGTACTAGGTGCAACAACCTCCGTAAGCAACTGCAAACTTTTTCATATAAAGAGACATGGTCTAAGTGGGGCTCAAATCAGTGACCATCAGTGATGATAGGTTACAGTGGTATACAAGTCAGCGACCATAACAACTCGACCAAACCTTCAAACTGTTTAGGTATAATGCTATCTTACCTGTGTTTTACCTTCAAACTGTTTAGGTATAATGCTATCTTACCTGTGTTTTCTCTTACACTGTTTAGGTATAGTGCTATCTTACCTGTGTTTTACCTTCAAACTGTTTAGGTATAATGCTATCTTACCTGTGTTTTACCTTCAAACTGTTTAGGTATAATGCTATCTTACCTGTGTTTTACCTTCAAACTGTTTAGGTATAATGCTATCTTACCTGTGTTTTACCTTCAAACTGTTTAGGTATAATGCTATCTTACCTGTGTTTTACCTTCAAACTGTTTAGGTATGATGCTATCTTACCTGTGTTTTCTCTTACACTGTTTAGGTATAGTGCTATCTTACCTGTGTTTTACCTTCAAACTGTTTAGGTATAATGCTATCTTACCTGTGTTTTACCTTCAAACTGTTTAGGTATAATGCTATCTTACCTGTGTTTTACCTTCAAACTGTTTAGGTATAATGCTATCTTACCTGTGTTTTACCTTCAAACTGTTTAGGTATAATGCTATCTTACCTGTGTTTTACCTTCAAACTGTTTAGGTATAATGCTATCTTACCTGTGTTTTACCTTCAAACTGTTTAGGTATAGTGCTATCTTACCTGTGTTTTACCTTCAAACTGTTTAGGTATAATGCTATCTTACCTGTGTTTTACCTTCAAACTGTTTAGGTATAGTGCTATCGACACATGTGTTCTTCATTTTACTCTCCATATTCTCAAGTAACTGGAAAAAGTTACATAACGATGAGGGACATCTCTCAACTGAGTACATAACAGGCAATGTGATACGTGCTTTCAGCCAATTTTAAACTTTTTTAAGTAATATTGACAAAACCAAGCCTGTTGCGGCAGTCATGTTTAAATTTAACTCCATCAGATAAATTTTGCAGAGGAAACACAAATATTGTCTCTGTAAAACAAGAGATTAATTTTAGTTCATTTGAACAATATTCAAACAGACGACCAGACAAAGGGTTATCAACAACAGACGGCCAGACAAAGGGTTATCAACAACAGACGGCCAGACAAAGGGTTATCAACAACAGACGGCCAGACAAAGGGTTATCAACAACAGACGGCCAGACAAAGGGTTATCAACAACAGACGGCCAGACAAAGGGTTATCAACAACAGACGGCCAGACAAAGGGTTATCAACAACAGACGGCCAGACAAAGGGTTATCAACAACAGACGGCCAGACAAAGGGTTATCAACAACAGACGCCCAGACAAAGGGTTATCAACAACAAACGGCCAGACAAAGGGTTATCAACAACAGACGGCCAGACAAAGAGTTATCAACAACAGACGGCCAGACAAAGGGTTATCAACAACAGACGCCCAGACAAAGGGTTATCAACAACAGACGGCCAGACAAAGGGTTATCAACAACAGACGGCCAGACAAAGAGTTATCAACAACAGACGCCCAGACAAAGGGTTATCAACAACAGACGCCCAGACAAAGGGTTATCAACAACAGACGGCCAGACAAAGGGTTATCAACAACAGACGGCCAGACAAAGAGTTATCAACAACAAACGGCCAGACAAAGGGTTATCAAAAATTTCAAAATAGGTCACTTTGAGCAATTAATTCAGCTTGGAAGGTCATATCCTACAGCAAGGGTTGTCATAATACAATAGAGCTGTCTGTTGGTTGAGTGTAACAGATGTGTATAAACGTACAGCAAGATATAACACATAGGATGGATGCATTGAGAATGCAGTTTGCTCAATGACTGTAATACACACACTTGATTTCATGAAGCATCATTCATTCTCAAAGTAAAATATTAAACAGAAACTAAACAGAGTAACGGGTCAGTCAGGGTCAGTCGCAATGTGTGTATTAGTAGTGCCACTAAGTGATGATGTTATCAGTTGGTGTGTATTAGTAGTGCCACTAAGTGATGATGTTATCAGTTGGTGTGTATTAGTAGTGCCACTAAGTGATGATGTTATCAGTTGGTGTGTATTAGTAGTGCCACTAAGTTATGATGTTATCAGTTGGTGTGTATTAGTAGTGCCACTAAGTTATGATGTATCAGTTGGTGTGTATTAGTAGTGCCACTAAGTTATGATGTATCAGTTGGTGTGTATTAGTAGTGCCACTAAGTTATGATGTATCAGTTGGTGTGTATTAGTAGTGCCACTAAGTTATGATGTATCAGTTGGTGTGTATTAGTAGTGCCACTAAGTTATGATGTATCAGTTGGTGTGTATTAGTAGTGCCACTAAGTTATGATGTATCAGTTGGTGTGTATTAGTAGTGCCACTAAGTTATGATGTTATCAGTTGGTGTGTATTAGTAGTGCCACTAAGTTATGATGTATCAGTTGGTGTGTATTAGTAGTGCCACTAAGTTATGATGTATCAGTTGGTATTTGAAGAAGCTTAATTAAACAAGAGGGCCATGTTCAAATATGTTAATGTATCAATTTATTGAAACATAGAATGTAAAAATGGTAACTTACAACTCTACACAATTCTTGAACGTCATGTTGCATAAACGTGTCTAGAGTCTCCCACCTGAAAGTCAGACATCATTACATCATCGCAGCAATGTAACTTACATGTAATAAATATTTAAACTGGGAATGGCAACGAATGGCAAAACCGGTAATCGAATAGTCGATTGGCTAGGTATTCGAATATTCGGAACCACATTGCATGCTTTGGGCCCCTACATAGTTGTCTCTCATCCGGTCATGTGACTGATAGGTCATTGTATGTACAGTGACACACTCTCCACAAGATTCGTGACACACTCTCAACAAGATTCGTGACACACTCTCCACAAGATTCGTGACACACTCCACAAGATTCGCGACACTCTCCACAAGATTCGTGACACACTCTTAACAAGATTCGTGACACACTCCACAAGATTCGTGACACACTCTCCACAAGATTCGTGACACACTCCACAAGATTCATGACACACTCACCACAAGATTCGTGACACACTCTCCACAAGATTCATGACACACTCCACAAGATTTGTGACACACTCTCCACAAGATTCGTGACAAGATTTAGATTAATTGATATTCCACTTGCTTTAAACAATAGTAATGTTATTATTAAATGATTACTATTTGAAGGGTGTGGAAAATTAATGTCTTGATTGTCGTCACTGTGTACAAAGATCGTCCCTGTATACAAAGATCGGGTTTTTCATAGTTTAATAATCCAACAAACAACATGGTATTATATGCATGTTCATTGTAGTCATATTATCCGTGACAAAATTCTAGCTCAATTAAATTCCTGTGTGTAAATAATATGAACAAATACACAGTATCAAAATGTCAACTGTATATTGGGAATCCCAAATTACGTCATATCACCTAGCATGTAGAAATAAACCGGATGACCCTAATGTGTTAACATCAAATGTTCCGATATGGGGTTAGTCATGCTTTTAGTGTGAAGCTGGGAATCTTGTCTGTTTTGACAGGTACAATTATTATTTGCAAATTCCCTTCCTTGTTCATTGTAGAAACACCTCTGTAACTGGAACTCCTCTTTTCTGTATACAGAACAGATTTTATTAAAAATATTACATTTTCAACTGTAATTTACCCCTGTAAACCAAACAGCAACATGACCTGATCAAATATAAAACTGATCAAGTATGAATCTGACTATATTATATTAAACATACAACTTTCAGCTACTTTTTTCAGAACATTGTATTGTACACTTAAAATTAGTTATTCCTAACTGCAAAATTATATAAACATGTCTCAGTCTCCTTGCAGAGTTGAATTGTAATTTAGGAGAAATCTACTCTAAACTCAAAACCCCTCCTAACCGACCTTTACCTCTGGTCCAGTGGCCGTTCGGTTTACTGAGGGGTTTACTGTACAGCATGTTTTGCATGTATGCTTCTACTGCACAGATTGTGAAATTGAATGTTCAATACAGAGATAGGGTAGATCCCTTGAATACACCCAGACAAACCAGGACACGTGATCAGAAGATGTTACCCAATCTAGCAGGCTATAGATGACTGTTTCGTCGTTTTCAGTGATATTTACCCAAAAGATTTTGTTAGTTTCTTTGTTCCAACTGCTGCATCCGCGTACTGTAATTCATGGAAGACTCTCTGGAGAGCTAGCGGTACACTCTTTGTGGGATCATCACTTTCTGTAGGCATGAAGTATACAGCCTGTTGCACAAAGTGATAAACAAGAAGCAATGAAAACATACATTTGACAGCATAGAAAACCGGTATTCAATGTTGACATACATATTTTTTGTTAATTAATACTACTATTTAATGTCATCTATTGACTGTACAGTCAACCCTTAAGTCTTAAGCAGCCAGCCAATGGAATCACTGAAAATGGCTGCTTAGCACAGGTGGCTGCTAAATAGAGATCAAATGTATAATAAAACTTATGATTATTATTAAAATATTGGGAATCTGGCTGCCTAAGACAGGTTGGTTGCCTAATAGAGGTGACCACTAACACAGGTTTGACTAGATAAATATGGTAAATTATTTCAGTTGGTACATGGGAAGAACCATATACCTACAACAAGTCATATGGATACATTTAGCTTCCTTACATGAACAAATTTGAATCCATCTTGTAGCATCCACCACGCACCTGTTATGTCAATTATTGCAGAATCGGTATTAAATGAGTTGACCCCAAAATGGCGGATAAATGTACATAGTTTTAAAAGATCTAGAATGAAGATATCAGACGGTTCCAAATGAAAACATTTGCAAAAACGGGCGATAAAAGAACAAATTTGGTATACGTGACGATTACAAAGTTATTTATAATATTAATCATAGAGAAAACGAAAGTAGAAAATTTAAATATTTAAAGACTATTTGTTTATACAGACCATAATCGATGCATAATCTTACCAAATTGAGTAGTTTTAAGCATTAAATGCGCGTATTTGAAGGTTTTTTAACACATGTCAGTCTGACCAGGAACGTAATAATTGTGTGACGCAGAGTAAACAAGAATTATGTTGATGCAAATACAATCAGTAATTTGTTTGCAATGCAAATATATTATGGTAGCTAGTCTTTTTCGGTATTAATTTATATGATTTAATGCATGGCTATGAGCTGTCCGATTAGCGCAGTGGTTAGCGCTTCTCACCAATGCAACCCGGGTTCGATCCTCGGACCGGGAAGTATGTGAGATAGTACAGTGGTCGCCAGATCGGACAGTTCTTACAACTTATATTAATCACTCTCAAGACCTCATTCCCGATGGAATCCATTGCCACGAGGGAGAGAGAAGAGGCAACGTGGAATTTATTTGCCTTGCCTAAAGGTACAATCGGGCATTTCACACCTTAAGCAAAAACGCTGCCACTGCGTTATCACGACTTCCACTTTTTCCCTTTGTTTTTGAAGAACAACAATGTAGACAGTCAACTTGAAAGTAACAGAACAGGTCAGAAATGTTTATTTAACTAGATAACTGACTAATATGCAGAATCTATTTTCATGATGAAATAATAATCTAGGGTTAATTAATTTTTTTAAGAAATTGAAAATAAAAACGTTATCAGACTGCAATTTGTAAACATTCACAAGTCTGTTAATTTCTAAATTGTTGTTGGTGTTATAAAGTAAAAATACACCTGTTTACGAATGGTTTGATGAGATCTATCAGAAAATATATGGTTTTACATTTATTTTAGTTATTAATAATAGAGATTGTTGCTACATTAGGACCCATACCCAAACGCAGTGAAAGTGTTCCTCAATCCAGTACTGTTACAACTTGCAGCATAAAGTTCTATATGGTCTTACCTTTCTAAGTTTATTTGTGAAGAATAGAGTCTGCAATAGCGAGTTCATATAACAGGTAGCACCCTGATTTTTCAAACCCACATAACCGGTGTGCTTCTTTGAATCCCAGCTGCAAAACAAACAACACTGCTTGTGTGAGAGGTTAGAAACCTGTTATTGTGAGCCATTTACAATGACTTCTCTAAGCAGAGTTCAAATAGAAACAACATAGGTTATTAATACACCATTGATGGCATAGATGGCAATTATAGGGAATATGAATTGGACTTAGTAATGAACATTGTCTGTATTGTATACATTCAGACAGGTGCTTAGCGTAACTAGGGTGGATAAACGTGTTCGCTATCTTCAAAGCTATCTCTATATAAAAAAATCGACATCGCAGAACACAATGACAAAAATGGACAAGGATTTGTACAGATCACTCTCTGTTCATTAGAATATTCAAAGAGCAGTATTTCGGAGAGCAGTAGTTCTATCAAGAGTGTAACAGGACATTTAAATGCACAGCTCGGCTCGATATAGATCAATCTATGCAAGAATTGTTAAAATCCAGCAAGAGATTAAGTAGAATCAGTAGGGACAAACTATTCAATGCCATAACTCTTGTCAACATCAAGCTGAACATGGTGTTGATACAGACAACTAGACTTCACAGCAAAGCTTCGTGAATATTTGACAAATTATTTTGAAAATGATGACAGTACAACATGTCAATGGAGGACAGTCACGCACAGATGAACAGCACGTTTCAAATACAGCCCAATTTTTAACATCGGATGTATAGTAATCAAATATATTGCTTGGCAGCGGCAGTTTAATATGAAATAGGCACACTACCTATCAACGGGAAAACCCAATAACGGGTTGAAGTTAAAATCAATTACTGAAATAGTGGGTTTGACATCGAAGGATGGATATTTGTTTTAGTGTATGATAGAATTATATTTCCCCAAGCTAACATTGAAAGCATTACATAACGAGTGGCGCTAGCCAGTATAACCGTCTATGTTCATAAATGAAATCGATCATTCACACTTAAACAAACAGTCAGAAAAGTGTTTTTATGATAGAAAACAATGCAATCGTTTGCTTTGGCTAGATCAGGCTTCCCCCGAATTAAACACATACTTCATCGTGATCTTATGCACTATAGGTACATATATATCAAACATTTTAATTAAAAGAACTAACATAGCAACTCACCTAACCCCATGTGGAGCATCTGCTATAACATGCACCTGCAGAGTCACTTTGTCATCTTTACAGAAACCCTTGTCTGTATCCAACAAATCCTGCAATATATAAATACCTCTATAAATAACTCTCAAAGTATACTCTTGTGTCAATGCTTTCCTTAAACTATGTTTATTTGATATATTACACCTCTTAAGGCATGAGAATGGAGCAGAAAAGAGAAATCATGTGACAATGTCCAGCTTCACAGACGGATCTGTAGTCCAGTGGTAACACGCTGGACTGGTAATCTGACCCTAATAATATTAACAGTCTTTCAGATGGGACCGTGCAGGTAAAAGAACCAGAGGAGACTCTGGAATGGGTCTCTGTCTGTATCATTGCACTATCCTCTAAAAATCTAAAATGACTAATCTCTTCAGGAGTTGCTCATATGGGCAACCGGTAGCAACGATAAATAAAGGTAAAACACAGTGTCCAGCTTGAAGTCCATTCTATAAATCTTGGGTGGCCAGACATTCTCAGGGTCAGGGATATACTAAATACCCCAAAAACAACACCAAAACAAACAAATAAACCCAAAATAGAAAATTGTTGAGAAAAACATTATTTTATACATTATTTTTCAACTGCTCATCTAAAAACAGATCAAATCAAATTCATAAATTATGATATTATGTTATATTTCGGGTTTTACGCCTGCATCAGCAACCATTTTGGGCTATATCGCCGGCGGGCAGTTTACCTAACAACACCTTTCCTGGGCAGGCTCCAGCGGTTAACCAGTACTTGGGTGCACCAACCTCCGTAAGAAACTGCTAACTTTTTCATATAAATGAGACACGGCCTGAGCGGGGCTCGAACCCGTGACCATCAGTGATGATAGGCTAGTGGTATACAAGTCAGCGACCGTAACCACTCGACCACAGAGGCGGACTACATATGCTTAACAATACATCCAACTAACATAAGTGAATGTTATACTTACATTCCACGGCAGGAAATGACTATAACCCCAATCATTTTCTTTGCTGTAGAACAGATGTTGTATTTCTGAAACAAAATGTAAACACATTTCAACATATTGTTTATGAGATATAACGTTACATGTTACTTCTTGACACAGGACACCAGGACAACCCCATTACTATATCCATACATCTGTGACATCAAACAAACTAAACATATATCTTTATTAGACAAGGTATGCTCTTTCTCACTGACAACGAAGCTTCCATAAAATGGATTAAATATTACACATTTTGTGCAACTAAATATTAATTTGGTCTTACTTCTGACAAAATCTTCGCCATCCTTTTTTTGGTTGATTATTGTAAGTTCTGCTGCAGCATTACACGACCAGGATCTGTAATAAAATATATATTTACTACAACTAGGTACTTTGAATTAATGGAATATTCTTCTATGCTTAAAAACAAAACAGGGAACATCAATTTTGTGTATTTTTCATATCATGCTGCATAATCATTTTTAAAATGTTAGAATACTTAAGCCATGAAAGAAATCAATGATTCAATTAGCCCTCAACAATGCCATTATCCCAGTCCGCCCAAAGGTGTCTTGCAACAGGCGACTGTGTAAATTGTATAAGTGATGGTTCACCAAAATAAAAATAAATCATTTATGCGTTCGAAAGGTTTGTCAAATTAAAATTAACATAAATAATTTCAGAAATCGTACTGTTTTGGCTAAATAACAAGTATAAGGTAACTAGTAATGTGGGGGACTTACTGTGAGTGTAGAGAATTTACCAAAATTAGGATCAATATTTTCAAGTAGAAACAGTATGCAGCTCATCAAACCATTATATTAGAAGTTTTTTAGTTACATGCAATTGTTGACGCTCTGTCACCATACCGGAAATGCTGACTGCAACATTTCGCTCTCCACTAAAGCGGGCGAGACAAAAATGCGGGATATAACAGTGGCAGACAAGACATTTCCTAGCCAGATGTGGCATTTAAACATGTATGAGTTATCGACCTCTTGGTGTACAGGTAAGAACGAATATACACTGGCTAATTTCAAATTAATTCACAGAAATTATCAATCTACAAAAACAAAGTCACTTGTTTGAAGACAGCCCTGTCTTCATCCTAAGTCAGAATTTTTGGGAGAAGTGAGAATTTGAAAGCGTGCGGTTGCTCAAGAAATTTGATTGGTTAATTGCTCTTGGCTCAACCAATCAGAAGCTCGAGACTGAGTTTGAGATTGGAGAAGTTCTAAAACCTCCAGGCCTGTATTCAACTCAATAATATATTCCACTCCAGTTTGGACAATAAATGAAAGCAATAATTGTTGCAGATTTTCAAACTGTTATATAAGTTTCCTTTCAGCCTACTACTGTTAATTTATATGTAAAAGTTATATTTCTTGTTTACATACTGAAACAATAATGCTTAAACTAAATATAATTCACGCAATTATCACAAACACTCTACATGTATGCACCAATACCTCAATGATAGCTCCAGCTGGCTTCACAATTTTAAATGCACAACAATGTTACTGTTTAGCAACCAACCATAACAATATCTACCCCCTTCAGTGAAACTATGGTGATTGTATGATTGTAACTTACGTAGAATCCGACTCGGCATTACACTGCAGGAAGAACCCTAGACTCTTCTGGTTGTACTTGTCAGCATTGTGGTTGATTCGCTGCATCGCCATGATCTTCCTGTCAATAAAACATAATCTGTGTGCTAGGAACACATTACATTGTTTATATCAGCAATATCTTTGTTCTGTGGGGATTTCAACATAGTAGTCTGGGAAAAATTGGTTGCTATGTCTGTCAAATCTGCATGTTTTAAAACCCCCATTAATAAGAGGCCGCATGGAGTTTCTGATATTATCAGCACTTGTAGAGCCTTTGTGTTTCACATGTAAATATTTTTTAATAATAACATGATAAATTCGAAAGCAAGGCAATGAGCGATGTCGGTATAGATTAGTTTTTAAAACATTCAGCATAATATTTATTTGTAGAAAGAAATTCAGTAATGCTTTGGAAACTGTAAATACATGAATAAACTGTCTTTGTTAACGTCGCCAGTATACAGAGTTGCTTGACCATTGTTGTTGTTTTGGGGTTTAAAGTCGCACCCACAGGCAGCTTAGGTCATATAGAGACTCTCCAGCTGTTATTGTCGGAGCAACATATGGCTCTATGCTGTTTGCTATTCGGATAGTGGAGCTAAAACCCTTGGCTTATTAGCGAACAACATAGATCCTGATCAGCCGCAGCGCTACTATGCCACAGCTGATTTGGATCTACATTGTTTCTACATTCCTTCCAATTTATTCAGCATTTACGGGTTATACTATTGGTTGATATCCAAGACATATTAATTATTATAAATGATAAGCTCCTTTAAAGCGACATCATATTGTATGGAATAAAAACATTTTGAAATTTAGGTACAAGTAGCAATGCTATACATGTATAACACATTTGAATAATTATTTTCAGTCAGTAACCAGTGCAATTTTTGCAACACAACAAACAAATTTCCAGAATCGGTTCGCAACGCATCGCTCTCTATCGGCAATCAGAACAAGCATCCAGGAGAGCTGTTTCAACATCAATAGTTTGACACAACATCAATAGTTTGACAGAACTGTTTCAACATCAATTGTTTGACAGGAGAGCTGTTTCAACATCAATAGTTTGACAGGAGAGCTGTTTCAACATCAATAGTTTGACAGGAGAACTGTTTCAACATCAATTGTTTGACAGGAGAGCTGTTTCAACATCAATAGTTTGGCAGGAGAGCTGTTTCAACATCAATAGTTTGACAGGAGAGCTGTTTCAACATCAATAGTTTGACAGGAGAGCTGTTTCAACATCAATAGTTTGACAGGAGAGCTGTTTCAACATCAATAGTTTGACAGGAGAGCTGTTTCAACATCAATAGTTTGACAGGAGAGCTGTTTCAACATCAATAGTTTGACAGGAGAGCTGTTTCAACATCAATAGTTTGACAGGAGAGCTGTTTCAACATCAATAGTTTGACAGGAGAGCTGTTTCAACATCAATAGTTTGACAGGAGAGCTGTTTCAACATCAATAGTTTGGCAGGAGAGCTGTTTCAACATCAATAGTTTGGCAGGAGAGCTGTTTCAACATCAATAGTTTGGCAGGAGAGCTGTTTCAACATCAATAGTTTGGCAGGAGAGCTGTTTCAACATCAATAGTTTGGCAGGAGAGCTGTTTCAACATCAATAGTTTGGCAGGAGAGCTGTTTCAACATCAATAGTTTGGCAGGAGAGCTGTTTCAACATCAATAGTTTGACAGGAGAGCTGTTTCAACATCAATAGTTTGACAGGAGAGCTGTTTCAACATCAATAGTTTGACAGGAGAGCTGTTTCAACATCAATAGTTTGACAGGAGAGCTGTTTCAACATCAATAGTTTGGCAGGAGAGCTGTTTCAACATCAATAGTTTGACAGGAGAGCTGTTTCAACATCAATAGTTTGGCAGGAGAGCTGTTTCAACATCAATAGTTTGACAGGAGAGCTGTTTCAACATCAATAGTTTGACAGGAGAGCTGTTTCAACATCAATAGTTTGACAGGAGAGCTGTTTCAACATCAATAGTTTGACAGGAGAGCTGTTTCAACATCAATAGTTTGACAGGAGAGCTGTTTCAACATCAATAGTTTGACAGGAGAGCTGTTTCAACATCAATAGTTTGACAGGAGAGCTGTTTCAACATCAATAGTTTGGCAGGAGAGCTGTTTCAACATCAATAGTTTGGCAGGAGAGCTGTTTCAACATCAATAGTTTGACAGGAGAGCTGTTTCAACATCAATAGTTTGGCAGGAGAGCTGTTTCAACATCAATAGTTTGGCAGGAGAGCTGTTTCAACATCAATAGTTTGACAGGAGAGCTGTTTCAACATCAATAGTTTGACAGGAGAGCTGTTTCAACATCAATAGTTTGACAGGAGAGCTGTTTCAACATCAATAGTTTGGCAGGAGAGCTGTTTCAACATCAATAGTTTGGCAGGAGAGCTGTTTCAACATCAATAGTTTGGCAGGAGAGCTGTTTCAACATCAATAGTTTGACAGGAGAGCTGTTTCAACATCAATAGTTTGGCAGGAGAGCTGTTTCAACATCAATAGTTTGGCAGGAGAGCTGTTTCAACATCAATAGTTTGGCAGGAGAGCTGTTTCAACATCAATAGTTTGACAGGAGAGCTGTTTCAACATCAATAGTTTGGCAGGAGAGCTGTTTCAACATCAATTGTTTGACAGGAGAGCTGTTTCAACATCAATTGTTTGGCAGGAGAGCTGTTTCAACATCAATAGTTTGGCAGGAGAGCTGTTTCAACATCAATAGTTTGGCAGGAGAGCTGTTTCAACATCAATTGTTTGACAGGAGAACTGTTTCAACATCAATAGTTTGGCAGGAGAGCTGTTTCAACATCAATAGTTTGACAGGAGAGCTGTTTCAACATCAATAGTTTGGCAGGAGAGCTGTTTCAACATCAATAGTTTGGCAGGAGAGCTGTTTCAACATCAATAGTTTGGCAGGAGAGCTGTTTCAACATCAATAGTTTGGCAGGAGAGCTGTTTCAACATCAATAGTTTGGCAGGAGAGCTGTTTCAACATCAATAGTTTGACAGGAGAGCTGTTTCAACATCAATAGTTTGACAGGAGAGCTGTTTCAACATCAATAGTTTGACAGGAGAGCTGTTTCAACATCAATAGTTTGACAGGAGAGCTGTTTCAACATCAATAGTTTGACAGGAGAGCTGTTTCAACATCAATAGTTTGACAGGAGAGCTGTTTCAACATCAATAGTTTGACAGGAGAGCTGTTTCAACATCAATAGTTTGGCAGGAGAGCTGTTTCAACATCAATAGTTTGACAGGAGAGCTGTTTCAACATCAATAGTTTGACAGGAGAGCTGTTTCAACATCAATAGTTTGGCAGGAGAGCTGTTTCAACATCAATTGTTTGACAGGAGAGCTGTTTCAACATCAATAGTTTGACAGGAGAGCTGTTTCAACATCAATAGTTTGGCAGGAGAGCTGTTTCAACATCAATAGTTTGACAGGAGAGCTGTTTCAACATCAATAGTTTGACAGGAGAGCTGTTTCAACATCAATAGTTTGGCAGGAGAGCTGTTTCAACATCAATTGTTTGACAGGAGAGCTGTTTCAACATCAATTGTTTGACAGGAGAGCTGTTTCAACATCAATAGTTTGACAGGAGAACTGTTTCAACATCAATTGTTTGACAGGAGAGCTGTTTCAACATCAATAGTTTGGCAGGAGAGCTGTTTCAACATCAATTGTTTGACAGGAGAACTGTTTCAACATCAATTGTTTGACAGGAGAGCTGTTTCAACATCAATTGTTTGACAGGAGAGCTGTTTCAACATCAATTGTTTGACAGGAGAGCTGTTTCTTCAACATCAATTGTTTGACAGGAGAGCTGTTTCAACATCAATTGTTTGACAGGAGAGCTGTTTCAACATCAATTGTTTGACAGGAGAGCTGTTTCAACATCAATTGTTTGACAGGAGAGCTGTTTCAACATTAATTGTTTGACAGCATTGTTTATATTACGCTTGTTGATAATGAATTCGCTTTGTCGATAATGAATTCGCTTATATGAATTTATTTAATTTTTTTTCGTTTCTGTATTTTTTTAACAGTCATTGGCAATTATATTCTTTAAATATCTGGTACAGTTTACCAAAAAACATCCGTAATTCCGATATAGTGTCGCTTTAACATTTATCTAAGCTGTTGATAACCCATGTAAAAGTTATTATATTTAAACTGTTATTTTGCATGCAATGCATGCATACACTGTACATGCGATTATGATAATGTATCGCATCATTCGAATGCAGTATATTTTTGTCATACATATATCAACAACATACAGATGTACCAAGTTGTTCATACCAAGGCAAGTACGCATCTATGTAGTCAAGTGGTTATGGTCGCTGACTTGTATACCACTTTAACATATCATCACTGATGGTCACTGGTTCGAGCCGGGTCTGTTTTTATATGAAAAAGTTTACCGTTTCTTACGGAGGTTGGTTCACATAGTACAGGTTAACAGCTGGAGCCTGCCAGGAAAGGTGTTGTTAGGTAAACTGCCCGCCGGCGATATAGCCCAAACCCGAACAAACAAACAAACAAACAAACAAACAAACAAACAAACAAACAAACAAACAAACAAACAAACAAACAAACAAACAAACAAACAAACAAACAAACAAACAAACAAACAAACCAACCAAGGTGTATAATAAAATCATTTTAATAGTATCTGAGTTGGGAATTCCAGGGTGAAATTCAAGATATATATTTTAAAGTAAAAATCAGTAAAATCATTGTTTTAGACAATTAAATCATTAAATGACAGAAACTCAATATTGCTAACATAGATGAAAAGCAAATTTTTACATACCAAGGTAGGTTGCGCACCATACACTTTGGACTAAGCGTGGAATCCTTCATCTTACTGATAGTGTCAACAGTGAAACTGAATGTTGTCTCTGCCTTGCTGTCATCTGTTCAATAGATATCAACATGTCAGTGTCCATTCTAGAGGGAAAAAATGGGGGGGAATTTCCCCCATCCATTCCAAAATCTGAGGGGAATTGAAAAAAATATTAATAAGGATTAATAATTATATTCCATACCTTACATCACCATCTTGCTGAATATGCAATAAATGGTACTACGGTGCAAGACGAGGCTGAGGGTCGAGTCGACTAGGGTACGGGTTGACCGCGTACATGTATATATGTCAGAGCTGAACAGACTCGACCGATTCAGATACCGTCAGATTGGTATTAGTGTCAATGTCAGTAGATTGGGTAGGAACCCAAGTCTCTGTGTTGGGCAATGGCATGGAAAAGAAGTTAGTTATCCTTTGCTTTTTGTGAAGCATTTTGACAGCTATGATGGGGAAAAAGTCATCTGCACATGTGGGAATATATTGGACAAATATAACATTATTTCTTAACAAATTAAAATAAGTCAAAATTATCAGTAATAATTTTATTTTGTGCATTTGCTATAATTTATAGTCACTCGATAATATTTTCTGTTTAAATATGTATTTCTCGATCTTTTAATATTGGCAAATAATATTTTCGTCTACAGGTGGCAAGATTAGTATTACGTATTCCACAATTAGCTCTTCACAGCAAAGGAGATATTCATGTCAGACTGTAGTGTAAACAAACCACTGTCAAACCCGATCGGCAGTCTGGACATTGATACACTTGATGTTTATTTAATTTCTCCACAATTTAATTTATGCCCGATTATCCCGCACTCGATTTATAAACATGCAGGATCTTTGGAAAGTTAGCGTGAATCTCACGATCACGCATCCTAGAATGGCCACTGCATATATTTCCATAGTTAATTATTACAGTAGTGTAATACCAAAACTATGCAATGGCGTTAATACCGGTCTGCAGCGTAAATTATGCTATAAGTATAGGATATTAAATGATTGGTCATTTGTTATTAAATTTATTTGGCACGATTTCATAGTATTTAGAAGACAAGTTAAATAAATTTAATAACAAATGATCACGAATATAAGATCCTATTTATAACACAATCGTCCATACAACTGTATATATATATTCACTAGATTACAAATGTTTCATGTACCTGACCTTCAGTTATTATCAATGAAGCATGTTATTGGTCGGATGTAAATGAATAAAAGCGCAGCAAAACTTAGATCACATTTTATTTGTAATTTTACTTGTAAATTATTTTAGTTACGTTGCTTACATGATAATCAGTTTTTAAATTCATGAAACTGTTATATAAAGCAAACAACCAGTGAATGTATTCTAAACAGTGTGCGTTCTACACGTATATTATTATGCTATAAAAGAAAATATGTGATGGCTGAATATAAGCAGTTACGTGATTATGTAATTATGTTTCAAAGGAGCATCGAATTAAGTTACTCTGACATCCAGTTTCAAACGTCACATATTTGAATCACAACAGGTTCGATTCATACGACTCTTGTAGCTGAAAAACTAACGCCGGTAAATACTTCAAATTTTGAAAATAATCATATTTTAGACATTTAGCAAACATTAAATCTCACTCGTTTGGTTTAATTTTCTCATTCGTAGTCATATATGACATTTAAAAAATAACTTTCTTTCCAATGAGAACGATTAATAATAATATACAGACATCATCGTACAATTTTAACTTATATAGACAATGGTCTTTAACATTATGTGCATGTACAGTAACAGGTGAAACAAACTGAGATCCTTACCCTCCTCCATTTCCTCCTCTTCTGGTTTTCTCTCCTCTTCCTCCTCGACCTCTCCATTTACTGCATTTGCCATTGTATTGTTGCTTTTATCTAGTGCATCTGTAATATAGACATTTTGTTCAAAACATACACGAGGCTCAGTCTACATTTTTGGGAGAAGTGAGAAACCACGCTATTGTGTCCTTCAATGGTATTATTTTTAAAAACAAAATTGCGTTAAAAATAAAATACACAAATTGACCATTAAATACAATATTTGAATAGAAGGATTGCTTTACAATGGTGAGTGTAGCTTACAGGACAAGATTAAGTATGAAAAGTGTAAAAAATAATTTATGGGACAAGTGGGGTCCCCAGGGGGCGAAGTCCCTAGGACGGCTACTTTGCCCATGTCACCCCCCCCCCGCGACAACTACTAGGTGAGAAATAAGTTGCTAGTGTCTGTATGGGTATGCTCGAGATATGCTGTACAGAATACATGTATAATGGGTCACAGACCTGTGCAACACAATTAGTCGATCTTAGTAAAGAAACTTATGAAAATAGACTTATTTTTTAATAGTTTTATATAAGTTTCAACATAGCTACAATTATGTAGCTCAGGTCATTCATGCTCAATAAGTGCAATGGAATGGGGCCATGACCTTGGGAAGGAAAATTCTGTGTCATTTTCACGTTCAGATTTTTAGTTTATACAAATTTATTTCTGCTCAAAACAAGTTCTTACAACATTAGCTTAAAGGCCTGCAGTTTGACCCCGTCCAATTGTAAAGATTTATACTTTACTACCTGTTCCATGTGATTAGTGGCTTGTATCAACAATGTAGCAGTACATTCAGTATAATTTGGCGTATGTAGGTATTTTCTAACGGTTAATATGCACGATCACTCTGTGAGCTGAGAATTAGTCAAAATGAGGCCCTGACAATTTAAGTAAACGTATATTATTGATTGTAAAGAAAATTGATAGTTATGAGTATTCAAACTACATAATCCAGATCAGCCCAGGGACATAGATTACATGTTATGTAGGTGCCTCATCAGCCGTAGCGTAATCACTGAGACTGATCATTTGTATGCATGTATATAATATATGTGTATGGGCCGGAGGCCTTGAATTACGAATAAACTGTTAAACTGATCAGGATCTATGTTGTTTGTAAGGTCGGAGTTTCGTCACTTTCATATTCTGTTCTGTCACTTTCATGTATCATCTGGTTTAAAAAGGCCGCCAGATTAAGTGTGAAAATAATGCCTGTTTATACCTTGCCCAAATGTTGGATTTGAACTGGAGCGTACAACGGAGTCTTGTATTATTCTTGACTTGCACTGTCTCATTCCATTGACATATTGCCAACTTTGAGCGTATAGTGTAGTGAAGAGCAGAGAAGGTTCCGATACGTTTGTCATGGAAAACATTCAAGCTGTTGTTGAATGATTCCACGCTACTAGTGTCCATGTGGTAGATATAATTTTGAATTGTTTATACCAGTTGTAAGTACTATAAAAATACAGAACTTCAATTTCAGCAATTTATAACCTCTGATATGTACGTGGGTCATAATAGATATAAGTGGTGCTCATGTATTAGATGTATACCATGCAAGGCCTCGCGTGTGGCAAATACGATGTGCGTCGACCGTCAGATTTGTACCGCTATTCCTCGTGTGTTTAAGGTCAAATATAGGTCAACCTGCAGGCCTTTAATCACTCGTATCATAATATCAATCCTGAACAGGAATGTTAATTAGACTACACCCCACTGGTTATTGACCATTTATCGAGGGCTGTCGGTGGGTAATTTCCAAGTCGCTTTGTGCTTTATATTTATTTCTTGAATTTTATAAATTAAACCACAAAAAGCCATTTATTTAATAAAAATTCAAGAAGGTGAGGGGGGTCCTAGGAGAGGTACAAGGCTTTTGGTGGTTGCCCACACCATCTATATTTTTTTAACAAAAATTATACGGGAGGGTCCTAGGATAGAGGTACAAGGCTTATGGATAAGATGTCACGCTCCTGTGGCTGAACATGGTCCTTACCTACTTTTAATAACATTGATCACCACAGCAGGGGGGGGGGGGGGGGCAACAACTAGTATTTTTCACCATTGTAGGCCTACATTCAACCCACATTTCTATATACATTATTGCATACCCTGTATAGGAGACACAATTCATATTTTATACCTGAGTGAACATGGAACACCCACGTCACCAGTGAATTCTTAACACAATTCTATAATATGGATATTGACCAGAAGCATAGCTGGAATATTGACATTAAACTGGCTTATAATGCGTTGTTTTCTTCAAGAGAGTAGGAAATAAGGCTTCAGTCAGGAAATTCTTAAAAACCAACTGCTTTTAGATGTCAAATTACATTCTCCATGTTGTGTACAATGAATTGTATATTATGTTTCACCATTCGTTATCTTGTATAAAACTATTATACATACATGTACATATCGCATGGCCTTTAGCATAATGATTTTGAAATAAAATATCTACCTGACTGTCTATATTGAATTCTTTTCTATATATTCATTCCTAGAACTTTAAACTATCATTTAGTTTTCAAATAAATCAAGATAACTCATATTTAGAGAATGTTTGTTACTTTTAATTTTCAAATATAGAAAATGATGTACATTGTACCAGGATTATTTAAAATTGTCTGGTATATCTAATAAAAACTAATTAATACATAGTTCCCACGACCTGTGAAAACACTGTTTGGCAAGTTTTATAAATGGCACTTTCAGGATTTTCCTAGTAATTCCTAAATTGCAATTATATAATCATTGTTTGTTAATAAAATTTGGTATCATTTTAAAGTATTGAAATGGACTTTTTTAATATTAATTTATTTTTTGACATGATGTATGGATTATAATTTATAAGAACTTAACTTGCACCTATTTTTGAAAGTCTATTTTCACAGTTTAAATATTAATACACACAATGTACATGTACAGGTAAATTATTATTTATATGCGAGTGATATGAAATTTGTGAAATTATATAAAATATATGTCCATTGATAGCTTTCCAATAACTTATGAACCATGGTGATGGGATGAAAAATAAATATTTTATAAAGAAAACAAAATTACACTACTACACAATATATATTAACATCTGGTCAACTTTGTCAAACAAAATGGCAGCCACAGCAGGAATGATGACGTCACATGAGAACTATGTATTGTAGGTAATATATTTACTTGTTTATACCAGCTAATATTGGCGGATGGAAATGACTACCTTACAATCAGGCCAATTTACTGAGCTGTATAAAGTTTATCCTCTGTACAATACACATTCAATATTAATACCAAACAGTCGTGTTTATAATTTTTTTAATGACCACCCATTATTATATGTGCGGTATAGTAAATATTCTACTGTATAAGTGGTTAAGTTTGCGACGTGGAAATGTTCGTGATTTTCGTGAAAATATGAACCAGCGTACAGTACACACATCAGGAGTAAAACTAAAAAATGCCGGAAATTTGATTTAGCGCGGACGTTCAAGAGGGAACTACTAAATCGGGAGGAACGCCACAATTTCCATGGAAATTGTCGAGATATTTTGCGGCGACTTGTTGGGTTGCGCGGACTGCTGTGTTATCTTTTATTTACATTTGTGCACAACAATTATACCTGTAGTGTTCCCCCCAGACTGAAAAATGGGTAGGGCACAGGTACATGTTGCCTGTTCTCAAATGGCCATAATTGACAAGGTCTTATTTATGTTATTATGAGTACGAAACATTTTGAGGACGAATCAATTTTGCAACCTATTGCGCATTACAATTCATAATATATTATAGGTTGTTACAATGGTGTGGTATCCGAGATAATTATCTAAACAAAAATGTAAGCCAGAAAACCACAACAATAATGCATTTACATTCATTTAAATAGAAACTTACATATAAAATATATGGTAATGACGGCATAATTGACATCCGTTGGCAGAATTTACGACCGGTGCAATGCGACAATCCACATGCTGTGATCTGCACAGTACCCAGTAAAACTAAAAACGTGAAACTATAAGGACAAATTGGGGACTATTTGAGTCCATTAGCGCCAATTAACGATGAGATTTGCACACAGGGGACAATATGTCTGTGACGCCACTATAAAGAGCTTGTAACTGGACATCGCGCACTGATAATCCCCTACATTTGTTTTTACAACAATGACTCAAACGGAAATTGGGGCATAAATGTGCGAACATTGACTGATTGGCACGTATCATGATTACCTGTCAAATTGGTTGAAGCATATTTTATTGCCTCTTCAATATACATAATCTCATTAGTCTCTTGATTTATTTATGTTTTGAATTTCTATTCAATCAATATAAGACTACGACAATTAACGTACATGGTTGCTAGGTCCCATTGCATGCCCCATTACATTGGCAGTAAAGGTATGACGTTGTCAATTAAAACACAGGAATCAATATCTTGAGCAAAGTCAATGTTGCTCTATAACACAGTGCATAGGCGGACATTTCACAGCATATTGTTACTGTGTATTCCAGATTATAGCACGAGTCTAACACATGACTGGTTATTGTTGAGGGATTTCAGGCAATATTTCAATACTTAACATCCAAGTTTTATTGAGAATTTAGACACACGAGGGCGGGCATTTTCGGGCGGCCCCTAAAAGGGGCATGGCCACCCTACTATTCCTAGTTAGGGGAAACACTATACCCGTATGCGTTTCTCAATTAAATTACGATTATCGAAGTTCAAGTTCTTTTCAACATATGATCAAATGCGCTTGGCATGCCTGTGTGTAATTATAAATAATATTGACAATTTATGTATCCCCATTTAATCTGTTCATTGTGTCCGTATAAAACACAAGTCCGCAAATCTTGCACTATCCTCACAAAAATAAAATAACTAATAAACCTCTGTAGTGGTAAATAGATACTGAAACGATGTATGTGTGATGGATCAATGGTGTATAGTTGAAAATGTGTTAATTGACAGTATGGTGCCGTGTTTGTGACATACCGGTATTTATTTTCTTTGTTTTCTTCCATTAAAGGAGATTCTGAAATGGATCTCTGTCTGCACACTATCCTCCAAAAATCTAAAATGACTAATCTCTTCAGGAGGCGTCGCTCATATGGGCAACCGGTAGCGACGATAAATAAACGTAAAACACACATTAACCCGCATAGAAGCACCTCTCGACGCCATTACCAATACAACATACATTGACAATGTAGTAGCCAAACCAATGTTCATAATAAAGGCCAGAATCTCATGTAGTCCCAGTAATATTTATGGCAGTGGGATAGATATGGCGACTACTTATCCACTGCATGATAGCTAAATGGCTGTCGTTTAAAGATATAATATATAGTATATTAACTTAAATCTCTATGAAGGAAAGGGTTAAAGTACACGACACCTACATGATAGATAGTTTATTTTTCAAATTCAATAAGCCAGAGGCCCATGAGAACATACAACAAACAAAAACATATATATTATACAGTATACAGTGACGCAACAAGATGACAATAACACAGTGACAATGCATACAATCAATGGGAGAAATATTTATAACTCTCATGAACAGTGTACTCAAACCGTAATGCTCATAGTTTCATACAACACCCAAAATATGCATAGTCATGCGGAGAAGGTGTTAACTATACAAAAATCAATTCAAGTATTAATTTGGTGGTGCATTGCATAATAATATATAGATTTAGAATAGGTACTTTAAATTATTTCATTAAACCTTTACATCAGCATGTACAATGTGTAAAATGTATAAGCACTACTTATGTAGCTCGGGCCTTAAACAAAACAGTTTCAGCAATTCATATGCAATATACTGATTGACTTTAACTGAAATGTATAGGCATCTATGCATAGTCATGACAAGTGTATATTGTAACTGTAATATGGTCATATGTTATGTTATATTTCGGGTTTTACGCCTGCATCAGCACCATTTTGGGCTATATCGCCGGCGGGCAGTTTACTTAACAACACCTTTCCTGGGCAGGCTCCAGCGGTTAACCAGTACTTGGTGCACCAACCTCCGTAAGAAACTGCCACTTTTTCATATAAATGAGACACGGCCTGAGCGGGCTCGAACCGTGACCATCAGTGATGATGTTACAGTGGTATACAAGTCAGCGACCTTAACCCTCGACCACGGAGCGGACTTAATATGGTCATACATAAATAATAATTTAAAGACGTAATGGCATATATATATTGATTCAAGATGCATGCAATATTGTACAAAATAGCACATAATTATATAATAATTTGCACTCAGATGAAACATAATAATTAGTCAGCATATCAATTCTGACCGTAACTCAAAAGCTTTATAAATGAATACACTTAGTTTCTTGATAACAGACAGATTTTTACTATCAAAAAGTGTTTGCAATTTATACATACTCGGATTAAACCAATAGTACCTTGAAATGTATTTATTTCGTAGATCATTATATAAGGAACATTCAATGAGAAAATGGTACTCGTCTTCGAGTTTATCACATGAAATGCATTTACGTTCCTCACGCGGAATGCTGTGTGGATGGTGCCATCTGCCAGTTTCAATAGAAAGGTTATGGGAGGACAACAACAGTCGTGTCATTGCTACTCTATATTTGGATGGTAAGTCGCACTTCAGATAATACTGAAAATCAAATGAGACAACAGATTTGTAAAAAGTACTACGGGATGAATTTTCTATCCTCGAGTTCCAGTTTTGCATACTTGTATCACGTAACCGCTGTTTAAAAAGGCTGATAAAAGCGCTCACGTTACCGACACTCTGTGCTAACCAGACCTCACGAAATCCTAAGTGGACAGTAAATTTTGCAAAAGTGTAACCCATGAAACTTTGTTGGGATAAATGTCTGGCATATCATCATACTGATGCAGTGCGGTGCAAGATATATCTTATCTACAGAGCAGTCCGGTATCTGAGGGTGACTGGTAGCCCTTCTCCCATAAAGCTGTCTATAGTTAGCATCTTACGCCTGACCAAGCAATGGCCTCCGTGGTCATGGTCGTTGACTCACAGTTGTATGTTCTAATCCCACGGGATGGGGGACTTGGGGGTAGTGGTGTCGAATGCTTTCATGTCAGGAATCTATCCTGCTGGTTTGTTGTAGGTCAATTGTTACACATGGGTGCCCGTCGTGCCTAAAATACTGTTTGGCGGGGCACCCGGGGTCTTACTCTCACCAATAATAACTGGATAGTTACCATATCATCTAAGCCACTGATGCAACTTTAAGCCCACAAAACAATCTAAATGCATTGGCTTATTATATCAACTAAATTTTGTAATCTTAACTACAAAATTTACGCCACGACAATATGGTAACTAAAATGACAACTTATCATCCCCTTTGATCTCGCTCGATCATATTGTTCGCCAGCAGCTCAATAATTACCATCTGATCTTCATAGATATAATATACACCTATAAGTCTTAGTACTGCATTAATGGTGTTTATTGGTTTCAGGAGATTAATCTGATCTTGTATATGATTAGCATATAAGATAAGGATTGGCCGTAATTCGTAATGTACGCACCAATTTTAAAGTAAATGCACAGCAACATATCGCACAATAGAGAACAATGTGTGAACATGTTTGTCAAGCTGATCTTATTTTATCTGAAGACATGTATTACGCAGAACAGTTTACATAATGTGTAAGTAAATTCACATTTTTTCATGTTGTAAGCGATGTGTCCGAATGCACAAAATTTCAATACATTTTCCATAACATTGTATGCGTAAATACGCACTTGTCCATCTTATGTATCTCCAGCAAACTTTATAGAGTTATCACAAGTGATAAAATGTAACCTTTATAATGTATCATAATTGTGGTGATATAAACACCAGTTGGTAAACGTTAGACGTGATCCGTAAATGTGTAACGGTAGACGTGATCCGTAAATGTGTAACGGTAGACGTGATCCATAAATGTGTAACGGTAGACATGATCCGTAAATGTGTAACGGTAGACGTGATCCATAAATGTGTAACGGTAGACGTGATCCGTAAATGTGTATAGGATATAAGCCAAAAACGATCCAATATGTAAAATATTGGACTGTGTGAGGCGTGTAGATTTTAAGGAATAGATATATACTTCAGCAAATTATTTGTAAATGGTCCGCGAATTAGCGACCAACAGTTTATTCCAACTAGGTTGTCAGTAGTCAGATAGTACATACATGTATATATCGTAGATAGATAGATATATACATGCAAGAAACTGCTCGTTCTAATCCCTTTCAGTCTCTTGCTGTTAATTTATATGTAAAATTCGGAAATAAATAATTTTTAAACTAAACTGCTGACACCTGTGGATTGATTGACAATTCAGCTCAATTAAATTCAATATTTACTCTCATTCAATCATAATTCAAATTGGATGTTGGTGGATAGTGCAGGGATACAGACAGAGACCCACCGCAGATTCCTCGGGTTCTTTTACATACACAGTGTAAAGCACCGACACGAGACCCCAGGTTAAAGTCTTATTCGACCGACTATGATATGAGTCATTATATAGTATAGTGTTGTGTGAGAACGAACATGCGGCATGTTGACCGCTGGACCACTGATCTGCTAAAAGTGAGGCATATAAAGCTTCACAATACAATTTACAAAGCAGGAGCGATTCCAATGCCGGGCCCGTAAACGTATAAGTCTACAATTATTTTGAAGTGCCTATTTTATTACGTAGTACATAAAAGCTTTTGATTGACATCTATGTTCAAGGTGAGTTGTGATTGGCTGAAAGGGCATGTTTGGCGGCGTCGCCAAAAAAGCTCTATAGAAGATCAGACATGTGGGTGCAGTCTTACTGCTTTTGATGTAATGCAATCAAAATACATCCTGTTTGAAATTAGAACGTACTGGAAATGCATATGTATACATGTAGCTCTAGGTTAAGTAACAACAAACTAATAATATTATCGGCGTTTAAATGTCATTTTGTTGACAAATTAAGGGTATACGCCCATATACGTTATTGTCTGCATCTGTCGGCAAATAATATCAGGGTCAGCTTCATTGAAATTGTTGGGGTAAGTGTAAGTTATTAGCGATGCTTTATTGCATGTTTGGGTAAAATCGTCACACACGGGTCGTCTTAACACTGAATATACACTGAATATACTTACATTTTCTATACACAACCATATCGGATGGCCGAGTACCTGTATATTTAACACCGAATATTACGCTGCATCGCAGCAAATTACCATGGAAATGTTCCGCAGAGAAATGTACAGGACAGGAGACAATCCTCCCTTTGTCCTGACAAACTGCGATATTCCTCCTAGATAAAATTCCGTATGTCACGGACAGGCGGAATGTGCGCTTTCCATCTGATGTGTACTGTACATCCGTATTTAAAATATTCATATATATTTCTAGGCTAATTTTGTATGACAGTTGACAGAGGTGAAGCATGGTTCAATGGCATTCTGTTGCGTGTATCGGTAGCCTGACGCAACTGTCACACGAATATAAAAAAAATGACGCAATTGTCACACGAATATAAACAAACAAATCATCTAAACAAACAAATCATCTATCTATCTATCTTCCTTTTATGTCGAACCCTTAGCGGGGACATTGGGAGAATATTTCCACCGAAACGGATACGGTGTATGAGCAATTCAGGTAGCTATCCAAATTTAAAAAATCTACTCTTAACCCGAAAAATAGTTTCTATACCATTTCTGATTAAAACCAATATGTGTTTTTCAATGATTCAATGATGTACTATATCAAAATAAGATATTTAACTAGTTATGGTGGATAAATAAAAAATAACAAGTATGCCGTGCATCGGTGCCCTGAAGTCTTCAGTTCATCATATAAACGGGTGCCGTTGCGATAGCTGAATTGAACAGCAAGGTCACCTGATGAAGCTAAAACTGTCAACAAGAGTTTTTGAAAGTTGTTTTCACGAAGAGCAATTAACATTTTATATTGACCAATATATGTGGGATTTACCCTGAGCATAGGTTCCACAATTCTTCATCCCCAGAATCAAATTTCAAACAGACAATAATCAGAATCTAATACTCTTGTTTGGCGTTCAATTTGAAATATTTTAAAAGATATTTTTACCATCTCTAGATATTTCCATAGCCTCTTCTTCCTTTCCATTTACATGATTCATGCTGTTTTGAACACTTTTTACAGTGACCGTGCGCTGGCGATCCCGCTCGGGTGTAGCTTGACCCTTTTCGGTGACGGTCACTTTCAGGTGCTTACTAGCAATTCGCCCAATGTCTGCAGGCTTAACCCCTTATCAGGGGTATTTCCGACTGAGAAAAATCCAAAACACCACTTGCAGCAGTGAACGAAAATAAACAAGATGGCGGCAAAATCCCGGAGAACTGTGGGGAAACAAATTCAATCAAGTAAAGATTGTTGGACTAATTCTTCATAGTTAATCCAGTTGTCTGAGCTGGTTAATACATGTTTACTTTCATTTCATAATGATGGGCTAGTTGAGCTCTGTAATACAATGCAATAGTGATGAATTTGTTTTTGTTTTGTTCACCGTTCTTGGCCGGTTAATTATGCAGAACGTCACTGAAGCGCTTGCAAATACAACCGTTGTAGAGAAACAAGCACTCAGTGACTTAAACACCAACAAGGGATTTAATCCAAAAGTTTGTAAAACTACAGAGTAACTGGATGGTGATAATATATACCCATCAGGATCAGTGAGAGCATATTGTGCAATGGATGGAGGGACTGAAGTGTATATAGAGGGAGGGCAGGGGTGAGAGATATATAGATTTTATACGTATCGTTCTACATGATTTTCTGTATACTCATTTCGGATAAAGTGCATTACAACTATGACAATAAGAAACTAATTATATTGCATGATTATTAATTGGCTCTAAATATTATAAAATACCAAGTGACCGATTAGGAATTTTGTTGAGTGTAGTGATGCTTCAACTCCGCCATGGACGGTCCTAGGCCCGACTGATAAAGGAGGACGGTTGTGCATAGGGCCAGCACCCCTACCGCGTAAAACAACATTTCTTTTTCTCTCATACTCACACGCATCACTTATCACGCTGCACCTCACTACTAGAATGTACGTATCGACCACGAGGATAGCGTAGAAACGAGCACTCGTGAAACCGACACATCTCTTAACCACTACAACCTCCCACATGAACTCTCCTCCAGGCTGTGATCGCAGAACGTTTGAAGGACTGGTAAAACCCAGAACTTAGCAAACAAGGGTCAAAAGAGGATGGTAAAAGACCAAAGTGGAGACATGTGTATAGGAAGTGCATTCAAGGGCGGGGAATCGTAAGACGTCAAAAACGTGCACACTGGGATTTTGCTGACACGATGATACGCGACACCACGGACGTCGAGCGGCGCGGAACTGCAATTGAAACGCCACGCCGCAACGGATTAGGACTCATGCTTACCAAGAAAGCGCACACATGTCTTTTGGAATGGGAACCAATAAGTGACAGACTACTGACCGCCAGATTTCACTCTAAATTTCAAGAAGTTACCATCGTCCAGTGCTACGCACCATCCAACGCTGCAGACATGGACACCAAAGAAGACTTCTACCAGCAGCTTCAAGGAGTGTTAGACAGGGTGCACAAGAGGGACATCACCATTGTTATGGGTGACATGAATGCGAAAGTTGGAGGAACCAACACTGGTAGAGAGACCGTCATGGGAAAGGAGGGACTCGGGACCACGAATGAAAATGGGGAACTCTTCGTCAACTTCTGTGGGCTAAATGATCTTGTCATCGGTGGAACTATCTTTAAGCATCGCATCATTCACAAGACCACATGGACATCACCCGACCAGGCAACAGCAAACCAGATCGACCATGTCACGATCTCCATAAGATGGAGGAGGACCCTCACGGATGTCAGAGCGTATCGAGGAGCTGATGCAGGTTCCGACCATGAACTAGTCATCGCCAAACTACAAGTCAGAATTGCCAGTGCAAGAAAGACGGGCATCCAGCAGAACAAGCGATACGCCACATCCAAACTGAAGGCAGCAGAGCACCAGCAAGAGTTCGCCATCGCCCTCGGCAACAGGTTTCAGGCCCTAGCCGACTTAGAAGACGGATCGTTGGAAAAGAAGTGGGACCGCGTCAAATGCTCTTTCACAACGACATGCGAAGAGAAGCTGGGATTTAGAACGAAGAAGTACAATACCTGGCTCAAAGACCACACCATCCAGATCATTGAAGAAGAAGAGAAATTCGGCACCGACTGAAGCAGGCGAAAACCAGAGCACAGAAACAGAACATCCAGGGAGAATACAGCACCAAGAACAAAGAAGTCAAGAAGAGCGCACGACAAGACAAACGGGATCAGATAGACAAGCTGGCTGGACAAGCACAGGAAGCAGCATACCACAACGACATGAAGACCCTATACAGCATAACTAGACAACTTTCCGGCAGAAGGAGCAACCCCAACAAACCAGTGAAGGACGTTGATGGTCACACCCTCTCCAAACCAGAAGACCAGATGACAAGGTGGAAGGACCATTTCCAGGAACTACTCAGCGGTACACCTGTGACCAACCCACCAGACATAGCAGACGGACCAGAACTGGAAGTAGAGATGGGACAGATCACTAGGAATGAAGTGACAAGGGCCATCAACAAGATCAAAAATGGGAAAGCACCGGGGCCAGACAACATCCCACCAGAAGCACTGACGGCATCGACTGAGACCACAGCAGCACTACTACTAGACCTTCTACAGCAAGTCTGGGATGAAGAAGTGGTTCCAGAAGAATGGAGAGTAGGGCACATCGTCAAGCTACCCAAGAAGGGTGACCTCAGCAACTGCCAGAATTGGAGGGGCATCCAGCTACTGTCCATCCCAAGTAAAGTCCTCACAAGACTCCTACTAGAAAGGATCAAGAATGCAGTGTAAGCTGAGGGAAGAACAGGCAGGATTCAGGGCAGGAAGATCATGCACGGATCAGATAGCAACACTCCGCATCATCGTTGAACAGTCCATCGAATGGCAGTCTCCAATCTACATCAACTTCATCGATTTCAAGAAAGCGTTTGACACGATTGATAGAGACGTCATATGGAGCATCCTCGGGCACTACGGCATACCAGGAAAGATCATCAACATTATTCGGAGCCTGTACAACAACACCACTTGCCATGTGATCCATGACATGAACTTTTCACAGCCATTTCCCGTCAGCACCGGCGTCCGTCAGGGCTGTATGCTCTCGCCTCTCATTTTCTCCGTCGTACTAGACTGGATAATGAGAACGACAGTAGACAGACCAAGAGGAATACAGTGGACACTTACAGAGAAGTTGGAGGACCTCGACTTTGCGGACGATATAGGCCTCCTGTCCCACACACACCAACACATGCAACAGAAGTCAGAACGCTTACACACAGTTGCGAAGACTACAGGGCTGGAGATCAACATTAAGAAGACCAAGTGCCTCAGGGTAAACGCGGCAAGGAACATACCCATTCAGATAGATGGCCATCCAATCGATAATGTTGACTCCTTCACCTACCTCGGCAGTGTCATCAGCAAAACGGGGGGAACAGAAGAAGACATCCAAGCCCGTATTGGGAAAGCACGACATGCCTTTGTGACGTTGAAGCCAGTATGGAACAACAATAACATCCATCTCAAGACAAAGCTCAAACTGTTTGAGACGAATGTTAAGACAGTCCTCTTGTACGGAGCTGAGACCTGGAGACACACCAAGGGCCTTGACCACAAACTACAGGTATTCATCAACAACTGCCTCAGACAGATCCTACACATCAGATGGCCAGAAAATATCACCAACCAGGAGTTGTGGCGGCAAACAAGACAGGACCCCATCACAGACTCTATCACACAGAGGAAGTGGCGGTGGATAGGGCACACTCTACGACGAGACCAGCCCAACATAGCACGCCAAGCACTGGATTGGAATCCACAGGCCACACGGAAAAGAGGTCGACCAGTTACGACATGGCGAAGGACTCTGGACAGTGAGCTGCGCCGAAGCAGGATGTCCTGGGGGGAAGCCAAAGCAGCAGCAACGGACCGGTCCAAGTGGAGAGCAGTGGTGAAGGCCCTATACCCCAACCGGGGTGAAGAGGATTGATGATGATGAGTGATGCTTCAATTGGAACTAAGAGTAAGAGGGATAATGAATGAAGTAAAAGCTGAGAAAACATAAAAGAAATGAAACAAAATTATATAGACCGTGATTCGTCATATTTATGAAATAGAGCCACGAATGCACTGGATCGCTCATCCGAGTTTAAAAGCTGAAAGATATATAAAAACGTTGCTTGGTATAAGAACCGATGACACAGGATTGATTGTACAGTACATAGCAACATTTAACAGCTCTGATCATTGTGCTTTCTGTGATGATTTTTAAGAGTTGTACAATAAGTATATGTGTAAACTATGTGACCCATAATGTTGGACTAATTATGACCCTAAGATTATCATTTGAGCAACGTTAGTAACGGTCTAAGTACTATGAGATGTCAAATGCAAAATATTAAAAGCTCCGGCCAGTGCACATGGTGTTCTGAGGAATTGAATTGTATTGGGATTTACTGTGTAAGTAAATGTATATTCTGTGACCCATACTGTTGTGTCAAATATGACGTCAGTATAACAAATCACAATTAAACCAAACTTAGTAGGTGATGTTGCATGCCATATATCAAATATCTGGACATTGTGATTTCTGAAAAGAATATTTTTAGATGTTTGTACCACATACATATAGGTATATATGTAAACCATGTGACACAACCGTGTGGTCAATTATGACCCATACATCACACCGTTTGAGCAAGTAAATTATGTGACGCATACCATATGGTAAATGATGAGCCATGGATCACACATTGAGCAGGCTTAGTAATTGTTCACTATGTGGTGCTACATGTCAATTTTTTAAGATATGGACATATGTGTTTTCTGTGAAGATTTTAAATAGTTATACTGTATACGCAATTGTTCAAAGCAAACTATCTGAACCCTAAGCCCACTTATACGTAATGTAACACAATGTGGTTAATGTTCATTAAGTAAGTCAATTGATTACCTCCATTATTTGTATTGCATGTTATATAGTCATGGTTAGTGGTCTTTTAATACGAATGCAATATAAAGTCCTTATAAAAGGCGATTATACATGTGAACTACATTGCCTATGTTGACAGAGACGCACTTATATTTGACAGTAGAAAATCATCACATGTATATTTGGTCAGCATCTGAAAGGTGTTCCCACATATCAAAAATATACTCCAATATTTAATGCTAAAATTAATGCTGATTTTTAAAAAATACATATCCCAGCTTGATTCTCTATAATAAAGTAACTCCTCAATTGATAGTGAGTGGAAATTGAATGTCAGTAGAGGCTAGAGAAAGGACTTTTAGGACAATGTCTAGTCAGGGAATTTGATAAATGAATAAATATCAAATAACTATATGCTAGTGGAGTTGAATTTATAATGAAACAAAAGCTCTACGATTACGGTACAGTAAATTAAACCCGTGTACGTCGTGATAGCGCAGTTTTATGGCGTTCATTGCAGGTGCGAAAGGCCCGTAGTTCGAACCCCGCTGGAGTCGTTACGATTGTGCCCTTAGGCAAGACATTTAATTTCCACATTGTATCTTCTCTCTCTCTCTCTCTCTCTCTCTCTCCGTTGTTTATGGATTTCATCAGGAATGAGGTCTCGAGATGGATTAATATATACGTTGTAAGAACTTGTTTCGCAATCGAGCTAAGCTAAATTTGTATAAACTAAACCTGTTAGCGACTCAGGAGAGCAATATATTCTATACTAGTTTTGGGTGGAATGTGGTCTGGACTAGTTTGGAGGGGAGTGTGGACTTGTTTGGAGTGCGTGGATAAGTTTGGAGTAGAATGTCGTCTAGACTAGTTTGGAATGGAGTGTGCTCTGGATTAGTTTGGAAGGGAGTGTGTTCTAGAATAGTTTGAAGTGGAGTGTGGTCAACTAGTTTCGAGTGTAGTGTTGTAAACTGGTTTGGATTTGCATTTCAACAAGGTATGTGAAGCGAGTTGCACGTGAAAAATGCATACCAGGAAGATTTGCAAGCCACATGGTAGCGTCAGAAATGCACATTGTGACAGAAAAAAAGAGCGATTCCAAAAATGGCGAGACTGAGTCGCCAAGAAAGAGGCCTGGGGTGGATTCTCACATTTGCAAGTAAGTTAAACTGTTACATGTAATAAAATTGTACTCAAACAAGTGAGTAAGGTACAAACATTTGAATATGATACATTAGTTACATCGCAGCTCGTTTGCATGTAGGGTACGGTGGATACGCACATGGTAGTGTTTACTCATTGTGTATTTCTTCTGACCGTCCGTTTGTTCTACTGTGTTTCAGGTCGCTATAGAAGGATGAACGTTCAGAAGAGGACCAT